>OY992540.1:3510972-4243472 GCA_963921195.1 Pegoplata infirma | reverse complement strand
ATAAAATTGATAAATAAAAATATTGTAAAATCATTTAGTTGCTGGTGTTAACAACGTGTTGCCTACCTCAATTATTTACTGATATCAAAAACTATAAAAACGCACATGTCTGAAGAGCAGTTCACTTGATTTGTTTAGCAACAATTGAAAAATATACTATTGTTTATTTTTAATTTTAGCAAATATAATTATATTTAAAAAAATGGTATAGTTATTATTATCTAGCAGCATTTAGTGATATTTGTATTATAATTATGCCGTTTACCAAATGTGGTAAGAGTTAATTAGTTTGACATATGATTTGTAACACCTCAAAAAAAACTAAAGACTTACCCCCTAATTTTGTAAAACGCAACGTGCCGCGTTGTCAAAATTTCTGTGTAAATTGTTTTTGACACAACAATCAATTGCATTGCAGTTTTTATTAGGGCAATTATTTGTGAATTTTGTAATCTGACGTACATACATAGGTGTGAATGACCAAAGAGCGCTGATGACGGGGGTAACTGTGGTCACTAACTTAAGTTGGAGTCAATTCCGCTCTTCATTATAATGTTATTAACGTTGTTAATAAAAAAAAAAGACAATTAATGTCATCTGGGGAGGAAACTACCAAAGATCTTTTTTCAGTACTTTTTTACTCTTCGCTCGATAATGTTTTCCACACCAAAAGTTTTCTTTAATTTTTTTAACAAAATCTAAACAAATTTCTGAAAATTTTTTTTTGGAATTTAGCTTTTTCCAAACGGAAATAAAGTCTTAAAGTTTTTCAATAGAGCAAAGTGCTTCAGATTTTATTTTTCCACAAAAAATTAAAGGGATTTCGATTTCATCAATTTAAGAAATATTTATTATAATCAATACATTATTTTTAATACGAAGAACTTTACAAAATCCTTTTTTGGTTAACCATTTTGAAATTTCGATTTCTATCCCTAATGTAGGTGAAGGGTATTAAAATATTCGAACATTAAACTTTTACTGATTTTATTTCTAACTTAAATTTTAACATTCAAATGAAATGTTGACCACTTTTCAAATTTAATAGTTTTTGGCATTAATTAAAATTATACGAGTATTTAGCAAAACGAACTCCAATAGCTTATGTCATTTTCAACAATAACAACAACAACTTTCCCATAATAACGTTAACACAGGGAATCAAAAATAATTTTTGTTTAGTGTCGAAAAAGATTGAAAGTGATTTTGGGTAAGTCGGACCTAAGAACATCAAATCTGAAATCAGTTTGTTCTGATCAACTTTTCTTTTCATTTTATACAAATTTTTAAAGGTCTGTAATATCCAACAGGGTTTTTTTTGGTTACTTTTGAAGGTTGATTTTGATAACACTAGTTTACAGAGATTTTTGTATACGACATTTTTCATTTATTTTCCGCGTTATATATAGCGCTTAATCCGAAAATGAAGTCCAACGGTCCAAAAGTAGAACAGTTTTCGAGATAGTGCTAACTTTTTAAATTTTAAACTTTTCGAAAGTCATTTTACTTAAATAAAAATGTGTCCGGAAAAAAAAAAGTTTTAGAAAAATCAGTTGGGGTAATTACCCTGTAAGTTAAAAGTTTTAAAAAATTTATTTCTGTATTTAAAGTTTAAATTTGTTACCAAGAAAATAAGTGGTTTTTAATAAAATCCTTCAAAAATTGCAGAAGTTCACAGAAAAAAATATTTGCCAATGAACGAAATTCATAGTATTTATGAACAAATACGTAAAAATTATGAACTTTTTCATTAAATTTACATACCCAGCAAAACTTAGATTACCAAATAAGGTATAAAATGAGGTATAGGATCTCTTATTTTATACATTGCAGCATTGATGATTTTAACAGGCGATGAGACTCAAAGTAATGCATCCACATTATCACAAAGAATACCAGTAAGGTATAAAATAAGTCATAAATTTATAACGAAGAATACGAGTAAGGGGTAAAATATATGATATTTTATAGGTTACGAGAAATTAAATAATATAGCATACCAGAAGATAATATATAAGGTGTTACGAGTAGTGAAAAAGTAATTTTGTATTAAATTTACTCACGTGATTGTACAGCTGCGAAAGAAAAAATAGCACCAGCGGTATTTTCTTCAGTTTTATGATTGGGGTTGTAATGTTATAAATATCCAAAACAACAGTCCAACGGTTACCACAAAAACAAAAAATGTTTAGAAAACTATGCCAATAAAATACACTTTTGCTTTTTGGTATGACGCCCTTCGTTTTTAGTGAGCGTGGTTTTTAGCTTAAATTGGGCAGATTTATCATCTCAGGAAATTCATGTCATATCTCAAAAACTACTCACCAGATCGGCATGAAATTCATAAAATTTGAAAGCTTATTAAAATTTGTTATAAAAAACATTCATAGCCCATTTAAATGCTCACCAGATTATCAGTGAGAGCATCAAATACAAAAACAAAATTTTCGTAATTTTTGATGTCGTTAAAATTTGGCTTATTTCTCAGAGTCTAAGTTATAAAAGGGTTCATAAAATACATTAAATTAAAGCTGTATTGGGGATGATAATAAATGGCAATATACAGCTATGCCTTCCCTTGTGAAACATCGGAGTTATTAACAAAATTTTATTTTTATTAAAAATTGTGTGATTTAAACTTTTGTTCCAAGCTAGGTCATTGTATATTCAGTGACCTATTTAGACCACTGTGTACTGAGAATAGAAGCCATTTTTACAAGCTTTTGATTGCTTTTTATTTGGCTTAGATCGGATCAGTAACTTTGCAGATATGCTATGTTGTTTCAGAGGTGATGGATAAGGCTGATTTTGGCTTTAAAGCCACGCCCACTATAAACAGAATACGGCATAGAAAAAACAGGATGGTATTTTTATTCTGTGTTATTTTTTTAACATATTCTTTTTTTGAAATGACCGTTAGGCACTTCTGTAAATGTTATCGGATACAACTCGAAAGGCATAAGATTAAGAAAATTCCCTTTGGTGCTATTTTTTCTTTCGCAACTGTAAGTGAGTGTAAGTAGATAAAATATGCTCGTGAGTGTGTGTCGTTAGAAATTTCCTGTCGTGAGCTATCTCTAGTTTAAACTTATGCATTTTTTTATAAAATAATTATTTTTTATGTTATTGTAATGCATTATGCATCCAATTATAAATAATGCATTATTTCAAACTTTCAAATAATACATAATGTAACTAAATATAAGTCATCCATGATTTGATGTTTAAAAATAATAAATATAAAATACATTTTTTCCAATAATCATGCATTACGTAGCAAATTATTAGTAATGCATTATTTTTCACTTTAAAATAATACGTTGTGGATCAAATGTTTGGTAAGACATCCTAAAATAATGCTACAAATAAGGTATATACATTACCTGGTAATGTGTTATATAATCACTACCCATTACCAAAGTTTTGCTGGGTATTACATATTTATGAAAACATGTTAAATAGTTCTTAAATTTCACATATTATGATTTATTCATAAATACTTTAGCACTATCTCGAAAACTGTTTTACTTTTAAATCGTTGTACTTCATTTTTAAACTCACAATCAGCGCAAGATTTTACACGAAAAAATAAATGAAAAAGGTCGTGGATCGAAAATTTTTTATTTAATTTGTAAACTAGTGTAATTTTCATTCACAATAGCAAGTAACAAGAAATGATACTTACCTAACGACATTTTTTTGGCGTGGCCGTCCATCTTCACGGTTTTAGGACTATTTTCTCTAACAATTTTCCATCAACCTATGATTGTTCAGTTTAGTTTAACAATAGCGGACCAAAATAAACTGACAAATGATTTGATTTTATCATGCCGAAATCACTTCGGCTGCAAAATCAATGTTCTGCAGTGTAATAATAGTATTTGAAAACATTTATTTGAGAATTGTAATTGTTTTTGAAAAAAATGCGCATGTAGTTTCGAATGTTGTACAATATAATATAATTATTTTTTAAACAATAGTTTATTTTTATACTTTTGACCATTATTATTGACTTTTGAAAAGAGTGTCATACAAATTTCATATGTATATGTTTTTTAACATCTAACAAAATATAAACGAGTTCAGAGATAAGAAAAAAAAAATATTTAAAATTTTTTTAACATGCAAAAACTCAATTGATATTCATTAAACTACAAATAATGGAAAAAAGTAGTAAAAACTTAAATTCAGCTTGACCGGATCCCTAAATACCCTTCACAAAATACAAAAAAAATTTGGGTAAAATTTTTATTTGATTGAAAACTAAATTTCAAATAATGAAAATTTTATTTTCTTCTTTAGATATTAATATTTTGATTTGGACACCAACAATTGTCATTTAAATTTACTATGCTACTTGAAGTATAGGATTTAAATTTTTGCTAAAGAGTCTTGACAATGAACTCTTGACACAGATCGCAACACGTGTCTGTTAAAGCAGATAAATAGGTTTTTTGAAAATTATTCCAGGAAAATATTATGGTTTCAATTATTAAAGAAAAAACTTCCTCGAGCTAGACTATCTCTACTTAAAATATATTAATTTATAGGTCGAATAAAATAATTTTTATTTCTAATAAAATTTAACCAAAATTTTAGAAATTCAAACCGAAATAAAAACAATTAAAAGAAAAAAATTTTAAAACGACGAGAAATTTACGAGCGATGCCAACCGAAAATGGTAAATTTTCACTAAAAAAATTAAATTGCCTTGAAAAAAAATTTTACACTTTTCCTCTTAAAAATATTAATTTTATATCGATTTTAAAATGTTCAACGTGTTATCTAAAGAAAGTGCTAATTAGCTTATGACATTATTTAAGTCGACTAAAACACATTAAAATAAAATAAAACTGACAGACGGATTAAGAAAACAAACATACTTACTATCTCAATTAAGTAGACAACAATTGGAATCATATAATTTAGTTTTACTTTCTCAAAGGTGATAAAAAAATTTTTTTAATTTTTAAACATGCGAAAAGTATGACGTTATTTGACTAGTTAAATAAATATGCTGCTAAAATAAATAATTAACCGCCGGCTTTTTCAAGGTTCTGTTTTAAACCGACTGTAGATCTATTTATTTTACACATATGAGACATTTCCTATGTCTGTTCTTTGGTACACAATTTTTTTTTTTTTTTTTTTAATTTAGGTCTAGGTACAATTTTAACAAATTTTAATTAAACTGACATGAAATTTAAAAATGTAATTTTTTTAAATAAATAAAAAATATATTACACTTGCATATCTTAAGAAATAATTAAAAAATATATTACACTTGCATATCTTAGGAAATCGGGTTGGTTTAAGTATAAACGAAAAGCGCCTTATACATTTCGAGTAAACTGGCAAAATGACGGGCAACCATCCAAGATTTCATCAATATCCAAAGTCCATAATTTTTATATAAAAATTCGGGTTGCTTGAAGTTCATAGAGTACGGAAATTCCCATTGATTTCTCGCTTCCTTTGTTTAGTACTTTTTTATTATCAAATGTGTTGATAAATGAAATTCTAAAATTAAAACTTAAAAAAAATATTAATTTGTTATTTAACAACGGTATTTAACATAACAAAAATCGGGTTGAGGTACGATGCGACGAAGCGTCGTCTCGTTGTAGCGAAATCAACCAAGGGATCTGGTGGGAATCGAATCCACGACCTCTTATTTCATAGGCCAGCACGCTGCCAACTAACCCACAGGGGCCCCCTTTATAAAAAAATTTAATTGATAAGAGATTAAAGTAAATAAAATCTGATTCTCAACGTATAGCAAACCTCGGTATATCATAAAGTAAGCTTATCAGAATTTGAATACTGGACTTATCCCACTTTAAAAATAAATGGTTCATTTGTTAAAAAATTAATACACCCATTAAATTTGGCGATCCCACTAAAAGTTTTTACAACTACGATGACATTAAATAATAAAACCATTTCTTTTCGTTTATGCAATAACCTTAACCAACAATGAAGAAAATGTATCTTCAAAAAAAAATTTTTAATGAAATAAAAACGGTTTCTTTAAAGACTTAACTTTTGCGAAATAAATTTTATTCATATTAACCTTATTTTGTTTTATAATTTTACTAAAAACGCAAGTATAATCATGTCAAGTTGAGAGGTTATTAAGCATAAACAATTATGATAATGTAAAAATGTAGTTAAAATATGTGCAAATGTACATTTAAAAAAGTTTATATAAGAAAAAAAAAACAATTGGGATCTTAAACCTACTTAACGGTTTATTAAATACTGTTATTTAACTATTATGATATGAAATAATAGAGTTGGTACAATTGGATGGTTGGATGAATTTTTTTGGTTACATTAAAAATTGTACAATTTTCGTTGGAAAAATTCTTTAAATCTTTTTAAATAAAAACAGGTTAAAATTTTAATCTTAAAAAATACATGAAAGTATGAAAAATAATTATTAACAATAAATTTAATTAAAATTCTAAACAAATTCCAAAAGATTTCCTAAGAATCTAAAGCCTGATTTTACATTACTGCCATATATTTATTACTGTAGTTAAATTTAAGCAAGGACTTTTACATTAAATCAATTAATTTTAAAAACTAAAACTTTTTACAAACATTTTTAATATGTTGATTTCACCATTGTTTTTTTTTTTTAATTGTTTGAGCCACCTAATAAGACTTTTGTTGACCTCGTTAACAAAGTGTCTATAAAAATTTTTTTTTTACATAAATTGTAATTAATTTAAAAATTATTATTTATATGAATTTTAAAAGACATTCAGTAAAGTAAGGCTATTCGCAGTTACTTGCATTTAGAAACTACACTGCGTGACAAAACTAACCACTATTTTAGAAAACAAGTGGTACGACCATCATTTCAATATATTTTGGACATGCTGAATCGAATGGCGTACTCCGTTTTTCGATGTATGGTACAGTTTTCTTGTAAAATGTCATTAAAGATTGGCTGATTTTCAGCTGCTTTTTTAAGAAAAAAAAATTCCAAAGCTAATGATTTTTAATTTTATGGCATGGAAAACAAAGATATAACTTGTAGCAATATTTCCAATATAAATTTGGTTTAAAGCTTTTCATCTTAAGCCCTTAAATTCGGGGATTTCTTAATTTTTTCAAGTTTTCGCGAAATTAACCGCTAAATTGGTATCTGATAAAAAACTTGCATTTTGTGGATCATAAAGGCGTCCATGACACTACGAATAGTGGACAAAAAACATCTATGTTATATGGACCATCATGATGAAAATCGCGAAAAACCTTTTTTTTTGTATATGGCAGCATCACTTTAGGAGATGATTTGAGGCTTCATCTTTTAGTATATAATGTGGGAACCTTAAACAATGAACTGACCCAAAATTTGTCCAAAAAAGTTTTCATTTGCAAAAGTTATCTTAACAAAAACTATAATTATTGTATCGCAAACACTGAAATAAAAGTTTTTGTTAAGATAACTTTTGCAAATGAAAACTTTTTTGGACGAATTATTGGTCAGTTAGTTGTTTAAGGTTCCCACATTATATACTAAAAGATGGAACCTTAAATCATCTCGTAAAGTGATGCTGGCATATACAAAAAAAACGGTTTTTCGCGATTTTCATCATGATGGTCCATATAACATAGCTGTTTTTTGTCCACTATTCGTATTGTTAGAGATGCATTTTTGATTCATTAAAAGCAAGTTTTTTATCAAAGACCAATTTGGCTGTTAAATTCGCGAAAACCTTAAAAAATGAAGATATTCGCGAATTTAAGGGATTAAATTGAAAAGCTTTAAACCAATTTGCATAAGAAATGTTGCTACAAGTCATATCTTTGTTTTCTATGTCATAAAACTTATAAACCATTTACTTTGCAAATTTTTTTGTTAAAAAACTGGCTCGAAATCAGCAAATCTTTAACGACATTTTGCAAGAAAACTGTACCATACATCGAAAAACGGAGTACGCCATTCGAATCAGCATGTCCGAAATATATAGAAATGATGGTCGCAACTCTTGTTTATTTTTGAGTGTTCCGCAGTGCTATTAGTCAAACGAATTAAAAAAAAAGTTAAATTTAGCTTTGTGGTTCCAATTATTTTTCATATAATCTGAAAGTATTTAGTATTCAGCCGAATAAAGTTCTGACAAATGAACTTTTTAGAAAGTTTCGATTCTAAGCGGGGAAAAAAAGTGAACTTTGTGACACAACTTACATTCATTGTCATAAAAAGTGTAAGTGTTACAAAGTGTAATTTGATACATCAAGCTTTTAATTGCATAAAAAAATCATATTAATAACTTTTAAACTCCCCGCTTAAGAGGAGGATATACTATTATTTTATTTTATATGTTTCAACTACACTTAAAAAAATTGTGTCGTTTAATAGTTGTTTTTTAAAGAAAAAGCATTTGTTTAATGTAAAATTTTTATATTAATGACTACCTCTGCACATTGTTTCTAAAATATCATAATAAAAAAAGAAAGAATTTTATTAACATTTATTTTTTAATGGCCCTTACCACAAGAAAACAAAAAGTCTATTTTAACAAAAGTTTTATTTTAAATTTCAAATTTTCAATATATTTTTTGAAAGTCGATTTTAAAAACAAAAACAATTTGTATGGAAATAAAATTAAAAGCTCATTTTAAATTTATTTTATTTTCTTGTGGTAAAGCTGAATGTCTTTAATACGTTTAGTTTTTAATGGTTTGTGTATGTAATTTTTTTTTTTTTCAAAATGTTAATATTTTTAAATGAGAAACCTACAAATTAGGTAAAATCAAATGATTTCTCATTTAATAATACCAGACATTTAAAAAAAAAATTACATACACAAATCATTTTAAAACTCAAAGAATTTTTATATATTTTTACTTACAGACCAAAAATATAATAATGGAAAGCTAGAATCCTCTACTTTCAACGAAAAAGTTAAAAAAAATTGCATTTGCATTTAAAATAAATTTTTATGTTGGGACATTTTTTGTGAACCTTTACGTTTAAAGTAAAGGATTCTACACTCAAAATAATTACTCTGTTAAATACTCTGTAAAATGACTGTAATCTCAATTCGACAGATATTTGACAAAGTTATCTGTCGAAATACAGATTTTTGTAAAATTGGAGTTACTCGCTAAAAACTTGTAATTTTTACAAAAATAAAAAAGTAAATTTACAATTTGGAAGCACTAAAGCGGGAAAATTTAACAAAATTTTAATTTTAATTAATTTAATTTTAATTAATGTTTTTGAAGCAGAGAAGTTTTACTCATAAAATGGATTTAACTAAAACTTTGTAAATTTACAGTTTTTTTTGTAAAATTTTGAACTCATAAATGCATTTAACTAAAACTTTGTTAATTTACAGAGTTTTTGGGTAAAATTCTTCTTGGTTTTATCAGTATTTTACAGATAATTCTGTAAATTTACAGTTTTTTTTGATCGAAATCATTTTACAGAGTTTTCTTCGTAAAATAACAAAAAATCTTGCTGGTTGGAAATCTATGGTATTTTCTGCTGGCTCAGCAGAGTATCTCTGTAATTTAACAGAGTGATTATTTTGAGTGTAGCTTTATATTTCAATTTTTATAATAGAAATCCGATATAAACTTAATGAGTTCAAAAATACATTGAAAAACAATTAAGAAACATTTACGTACAAAATTTTGAACGACAAAAAAAAATCTACCTATTTTTTATTTTTGTACACTCAAAATAATAACTCTGTAAAATACTCTGTAAAATGACTGTAATCTCAATTCAACAGATATTTGACAGAGTTTTCTGTCAAAATACAGATTTAAAGAAAATACTTTATATTTTGTTGTGACAAAAAAACAAAGTTTCATCTGTTAAATTACTTTTAACTTTGTAATCTTAATTTTACAGATAATTAACAGAGTTTTCTGCTAAAATACAGATTTAATGGAAATACTTTGTATTTTTTATAAACAAAAAACTAAGTTTTATCTATATTTTTACTTATTTCTATGTAGTTTTAATTTAATTGTTAAAAACAGAGTTTTCTGTAAAAACATCATAATTTTATCTGTATATATTTTTTTTTTTTTTGAGAAAATGTTAAAAAAGTACAAAAAAATCTTTTAAAAAATCTTATAAAAGTTTTACAAAATAACATGTATTTTACTAAACTCTGTAAATTTCTTTGCTAAATGGTGTTTTATTTAACCAATATTTTACTAGAAAGTCTGTAAATTAACCGTTTTTTTTTTGTCAAAGAGTTTTATAGTAATATTACAAAGAAATGTTGCTAGCTGTAAAAGTATGGTGTGCTCTGTTAAATTAGCAGAGTTTTTCTGTAATTTAACAGAGTTATTATTTTGAGTGTATGGAAAAAAATTAGCGAATTTTTTTTTAAAAATATAGTAAAAATAGCAGACCTTTGTGTCCCATGAAAATAATGATTGAATTTGTTTGTAAAAATGCCGCACTGTAATAATTCGTAAACTACAAAAAATCAAAGGGATAAAAGTTAACGAAAATGCACTCGAAAAATTTGCATTTAAAATGCATTTTTAAAGACACAACTTTTTTTTTTAAATTTTACGTTCAAAGAAGAAGAGTTTCGCTTTTCATTTCAATTTTGATTATAAATATCCGAAGTTTACTTTAGAAGTTATAGCTCTTCAAACTACACAACTTTTAAAATTTTTTGTGATTTTTAAAAAATTAAAATCGCGAGTTTTTCGAATTTAATTAAACTGTAAATGGGAATGTCTAAATTTGTGTTCATAATATAAAAAAAATCTAAAGACCTGCATCCAGATTTATTGTTTTGTATTGTAATTTTGACCGTTAGTTATTTTTGTCCGTTTTTAGAAGAAGTTTCACCAAAATATTATAATTTAGCAGTTGTTTTCGTTAACAAAAAAATGTTTAAGCTTTTTTCACAAAACTTCTTCAGTTTTCTATGAAAAAACAATTTTTGTTGAAATTTTTTAACATCTTAGTTGTTTGCATATAAAAGACATTTATTTTACCTACATAATTTTTTTTAGTGTATTTTAGCTCGACTTTTTTTTTGTTTAAAGTACTAAATTAACTAATGTTTATTTATGTGATTACCACAAATCAAGAACAACAGCAACAATAAATACTAACTAGCCATAAACATATGAGTCATTCCACATTATCCAAACTTTTTTTTGGTTCAAAATCAAACAAAAAGTTTATAAATTTCTGATGCATTAGCCTCTTAAATATGTATTTTACACGTGCTTAATATATTATTTTAGTTTAAATTTAAACATTGCTCAAAACATGAAAAACCTGCAGAACTTGATCAAATTTAAGCTAAATTTAAAAAATATTAAAGATATTAAACTATCTTTTTCTAACAATTTCTTAAAAATATATCGATTTTTTTCTTGAGCAAAAGTAAGTGGTAGTGGTGCCAAAATATTTCAACCAAATTTAAAAAAATAAAAATAAGCTGTTCTGTTTCACATGGAATGTCTCATATGTTAATGGTTGTCACGTAATTTTAATTTAATAATAATAAATTCAAACAAACTTTATTTTGTTAGCTACTGGTCATACATAATATTGGCATAAATTATTATTAGTTTTTTTTTTCAACATTAATATTTTTTAAATCAAAAAAAAAAAATATGTTAATTTTAAAACATTTTCAAATGTATTTTTTTTCTTCATTTTTCGTTCTCTTCTATCGAAATCTAAAATCTAAACAAATATTCAATGTTAAATAATAATACAAAAAAAATCTATTAAATATGTTGTTGGCTTTATTAACATATTTGTCAATTGCATGTCATCTCTCTCTATATTAAGTAGTAGCATGTTTGCATGTTTATAAATAAAAATATTGTTAAATAAAATAATTACATCATCAATTCTATGCATAATCAGACACAAGAACTTTGGTCATGCATTTATTGCAATTGTTTATTTTATTAAATTATTATTATTTTTATTTTTTTACTATTATTTTTCTTTAAAATTATTTGTCAACAATTTCAATGTTGTTGGCGCTTAAAATGCATTAAAACTTCATATATAAAATTTTTTTACTGTACTCAAAGTGAGCCGAGTAAAAATGTTTATAAAATATTTGAGAGGAATTTAACTAGAACAATTTAAATTGATTAAATATTTTACGCACAAAATTATGTAAGTAATATCTACTGAATATGACAGTTGAAATACTACTTAATGGCAATCGTTTTTCGCTAATGTGAATTTTTTATAAACATATTTTCCAGTCGAGAATCGAACCACGGACTTTTGTCATAATCATACCATTAACAACACAAGCTGACCGGCACGATTCAACCACCACATTGAAATGATATGCTTTGACAAATAGTCATTTCTTGTTCTGTTTCTGTTGTTGATTGAATAAATTTTCACAGTTTCCAACACTGCAATTCTATTTCTAGTAATCTTAACTTTACTTCATAGTCTCTTTCAACTTTTTTGTCTCTTAAATTTTTTCGTGAGGGTTAAATGTGATTTAACTTTATTCGAACTTTGAAGTGGTTAAATTACAACTGATTTTTTTAAAATTGCATTTCTAAAGACCGCCCTAAGTTATCCAATTAAATACATAAGCACAAGAGTGCACCAAAGTTTTATCCTTAAACTTTAACGAGGAATCTAATGTTTGTCTAAAAAGTTTGAGCACCCTAATAAGCACATATAAACTTTTTTACTCGGAAAATAAGTTATTGTTTTTTTTTTCAATTAAATTTTCTTATAAGCAAAAAACGCCTACTTTTGATGTCAGACATTTTCATTAATAAATAATTTATTTAATTTTGATAAATTTATGCATATTTACCATTTAAATAATTAAAAGCATGAGGTCAAGAGTCTTTAAAAAAATAACCTTTTTGTATTAAATAATATCCACAGAACAAGTAACGGTTGATGGACCCCTCACTTGTAAGTTATTCTATCATCAAATACTTCAGTATATGGTGCGTACATTTAATAATAAATAATACGCACCGTATACTGAAGTAATGCTGATAAAAAAAATCTACAATTTATAAATTTTTATTATAATCTTCGCTTCGTCTTTCAGAGGGCACCCATCGATTGTCCTGCAACTTGCATAAGGGAAAGAGGACAGGAAAATAGGAGTTACCTGCTTTTTCTTTGCTGCCCAATCTCACATTTAGCGGTAAGGGAAAAACTGATTTTTTTCGATTTTTGAGGATTTTTTACATATTCTCAGAAGAAACTATACACTCTGAAAATTATGTAAGTTACTACATGTTAGTTGTTTGTGTATTTTACAGTAGTTAGTTGTTTTTAACTACAAAGCCAGTTGTTTTTGTATGAAAAATATCAAACAACTATTTCGGATAGTTATTTTAAGTCGTTTTTTTGAACAACTAACAAAAAAGTACTGTGATGTAGTAACAGTTATATAAAGTAGTTAATTTTATTTTTTTTATCTCTGAAAAATTTTCGAAGTTCTTTTTTCCAAAAAATAAAAATAAATTTTTGTTTTTTTTATTTTTCACAACTTTAAAAAAAAAAAAATTGGAAAAAATTTGGTCTTCAATTTTTTTTTGAAAATTTTTTTGAAAAAAAAATTATATATTGATTATTTTATTTTTACTACATTTTAGTTGTTTTGACTACAAATGTAAGTAGTTTTTACTACATAAGTCAGTTGTTTTTTGTCAGTTAAAATAACTAACATTGTTAGTTGATTTAACTGAAAAAGTAGTTGACCTCAAAACAACTTACAAAGTAGTTATTTTAACTGACATTTTCAGTTGATTTTACTAACAAAATTTTTTGAGTGTATGAACATTTACTTCAGAATTGAAGGCTTATCCAATGGCATTTCATTCGTTTTCTTAAAGACCAAATTTTTTTTCTAAAAGGTTTTTTTAAAAGGTTGCATACCGATCGGCTCAGAATCAATTTCTGAGACGAGATAGCGATGTCCGTTCTTCTGTCAGTCCATGTTAACGTTATGATCACGATACTGGTTGCAATAATCAATTGATGTGTACACAATTTTTTTGTGCATATTTTAAATTTTTTAGCATATATTTTAAGAGCATATTTTCGATTTTTTAGTGCATGAAAATCTCATCCCTAGTAATAAAGAACATATCGTCGAACTATATTCAATAAATGCCAACTCGAAAAAGCTTACTTTTCAGGAGAGCTAAACAACTAGTTATTTCGCACATTATTGAAAAAATAAACAAAGTACCTTCCATAATATGGTTTAAATATTCTAAATAATTTTTACCTATGCCAAAAATTTGATATTTTGCACTTGTTTGCGTTTTTTTCAGAGATGGCATTTATTACTATGTCGAAAAACAAATATTTTTTTAGAGTTGGCATATTTTGTCGGAAAATAAAAACAATTTTTTTTTGAAAAAATTTTATTAAATTTTATTTTTTTTTTTTTTGGATTTTGTTATTCTAAGTACTGTAATTGCAAAAACTAAAAAAAAATTAAAAATCTTTGCATATTTTTAAAAGTTACTAGCTCCAAAAGCCCTTTTATCTCAGGGTGGTCAACTTTGGCACTCCGTAACTCACGCTGTATTGTATTAGGGTCACTCCAAACTGACTATTTTGAAAGCTTATATCATTGACTTTATTTGCCCCACTCATAAATAGTTTAAAAGTTACATATCGTCACCTAAAACGCAAAACGCCCTAACGTCTCTACAAAAAATTAGGGTCACATAATAAAAATTAGCAATTTTATAGCCAAAACTTAAAAACTTGTGAATTGCGAAATCGCCAATGAACGCAACGAGAAATACATCTTTTAATCATTTTGTGATTTATGCTGTTTTTTGCTTCTCCTGTAAAATTAATAAAATGTTAGTTAGGGCCTTTTGCATTTTAGGTGACGATATATAAGGGGTGGTCCAATAAGAAGTATCTTTTTAAAAATGCAATAAAATGATCAATACTCAACTTTTTTTGGAATGTTATGGCTTTATTTGAAAGAGCAAACATTCCCGTTTTTTATGGCAAACGACTTCATTGATGCGTCCTCGGCTTGCTCCGCTGTATTGCGTTGTAGCGCAGTACTGCGCTGCCAAACTGCACGTTTTTCGAAAAAAAGTTTTTAACCGAAATAAGGCACTCAAATGAGGTTATGTTAACAAACAAATTGCTACATCTTGGGAACGTAAAACTCGCACGGTATTGTAAAGAATCCAATTCATCTATAGGAAGCAACAGATTTGAGTATCAGCATCATTACTCAATATTTTCAAAAATACAGATGAAAACCCCATTTTCGTCAAAGATGAGCGCTACAGAGCCATGATTACCGACTTTTTGATGTCGCAATAAGTCGCACAGTCCATCAAACAATCGATATTTTGCGCACTTAGTTCGGAAATCGTGATTTAAGCCATATTCGCGGTGACAATTGATCACTTCAGAGCTGCCGATTAAAACCTTTAGACATTTTTTTGAGGGGTCTCGTTAAAGATTCATGCAACATGGGAAATTCAGAAGTGTTCTAGGCCCTTTCGACGAATATCGTTCAAGCCATTCGTGAGATAGGACCAGAAACATTACAAAAATGGGTGCCGAGGATGAGCTACTGCGGAGCTAACCCAGGCAGCCGCATGAATCAAGTCGTTTGCCATAAATAATGGGAATATTTGCTCTTTCAAATAAAGCGCTAAGGTTCCAAAACTATTGAGTATTGTTCATTTCATTGCATGTTTTAAAAAGATACTTGTTATTGGACCACCCTGTATAAGCAATTTCTTTTTTTGGAAACACTATTTACCGATATTTTTAAAATGGCAATATCTCGAAAACTAGACATTAGATATCAAAATCTTTACCAGATTCATGTTTAGCATGGCAAATGCAATAAGATATGTTGTATAATTTTTTTTAAAAGTTGGCATTTATTTTCACCAAAAAAATATATACTTTGAGATAGCAGAATAACAAAAATGGATGTAAAACGACAAAACATTATTTTTTTGCTCTGAAATTTTTATCACAGTTTGGTATTGAATAGGGGAGCTATTTGCCATCGGAAACTCATTTCGGTCAAATTTGAGTCGGCATATTTTGAATATATGTAGGTTCACAATATATAAAAAAGTGGTTCAAAAATATTTTTTTGCTTTATCACTCCTTCATTTTATGTTATTTGATTGAAAAAGCTTTGCCTGGTTTCTGCAGATTTTTAAAAAATGTTTTAAACTTTTTCAAGCATCATTTTGAATTCGTAGTGGGGGTACATTTTTTGCTGTCTCACTACCCTAAAATAAAAAACCGTAAAAAAATACTTTAAATTAAAACGTTAAAACCTGCGTTAAATCCTGGGTTAAAAAGGTAAACGAATAGCCGTATGTAAACGAGGATCCATATAACAATGATTGAAAACATTTCAAGTTCCGAAATTTGTTCTTGGAAACCCTCAATATTTGTTAAAATAAGGCAAAAATGATAATTTAGAAGGGCTCCGACTCGGGATCCTCGTAGAGTGTGTGGTGTTTGTTATTCCTAGTCGATACCAAATGAATTTGTAAAAAATAAAATAATAAAAAAAATTTGCTCTTTTTTTAACTTTTTAAAAACAGTTTTTCTGGTAATTTTAGTGTTATATTTGCAAAATTATTCAATAATCTTAAAAAAAAAAACTAGCTCTCATACAGCGGATTATGTTGAGTTATGGGGCAACGCAATTAAAATTATAAATTTCTTGTAAATTTAAATCTTGGCCCAAAGCACCATCGTAGTTTATGCTACATTAAAGCTTATCAAGTCTCTTTTAATTAATTTTAATCTTCGCAAAAAAAGTTAAACCCCTAATAAGCATATTTGTTTAAATTAAAAATTGAATATTCATAAATTTGTATCGTAACATTAGCATATTACGAAACAAAATGAAACATAATATTAATAGTGTTAAATACATTTTTTTCAAGGTCAATTCGATATAATACCAGATAAACTCTTATCATAACTTTAAATTAATTAAAGGCATGTGCAAAAAAAAGTGTGAACTATTTATTACAGTTTATTGTTTTTTTTTTTTTATTTAATTTAATTTAATTTAATTTAATTCAATTTGTATTTATGCAATTAATTTTTATCAAATAAATTTCTGTCGAGAAAACCGAAATCAATATTGTACTATATAAAAAAAATTGGCAATATGTTTGTAATGCGATTTCTGTAGCAATGGGTCAACTGATTTTGTTTCTGCAAACTTCCTATGAAAGGTGAAATCAATACCAAGGTTTTTGTGTATGTGTTTCCATCTTTGTATAAGTTTCGGTTCATGAGTTATATGCATTTTAGTGAGATACCTATTGCGTTTTTTCTGTAATGCTTGAGTTAATTTTATTTTTTGTAAATTTCCCATGAATGGTAATGTAAATTCCTATGTTTTTGTGTATATACGGTATTTGTGTATGTGTATTGGTTCATAAGTTATATGCAATTTTAAGGGTCATATTCTGCATTTTAAAGTGATTTCAAATCAAAATTAAATTTAAACAACACTTCACTATTCTCTGAAAATTTTATGATTTTATTTTTCAATGTTTATTCATCTATAATTAACTAAAATTTCTTGTACGAAACAATTAAACAAAATTTCAGACAGTTTTTACTTTCGTAAAAATTTACAAAACATGACCGTAAGTTCATCTTTGTATGTTTGAAATTAGCATATAATTTGTACGCACATGTTTAAAATTAAAACAAATGAAATTGTTGTTAATTTATTAATGTAAAAACAAGAAATCAGCAAATAAA
This sequence comes from Pegoplata infirma, assembly GCA_963921195.1. NCBI lineage: Eukaryota > Metazoa > Arthropoda > Insecta > Diptera > Anthomyiidae > Pegoplata > Pegoplata infirma. The sequence goes on along the minus strand of OY992540.1, from coordinate 4,225,714 downwards.
ACAACCTGTTTACAAATTAACAAATTCGTCGGTATTATTTAGGAATTAAAAACAAAAAGCTGTTTATTACCCTTTATCGCTTATAATATAACGAAAGAAAAAAAAACATTGAAATTGTACGCAATGTAGCGTATAATTTGCAATTATTTTTTTAAATGTTTATATTGTGTAGAATACATTTTATGTGCAACGAAATAATGATATGACACAAAAAAATTAAAATAACAAAAAATATCAGGCAGCTCAAAATTTTTATACAAAAATACTGACGGTATTCACTTCAGAAATGTTTACCCTTGCAAAGTGAAAAATGCCACATTTATTACAACAAATACACATTAACTTTTTTTTTGTTTTATTTCATCCCATATATTTGTTGTACATATTTTCTTTTCACAATTTTGCAAGGATAAAAATTGCTGATGTGAACACCACTACTATTTCTAGCTTTTTTGCATCTCAAAGGTTAAGAAAACTTAACAAATTTCAAATTGACTATTTTTTTGTTCATTGTAATTAATCTTGCATTTATTAATTTTGTTACTAAATTAACCTTGTATCATATAACTATTTCGTTGTTTGTATAGTTTGAGTATTGTGTTGTTTTAATTTTTATATACTTTTTATTTTCTAATAGAATTTCCTTCAAAACTTTTGTTTTTGCTTTGTCTGTTTTATATGAGAGATTAAATCAACAAGTTTTATTTTTTATTTAATTTCCTTATTGTAAGTTCTCATAAATATAAATGGATAATAAATGTATAAGTTTTTTATTTTGACGGATATAAATTTTTATTTAAAACAAAAAAAAAACACCCTTTGATTTATAAAAAAAAATACATACAATGTATAAAAAAAAAAATTGTATTTTGGCAATATGACAAATGATTAAAGCACGTGCTTAAGATTTAAATTTTTTGATTGTTAATAAACATTTTATTTAAAAACAAAGTAAATAGTTCTTCAAAACCAGAGTTTTTAAAGGATGTAAGAAAAATGTAGCATTTTTTTAAAAATTATGAAATTATTTCGGCCTTCTAAATATTAATGTAAATCGTTACACCGAAGTGCCATATTTACACTCATAATAATAACTCTGTAAAATACTCTGTAAAATGACTGTAATCTCAATTCAACAGATATTTGACAGAGTTTTCTGTCAAAATACAGATTTAAAGAAAAAACTTTGTATTTTGTTGTTACAAAAAAACAAAGTTTCCTCTGTTATATTACTTTTTACTTTGTAATCTTAATTTTACAGATAACTAACAGAGTTTTCTGCTAAAATACAGATCTAAGCAAAATACTTCGTATTTTTTTATAACCAAAAAAGTTTTCTGTTTTGAGTAGTTTTTGTTTTTGTTACCAAACATCAAAATTTTATCTGTAATTTTTTTTTTTTGAGAAAAAGTTGAAAAAGTAGCAAAAAAAGTTATCAAAATTCATTTTTCAGAAATCTTGTAAAAATTTTACAAAATAACATGCATTTAACTAAACTCTGTAAATTTACAGAGTTTTTTCTGTAATTTTTTTTTGCATCAAATATATGTACATTTCATAGTTTTCCTTGCTAAATGGTGGTTTATTTAACCAATATTTTACTAGAAACTCTGTAAATTAACAGTTTTTTTTTGTCCAAATCATTTTACAGAGTTTTATGGTAAAATTATAGAGTTTTCTCTGTAAAAAAGCTTTCATATTTAACCAATATTTTTCTATAAACTCTGTAAATTAACAGTTTTTTTCTGTCAAAATCATTTTACAGAGTTTTTAGTAAAATTACCAAGAAATGTTGTTAGCTGGAAAAGTATGGTGTACTCTGTTAAATTAGCAGAGTTTTTCTGTAATTTAACAGAGTTATTATTTTGAGTGTAACTTTGCCAAGTTTCTTAGTTAGCAATTTGTTCAAGAAATAATTAACAATTATAGACCTAATTATTATCAAACAATTATTTTTAAAAAATTGCTGTATTGGTAATCTATCAAGCTCTAATTTAAGCTTAATGGCATCCAGATTGAGAAAATATTAAATGTGCTACGACTTTTTTAGCATATTTTTAAAAAGATGGGTTTTTACAATTTCAAACATTAAAAATTTAAGAAATTATCTAAAAATTAATATTCAGTTATCAACTATTTTTTAAGCGACCCAAACTAAAATTTTAATTTTTAAAAATGCAGTAAAAGAAATCAGCATTTTCGACCTCCAATTTTTTGACCACCAATTTTTTTATATCGACCAGTTATCTTTCCAAATCATGAAATTTCCGTTAAAACGGCATCTATTTGTTTTTTCATATTTTTGCATATTTTAGTGAAAATGAATAATTTGCATATTTTTGCATATTTTTTTTAAATACATTAATGAGAAAAAGGTTACGAGAATAATAACACAGTGCAACACCCAAAATCGGAATGGGATGAAACCAAAAGCAAATGAAAGCTGACATATTCCATAACAAAACCCTCAAGGCTTTTTTCTAGTTCAGAGCTAGATTTTTTTTACACGCATTTGAAGTTAGTAAACTTTTATTATAATTATAATAATAAATGCTTGAAAACTGTATTAGTGGCGTATGATTAATATTGTAATTGCCTTTAAATAACAATCATACGCAACAGTGTACAGTGGTTTATTTTAATAATTTGACTATTCAGTAAATAGGTACTGGACCGATTGCAGTAAAATTCATACCAGTTATAGCTAAAGTAATTTTGAGCTTAAGTTTGGAAGCTGGCCCCTACATGTCCAATAAGGGAACCACCAGGAGCCCTTAAAGTAGGACATGTTTAGTCCACGAAAACTTTAAATGGTTTAAAATCACCAACTTTAAATGCGTGTAAAAAAAAATCTAGCTCTGACCTAAAAAAAAAGCCTTGAGGGTTTTGTTATGGAAAACGTCAGCTTTCATTTGCTTTTGGTTTCATCCCATTCCGATTTTGGGTGTTGCACTGTGTTATTATTCTCCTAACCTTTTTCTCATTAACCTTTTTCACATTAGGTTCGAAAGTTCGATTTTGTATCACTGTGTAATTATACATAATACTGAAAAATGCGTATGATGAATTTTGTAAATACCTTTAAATAATAATCATACGCAACGGTGACCAGTTGTTTATTTTTAATAATTTGGGTATTTAGTAAGTAGGTAAAGGACCGATTGCAGCGAAATTCATACCGATTATTGCTAACGTAATTTCGAGCTTATGTTTGGACGCTGGACCGACCCCACATGTCCAATAAGGGCTCCACCATGGCCTTTAAAATCATCAACTTTAAATGCGTTTAAAAAATAATCTAGCGCTTAACTAAAAAAACGCCTTGAGGGTTTTGTTATGTAAAATGTCAACTTTCATTTGCTTTTGGTTTCAGCCCATTCAGATTCGAAAGTTCAATTTTGTATCACTGTGTAATTTTTTTTTTAATTTTCCTAAAGGTTCTTTTAATTTCTTAAGAAAATCTTGCACTTAACTGTTTATACAAAGTTTTAAATTTAAATATTAAAATCCGTCGTTATTTTTCGTTTTCACGAATTTTTCGTATAAAAATATTTAATGATTTTAGTGCATATTTTTGATATTTTTAGTGTATATTTTTTAGCGCATATTTTTGATTTTTTTAGAGCATGAAAATCTCAGCCCTACTCATTACTATACACTTAGGTGTACTAAAATTAATAAGGAATATATCTTTTCTTTGTTTACAAAAAATTTGTGGTAAAAATAATTGAAGGACAAAAAATGCGGATTTCTTCTACTGTATTTAAAAATTTAGTTTTTATTTGGGTCGTTAATAATAAGTTGATTGCTAAATATAAACTTTTGGACCATTTTTTTGATTTCGAACTTGAGTAAAATATAAAAATTTGTTAAAAATTTTCTAAAAAAAAAATCTATGAATAATTTTATGTTCCAGCTCGACCCTGGTAGCGCATTGGATATTTACTCAATCTGGATGCCATTAAGCTTAAATTAATGCTTGGTAAATTACCTACACAGATTTTTTTCAAAAATACTTATTTGATATTTTTAACTTTGTCTTAAACTTGCTTGAAACACCTTGAAAATTTTTTATTTTTTTTAAATCTGAAAAAAATCAGACAAAGCTTTTTACACCAAATAATATCAATTGGGGGGGGGGGGGGGCGGTTGTAAGATCACAAAAAAAACAGGAATATAAAAAAAAAATTTCTTACCGAATGTTTTAAAAACAAGTACAAACTTATTTTTCCCGAAACTTGAAAAACATTCTTTGCCGAAATTTTTTTATAGCAAAAAAAAAAAATTTGTTCGCTTAATTTTTTTTTATTTCGAAATGTTATACTCTCCCTTGTTTTAAGTTTATCTAAATTTTTATGGCATCTCTTTTTCTTCAAATATTCTTTTTGACAAAAAAAAACTCTGTCAAAAACTGTCGCATTAACTTAACAGTTACCTAACATAGTATTTAACATAGTTATTATTTTCAGTGTATAAAACGCGCCTATTATTTAAGTTTGTTGACATTTCTATTTATATTGAAGGACACTTTTAATGTTTGTAGCTCATTTTTCTGTGTATTTGTGTTGCTTTGAAATCAATAAAGATTACTCTTTTGGAATTGTTTGTTTAACATTTATTTGCATTTGTTTCATTATTTCATGCCATTTATTTTTACTCTTGTGCCACTTTGAATATTTCAAAAACGTGTATTGTTTTTATAAAATCGTACAAGAAATATTTACTTATTTACGTATGCTTTTGCAGATTGTACAAGTGTGTACAAAAATTGTTTTAATTTTATTTTGGTCAGTTGAAAAATCCAACCATCACCAAGTTGTGATTTGAATGTTAATTTTAAACCTAAAAACAATAAAAAAAATAGAGAACAATTAAAGTGAAATTTAACAAAACTAAATGTAAAATTTAAAAAAACTATGTATGTTTAACTGCCAAAACGAGTTTAGTTTGTAATATATTTTGTTAAAAAAAATTAAAAATGCTCGACACAAATCTGTCACAAAATTTTTCGAATATCTGGAGATCTCTCGATTTCCATAAAATTTTGGCCACAGTATTAGGAGAACTATTTCAACATATTATGCTTGTCATACCTATTACACCGTCCGACAAAAATTAAAAAAAAAATTGCTAAACACGAACTGGATAATATACGTTTGAAACTAGAGACTAAATGTAGTAAAACTGCATTTACAGTTTTTCAGTTCGTGATCCTGTTTCCTTTTAAAAGGGCTTTAAAGTTTTAGAGGATTAAATTTTATAAAATATTTTTTTAATAATCATATTTATCCTAGGATGCCACTAGTGACAGCAAATGAAAGAGGAGGATCACCCCTAATTTTCCTATTTTATTACCATTTCCTATTTTATTATCAGTGGCATCCTAGGACAAATACAAATATTAAAAAAAAAAAATATTTTACAAAATGTAATTCTTTTAAACTTTGAAGTCCTTTTAAAAGGAAACTGGGTCACGAAATTAAAAACTGTAAATGCAGTTTTACTCCATTTGATATCTATTTTCAGACGTATATCATCCGGTTCATGTTTCATATTGGTTCTAAAACCAAACGTTAAACCAAACGTTATTTTGTGCCAAATTATGCTTGAATATATAAAAAACATTTTTACTCGGGATAATACAATTATTTTTTGATCAAGTTAATTAAAAAAGTAATTGACTTTATTATTTAATTTAGCAAACATCTAATAACAGTTCCTTTTGCGGCTCCCTACTATTTACGATTAAGCAATTCTTTTTTCGATTATGAATTTGATCGAGTTCAGATCTTTCGAAATTCTTTTAAAAAATTTTTTCTTGCAAAATATGAATTTTCTTGCAACATTTAATAAAAGTCTTTTTTTTATTTCTAATTTCAGACAATATGATATCACGTCATAATCCAGCACATCGTAATAGTACATCCAGTGAAGCAGCCGGTAGTGATGATTTAAATTCCAGCTCTAGCAATGAAGATTTATGTACATCATATATTATACAAACAAAATCCTCGAAAAAGTCAACAAAATCCAGGCAAAGGAGACAACAGAAACGCAAACAACACAGTGCGGTATTAAATGGCGACATTAGCGTTAACACTTCCCAACCCATGGATATTGATGAGGAGTCGAAGGAAAATCAAAAACCTAATACAGGCAAACAGACATCATCGTCATCAGCTATAAATCTACGTAAGCAATGCACTAAAGCAGCAGCTTTAAAGGCCGTTTTGAATAATGGTAAACTTACAAAATGCTCTAGCAATGCTCTAACAACATCTGCCTCAAACTCATCAGTCTGCAGTTCATTGTCATCGGCATCTTCTACATCGTCCATATCATCCTCAGCCTCAAGTTCACCAGCACACTCGGCCAATTCGTCACCCACTGCCTCGCCGACTGCTAGTAAACGTAATGCTGAGCACTTAAAAAAGGTGGCCCAATCTTTGATTCCTCCTCTCAGACAATTTACAAAATTGAATTTGAGTGAACAAGAGTTGGTACAGCAAATGCGACGTTATATGATTGATCCCAGTCTATTAAGGGTCTATGGTTTTCCCGTCGAATCGGTACACCATGAGGGTTGTATTGAAATCTACAAGTGTTTACCTAAACATTTGGCCGAGGAAGCCATTACCAAGGACAATCAGCGTCATCATCGTCATTTTTATGGTCGTAAAAAATCCAATGTCATCAATGCTTATGATGGTCTATATTCTGGTTCCAGCAGTCAACAATGGTATCCTAACACATCGGTAGATTCCGGTCATGGCTCTGGTGACTCTAGTCCTCGTTTTACAGATTCCGATTCGAGTGAAATGGGTGAGGAGGATTCCGCTACTCCCATAATGGCATTTTATACACCCGATGGTGTTTATCAAATATTTTCAGAATATTACAATTCGGTGGAAAAACAATGTGTACGTTGTTCGAAAATGTTTCAAGTCAATGCAGAAGGTGAATATATATCATTTGATGCCTGCAGCTATCATTGGGGTAAATTGAATAATGTTTACAATGGCAAATGCTATGTGAATATCTATTCGTGTTGCCAGCGCGAAGAGGTTAGTGAGGGCTGCTCTCAACATCATCTACATGTATGGAATGGTGCTGTTGTTGGCATTAATGGTCCCTACGATGATTTTGTACACACTCAACCAGCCAAGGAGACAAAACATCAGAAACATCCCAAGGTATATGCCATTGACTGTGAAATGTCCTATACCGGTCTGGGTTTGGAAGTTACCAAGGTGACCGTTGTCGGTTATGATGGTTCCTTAGTTTATGAACATTTTGTTCGCCCCCAGGCTGATATCATCGATTACAATACTCGTTTTTCGGGTATTGCTGAAAAAGATCTCTCAATCGACTCGAATAATTCGATTAAGACATTTGCCGAAGTACAACAAGATCTGTTGAATCTCTTTGATGCTGATACCATACTCATCGGTCATGGTTTGGATAATGATTTGCGAGTGCTAAGAATGGTGCACAAAACCATTGTGGACACTTCGCTGATATTTAGTCACTCAACGGGCTATCCATACCGAAGATCATTGAAAAATTTAACAAAATCTTTTTTGAAACGTGACATACAGTGCGGTGATATGGGTCACAGTAGTTTTGAGGATTCCAGAGCCTGTCTAGAGTTGATGTTGTGGAAGGTGCGTAAGGATTTGCGGCATTGGAACTATCAATGAGATTTGCTAAAATTCGAATTGATATATAATTGTGATTGTATGAGTGTATATAGTTATTTGTATCAACATTATGTAAATATTTGTATGAGTGGATGTTTTTATTATAGTAGTATTTAAGTGTGTGTGAGTGAGTGAGTGCGAGTGTGTGAATGTGTCTTTTTTTTTAATATTTTTATTTAAATTTTTTTTGTTTCATTTAATTTTGGTTAAAGATTTATAGCTTTAACTGTCTAAATTTAAAAAAAAAATAACGTAGCTGAAATTTTTGATTCAAAATTTCCAAATATATTTAAACAGATCTCTTTTTATATAAGCATATATGGATCATATATAAATGGATGTAATCAGATCTACTTTATATATCCTGATTTCTTTTTCATATATTTTTAGATCCGTAATTTGAGTCTATCTGAAATTTTTTAGTATGGCAAAAAAGTTTTTTCTTCCGATTTTGAATGTCCGGCAACAATTTTTATTCTTCTAGGCCTAAAACGTATGTGGTAAAATTTGAGGCCAAACGTATTAAATTAACCTGTGACTCCCGGCGATCAAAGTTTTGGTTTTTTAAAATATTAAAACAAAAAAAAATGTCTTGCGACATATCATATTTTTAAAAATTCATTAAACGGTTTTCGAGATATTGCTATTTGAAATTTACAAAAAATTTCGGTTTTTCATAGGTTCAAGAATTTTTTTAAAGGAATATCAGAAACGAATATCAAAAAATTCCTAAAATCGGTCAAGCGGTTTTCAAGATATCGCCATTTCAAATTTGACAAGCAAATATTAGACATGGCGTTTTAACCCATGGTACTTCGATCAAAATTTCGAGTTTTTGGTGAAAATTTTCTAAACAACCAAAACTTTGATCAATGGGCGTAACGGTTTAAAATGATCGCATTTGGCTCAAATAAATTTTAAATGAAAGTATGTCTCAAGCTCTACGAAAGGGTCAAGGAAACAAAATTTTGAGATTTCTTTTTAAAAACTTCTTGAACGTAGGAAAAAGCGCCATTTTGCAAATTTCAAACAGCCATATCTCAAAAACCGTATGACCGATTTTATTTTTTTTTTTGATATTTATGTTCAGCGCATTAAAATTATTTTTTTTTTTTAATTTTAAAAAATCCAAAATTTTTATCGTAAATTTGTAACACATCTAGGCCTACACCATTTACAGATGTAATTCGAAAAAGATCAATTGTAATTCGAAGATTCTATTTGTAATTCGAAGATTCCATTTGTAATTCGAAGATTCCATTTGTAATTTGAAGATTCCATTTGTAATTCGAATACTCCAATTGTAATTCGAAGATTCCATTTGTAATTCGAAGATTCCAATTGTAATTCGAAAAAGATCAATTGTAATTCGAAAAAGATCAATTGTAATTCGAAAAAGATCAATTGTAATTCGAAAAAGATCAATTGTAATTCGTAAAAGATCAATTGTAATTCGTAAAAGATCAATTGTAATTCGAAGATTCCAATTGTAATTCGAAAAATATCAACTGTATTTCCATTGATATTTTTCGAATTACAATTGGAATCTTCGAATTACAATTGATCTTTTACGAATTACAATTGATCTTTTTCGAATTACAATTGATCTTTTTCGAATTACAATTGATCTTTTTCGAATTACAATTGGAATCTTCGAATTACAAATGGAATCTTCGAATTACAATTGGAGTATTCGAATTACAAATGGAATCTTCGAATTACAAATGGAATCTTCGAATTACAAATGGAATCTTCGAATTACAAATGGAATCTTCGAATTACAAATAGAATCTTCGAATTACAATTGATCTTTTTCGAATTACATCTGTAAATGGTGTAGTAAAATGCAAATTTGCCCGGACACTTGGTAAAATTAAAAGCTGAAAGAATTGTCACTCTAATCTGGCATATGGTAGCTGCGCCTAAAAACGAAGTCAAGTGTTTTTAAAATGTTTTCGAAGTGGCACAAGAAACAGAATTTTTTAGGTCCTTTTGCAATACTTTTTAGAAGTTCGAAGTTAGATCTAATAAGATATAATAATATATAATTATATTATATCATATTACATCTAATATGACCTTCAATATCAGATTAGATGAATTTTTCCGTTCCATTTTTGGAATTTATTTATATCTAATTTGATCTAATAAGATATAATCATATATTTTTGGATCCTCCATCATATGATAGATCAAATGATAGATATATTTATATATACATCATTATATCAATTAATATATGATTATATCAAAACTTTTTTTTACTCTGGTGGAGACAAAAAATAGATCCGATTACATCCATTTATATATGGTCCATATATGGTTCTATAAAAAGATATCTGTTTTAATATATTTAATTGTTAACAAAAATATTTGAAAATTTTTCGATCGTTTTGATAACTTTTATTTATATATTTTTTTTAACAAATCTATATATTTTGAAATCAAATTATTTTTTAGCTACTGTTATTTAAAATTTTGTGTTCTTTATTTTATTTTATTTTATTTAATTTTTTTTTTTTTAACAAGAAAATGTACTGATTTTTTGCTGTGATTTTTATTGCACTTTTAAGCGCGCTGTTCTCATTTTTTTTCTGTTGTTCCTTTGTGACAAAACTGAAAAAAATATTATTCAAAAATTACCTTAAAAACAAAACCAACCAACATACATAATTTTTTCTCATTTTATTACCAACTTTATTTTGAAAAAAAAAAAAAAATAAATTAACACAAAATTACATACGCATAACGAAACAAAAAAATAAAATTATTTTTTTTTTTTAGTAAAATTTCACTCCAATTTTGCATAAAAATCAAACAAATTTACTTTTAACGTTTACGAATATTTTTGTTTTTCTCATCTATTTTTTGTATACATTTTTTCATCATTTTCTACATGTACATTTTACTTTTATTTTTTTACTTTGTTTAGCAACTAATTAGAAAAACAAAGTTAAAAAAAATTCATTTAAATATAGATTTTAGTTTTTTAAACGATAAAAAAATTAACAAAAAAGAAAGAAAATAAATTTAAATACTTTTTTAATTATAAGTTTTTATTTTTTAATCTACACTGAGAGAAAAAAAAATCCATTAAAAATCAACTATCAATTGTAAAATATCGATTTCCATATGAAATAACAACTGTTGTTTTTTTTTCAAAACATTTAAGTTTATGCTCATATACAGGAAAAATTGAAAATGTTATATCTAAGCTAAAGAAAAACAAAAGCTAGAAAATATTGGTCCTAAATTAATTACATATGTATTGTATAAAAGAAAACAAAAAAAATAATAATTAATGTTCCTAATTTAAAAGAAGAAAAAAAAAAAATATTAATTTTAACGACCAGTTTTATGATTATGTTGAAATTTGTATTGAATGTAAAGCACAAAAAAATCAAAAACAAAAAAAAAACATTTTGTGACAAAAAAAAAAAATCCTAAAAATTTTATTAATAAGATATAAGATTTTTAAACATAAAACGAGTTCAAACATATTTTTTTGTTTTGAACATTTAAAAATGTTTTATGGCTAAAAGAAAAAATAAAGTTTTGATTTATTTTTTACCGAAAGAAAACTTTGAAATCATGTTTGTTTTATTTCATTTCATAAAAAGATTAGGCAACAAATTTGACGAGGACACTCGTAATTGTTGATGTTACGGCAAGGTAAACAAAATTGTAACATTTTTTTTCACTATTTTTATGAACGCTATTTTGGTATGATAGTAAGAGCGATAAGTGCGTCAAATTTTCCCAAACCATTCCATCACAATTTTTAAAACTCATTATCATGATCAAGAAGTTGAACCAATTCACCTTACAAAGGGTTGGGGTACTGTCATGGCAACTGGATAATATACGTTTACAACTAGAGACTAAATGTAGTAAAACTGCATTTACAGTTATTCATTTCGGGATCCTGTTTTCTTTTAAAAGGAAAAATAAAATTTTTGAGGAATAAACTTTGTAAAATATATTTTTAATATTTGAATTTATCCTAGGATGCCAGTGGTGATGGAAAATGAAAGAGGAGAATATCCCCTAATTTTCCTATTTTATTATATTGACATATCACCAAAAAGTAGGTAAATCAAAATTTTATCCTTCAATATAATTCAAAATTTTCAACAAAATATTTTGATATAGTTATCAAAGGATATTATTAACATAATTTTCCTGATATTGAAAAATAAAAAAAACAAGTGAGAGTGTTACATTCGGCTGTGCTGAATCTTTTATACCCTCCAAAATGTAAAAAAAAATCCAGGGGCGTCTTTTTTTTTGGGGGGGTTGGTGGGAGACGTTAGGGGGCACCTTCCCCTTGTGATTTTTAACTTCTTCTGAGAGAAGAATGTTGCATTTGCTTACCAAAAGTACAAAAAACTCTGCAAAAAATGCGGTTTTTCTTGGGTTGGTTTAGTTCTCCAAAGGGGAACTTTTTTCCCCTTGGTCCGATTTTGCCCATTTCCGAACTTAACCTGCCTATGAATATAAGACATATTCGTACCAAACTTCGGAAGTCTAGCTCTTTTATTTTGGACTGTATCGTGTCCTCTACAGACGGACAGACGGACAGACGGACGGACGGACATAGCTAGAATATCTTAGAATCGATCACTGATCAATAAAATATATACTTTATGGGGTCCTAGACCGATATTTCGATGAGTTACACACGGAATGACAAAGTGAGTATACCCCCATACTGTGGTTGGAGGGTATAAAAATGGAAATTTAGGGGAGATCCTCTTTTTTCATTTGCCATCACAAGTGGCATCCTAGGGCAAGTACAAATATTTATAAAAAAATGCAAAATGTAATCCGTTAAAACTTTAAGGTCCTTTTAAAAGGAAACAGGATTGCGAAATGAAAAACTGTAAATGCAGTTTTACTACACTTGGTCTCTAGTTTTAAATGTTTATTGAGTTTTTCACGGGAATTTCCGTAATTTTTCAATCCCGAAATCCCGGGAAATAGAGCGGGAATTCCCGGGAATTTTCGTTTCTTTATAATTGTTAATTTTTGACGTCTGTTGACTATTTTGTAGGTGATTTTTTTAGAGATTTTATTAAAATACTTGGTAATTGACGACAGGACCGCATGCAGCTGAGCACTGACTAAAAAAATTTCTCAAAATCTAAAGCATTTAAGAAATGAAAATGTCTCACAATCTTAATCTTTGATAGGATATTGTAATCAGAACCTGCTACTTTTTTGGAAGCTGAGAAAAATTCTTTTTAAAAAATCCATTGTCGTTTTTTTTTTTGGGGGGGGGGGTCGGTGTGGGTGGTGGGGGAAATGTTAACTAATTTATTTATGATGCTTTTTGCAATTTAGTAACACTATTTTCTCATTGTTTTAATGGTTTTTTTAAATCCACGCCCACAAAAGGGGGCGGGCAAAAAAAACTAAATTTTCCAAGCCCCTGGGTCTAAGTGCAGGAGTGTAAACCCCTTCTGACACAGAAAGGTTTCATTTGTTTAACAAAAATGGCACACAAAGATGTAAAAATGGCGTTTTTTAAGAGGTTTTTTTAGTTCGTTAAGGGGGAACTTTTTCCCCCTTGGTCCAATTTAGCCCATTTCCGAAATTAACCGGCCTATGAATATTAGACATATTCTGGTAAATTTTCAGGGGTCTAGCTCTTTTATTTTGGACTGAATCGTGATTTATACAGACGAACGGACGGACGGACGGACATTCAATAATATATATACTTTATGTGGTCCCCGACCGATATTTTTATGCGTTACAAATGGAATGACAAAGTGAGTATACCCCCATACTGTGGTTGGAGGGTATAAAAACAATTTGTATGGAAATAAAATTAAAAGCTGATTTTAAATATATTTTATTTTTCTATGGTAAGGCTGATTATGTTTATTAATATTACTTTTAAATTAAAAATACGAAATTTTAAAATTTTTTTATATTTTTCTGTTAAGTTTTAATGAGTTTTTGCAAGATATTTTCATAGAATTTGGTTTCTCTGAATCGATACATTCAGTTTCAGAGACAGATGATTGAGAAGTGTCAAACTAGAGATGCGCGCGTGACACGAATTTTTCGTGATTCACGTGATTCAGGCGTGAATCACGCGTGATCGTGAGTGAAATTTATTTTTACGTGCGTGAACGTGAGCAGAAAAAATTATTTCGCGCGTGATCGTGCGTGAGCAATATTTTTATTTCGTGAGCGTGAGCGTGCGTGAGTCAAAATTCACTCACGCGCCCATCTCTAGTCTAAACATCTGATTTCTATGAATCAGTTTCATTGTGCTTCAAAGGCAAAGCGTTGAAATCCAATTGTAAAAATGTACTAAATAAACATAGTAAATAGTGTGATCTCATTAACAAGGTTTTTATATATTTTTTTGAAAAAAAAAATTGGGTCTTTAATTTTTGCGGGAATTCCCGGGATCCAGGGAAATTAAGAAATGAATCCTGCTTTCCCGGGAAATGAAAAAAGTCCGGGAAAAGAAAAACTCTAAATGTATATCATCCGGTTCATGTTTAATATTGGCTGTCGGACGGTGTAATAGCCTGAATTTCAATCTTATTTTATTATTTATACAATTTTTTTTATTTAATTTAATGAAACACAGTGATGTCTTTAAAAAAATGTTTTTATAGATTTTTGTTTGGGATATCAATTGAAAAAATAAAAAGTTTTTAGAAGAAGTTCTGAATTTTTGAAATTTAAACTTAAACTTAATGTATCAAACAACATACTAGGATGTCTTAAATTTTTAGAAACAATAAATATTTCTTTCAAACTTTTCTCAATTCAAAACCATATGCCACAATTTTATTTTTTTTTTTAAATTAAAAAAAACTACGGTATTTTAATTTCTATCTGTTCTGAAATTTTTAGAGATGTTTTTTGCCTTGTTTTCGAGAAAATTTTCTTTTAAGATTACTCTACGATAATTTCATACAACGTATATAACGTATGCGTATGAGCAATAAAAACTGTTTTTATTTCAAATACATTTTATATTGCTCATACGCATACCATTATTGTAAGAAATTATCATAATGAAATCTTTTAAAAAAAAATTCTCGAAAACAAGACGAAAAACATCTCTGAAATTTTCAGAACAGATAGATATAAACCTTAATTTTTATTTTTTTTTTTTAAATTTAAAAAAAAAATTGTGGAATGTTTTTTGATAAATAAAGTTAAAGTTTAAATTTTAAAAATTCAGAACCAAGTGCAGGACTTTGAACTTCTTCTGATTTAAAAATTATTTATTTGTATAGCAAAAAAAATAAACACGTAAAAAAATTGTGTTCTCAGAAGTAATTCGCTGCCCGTGTAATATGATTTCCACTGTAATACAAAAAACCATGTCCCTGTAAAATTGTTCAAAAAAAAAACTTTTCAATTTTCTTTACAAATTAAAGCGGGCATGTGAATTTAAGTTTTTATTTTTCTTAACACTGTTACGTTACAGTCTATTTCAAAAAATCAACAAACTTTTAAACAAATCTCAATAAAGATTGCACATGATTTTTATTTAGTAACACAATTAGCACTTATTTTCTTAAAAGTGTTAAACAGAGCAAATTGTTTAAAAAATATTCGAAACTTATTTTGTGTATTCCAAATAATATGGATATATTAAAAATTATTTAAGAAACCATTTTAATACAGTAGACACGCAATTATAACGGCATAAATGAAAATTAAAACTGAATTATATGTCACGAAAATGTGAAAAAGTTCACATATCCAAAGTTCACTTTACCAGAAATCATTTTAAAACTCAGAAGTACATTTAACAGAATACCACCGATATAGGCTACAAAATATTTTGTTTTTAGCATTTTCAGTTATCAGTGTTTTACTGTTTCTTGTTTATTATGGCTTCTGTGTTTTTATTTATTTATTTTTTGCATACAAATGTGACAAGCACGAACAGTATCAATTTTTTATTTAAATTTTTTTTTTTTGTCAAAAAGCGTAAAAATATATAATCGCTAAAATTAAAAAATCACGATATGTTAGTATTTTTAACAAAAATATGTATTGCTACGTACACGGAAAAAAGAGCTTCGAGAAAGAAATGAATACTGACATTAGCTAAATGAAAAATAACTCACGGTTTAATTAAAGCCAGGTTTCAATTCATCAATGAAACTGGTGTCATCAAAGTTCCTATCAATTAAAACTTATATGGAAATTATAAAAAAAAAAATCGTAGTATGTGTTATTAGATTTGAAACGTTTTATGAAGTTTTTCATGAAATGCATGAAACATTCATAATGAAATATTCATAAGGTTCAATAGCAGAAGGTAAGCTCGACTTACATAAATACGTTGACAAAAAGCAACAGGCACAAAAAAAACAGTAGAAAAGTAAAATTCGGCTTGGCCATATATATGAATAGGGTATTAAATACCCTCAACAATGCCCTTTTGAAGTGATAGCAAATTTTCTAATTTTTTTACAATTACAATTTTTTTTTTGCATTTTTTAAGTAAAAAAAAGTGTACTAAATTTTTGAGTGTTAGTGTAAAAATGTTTTTGAGTGACAAAAATACTTTGTAAAATATTTTTCTGACTTACCAGTGTTTTTAAAGTTTGTTTAACGGTTTCTTTAACACGTGGATTTAAGTTGGAACCAATCAGAAATTCACAATTTTCTTTTGAACCACTCAACCGATTTTGCTAAAATTCAATACCAACCAGACCAGGGAAACGAAAAATATGTATGCCAAGCTTCAGAGGCCTCAGAGTTGCATTTCGAAAGTTAGCGTGTTTTTAGACTCGCTGGTACAAGGGGGGAGGTGAAATTTCCCACCTCCAGACCAAATTGAGAAAAGAAGAAAAGAGAAAAAGAAAAAGAAAAGGAAAAAATAAAAGAAGGGAGAATTTTCTAAAAAAAATTTCAGAAAAAAAGTCTCAAAATTCGAGAAATTTTCAAAGAAAAAATTTCAAAAGTGTTCATACAAAAATCAGAAAATTCGAAAAATCTGAAAATATCTATCGATCTGGAAGTTCTTATTAAAAAAAAGAGAGAAAAATGTCTCGAAATCTAAGAAATTTTCATAGAAAAAATCTTAAAATTTTTTATTAAATTTTCAAAGGAAAAATGGGACTCCAATTAAAATTCAGAAAATAACAATTTATATTCAGAAATCCTATTTAAAATTTAGAAATCCCAATTGAAATTCAAAAATCACAATTGAAATTCAGAAAATGTTACTAAATCTAAAAGTTCTATGAAAAAATACACGAACTCAAAAGTCCCTATTAAAAATAGAAGAGAAGAGGGAAAAAAGTCACGAGGATCTAGAAATATTCAGAGAAAAAATTTGAAAATTTTTCATTAAAAAAAGTCTCGAAATCCGAGAAAGTTTCAAAGAAAAAATCTGAAAATTTTTCATAGGAAAAATCTAAAAACTTTTAATTGAAAAACTCTGAAAATTTTTAAAGAGAAAATCTGAAAATTTTCTATGAAAAAATATCTGTCGATCTGGAAGTTCTTATTAAGTAAAAAGAAAAAAATGCCCCGAAATCCGAGAAATTTTCATAAAAATAATATGAAAATTTTTCATAGAAACTTTCAACTGGAAAAATGTGATTATACCTTTCCAATTCAAATTCAGAAAATAACAATTATAATTCAGAAATCCCAATTGAAATTCAGAAAGCCCAATTGAAATGTTACTAAATCTTAAAATTTTCTATGAAAAAATAACTGTCGATCCGGAAGTTCTAAATTTGTTTAACACTAAAAAATGTTTGTCTGCAACAAAAGAATAGGAAAAATGTCTCAAAATCTTAAAACCTTTGATAGTCTAATATCAGTAAAACTGTTTTCGATTTTTTTTTTTTTAATTTTACAGAATCAGAATATAAGATTATAAGTATTTTTCTACAAAAAGTGCCGCGAATCTTAAGTTAGATGTTCATCTAATGTATATTCCTTCAAAGGAATAATGCGACTCAATCTTTAAAAGTTTTACAAAAAAAAGCCTCAGAATTTGATAATTTTTTTATAAAAATCATAAATCTATAATGTTAGACACGGTGAGCCTCAGCGATGTTCAGGTTGAACTTTAGTGTCGACGAAAAGTGTAAATGCAGTTCGATTTTTACATGATTAGTTGTCACAAAACTGTTTTCAGCGAAATCGTAGCTGATCGCATTCGCGAGATATCGCGAAATTAGTGATTTTATATTTTAAAAAATTTTGATATTGAAGTTTTTTAAATATTTTCAAAAACTGAGTATACAGTTTTCATTGTGCTTATTTTAAGGTCACAAAACAGTAAACATCGAAATCCTATCTTCTTTAGTTCGCGAGAAATCGCGAAATAACTTTTTTGTCAATTTTTGTTTTTCAACTTTTTCTAGGTTTTTTTCAAATGTTGTGGAAAGCTGATATGCACTTTAATGTGTACGTGATCGAAGGTCATAAGGGTGTTGACATCAAAGTTGTAGGTGTACACTGTCGCAAGATATCGCGGAATTATTTATATATTTTTTATTTTTTTTTTTATTTTTCAATTTTGCATGTTCTTTTGAAATGGTGTAAAAATGTGGTATGCATTTTTATTTGTACATGATAAAAAGACATTAAACTGCTGACACAAAAGTCCTATGTGGTCATTTAATACCAAAAAATTATTTCTTCTAATTCAAAATAATATGACAGTTAAGTAATAAATGGTTATGAATTATTTGAAGAAAAAGAGAGTGCATAATAATATTACAATACAAAATAAATTAAAAAAAAATTGAAAAATTTTTCGCGATTTTTCGCGAAAATTAGCGTCAATATATAGATTTCAGCAGTTTTACCACCTTCAGTTACGGGCAATTTAAACTGCATACCATATACTTGTCGTTACTTAATTTTTTTTTGATACCAAAGAAAAAAAAGTAATTTATTATAAAAGCTCGTACAGTAATTTTGCGATTTCTCGGGAAATTGATCGTCTATAATTTTTATGCTTGCAGTTTTGTCACCTCTAATAACCTCGAATTCAAACTGCATACCACATTTTTGTCGTTAATTGAAGTATATGTTTTTACAGACCACAAATAACACAAATTAATGAATAAATAGTAGATAAGCGAGTTTTTTTGCGATATCTCGAAGAATTAAGCAGCTAGAATTTAAATGTTAACAGCTTTTTGACCTTTGATCAATAGCAAGTCAAACTGCATTTCGTGTTTTTCAACAATGTTAAAGAAACTTCTTTTATTAATCAAAACAAGAAATACCCCCAAAAAGCTGTTTTTCGCTATTTCTCGCGAAAGTGAGCAGCTATAATTTTTTTGGGGGCAGTTTTAATTTCTTCCAGCATGTTCAAATCAAACTGCTTACCACTTTTTTTTATCATTTCTAAAGAACCGGGTTTAAGATATAATAAAAAAAAAAAAATATATATATATAATTACGCGATATCTCGCGAAATTTAGCACCTACAATTTTGATGTCAACAGCTGTGTGACCTTTAATCAACCACAAGTAAAACTGCATACCATGTTTTTATGAAATTTTAAAAAATCATATATGAAGATAAAAACAAAAATAAAAACAGCAAAAAAGTAATTTCGCGATTTCTCGCGAAATTGAGAAGATATGATTTCGCTGTTAACTGTGTTGTGACATGTAAATAAATACAATTAAAACAGCATACCCAGCTTTTGAAGATATTTAAAAAACTTCATTGTCAAAATTTTAGAATATACAAAAACACTAATTTCGCGATATCTCGCGAATGCGATCAATTACGATTTCGCTGTTAACAGTTTTGTGACATTTATTCATGTAGAAATCGAACTGCGCTTACACTTTTCGTCGACACTAAAGTTCAACCTGAACATCCCTGAGGCTCACCGTGTAGAGGATTACAAAATTTTTGTTTTTGAAAAATATTTTTGAAATATACAGTTACGACTTATTCTGAATAATGTATGTATATGAGAGAAATGTTTCAGAATCTTGTATTAAAAAAATGTCTTACAATTTTTAAAAATGTCACAGAATCGGCAAATTTTTATTTTTGAAAAATGTTTTCGAAAATGTATATATTTTTTTAACATGTTTAAGGATCTGAAAATTTTTGTGATGAAAAATTTTCTTTGTAGATTAAAATACATTAATGGTTACGACTTAAAAAAAATTTGGGTTCATATTTTTCGATAGTTTTTTTATAAATATATTAAAAAGAATCACTGCTAAAGTCTATCAAAAAAGTTTTATCAATTTAAAGAAACCTTGTTTTAGCAACAAGGAGCATAAATGTGTTGTCTGTAAACTTCAAATACATTGTTGAAAAATCGGCTGCAGTTTTACAGCAAAAACTACTAATCCGATTTTGATTATTTTATAGGTTCCCCATCACTTGTGTTTTACAAAAAATTAAAAAAAATACCGTTTTTGCTAGTCCAACAATTGACTTTTCAATTTTTTACGCCTGTTCAAGAAACGGAAAATTTCAATTAGCAAATTTTTTTTTGACGAGAATCTATGATTTTTTTCGATGTAAAAAAATGTTCCCAAACACTAAAGCTGTACCTGCCATTGCCCTATATCACTAGAGTGGAGGGTATAATAACAGATTTGAGTTTGTTATTGTTTTGTGTAAGTATGTTTGTTTTTATGTCTACATAATAATGTTAGGTATAGCCGAGAAGTTAAAGTGAAATGAACGACGGTTCGTCACATTTGGGACATTCTCATTTTAGACGACCATAAAAAATTGTTGCGTATGTACCACAATTTTTTGCTAAGTCACGCTTAACCATCACTGATATTTTCTTTAATTTATGTGATTGTAGTAAACGAGGTAGAAAAATACACTATACCATAATAAATAAAACACTTGATCATAGGATTAAAATTATTGTAATATTATTATTAACCCACAAAAATTTGTTGGAATCGATTTTGAAACAACCTGTGTTTAGTCAAGATTTTGAAATGTTTTAGACACTCTGTAGGGTATTTATATATTTGGCCAATCCAAACTAAACTTGTTTTCATTTAATCCGATTTTTAATTTAAATAATATATATAAACAATTTACCTAATGGTACTTATACATCTTAAGTAATTTTAAATATGGATATTAAAATTTGATTTTCACGATTTGTTTATTTGAAATTTGCACCTTCTTTAAATTGAAAACTCACATCGTATGAATATGTAAACTTTTTAACTAACCATCTGTTTGAAATTGTATTCAAATGTTTTTGAGAGTCGTTAGTTAATCTGTTAACTATTAACTCGTTCGAGCGTTTGTAGGTGGGTTGGTTGGTTGGTTTGTATACAATTTGCTTGTTTATTTTATTTGTCTTTTCATTTCACTTACTTTTTACACTTATTAGCACCCAAACAAGAAAATAATATAATCAGGTATTAAATCATAAATTACTTTCTACTTTCACTGAAAAGTTTTCCACATATGACTTAATTTTGTTAAATAAAATTATTATTTTTTTTATAATTTTAGAATTAAGAAAATATGTAAAAGAGAAATTAGCATAGGGCTGACAGTCTTTGGATTTATTTCCAAATTATAACTGCAGAAGTTGAGTTTGGGAATTTCAAAATTAATTTTGACTAAATTTTAAAATATTCTGAGCTTAATATTCCCCTCGTCACGAACAAAGGGGTAATATGCATTACGATTACAAAATTGATTTCTTTAAAAAAAAATTAATTACAACCCCCCTTAAAAAAAAAATATTTTTACAACTTTGTTATATTTTTGTACATTTACAGATTTTTTTTGTTCATCTTTTTTTTTCAATCTAAAAAAATTATTGAAATATAAACGATCATGACCTAACATAATATATATTTTTTTTAATGTAACCTTTTATACAAAGAAACAAAAAAGTAATACAAGTCAACAAACCACTTTCGCTTTTAAGGGGAAAGAAACAAAAAAAAATTATGTTAACATCCCAAATCAAATTATATAATTTATTTTGAGTGTTGTACAAAAAAAAATAAGAGCATATTTCATGACTCAATCGTGGGTCTGACTTTTGTTAAAAAAAATAAATAATTTCAATACACTCAAATGGGCTGTCCCTTAAAAATGATCATAAAATACAGAAATCTAAACCCATTTACATTAAATTGGTCTTAAAGATGATATACATAAGTAAATATTGCAAGTTTTAGGACTCCCCAATAAAAATATATCGAGGGCAAATATTCAAAACTTGTTATCTGCAATCTTTTCGAAAGAGAGTTTTTGAAAGAAATGTGTTGTCATTAGTGTTTGGGAATTCCCGGACTTTTCAATTTCCCGGGAAACGGGAAAAAAATAATTTATTTCCCGGGATTCCCGGGAATCCCAGGAAATTTTCTTTATTAATATAAATCATAAAAAACATTAAAATTTGACCAACTTTTTATTAAAAACGGTTTTGTTACAGTAATTAAAACATAAAAAATCAAAAAATAAAAGTTAAAAATCCTGAAATACAATAAAACAAAAAAAGTATTGCAAATTTTTCCCCACAAAAAATCGCAAAAAGTACCCAAAAATCGCAAAAAACTTTAAAAATGCGTTATTCGAGCAAAAACTAATACTTTTAATATTTGTTCTGGAAATGTAACTTCTAGGTTCAAAATTTTTATATTTTTTTGACAGTCTTAGCAAAATTATCGTGTATTTCTTGACTTTTTAAGTTTTTTCATGATATTGTCATACTTTTTACACTTGGTCAGTTTCCCTATGAATACATATTTGCACTGTTCTTCCAAACAGAGAAACTACAAAAAATAGGAAATTAAAAATTAAATTAAAATAAAAGTTTTTTATGTAAAATGGTTTATTTTATAAAATTCCCGGATTTCCCGGGAAAAATTAAAAAAAAATCCCGGGAATTCCCGTCAGTCTTTTCCCGGGAATTCCCGGGAAATCCGACCCGGGAATTCCCGAACCTCAAACACTAGTTGTCATATATCAAATTAACTTTTAACTGAAATATTATTTCAAAAACAATTGTTTTTATTTATATTGTAGAAAAAATATTAATAATAACTCCTACACTCAAAATAAATTCTCTGTCCAATACACCCGTTTTGAGCCATATGAGAGATCTGCTGATTTTAGCAGACTCGGTTTGCTAAATATCTGTCATGATTATCTCGGTTAAGAAAGCAGAAAAATCTGCATGAAAAAAACGTAAGAAAATTTTCTAAGCTTTTATTTAAATTGTACTGTTTTCCAAGAATAAAATCTCCAAGTTTCTTTTAAGTTCAAATTAAAAAAAAAAAAATATATATAAAATTTTTTTCAAAACAGGATTACTAAATACTAGGGTGGCTCGTTTTTGGGCTTTTCTCTCTGATCAAATTTAAATACCAGCCAAAAGTGTCGGTCCCCTAAGTATAACTCACATGCAAAATATCACTCCGATCGGAGTTTATCTTCTGTCTCCACTTTGAGCCTCAAAATTGGGGTTTTCGCAAAAAAGGACTTTTAAAAAAAAGAAATTATGTTTTTTTATTAAAATACTTATAACATTATTTTTGAATAATATTTGATCGTAAATACTTTAATATGAAATTTAAAGATATTACAGTATCATTAACCCGTTCAAACTTGATACCAAAAAAATGGCATGATTTTAGGGGCGTTCTCAAAACACCTTTTTTCAAAATTTGAAAATTTTATTAAAAAAAAAAAGCTGATTTCAAGGAAATGTTGGTTTTATCAATAATTTGGATTAATAAAATCTTATAAATTTCATTTTTGTGCAAATTAACAGTTTTTTGGTGCCGTGGCATTCTATTATATAACTTTAAGTCTGTCATGAAATCTTACCGATCTAGGACGTCTTTAACCCACATTGGCTGGGGGTCAAAAATGACCCCCGAATAAAATTTGAAGTTTAGAGCTTAAATTTTGTGCTGTAAACAAGTATAAAACGGCTTTTGTGTTTTTTACCCCAACTATTATTTCGTATTATTATATTATCTTTAAAAAAATCGTTAACCCTTTTTGGAAGGGGGTCAAAAATGACCCATTCAATAAAAAATATATATTTTGTATATATCAAAAAATTCAAGCACTATACCTAAAAGTTTTTGCCGGGGTTATTTTGACCCATGGCCAATGTGGGTTAAAGATATCTTAAATATGAAAGATTCAAGGGCTGATTCAAGGGCTGATTCAAAGTTATCTAATAGATTGCCACAAATTAATTTTATATGAAAAAATATATTCTTTTTATTGAATGGGTCATTTTTTAACTTGTTTAGAGCACAAAATTTAAGCTCTAAACTTCAAATTTTCATCGGGGGTCATTTTTGACCCCCAGCCAATGTGGGTTTAAGACGTTCTAGATCGGTAAGATTTCATTACAGACTTAAAGTTATCTAATAGAATGCCACGACACCAAAAAACCGTAAATTTGCACAAAAATGAAATTTATAAGATTTTATTGATCCAAATTATTGATAAAAACAACATTTCCTTGAAATCCGCTAACTTCCCCCCGCGATTCCCGAAAAGTGGCTCGACAGAAATCCGCCATATTTCACATTTTTCTTCTCCAATGTGGTGTTAATGAATTCAGAAAGAAAAAATAGTATATTTAAATTTTTTTTTTTAATAAAATTTTCAAATTTTGAAAAAAGGTGTTTTGAGAACGCCCCCAAAATCATGCCATTTTTTTGGTATCAAGTTTGAACGGGTTAATGATACCGTAAGATCTTTAAATTTCATGTTTAAGTATTTGCGATCAAATATTATACAAAAATAATTTTTTTAATTATTTGAATAAAAAAATATATTTTTTTTTTTTAACACGTTGACTGCCAAGGCCATTTTCAGAAAACTGGCCAAAAATGACATTTTGATTTTTTCACATTATATTACTAAAAACTCTATTTCTAGATCATTGGTATCATCAAAAATCAAAAATGATGTTTTTTAAAGGAGAAAAAGGACCTACGAGTTATCTCGTAGTTGGCTTCTGGGAAAGAACTCGCTACGAATTATCTCGTAGTTGGCTTCTGGGAAAGAGAATTATCTTGTAGTCGCTACGCAGAGGCCAAATACGAGTTAATTCGTAGGTCCTTTTTCTCCTAAAAAAAACATCATTTTTGCTTTCTATAGTATTTTGTTTTATAGTTATTATTATTTATTATAATTATCATAATTTTATTATTCGTCTTGGCGTTGATTGGAGATTTTCAACCAGTTTTGAAAAAAAATAGATCTAAAGAGCTCCATTATTTAGAGTGTTTACCACCAACGGAAAAAAAACAGCGTCCGACAAAGCCATGTCTTGTATGTACCCAAGAAAAAAAACGCCGAGAAACGCGTTACTTCTGTCCAGCCTGTCCAGAGAAGCCAGCCCTTTGTGTGGAAAATTGTTTTAAAAACTTCCACAAACAATAATATATTACTTTATTTCTTGTATTTGAGTTAATGTTTCCATTATATTGAATGAATTTTTGCATTATATTGAATGAATTTTTCCATAAATTTTTTTTTTTTTTTTAATAAAAAAAAAGCTCACGGAAGCCAAACCCAAAATTTTTTTCATTTCCCAGAAGCCATTTATCGATACTAACACTATTATAACACGGTTTTACTCGTAGCTACACAAAAAGTGGTAGTTTTAGGTAGTACGAGATAACTCGTAGTTGGCTTCCTGGAAGGGAAATCGTACTACGAGTTATCTCGTAGTTGGCAGTCAACGTGTTAAAGTCATTTTTTGCGAAAACCCGAATTTTGAGGCTCAAAGTGGAGACAGAAGATAAACTCCGATCGGAGTGATATTTTGCATGTGAGTTACCCTTAGGGGACCGACACTTTTGGCGGGTATTAGAATTTGATCAGAGAGAAAAGCCCAAAAACGAGCCACCCTACTAAATACTTCTGTAAAATAAACAAAACAATCTACTGTTTTTTTTTTTTCTATTACTTCTAGTTTAATACGGAGTTCACACTACCGACTTTAAACATCTCATGAGTGTTTAAGCGCTAAACAATCAAAATTTGACTTGTTCCCCCATACATTTGGTTGTTTAGCTAATACGGAGTTCACACTAGCGACTTTAAACATCTCATGAGTGTTTAAGCGCTAAACGAGCAAAATTTGACTTGTTTCCCCATACATTTGGTTGTTCAGCTAAACAATCAAATTCGACTTGTTTCCCTGTTGAACATTTCGCTAAACATTTCAAAGGCAGGGTTCGGTATATTTCCTTTTAATTTTTCTTTATTCTATGCCAAAAAAAAAGATTTCATAGCAGCCAGCTTCTGTATCTGTCTGCCATTTTCTTAGCAAAACATTGGAAAATTGAGAAATTATAAATATTTAAAAAAACTAATAAAAACTACTGAAAAATCAGAAAAAAGTGTGTGTTTTATTTATAATTATATTGGAAAAGCTGCACTAATAGTGAATTTTGCCTTCCATCGAAGTATAAATATGCAAACAGCTTCGGACAGGTCCGGAACAAAAAACAGAAAAATCGTCCTAATTACTTGGAATGAGTCAATAAAAAGGTGTTCCGTGTAGTGGTGTTATGTAAATGTTATAAAAAAATTAATTATCTTGTCTTCCGCCAAAGTTAAAAAGGTTTTTAGAAATATTTTTGCAATTTTTTTCAGAATTTGGTTGTGTGCGTTTGTTTACAAACGTTAAACACTCAAAGTTAAACGCGCAAAATGTAGTGTGAACGATTTTGTTTACTTTTTTAAACAAGTGGCTTAAACGAGTACAAATTCTCTAGTGTGAACTCCGTATAAACAATCAAATTCGACTTGTTTCCCTGTTGAACATTTCGCTAAACATTTCAAAGGCAGAGTTCGGTATATTTCCTTTTAATTTTTCTTTATTCTATGCCAAAAAAAAAAGATTTTATAGCAACCAGCTTCTGTATCGGTCCGCCATTTTCGTAGCAAAACATTGGAAAATTAAGAAATTATAAATATTTAAAAAACTAATAAAAACTACTGAAAATCAAAAAAAGTGTGTGTTTTATTTATAATTATATTGAAAAAGCTGCACTAATAGTGAATTTTGCCTTCCATCGAAGTATAAATATGCAAACAGCTTCGGACAGGTCCGGAACAAAAAACAGAAAAATCTTCCTATTTACTTGGATTGAGTCAATAAAAAGATGTTCCGTGTAGTGGTGTTATGTAAATGTTATAAAAAAATTAAATATCTTGACTTCCGTCAAAGTTTAAAAGGATTTTAGAAATATTTTTGCAATTTTTTTCAGAATTAGGTTATGTGCGTTTGTTTACAAACGTTAAACACTCAGCGTTAAACGAGCAAAATGTAGTGTGAACGAGTTTGTTTACTTTTTTAAACAAGTGGCTTAAACGAGTACAAATTCTCTAGTGTGAACTCCATATAAGGGTTTTAAATTTCACAAAATCTAAAAAAAAGTTTTATCTTAAAAAACTTTAATTTTTTTTTATCAGTTACCGATCACAGAAAAAAGTGTAAAAACGGCCCATCCTACTATAAATATCCACTGAACTTTTTCGAACCTTTTGTTCTTTTATTATTAAAAATTACTTTTTAATATATTTGTTTAATAAATAAAAATAAGATATATTGTGTACACAATATGTTTTCTAAACATTCAAACAGATGAAACAAATATCAATTAGCCTAATCCAAGGTTACCAGGCTATAACTAAAGACACCATAGCGAATACACGTGCTGAAAATGTCTCAAACATTTTTGTTAGCTAGCTATTTGTTCTTCCAAATACAGAAAAAAATGTGTGTGAGTCTTACTTAAAAACTGTGGTGTTTCTATAAATGTTTTATTAAATATAAAAAATTAATATGCTAAATATCTTCTGTTCGTTCTTTGAGGTTTAAGTCTGGCCATTAATTTTTTTATTTATTTTTTTACACAAGGAAAATTTCTTTTTTTTTTAATTTTTAATGCTTTTATTTGAGCTTGAGACCAGAATTGCACTCATACAAATCCTACAGTGTTCCTTACTAAAAAGTTGGCCGTTTTACTAAATGTTAGTATAAAAGGGCCCTAAGTAAGTAAATTTTTGCTAACGCTGTTGTAAAAAAACGGTAAAAGTTTTAAATGGTTTCTGATCCATAAATATTTTAACGAGTTACTCAGCCGAAACATTTCCAATGCGGATTTTGGCAAATTTTTTGGTAAAAAAAATTGGTCAAAAATTAAAAAAAATTTTGCTTGATGGCGATAATCTATTTCGAAACTTTTTTGAGAATAAATTAATTAAATTTTATATTTTTTTTTTAACAAAAATTTTCAATGCACATTTTTTTCAAAAAAAAAATGGAAAATGTAAATTTTACCATTCTAGGTGTCAAAAAAAGTCTACAAATTTTTAAAAACTACTACAATTTTTGAAAACTACTACAAAAATCTTTAAAAATTCAGAATTTAGTAAGTTCCAAAATAATTAAAATTTGTGTTGTAAAACTAAATTTATACCGTAAATTAGTAAAACAAAGTAGTTTACTTTAAGTACTTACCCTTTTACTGTAGGATTTCTATGAGTGAGAAAATAAATTTTCACTTTGCACTTTGAGCGCAATTTTAGGCAACATAATCATAACAGCAATAATTTTAAGTCGCAGTTAAATATAATTTTTTTTTTTTCACTAGCCCTGAAGATGATATTCAATGAATTTTGAAATATAGGCAACTAATAAAAAAGAAAATTTATTTTCAATTCTAGCCTCTATCTCAAATAAAAGCATTTCCATTTATTAATAAAAAGCACACTTTTTTCAACAAATTTTAATTTTCTTAACACCCTAAGTTGATCGTTAGATATTAGTATTTTTTTAATTCTTTTGTAAAAAAGTATGGTAAAGTAGTTTTCGAAAATTTAAAAAATCTAAAAAACCGTTTAAAAAATTAATGAGTTAATCTAAGTTTTGTGATAACATGGTGTCAATTTATTTTTTGGAGGTATTTGAGTTACGCGGATTTTAGGGAATTGGAATTGTAAACAATATTTTTTTACATTTTTTACAAAAAACACTGTTTTTGCCACTCAAAAAAAAAATATTTCTACACTCACAAAAAAATTATAAACAAAAAAAAATTGAAAACAGTGTATTTTTTAACTTAAAGGGCCTTATCTCAGCCAATTTTTAACCGATTCTCAATATTTTTTACACAGAAAAAAAAAAAAAAATTTGAGTACATTTTTAATACTTTTGAGTAAAAATTGCTCTATTTATATTTTGAGTAGGTTTATTCTAGCTCGAGGTCATTACTTCCTTTACTAATTTAAACTATGATATTCTCATAGAATAATTTTCAAGAAAATTATTTTTCTGTTTCAAATTTATTTATGTTGGTCATTTTCCAAGACTTAATCGGCACGTGTTTCGGGATTTGTCAGATCCCATTGTCAAGACTATTTAGCAAAAATAAAAACCCTATACTACAAGTACCAAAGCATCTTTAATGACAATCGTTAATGATCAAACTAAAATATTAATACATATTCGACTCTACTCTCATTGGGAATAAGAATACGAAAATTGTACCATCGTATTAAGATCACGATCATCAATACGATGGTATTGATTGTATCTTCTAAACAGAAATTGTCAGATTTTAAATTTCTGAGAAATTTTTATAGAAAAATTCTAAGATTCTAAAAAAAATTGCAATAGAAAAACTGACTTCTTCCAAAAAAAATTAAACCTAGAAAAATTCTCAGAAAGGTTTTATTTTTTTGAAAAATTGGAATTTTTTAAATAAAAAAATTTTGATTTTTAAATAAAAAAATCTTTAATTCTGTGAATTTTTTTCTTTAGAATGATTCTCAACTTGCCGGATTTTTTTAATAACACATTTCTTACATTCTAATTCAAAATCGCCGATTCTAAACCCATTTTTTTAACCAAACATCGATTAAAGTGATCACACTATGCTTTTAAAAATCAGTGTTATATTCGGCTGTGTCGAATCTTTTATACCCTCCAATATTTAAAAATGAAAACATTTTAACAGGGGCGTTTTTGAAGGGACTTTTTGCACCGCAAATTAATTTTACTCTGCTTTTTTCTCCAAAGTAATATAAAATTTATAATTATGTGATTTTTTTCCACGCTCTCAAAAGGTGGTGACTAAATAACGACATTTTCAAATCCTCTGGGTCAAATTGCAGGGCTTAAAACTTCTTCGAACTTAAAAATGTTTCATTTGTTTAACAAAAATACAAAAAACATATAAAAACGTTGCGTGGGTATAAAAATTGTGTAATTCTAAAAAAAAAAACACATTTTGGTAGAAAAAATATGTTTTAGAAAGAATGGAAAGGGTGAAGGGGCCCTGAGACATGCATTGCCTAGGGGCCCAGACATGGCTAATCCGGCCCTGCTCATACTAACCCGAATTTTTGAAATCTTTAGAAACTCCCCACGAGCGTTCGTTAAGGCCAATCAAAAATATTCTTAAATAATAATAAAATGCAATTAAATTGTTTTTAAAATTTAAATAAAAAAGTACAAAAAAAAAATTTTATATCAAAATTTAAGTTATTACAAGTTGAAGTTTATATCGATTTGAGTTTTTTGTATTTTATTTATGCATATCTAAACCAAAAACTTGTTTTGAATGTTTGTTGTTTGGTGTTAGTTAGTACAATGGCACCAAAACAATAAAATCAGCATACAAACAACAAAAATATAACAAAGTGGCGCTTATGTAGCCAAACGATTTGTAAGCGTAATAAATATCGTCAGCTGAAATCCAAAAAACAAATATTAAATATTTTTTTTTATTTTCAAATAACTCCAAAATTATTTCCATACCTAAACAAAACCTAAACTTACTTCTTTAAGTAAGTTTAGGTTTTGAAAAAATGATGGCAAAATAGGGTTATGACATCTCATTCCTCTTTATTTACCATTTTAAAAATCGTTAACACGAAAATCCTAGGTGATCTTGTTTTCGAGATGTTTCTGATTCATGTGGATTTTGCTTACTTGATTATAAGTCTGCTTTCCAATTTTTAAATAAGGAAAAATAAAAAAAAATTTAGCACTTTTAGGGTTGTTACATATTCTTAAGTTGCTTCCACAAAACAGAACATGATTTCACATAAAATGTACCACCTGATTCCAAAACTGCAATCCCAACATGCTTGAAAAAAATGGATTGCAGTTGTGGAATCAGGAGTTCCATTTTATGTGAAAGAGGAGTTTGTTGAAGAAAAGTAAAGTAATTTTCAACTCCTATGATATATGATATCTTGTTCCTCAAAAGAATTTTGTTATTTTGCCGCAACGTCCTTTTAAATTTCATCTTACAATATAATGGTTGTTATAACAGCAATTATTGTTCAACTTGATGGAGTTGTTTAAAACAATCATAAAATAGTATTTATGTACAAACAAAACAAATTGTATCTCGAAATACTTTACAACAACTTTATAACAAGATCATTGACATGAAAATTTAAAAAAAAAAAATAAAAAAATGTGTAATAAAGAAATTATATTGAAGTTAAACAAATTGCGTTTCAATAAAATACGCATAACGAATCATTTTGTGAATTATTAACGCATACGCATGCAAATAAAATTGAAAAATGCCAAATTGCAAGAAAAATGCATATTGTACACTTGATTACGTGAGTTAAAACACCTCAATTCAACGAAAAAAAGTAGCATATTTGACCTCACCCCTTTCGAATTTGATGAAACTTGGAATATAGTTGGGGCCTTACAATAATTTACAATTTTAATAATAGGCCAGTTCAAAGGTCATATTTGGACTCAGCTCGTCAAAAACATTCAGAAAAATGAATTTTGGTACCAGAATTTCAAAGAGAAAAAAAAATTTTTTTTTCTAAGGGAAATTACACCGCTTTTTCTTTCCTGTCACTATGTTTATATTAATATAAAAAGTTCCAATGAGGACTCCATCCTGAAAATATAAACTTAAGTAGTATAGATGATTCTTAATCACATATATTTTTTCCAAAATTTTAAAAATATCGCTTTCCAAAAATTAAGGTTAAAACCACTGACCTTTGACCTTTTTCAAAAAAAATCTTGGGGAATGCCATTTTAAAGGCTGTCTTATTACCTATTATTTGCGACCTGACTGAGACGTGTATTGTAATTACTTTTCGAGTTATCTTTATTTATCTCAGAAAACTTTTGTCAAATATATACGATTTTGCCAATTTTCAAGACCCCATATCTCGAATACTGGAATGACCAGAAGCCTGAAAAATTGTCAAAATCTCTTTTTTGTTAAAGTAAACATCAGTACTTGATTTCATTAAATTGTGAGGGGGTGCGGTCAACTCCTCGGTTGAATTGAGGTGTTTTAGCTCACGTACAAGTTTGATTGCAGCAATATGCTGGCTTTCACTGCATATGTTATATCTTGGTTATGATGCGCATATCGTAAATTTAAAAATTAAAAAAAAAAAAATTAAAATAAAATTGAAAAAAAAAAATATTTCTTTTATTTGCTTAACTGCAATTATTTAACTTCAATAAAATAAATACAATTGCAGACAACCACAGCGAAAGGAAGCTTAATATATATGGGGTTTAGGGCTTCCAATTGGGATTGGTTTTTCTGAATCCCGGGATTAAGGAAAAATTTTCGGAATCTTAATTTCGGTATCCCGGGTTTTTCGGGATTTTTTAAATCTTGGGATTCGCGGAAATCTTTTTGAAAATGTTTGTCATTTCGGGATTAAAAATCCGAAATTCGGTATTCACATAATCCCGAAATTCCCGGGAATTCCGTGATCGAGATTTCGGGATTGCAAGCTCAATAGGGGTACAATTTCGAAAATTGCGTGTATTTATTAGGTAGTCTTTTTTCATTTGGATTGAAATTGTAAGATGTGAAATCTGAGTGTAACATGGGTTTATCCGACTTTGGTTTCTTGTTTATATATTTCTTCAACCAGTTGGCAACGTCCATGCACCATCCTAGGTGACGGTTCGCTGACATGTCAGACTCACAACTAACATCCACAAGACATTCGCGAGTTAAGGTTAGTTACATATGTGGCATTCCACAACAAATGTGCCGCTACAAAAAAAACATGTAACCCGCAAAATTTCTGAATAGGTTGTTTGGATAGCCCTATATAAAACTAAGAAAATTGCGTTTTTGGTTTTTAAAATTTTTAAAAACTGGGCTTAAGAGGCGTGGTCAAATATTGGAAAAATGATCAAATTTGTGGCGAGTTGCCTTGATTAAATATTTATCACATTAAAACGGAATGCACCACAATCTCAAAAATTTACATTCTTATATAGTTTTGTATGGGCTATCGATTAAATTTTTTTTTTTTTTTTGAAAATTTTCTGAACCCGTTCTAAAATTTTCCATTTTTAAAAAAAGTCAATTTATCAAAAATCCGACTTTTTTATTTTTTTTTTTAAGTTTAGATGTTTGTCCATCCACACAAAAAAATTCTGAAACACGTTCTTCGTTTTTTTCGACAAATCGCATTTGAATTTTAAATTTCATAACAATTTTGTAATTACCTTGTATTTTCTTGTTTTAACGTTGCGAATGAGTACTATCAATTGCATATATATTACTCATACGATCTGTTGAAACAAGAAAATACAAGCAAATTGTTATGAAATTTAAAATTCAAATGCGATTTTCTCGAAAAAAACGACGAACTTGTTTCTGAATTTTTTTGTGTGGATGGACAAACATTTAAACTTAAAACATTTAAACTTAAATTTTAAAAAAAAAAGTGGCCGGATTTTTGATAAATTGACTTTTTTAAAAAATGGAAAATTTCAGAACGGGTTCTGAAAATTTAAAAAAAAAATTTAATCAATAGCCCATACAAAAGTATAAAAGAATGTAAATTTTTGAGATTGTGGTGCATTCCGTTTTAATGTGATAAATATTAAATCAAGGCAACTCGCCACAAATTTGACCATTTTTCCAATATTTAACCACGCCTCCTAAGCCCAGTTTTTGAAATATTAAAAAACCAAAAACGCAATTTTCTAAGTTCCATATAGGGCTATCCATACAACCTATTCAGAAGTTTACGGTACCCGAGTAAAAATTTTTATATGATGCAATATATAATGATATATAACACAATATATAATTATACGCAATTTAATCCGAATAATGGTGGATGTTTTTGCATTAAAAAATATCAACTTGTATAAAATATGATTAGATTTCATCCGAGTTTTGACCAGACACTGCCATATTTCATTGGATCCAATTAGATCTAATTGCATAAAAACACAAAAAATCTTGGTGTGTTTTGGTTTGGGTGAGTTACACCACAGGTCAACGATACATTCACCAAACATATATATTCTAAAACAAAAAAAAATGTTCGGGTACGCTTCGAACCAGATAGGTGATATACATAACCCTAACAAGAAAATGTTTAGGAACATTTTAAAAGTTTCTTATACTTTGCTTCAAAAACTTAGAACATTTTTGGTTAATTGGAAACATTTATAGTTATATATGGAACAGAATAAGATATATATAATTTTATATTAAATTATACAGAAAAACAAATTTTGTATTGGCCCTCATATTATTTCATATATTTATATCAACCGTATACCTTTTAATCCGAATCATGATTAAATTATATATTACTACATATGACTGCATTTAAAAAAAAATAGAAAATACCTCACGGGATGTATTTTTTGATTTCTGGATATTATCACTTTTTAGAAGGTTTTTGTATCAATAAAAATAATGGCGTACTTTTTTTTTAAAAATTCCAACTCCTTCCCGTGCCTATAGGCGACTCAAATCGCGGATTTTGGGTCCCTTTTCACATACAACAAAAACGGCTAAATGAATGTCAAATCTGACTTCAGTATTCGATTCTACGGAAAAACTTAGGCCCATAAGATTTTTTCTAGTTTTTAGAATGCACCAGAATGCATAATTAGAGTGGTCCAAAAAAATAATTTTTTAAAAAATAAATTAAAATATTTTTTTTGTTAATATACAATGAAAAAATACTTACATCTGAGAAAAATGGTCCAAAAAATTTAATTTTGTAGTTACCCGTTCATAAGTTATTAAAGTTTAAAAATTTAATTTTTTCGTGAATACAAAATAATTTATTGGTTTTGTAATTTCTATTTAACAGCAATTATAATTAATTCTATTCCTTTCGCAGCATATAAAGCTAAAAGATTTAAATTATCTTTATTTTTAACTAAACACGAGTTGTTTAGGCGCTAAATTTTACCAACAAGATGTTCGGTGGTAAGATTTCGCGCCTGCACAACTCGTGTTTAGTTAAAAATAAAGATAATTTAAATTGTTTAGCTTTATCTGCTATTGAAAGGAATATAATTGATTAGAATTATTGTTGTTAAATAGAAATAACAAAACTAATAAATTATTTTGTATTCACTAAAAAATTAAATTTTTAAACTTTAATAACTTTTGAACGGGTAACAACAAAATTAATATTTTTGGACCATTTTTCTCAGATGTAAGTATTTTTTCATTGTATATTAACAAAAAAATATTTTAATTTTTTTTTTTTAAAATTAGTTTTTTGGGCCACTCTAATCATGCATTCTGGTGCATTCCAAAAACTAAAAAAAAGCTTAAGGGCCTAAGTTTTCCCGTAGAATCGAATAGTGAAGTCAGATTTGACATATATTCAGCCGTTTTTGTTGTATCTGAAAAGGTACCCAAAATCCGCGATTTGAGTCGCCTATAGGCACGGGAAGGAGTTGGAATTTAAAACAAAAAAATACGCCATTATTTTTATTGATACAAAAACCTTCTAAAAAGTGATGATATCCAAAAATCTATTTTTCAAAATTAACTCTAATAATCATATATGATTTATGTTTATTTTTACTCGGGTACACATGTTTTTTTTTTCGCTGGAATGCCTCATGTATGTATAATAGAGTGTCCCTTATTTTGGAAATGTTGGAAATGTTGAGACGGTACCCCCTCATTTTTTTCCTTTTGACTAAAAAATAACTCAGGAAAAATGTTACGCCCCTACGACACGCCTTCCCTACGCGACGCACAGTGATTCGTTCCCATATATCGAGTGGGCAAAAATAGAATATTGGTCGCAGATTTCTCAAATTTAAAACACAAGCATTTAATTATCTAATCAAGAAAAAAACGAGTTTTTGGAAAAATCGGAGCAAGGACACGCCTACCCCCCATATATCCTGAAACTTAAATATGTGATTAAAACTACAAAAATGGCCACAAAATTCCCAAATTTTGTCAATGTTACCAATTTTGATACAGTATTTTATGTGTAAATTTTTTTCAAGATTGAAGCAAGGACTCGTGTGGCTGCCATATATCCTTTTTCTTAAAAAAATTGTAAATCGCTCAAAAATTACTCGATACTCTTGAAATATTTTGTAAAAATTTGAATAAGTGATGTCAATGTGTGTGCCAAATTTCGCTGAAATCGGTTCTGTAAAACAAAAGTTATTTATATATCCTTTTTAAAAACTGCAATAAAGTGTTAATATATTTTAATCACAAAAATAAAATAGAAAGAGTTGTCAACGATTTTCCAAATTTGGTACGCAAGCACAAAATTAATTAATAGAAAAAAAATAAAAATTTTGAGCAAATCGGTCGAAGGACATTTGTACCTGTCGTATATCCTGAAATTTAAAAGTGGAGTTTTAGCCACAAAACTTGATATAAAATTACTTAACTTAGTTATTGTCTTAGAAATTTAGATAACCATCGACGTACAACATTTGTATTTTAATCTGAGCAAGGACTCGCGTGGCTGCCATATATCCTTTTTCTTGAAATCGCTGTAACTATTTTAAAAATCTTTCAATTGCTATCAAATTTTTAATATAGATTAAATCTAATAACGTTAATAAGTGTGCCAAATTTCGTTGAGTTACTTGCTGTAACAAAAAAGCTGTTAATATATCCTTTTTTTAAATATAGTCAAAAATATAAAAATACCTAATAACTGCAAAAACAAAACATTCACAACACTTATTTCCTGTTGCATTACGAAAATAAATTTATTCAAAATAAGTTTTAAGTAAACTCGTTTAATACTTGCTTTATTTCTAAGTATATAACCCGTTAATAACAAAAAACTAAAAAAAAAATTTTTTTTTTGGTACTAAATTTTTTTTTTTTTTTCGTTTTTTTTCAAAAATTTAGTTATTTTTATTATTTGATCGTATAGAAAACAGTCCAGGATGTTAAAAAATCAATAAAAAATAATTTTTGAGTACGAACTTTTTTTATGTATCTCAAAAAAAAATTTGGTTTTGATTTGGGATACCAACGAAAATCAAATACTGGTTTTAAAGCAAAATGGCCCACTGTATACTTACTTCATCGAATTTTTTACTATAAATTTATGGTATACAATACAATAAATCCCTTTATATAAAAAAACACGAAAATGTTGATGTATTTTTTTAATTTTATTTACAGTACATAAAATAAATAAAAAAAAAAAAATAATCCAATTTTAGATTTTTTAAAATTTTTTTTTTTCAACTTAAAAAAAAAAACTTAGTTATTTTTATTTTTTGATCTTATAAAACATAGTTAAAGCTACAAAAAAAATGAAAAACAAAAAAAATTATTCACGAACTTTTTTTATGAAGGCCATTAAAATTTGGTGATTTTGGGGATTTTAGTAAAAGTCATAGATAACTTTTAAAGCAAAACGGCCCACGTACTGCATAATTTTTTTCTGATTTTTTATTATATTTTTACAGAATACTATATAATATATCAATGTGTAAAGAAAAAATACTTAATATTAAAATTTTTTTTTAATATTTTTTCCATTAATAATATAGCTTTTGAAAAAAATTAAATAAAGACACAAAAAAAACCTAACTTTTTTCCAACTTCAGACAAAAACTTAGTTATTTTTATTGTTTTGCCTTATAAACCATAGTCCGAGCTATCGAAAAAGCGAAAAAAATAATTTTTTGACTCACGAACTTTTTTTATGCATTCCATCAAAATTTGTCAATTTTTGGAAATTCGGTAGAAAAAATATAGATTTCAGAGCAATACAAAAATGTATTTTAAGATTAATTCTAAAAAAATGCAAATACAACATTTAGCTAATATATTAAAGTAACTTTTGCAAAAAAAAGTTCGTTGATTTCTTTAAAATTCGATTTTTCATAATTATTTTAGTAAACCTATAAAAATCAATTTTTAGGTTTTAACACAATAGCGTTGAATTTCCATACTTTAGCGCCCTCTTGTGGCAACATATGACTTCTTAAAAATCAGAAAAGTACATATTTCTTTTAGTTTACTATTAAACTGTAAAAATACAAAAAATCATCAACATTGAAGACATACTTTTTTTTTTGATTTTTGCCAATGAAACGAATCACTGTGCGACGGGGCCGTAAAGAGCGGGGCATTAGAAATCATTTTTCCATACAAAGCAAAAAAAATTTTTTTTGATTTTAAACTTTTTTGTTATTAATTATAATATTACTTGGTTAGCTTATTCACGACAAAAAATTATATTTTGGTGGGATAAGGCTTTCAGCTCTAAAAAATTTTTCGAAAAAAAAATTTAGAGCTTTTGGGGTCCTACAGTAAAAATTTTTTAAAAAATATTTTTTTTTAGTTTTGTACGTTTTTCCCTACGCTACCATTTTGAGAACAATAATACCTACATGTAGGGATTTTTCCCTACTTCTGGCAACACTGGTTAGCAGCTGACTTTTCATTAAGTAATCCGCCCTAAGAAATAACTTTTAACCTTGAATCTCCAGTTTTTTTAGTCACTCTACTCGATCCAACCTTTATTTTCAAAATATAACCCATACTTGGTGACATGACCAGGGTGCTGACATTCCAAACATTAACCCTCCTTAAATAATATTCCGATTGGATCTTTCAAAACGCTGATACACGTGTACTTTTTTTCAAAATAACGGAGTTCTGTTATTTTAAAAAAAAGTTTGAAGTTGTTGCACAGTTTGATTATTGTACATAAATTCATAATTTAATTCCGAGCTCTACCAGGAAAAAAAATTAAAAGATTTCATATGAATTTTAAATATGTTACTCATATTTTCTTAAAATAACAATAATTACTGTGGTTAAGCGTGCTTAAAACCAAAAAACAAACATTTACTGTAAATAAACGGTTTTTATTTATATGAGGCATGAACTAGCTAAAAATAAGTGAAGAAGCAAAGCAAAAACCATTGCAATTTATGGTGTATTTAATTTTGTTTCCTTGCAAAATTTTGTTCACTGTCTTGTAATTAGTTAATTGTTTGAAAAATGTAGTGGAACAGAGATTTTATTTATGATTTTGTGGCTTATATTAGTTGTGTTTTTTAATAGTTTTATTAATTTTGATAGAGCTTTTAGAATTAAGAAAAAAATATGCTGCGGCACTGCTTTTGTACAACAAAAATTATTATTTCACAGAAATAATTTGTATGGACTCAAACGGAATTAATAAAAATTCAGTTATAAAAATGTCGTTTTTCATCATTTATGAAGCTCTATGAAAAAACAAAAATTAACAAAATCAATGATCTGTCATGTTGAATAATGTTATGATACATACAGAAAACAAATTGGAAAGTTACCAACTGAAAGTCACCCAGCAAAACTTTGGTAATGGGTAGTGATTATATAACACATTACCAGGTAATGCATATAACTAATTTGTAGCATTATTTTATGATGTCTTACCAAACATTTGTTCCACAACGTATTATTTTCAAGTGAAAAATAATGAATTACTTATAAATTGATACGTAATGCATGATTATTGGAAAAAATGTATTTCATATTTGTTATTTCTAAACATTAAATCATGGATGACTTATATTTGGTTACATTATGTATTATTTGAAAGTTTGAAATAATGTATTATTTATAATTGGGTGCATAATGCATTACAATAACATAAAAAATAATTACTTTGTAAAAAAATGCATAAGTTTAAACTAGAGATGGGCTCACGACAGGAAATTTCTAACGACACACACTCACGAGCATATTTTATCTACTTACAATCACGTGAGTAAATTTAATACAAAATTACTTTTTCACTACTCGTAACACCTTATATATTATCTTCTGGTACGCTATATTATTTCATTTCTCGTAACCTATACCTTACTCGTATTCTTTGTTATAAATTTATGACTTATTTTATACCTTACTGGTATTCTTTGTGATAATGTGGATGCATTACTTTGAGTCTCATCGCCTGTTAAAATCATCAATGCTGCAATGTATAAAATAAGAGATCCTATACCTTATTTTATACCTTATTTTGTAATCTAAGTTTTGCTGGGCAGTTGATGCAACAAAAATTCGGTTGAAAAACTTAAATATACGTTGTCACAATTGAATATCGATAGTGACAACTGAATAAGGTTATTATAGCTGGCTTTTAGTTGAAACAACCTAAAAATTCAGTTGTCACAGCCGAATATAGTAGTAGTAACCAAATTTTGAGTTGATGCAACTAAAGAACTCAGTTGGAAATTTATTTTTCTGTGTGTATCATTATTAAAAAATTATTTAAAAAAATTTTATGATTAAAAAACACAGTTATTATTGATTTTTTTGTTTCAGGTTCAACGTCACGCACTGCCAATGAAATGCAAGACAATGTACGTACTTTTTGTACGATGTATGAACATAAAAGAGCAATAATTAAACTAACAACGATTGGGTGAAGGCGTTGAAATACAATCATAATTTTAAATGATACAACTGTTCATATCCCAGTTGGCCCAATTGTCGCGGCTCTAAAAAATTATTAAAAAATTATTTTAAAAATATTGTATTCATCATATTAACATTCAACTAGATAAAAAAAAATATTAAGCTTGAGAGGTAAAATTGGTATTAGGATATCAAAATCTATCCAGTTCATGTACTATGATTAAGAGGTAGGGTTGCCAGATACTACAAGTCAAATAACTGAACAATGGAAAACTTTCAACTGGATTTTGAAAAAATTACTATGGGTTTAGTAATTATTATATATATTTTTTATTTATAATTTAAAAAATCAACCGATTTTCATATGTGAGATACATATTTTTATTTTAGACTACTTTTCAAATATAATATCAATTAAATGCACGTCTCTATTGGGCACGGAAAAATTTGCCTTTTTTAAGCTTTTCCATTATTTTTTTTGAGCATCACGAAATTTTGATGTTAAGCTCGTCAATGGTCTGAGGAATGTTGGAGCAGATTTTTCTTTTCAAACCCCACAAAAATAAGTCCGGAGTGGTCAAATCTGTTAATCTAGGTTGCCAGTTAAAATTCCCTAGACATGCGATATCAGAAAAGGGGCGACAATAACTGACCCTCATTTGAAGATTTGATCCCTCCAAACTTATTTTTTGGGGTTGTTTGAAAAACAATCCTCAGATCCTCGACCAGCTTAAGGAAAACATTCGTACCGAAATCAACGCTAGATTACCCTAGGTAATCTCTGAAAAAAGGAGTGAAAGTTTTGCAAAAAGAAAGAGCACATTTTGCTGTGGCAGAAAAACCATTCATGTTTTGTTCATGATTTATGTTTTTCTCAAAAAGTAGTCCAAAAAAAATTTTAAATACATATATTTAATTAAAAAATAATTGTTAAAATTGAAGAAATTCGTTTTTAACTGGACAAATTATATTTTATCTGGAAACTGGACCAGACTCAAAATAACTAGAAAATCAAGGCCTTTCCAGGTCGTCTGCGAATTTGGCTTACAACTACTGAATTTCTGTAATAAATGCATTTCATTATCAATCTTCTCATTTATTTAATATTATGTAGAAAACAAATGGCACACACTGTATAAAATTATTTTTGTTGTTGTAAGTTTTCATTGACTCTTTTTGAATTTTCAAGTCCACAACTTTTTGCTGGTGTTGAGGTGGTTTGATTTTTGAGTCTACTAAGAAAATGTGGAAAATTTAGTGAAGCGTTTACATTTAAAATAAAAAATATAAAAGAGAAAGGAAATTGTAACTTTGTATATAATATGTTTGGTTGTTTGCCAGTTTCGGAAGTAGCAATGTGCCATGTAAACAGATGGTACTAAATTTAATTTTTATATTTTATATTTGGTATAAAACGTATTACAAGTAACATACACATGTAGATCTATATGAAGAGCATTCCCCTCCAAATGTACCGCTACGAAAAAAAAATGTCGTGTGAATATCAATTTCACGATATTTTGAACTAACAATAATATTAAAAGGTTTCCCAAACATTTCGACTCCCATTTCTACTAAAACAAAAAATACACAATTTTGTTTTTATAAAAATGAAGTAAAAATGATCTGGCATTTATTTTTCTTATGGCGCGGTTTATTAGTTTTCTCTTTATTACCTAAATCGTAGAATAATTTGAAAAAATTAAACATATGGTTCAAGACTACTTTTTTCATACCTGTCACTGTATTAGTCTGTGCTTAATGGTTAATTTTTTCAAATTATTCTACGAATTATCGATGATATAAGAAAAATAGATGATAGATCGGTTTTTATTGTTTCACTCCTAAGTCACAGACTAATACAGACTCGACAAATATGACAGGTGTCAAAAAATTATTCTTTAACCATATGGTTAATATTTTCAAATTATTCTACTAGTTAGGTTAGAAAGAGAAAACTGATATAACGCGCCATAAGAAAAATAGATGCCAGATCGGTTTTTGTTGTTTCACTCACTCCTAAGTCGTAGAAAGTGTTGCCATGTTAACGTAAAACGCACTAAAACCCGCTCTGTTTTCTCCTAAAATCGGTGTTTCCCCTCATTTGTATACCCTCCAACCACAGTATGGGGGTATACTCACTTTGTCATTCCGTTTGTAACCCCATAAAGTATATATATTACACAGTGCAACACCCAAAATCGGAATGGGATGAAACCAAAAGCAAACGAAAGTTGACATATTCCATAACAAAACCCTCTAGGCTTTTTTCTAGTTCAGAGCTAGATTTTTTTTTACACGCATTTGAAGTTAGTGATCTTTTATTATAATTATAATAATAAATGCTTAAAAACTGTATTAGGGCGTATGATCAATATTGAAATTGCCTTTAAATAACAATCATACGCAACGGTGTCCAGTTGTTTTATTTTAATAATTGCATTTAAATAACAATCATACGCAACGGTGTGCAGTGGTTGAAGGCGTGTAAAAAAAAATCTAGCTCTGAACTAGAAAAAAGCCTAGAGGGTTTTGTTATGGAAAACGTCAGCTTTCATTTGCTTTTGGTTTCATCCCATTCCGATTCCGAAAGTTCGATTTTGTATCACTGTGTTATTGATCCATGATCGATTCTAAGACATTCTGTGAATGTCCGTCTGTCCGTCCGTCCGTCTGTCTGTAGATGGCACGATACAGTCCAAAATAAAAGAGCTAGCCTCCTACAATTTGGCATGAATATGTCTTATGGTCCTAGGCAGGTTAAGTTTGTAAATGGGCAAAATCGGATCAGGGGGAAAAAAGATCCCCTTTGAAGAACTGAACCAACCTCTGAAAAAACACACTTTTTTTACATGTTTTTTTTTTTGTATTTTTGTTAAATATATGAAACATTTGTTATATTTATCGGGATGGGAAGGTGCTCTCAACGTCCCCCACTGACCCCCATCATTTTTTTTTTCTATTTTATTCGCATTTTTGGTTTTCTCTATCTTTTACACAATTAATTTTTCTGAATGCAAAACCACAGACTGTATACAGACTCGACAGTAGAGTTTTATAAGAAAAAATGGGAAAAAAAAAACTAAAAAAAAAATACAGCGGTTTTTAGTCCGTTTTACGCTAACATGGCAACAATTTCTACGACTTATGCCTACTTTACACTATCACACTTTTCCATTATACACATCAAAATTTGCCAACTTCCAAGATATTTATGGATTCTTTTTTGATTTAAACCTAGTCATATTTAATAAGTGAACAATTTCTAGCCAATTTTTTTTTTTAAATATTTCACTAAGATGGTGAAATTAAGCTTGTATAATTAAAAAGTATAATAGTGTAAAGTGGGTATAAGGAGTGAGTGAAACTACAAAAACCGATCTGGCATCCATTTTTCTTATGGCGCGTTATATCAGTTTTCTCTTTCTAACCTAATTCTTAGAAAAATTTGAAAATATTAACCATATGGTTAAAGAATACTTTTTTGACACTAATGTCGAGTCTGTATTAGTCTGTGGATAAACCCTCTATCTTTTTAAAAAATTAATTTATAAATATTTTTTTGGATAATTTCATCATGCATTACATGTTTTAATACTAAATTTTGCATGCTGAACATGAATTTGTCAACAAAATTCCAGAACCACGATTTAGGTCAACCGATGCTGATTTTTGTTTGACTTTTTTGAAAAATATGGCTCAAAATTTCCCATTGTGCGGGCTTAATTTTAAAGCTTACCTCGAAAAAGTTCCATAGCCAAAATATTAGATTTTTAGGTCGCGATTTGGTACCGCCGAAATCGTTTTTTGTTCATAGCTTTGTCAGTTGATGTCCGATCGTTTTAAAAAAAAAATTGTTAGAAAGTCCTCAGCGAGTACTAAA
Source organism: Pegoplata infirma (assembly GCA_963921195.1). Lineage (NCBI taxonomy): Eukaryota > Metazoa > Arthropoda > Insecta > Diptera > Anthomyiidae > Pegoplata > Pegoplata infirma. Next base: position 4,181,458 of record OY992540.1, on the reverse strand, counting down.
GTTGACTCATATCTGGTTTTAACCTCAGAGGTAATCTTCTTGTTATGATTGTTAGTTTCTCATCTTTCTACCCACTTAAATGATTTTTATTTTTCCATTAAATTATAGCACTAAAAAATTCATGAAATTCTTCCCTTGGAAGTATCCAGTTAAATTTATTAACAAAAAAGTTACATTTGATTTAAGATTTTCATATACAATATAAAGAAAATTAGAAAAAACACTTGTTATTATGCCTTTAAACTATATGAGGGGGTTAGAGCACAAGGGGTTCAAGTGCCTTATATTTAATAATGAGAAAAAAGGGGTTAAAGTAAAATTGCAATAAAAAATGTTAGGTGGTATCAAGTATATTATTTTTAAGGTAATAGAGCTCCTGAGATATATTTTAATCTAACAAGTCAAAAAAATACCGTGTTTTACACCCTTTTGCACCCAAAAATTGCATCTGAAGTAAGTAAGTGGCACTTATACCCCTTGTGCTCTAACTTTTTTTATAAATTTGTAAATACGTAAAAGGAAAACCACATTTTATTAAGAAAATGTGTAATGGTTCTTTGTTTCATTTTTTAGTCGTCATAATCAGATTCCATGACTTCATTGGGCTCATCTTCATCTTCATTAGGGCATCCCGTCAAATCTAAACTTTCGAATTTCGTATCATAATACCTGCCGAAAATTATTTAACCAAATCTGGCTCAAAAATTAGGAATTTTTGAGTACTTTATGGGAAAAATATTTAAAAAATTCCACTATAGCGCTTTTGGTCCACAGATGCTGATTTTCAAACATAAAAATTATTTTTAACCAAATTGGTCTTAAAAGTTAAATTTTAATAATTGCTTGGAGCACAAGGGGTTTAAGTGCCTTAAATTTAATAATGGGAAAAAAGAGGTTATAGTTAAATTGCAATAAAAATGTTAGATAATATCTAGAATATTATTTTTTAGTTAATAGAGATCCTGAGATATATTTTAATCTAACAAGTTAAAAAAATACCATATTTCACAAATACAAGCACCCAAAAATTGCCTCTGAAGTATATAAGTGGCACTTATACCCCTTGTGTTCTAACTTTTTTTATAAATTTCTAAATTATGAAAAGAATGTTAGTTATTTGTAAAAGGAAAACCACATTTTATTACGAAAGTCTTTAATGGTTCTTTGTTTAATTTTTTAGTCTTCATAATCAGATTCCATGACATCATCGGGCTCATCTTCATCTTCATTAGGGCGTCCCTTGAAATCTAAACTTTCGAATTTCGTGCCGTGATACCTGCCGAACGATGGACATGGAGTAGCTAATTGTGGGAAAATTTATGAACAAATTTTTGCAAGGTCATTTTTAGTCTACAACCAGCGGTCAAAGTTTAAAAAATTACGTTTTTGGACCAAAATTTATATCTGAAATATTTAACCAAATCTGGCTCAAAAATAAGGAACTTTTGCGCGTTTTATGGGAAAAATATTTAAAAAATTTCAAAATTTCGATTTTGGTCCACAGATGCTGATTTATAAACATAAAAAATATTTTTAACCAAATTTGTCTTAAAAGTCGAAAAATGTTGAGTATTTTATGTGAAAAATTTTAAAAATAAACCCACGATTTTGGTCCAAAAAGGCTGATTAGCATCTGTGTATCAAAATCTTTGATCAGCATTTTTGAACGAAAATGTTTTTTATATTTTTTTAATATTTTTTAGATAACTTGCTTTACATTTTCCAACTTTTGGGACCAATTTGGATAAAAAAAATAATATTTATGTTAAAAATCAGCATCTGTGGACCAATATTTTTTTTGGGATTTTTTTATATTTTTCCTATTATGTACGCAAAAATTCCTAATTTTTGAGCCGAATTTGGTCAAAAAATTCGGATATGAATTTTGGTCGGAAATCGTAATTTTTTCACACTTTAACCGCTGGTTACAGACTGAAGATGCTCTTGCAAAATTTGATTACTATTACTACAAGAACTTCTCGGAATTCAACCACTTTGTCCACGTGAAAAACTAAATTTTAATAATTGCTTGGAGCACAAGGGGTTTAAGTGCTCATATACCCCTTGTGCTCCAAGCAAAACAGGTATTTTAGTAACAAGAGCTAGAAATGGTCGCCATATCTCGCTAACGGATAAGAATTTCACATTCACCTCTTGTGCTCTGAACTTCTGTGAACTTCACCTACTAATTTCATATGTTAACTAAATTTTTTTAAAAAAGTCACTTGAACCCCTTGTGCTTTGAGCCCCTCATATTTAATTTTTTTAGTTTGTATTTAAATACATACGAACAAGTGTTTTAAATCTTTTTCTATGGAAATTTAAAATTGAATGTAACTTTTTTGTTAATTAATTTAAGAGGGTACTTCTAAGGGAAGAATTTCATGAATTTTTTAATGCTATAATTTAATGGAAAAATAAAAATCATTTAGGTGGGTAGAAAGCTGAGAAACTAACACTCATGACACGTAGATGAGCTCAGAGGTCAAAACCAGATATGGGTCAAATTTAGTACTCGCGGAGGACTTTCAAACAAATTTTTTTTTAAAACGATCGGACATCAAATGACAAAGTTATGAACAAATAACGATTTCGGCGGTACCAAATCGCGACCTAAAAATCTTATATTTTGGCTATGGAACTTTTTCGAGGTAAGCTTTAAAATTAAGCCCGCACAATGGGAACTTTTTTTTTCGACCCGGTCTACTGTACATTATGAAACAAAAATTTTAAAAATTGCGATGCTGATCAGCATTTGTGGACCAAAATCGCGTTTTTAATGTTTTTACTATTTTTTACATAACATACTCAACAGCTGTTAAATTTGGAGATGAATTCGGTAAAAAAAAAAATATTTTTGTCTTAAAAATCAGCACCTGTGGACCAAAACTGCGATTTCGGAATTTTTTATAAGCCGTTATCATTAGTAAATCACGTTAAAAATTAACCGATTTCGTAAATGAAACTATAACAATTCATTTTTATTAAAATGTAAAACCCTCTATCTGATCATTTTCATTCATATACTTAATATTTTTGAGAAACAAAATCCTCTATCTATCAAAAAATCCCCAATAGTGCAAAATTTTAAAAACGAATTATACATATGTGAGATTCAGTAGTTGATTTAAAAAAATATTGTAGAATATCCAATTTTAATTACTCTAACAGTACCCGAAATAAACAGTTTTTTGGCTCTCCTGAAAAGTTGTGTTTTTTTAGATAGAGGGTTTTGAATATGGGCCCTCGATATAGTCTGTGGAGTTAGATTTAAATTTTAGAGCTTGGCAAAAAAAAGTGAGGTCTTGATCTCTCTGAATAATAAACTAAATGTAGAATGCCTCATATGTATTAATATTAATAAGAGTGTCTTACGGGAGATTGGCCGTTAACAGTTTTAGCTTAAAAGTAAAATAAATGATTGTATAATGGAAGATCTGTATGTGAGTTTTTCTAGCGTTTTTACATGGTTGGTGGTGTATGGTTGTGGATTGTTTCTTCTTTAAAAAAAAAAAACTTTTTTACAGTTTATTAAATGTTACGAAAATGTTGATTACAATTTTATTTTTAATTGTAACAAACAGAGCTTAAACGGTGATGCAAACTATAAATTATAGTTAATACTCAAGTAAACTTTATAAAAACCAAAAATTAAAAAAATAAAACACTTTAATAATTTGATTAAATGTAGTTAGCATAATGTGCACTTCAAAATTTATTTGTAAAATAAAATGATAAAAAATTATTTGATAAATGAAAGAAAGAGTGAAAAAACGTGAATCATTATCAAAAAATTGTAGAATGAATTTTAATTGAATTTTTTCTCTGCAGTAAATTAAAAATCGACACATTTTCAGGAAACTTTATTTTCTAGTACACTTGGCAAATTTCGTTTCGTTTTTTGTTTTTTAACAGACCTCGGACGAATGATTGTGTTATTGGATGCAACAAATTTAAATTGTATTCATTTAGATCCGTTTATCAAATCAGCCACATTGACAACAAAGATCATGCTAAATTGAATCACAAAAAAAAATACAATTTTTATAAATAGTATTCGTTAACAAAAACAAATATTTTAATGAAAAACAAGTAAAAGTGTTATGTTTGCCTTTTGCTGAATCTTCAATACATACCTCGAAAAAACTGCACTCAAAAAAAAGACATAACACAATTTCCTCTCAAATTTAACTATAAAATAGTAAATTATCTTAATTTTAAAGAATAAACTTTAGTTCATTATGCATTGTTAAAAGTTTTTTTTTTCTAAAATGAAATTCAATATGGAAGAAATTCTTACCGCAAGAGAAATTTCACAAAATTAGTTCAATGTTCTTTTTATACCCTTCAACTACACACTTTAAAAAAAATAGTGAACTAAAAAATGGTAAAATTTACTAAATTTGGAGTAAAAATGGTAATGACTTAGCGCCAAAGATTTTTTTCATTACACTCAAAATAATTACTCTGTTAAATACTCTGTAAAATGACTGTAATCTCAATTCGACAAATATTTGACAAAGTTATCTGTCGAAATACAGATTTTAAGAAAATACTTTGTATTTTCTTGTGACCAAAAAACAAAATTTTATCTGTAATTTTACTTTTTACTTTGTAATCTCTATTTTACAGATAATAAACAGTTTTTTTGTTAAAATACGAATTTTAGAAAAATACTTTGTTTTTTTCTCGTAACCAAAATACTAAATTTCATTTGTAATTTTACTTATTGCTCTGTAAAAATAAAAATCACTTCAAAAAACTAAACCCCCCCTTTAAAAAGTGTCTTAAATTACAATAACAACTGGTAATTTTACGAGGATGACGTGTAAAATTGGAGTTACTTGTTAAAAACTCATAATATTCACAAAAATAAAAAAATTAAATTTGCAATTTGGAAGCATTAAAGCGGTAAAATTTAACAAAATTTTAATGCTTTTGAAGCAGAGAAGTTTTACTCATAAAATCGATTTAACTAAAAATTTGTAAATTTACATAGCTTTTTTGGTAAAATTCTTTTCCGTTTTATCAATATTTTACAGATAATTCTATAAATTTACAGTTTCTTTTTTATCGAAATCATTTTACAGAGTTTTCTTCGTAAAATAACAAAAAATCTTGCTGGTTGGAAATCTATGGTATTTTCTGCTGGCTCAGCAGAGTATCTCTGTAATTTAACAGAGTGATTATTTTGAGTGTAGTTTTATTTCATATTTTTCTTTAAAATAGGGAAAACAAAATAAGACAATCTCTTCTACACCATTTACAGATGTAATTCGTAAAAGATCAATTGTAATTCGAAGATTCTACTTGTAATTCGAAGATTCCATTTGTAATTCGAAGATTCCATTTGTAATTCGAAAATTCCATTTGTAATTCGAAGATTCCATTTGTAATTCGAATACTCCAATTGTAATTCGAAGATTCCATTTGTAATTCGAAGATTCCAATTGTAATTCGAAAAATATGAACTGAATTTCCATTGATATTTTTCGAATTACAATTGGAATCTTCGAATTACAAATGGAATCTTCGAATTACAAATAGAATCTTTGAATTACAAGTATAATCTTCGAATTACAAATGGAATTTTCGAATTACAAATGGAATCTTTGAATTACAAATGGAATCTTCGAATTACAAATAGAATCTTCGAATTACAATTGATCTTTTTCGAATTACATGTGTAAATGGTGTAGTACAACCACATTATAGTCGTCGTTGAACTCACTGCTATTGTGGCGCATCTTGTTGAGGTGCAGTCATAGTTGTTACGAGTGTAACGTGATGTTTTGGACCGCAGCTAGTGTATTCAAAAAACCGGCCATTTTCAAAAACCGGTTTTCGGTTTATTCGAAAATGCTTATTTTTGAAAAACCGGTTTCCGGTTTCGGTTTTAGCAAAAAAACCGGTTTAACCGGTTTTTTCGGTTTTCATTCTTCAGGTTAAAAATAAATTAAACTTAATTATATTTTTATAAAAAAATTTTAGCCCAATAAACACAAAATCGATAAGTGATAGCGAAAATAGTATCATCTGTATGACACCGTTTACGATATCCCATTTAATAAAATTACTGTCACCAATTTCGCTGGAAACTTCGACAGCGAAAATGATTTCAAAGTTTCCTACCGAAACGATATGGTTATTGCCAGGAATAACGATAGTTTTTCCATAAAATCTGAAATAAGGCAGTTTTACTATCATTATGACATGATTTTACGATATTTCAACGGTAATATTTGGTTTATTGGAAGTAACAACTAAATTTGAATTCTTTGCAATAGAGAGATGAAATCCGTAGAGGTTTTATTTAAAAAATTATTTTTATTGAATGGTTTAAAGAGCACAATTAATAATAAATTCAGACATCTGACCTGGAATATTCATGATTTAGCCTATTTTGGTTTCAACAACTTAAAAAAAAAAAAAATAGATATTAGCCCTGTTTTTTGCAGACCGGATTAAGATTAGGATTAATATAAACAGGAAAAAAAATTAAGCGTTGTCCAAAATGTAAAATGGTATAAATAAATTTGAGTTAATCCAAGGATTTAACTAAATTTATTTTTCATTCTTTGCATTTTGGACAAAGCTTAATTTGTTTTTATGTTTATATTTACTAATTATATGTAATTTCAGAAAAAAATTATAAAAAAAAATCTGGACTTGATTTAACCCATTTTTTAATTAAATAAAGTTAATCCAAATCTTAATCCGGTCTGCAAAAAACAGGGCAATTGATTTCAATATTAAAGAAAGAGACGGACATCCGTACCTCGTTGATATATTGATTTTGACATACCATCATATCCACGAACTGATTATGGTAGTACCGCGAAGTTATGTTAGTGTTTCTAAAAAACTGTGTAATGTTAATTTATATTTTAACTTATTATTTCATAACTTTTTATTAAAACCGGTTAACCGACACAAAAAAACCGGTTTCTCGAATATTCGAAATTCAAAACTATTCGAAACCGGTCGAGTTTCTAAAAACGAAAAAACCGGTTAACCGGTTTTCGGTTTCGGTTTTGAATACTCTAACCGCAGCACAGTGCCACATTTGGCCAATCTAGGACGACAAAAATCCAATTTTAATTATATTGACTTGAAATTCGGTATAAATGTTCGTTTTGACTTCGAAAATAACATTATGAAAAATGTGGGAGGCCGGTTAAGGGCCACGCCCACTTAGTTTAAAATTTGTAATTTTGGTTATAATTTCTTTAAATTTGGTATATATACACTCAATGACTGTAGAAATAATATCACAAAAAAACGGGGCAGTCACACAACTGCCACGCCCACTTTTTTAAAATATGTTTAAAAAATATGTAAAAAAAAAGGTTTACATATCGCCCCACTGTAGTCGGCGTCGCAGACGGTCGCAAAAGTTAGCCGTTGAAATAAGTACTATAGATATTGGTCAATATATCTGAAAAAGTCCGGCGACCAATACGGACCAAACACAAAAGTTCTATTCCATCAAAAAAAATAAATATATAATTTTCTTTTCAAAAATTTGTATTTTGTTAAAAATTTAATAAAAAATAGAAAAATTTGTTTTAAAAAAAAAGAAAAGATATGACTTAAAGCATTTAAATATTCTTTAAAATTACCAAAAAAGAGTGGATAAATATCTCTTTTTTTTCAAAAGTTACAACAGTTTAAACTCGACTTAATTTATGCGAAATAATGTGCACTAGTTACAGGATTTTACAAGATGCAAATTTATGCACCCACCTGTTAGTAACGAACAGAATTATCGATCTTATATGATTATTTCCGTGCTATTAGGAATGTTCTATAATACATACAAACATATCATGAAAATCGGGGAACTTTTTTTTTTTATTTTTGTCGTGCTAGATTGGCCAAATGTGGCACTGTGCGCAGGTTCGAATCTCGCAGCAGACGAATATAATTAAATTTTCTATATAGAGACAATTTAACAATTTTTTCAAATGTTAAATATATAAATATAATAATATAGAATCACTGATGAAGCTAAAATGCAGAAACTAGGCATAGTCTGATTCAGAAATTGTTACTATAGAAGAATTCCAAAATTTTTGACTACAAAAAAAGCACTTTTTCGGCCTTACCTATTTTAATTGTCTTAGAAATCGGTATATATGTTCTTCTGATTTTTGTTGAATTTCGGTTTTTGTTATTTAGTAAAAATTGTGAATGGTTCGCGTTTTATCGCTGTTCAAAGTTGCTATTTTGCAACAATTGTATGATAAATACACTATGTTTAAATGATCATATCTTTGGAACGCATCATCCGATTGCCACGAAATAAAGCGCAAAATAATGGTTATGTCCTGTACTTAAAACAGAACATTGAAAAAGTATAGGATGCTTTTCAAAAAGGATATTAAATTTAAAAAAATGTCCTTAATTTGCAAATATCTCAAAATGCATATCTTTAATTTTCCTATATTTTTTTGCACATTTAGCCCTAAATATACTTAACAACATATGCAAATCCCAAATTGGGGTGGTAAGCGGTTTAATTATAAACGTGGTTTCCTGAAACGACTTATTGATTTTGGTTAATAACTCTTGTTTACAAATGAAAAACAATTTCTGCGCACTTACCGCGAATAGTTTTTTTGTATGTATTTTGGATCGCTAAACTCAAAAATTTCTTTAAAACGACATTTCGCGAATACATTTTTGTTTAATTAATTTTTTAACGTTTTTTGGAGTTATTTTTACTATTTTGCTTATATCTTAAGTTCTGTTTAGCTGATCTTCTCGCAATAAAAACCAAACTGAAGATAATAAAATTTCCAACAAATCCTACATTCATCATTTTTTTTATCAATTCATAGCTTTACGCGGAAAAAATTTTCTTAGCGTTATTTGGAGGTATTTTGACTATTTTTCTTATATCTTTAGTTCCGTTTATCTTATCCTTCCTAAATAAGAACCAAATTAAAGACAATCAAATTTCCAACAAATCATACATTCATCATTTTTCCATCAGTTCAAAGCTTTCCGTTCAATAGGCAAACATATGACTAAAATAAGTTTTTTGATTAACAAATCATTTAAAAAAAGTTTAAGAAATAGAAATCTTTGCAATTAATAACGTTTTTTATTTATCTGCAAAGCCTGAACATTTAGAAATATAATAAAGCTCATTTGATGAAAATCTATAGGTTTACTCCGAAGTTATCACAAACTATATGAAGATACATGATAAAATACAAAAAAAAATGGTAATTTTTTACGATTTCTGTTTTTAAAATTTTTAAAAAATGAGCTTTGTTAATAAAAAAATAGTTTTTCCTTGTTTGCCTATTGCGCGTAAAGTTATGAACTGGTATAAAAATAATGAATGAAGGATTTGTTGGAAATTTGATTGTCTTTAATTTGGTTCTGATTGCGAAAAGATCAGATGAACGGAACTCAAGATATAAGAAAAAAAAGTCAAAATACCTCCAAATAACGCTAAAAAATTTATTTGCGCGTAAAGCTATGAACTGATGAAAAAATGATGAATGTAGGATTTGTTGAAAATTTAATTATCTTTATTTTGGTTTTTATTGCGAGAAGATAGAATAAACAGAACTTAATATATAAGCAAAATAGTTAAAATATCTCTAAAAACGCTAAAAAATTCATTTAACAAAAATGTATTCGCGAAATGATGTTTTAATGAAATTTTCGAGTTTAGCGATCAAAAATACATATAAAAAAAATTTTCGCGGTTAGTGCGCAGAAATTGTTTTTCATTTGTAAACGAGAGTTATTAACAAAAATCAATAAGGCGTTTCATGAAACCGCGTTTACAATTAAACCGCTTATCACCCCAAATTGGGATTTGCATATGTTGTTAAGTACATTTTGGGCTATATGTGCAAAAAAATAAAGGAAAATTAAAGATACGCATTTTGAGATATTTGCAAATTAAGGACATTTTTTTAATTTCAATATCCTTTTTGGTAAGCATCCTATCCTTTTTCAAAATTCTGTTTTAAGTACAGGACATAACCATTATTTTGCGCTTTATTTCGTGATAATCGGATGATGCGTTCCAAAGATACGATCATTTAAACATTATGTATTTCTCATAAAATTGTGGCAAAGTACCAACTTTGTACAGCGATAAAACGCGAACCATTCACAATTTCGACTAAATAACAAAAACCGAAATTCAATAAAAATCAGAAGAATGGATATGTTAATTTTTGGATAAATTGAACCACCATCGGCGGATTGCCTATGCTATTTAAAATGGAACCATTCTATATTTACAATTTTTAGAATTTAAAAGTTTTTCAATTACACTGCGTGACAAAACTAACCACTATTTTAGAAAACAAGAGGTACGACCATCATTTCTATATATTTCGGACATGCTGAATCGAATGGCGTACTCCGTTTTTCGATGTATGGTACAGTTTTCTTGTAAAATGACATTGAAGATTGGCTGATTTTCAGCTGCTTTTTTAACAAAAAAAATTCCGAAGCTAATGATTTTTAAATTTTATGGCATGGAAATCAAAGATATATCTTGTAGCAATATTTCTAGTATAAATTTGGTTTAAAGCTTTTCATCTTAAGCCCTTAAATTCGCGTATTTCTTCATTTTTTTAAGTTTTCGCGAAATTAACCGCTAAATTGGTGTCTGGTAAAAAACTTGCGTTTTGTGGATCATAAAGGCGTCCATGGCACTACGAATAGTGGACAAAAAACATCTATGTTATATGGACCATCATGATGAAAATCGCTGACCAAAATAATTTGTCCAAAAAAGTTTTCATTTGCAAAAGTTATCTTAACAAAAACTATAATTATTGTATCGCAAACACTGAAATAATAGTTTTTGTTAAGATAACTTTTGCAAATGAAAACTTTTTTGGCCGAATTTTTGGTCAGTTAGTTGTTTAAGGTTCCCACATTATATACTAAAAGATGGAACCTTAAATCATCTCGTAAAGTGGTGCTGGCATATACAAAAAAACGGTTTTTCGCGATTTTCATCATGATGGTCCATATAACATAGCTGTTTATTGTCCACTATTCGTATTGTTAGGGATGCATTTTTGATTCATTAAAAGCAAGTTTTTTATCAAAGACCAATTTGGCTGTTAATTTCGCGAAAACCTTAAAAAATTAAGAAATTCGCGAATTTAAGTGCTTAAAATGAAAAGCTTTAAACCAAATTTGCATAAGAAATATTGCTACAAGTTATATCTTTGTTTTCCATGTCATAAAATTTATAATCCATTTACTTTGCAAATTTTTTTGTTAAAAAACTGGCTCGAAATCAGCAAATCTTTAACGACATTTTGCAAGAAAACTGTACCATACATCGAAAAACGGAGTACGCCATTCGAATCAGCATGTCCGAAATATATAGAAATGATGGTCGTAACTCTTGTTTATTTTTTAGTGTTCCGCAGTGTTATCAACTTCACATTTTCAGAAAAATAATTTCATTTTAATTAGAAAATAGGAAAAATAGTATTCTACTTTAGTTCATACACATTTCAGGGCAAGATTCGGTACAGACCGCATTAGGATTGGACCCCATGGGTCCAACTCCATTGGTTTCGCGTTCGAAGGGTCCTCAGACCCTATTGGCACAGACTAATACAGACTCGACATAAGTGACAGGTGTCAAAAAAGTAGTCTTCAACCATATGGTTAATTTTTTTAAATTATTTTACGAATTAGGTTAGAAAAAAAGCTAATATAACGCGCCATAAGAAAAATAGATGCCAGATCGGTTTTTATTGTTTCACTCACTCCTAAGTCGTAGAAAGCTTAAATCAAGCTAAAAACCGCTCTGTTTTTTCCTAAAATCGCTTAGTTTTTCCCCATTTTTTGTTATAAAACTTTACTCTCAAGTCTGTATATAGTCTGTGCTATCGGTTTCTTTAAGGGTCAGCATAGATTTTAATTTAAAACTCGCTCTACCTTTCTTAGTTTTTGAAATACGGAAATTAGGCGCCTAGAAGGGTCTTGAGTTTCTTGAGATAAGAAATGTTTAACTAAATTCTAAAAAATGTTAACTTAATTCTAAAAGGTATTTAACTAAATTCTAAGAAGAGTATTTAGCTAAATTCTTATGGTCTAAACGATTTTTTCGATTTTTTTCGATTTTTAGAATGTCGTAAAAACACTCGCTAAAATCGATTTTATCCAAGAAAATTTTTTCAATTTTTTTTCTTTGGTGCTTTTTTTACAAAAAAATTAACTCAATTCAAGGAAAATTGATAATTATTTAGCTCCATTGCCATGCTTTCCATCTTTTTAGTCCATATTTTTCCTAAAAAATTAGGATACCCGGCTAAAAATGAATGTATATGGGGATATCTGAACACATATGACCATACATCATTAATTCGGAAACATATATGATCATATATTATAATATATTAAAATTGGCGCTTATTCAATATATGACCATATATAGTAGAACATATGATAATATGCGATCATATATTGACCCGTCCTTAATATAAATTATCATATATGATCGTACATGCGTTTGTATACTTTATTTTTATTTATTATTCCAATTTGAACTAGAAAATGGGAAAAAATTTCCCATTTTTTTAAAAATACTATAGGGTGGTACATAAAAACAAACGTTGGATTTTTGTACGGGCCACTTGGAATATATATTTAGCACCGTGAGAAAATATCACGTGATTTTTTTCAAAATTTTTCATCAAAGTTTAGCGATCTAAAAAAAAAAAAAATAGATTTTTTTTATTATAATTAAGCTTGATTAGCTTATTAATGAAAAAGTTTCATTTCGGTCGGACAAGTATTTTAGTTCCAAAAGTGACCATGAAAAAAGCTTTTAGACTGGTGCGAAAACCAAAAAATTATATTTTCAAAAAAAAAAAAAACAATAAAAAAAATTTTTGAATTTTTTTTTGTATTTTTAGTTATAATTTTACTTGATTAGCTTATTTAATACAAAAAAAAAATATAATAAAAAATACAAAAAAAATCTAAAATTCTTTATTAATATTTTTTTTATATCCCTTAGGTACTCTTCGCAAATTAACGATATATCAGAACAAATAAAAATGTTTATAAAGAATGTATTATCAAGACCAACTACAGACATATTATATAAGCTTATTAAAACTAAAAAAAAAACTTATTTAAACTTGAAAAATTTTTAGAGTAAGACCCCAACCATCTAAATTAGTTTTTTTTCTGTGGTCACTGAAATACTTGGAACTGAAATACTTGTCCGACCACAATCAGTGTTACCGTTGTGCGACTTTAGTTGCAATTTGCAACCTTTTTGACACTTTGAGACTTTTTGTTCGACTTTTTTAAACTTGTCTAATTTTGCAACTTTTTTCAACTTTGTGCGACCTTTTTTCCCTTTTTTGTTAAGTAAAATATATTGTTCTTTTTTAAGCCATATACTGCGAAATTACACAAATTTTAAATAATCCCAGCAAAAACATGGTAATGAGTTGTGAAAAGTAATCATTACCAAGTACATTATTTATAATGAGTACCCATTACCATTAACATTGTTTTAAGCCCAAAAGTAACTACTTCTCAGTAATATGTTATAAAAGCACCTCTAAGTAATAATATCTTCTTGCACTCGCAGTTTTTAACCTTTACAATTCAAATAACTTAAAAAGTACTTAAAAACTTAAAAAAATTTAGCAATTTTTAAGTTTTAGTAAAAACAAGTTAAATTTTAAAAGTTTTACTTAACTAATTATTTTACTTCTTATTGGTAATGGGTTTTTACTCCTTATTTGTAATCCGAGGCAGTAACTACTTATTTATCTCCATACTCTTCACTAGTTATTTTTGTCTCACGCCCTTGTTAAAATAATTAGTGTTTCATTCAATAAGTAACTACTGATTAACATCTGTTTCGGATTACAAAACCCATTACTAGTAATGCCAATTTTTGCTGGGATTTTACCAAATATTCGAATTTTAGATTTTTATATTATTTTCATTGTTAAAATGCATAATCAAATGAAAACAAAAATCATCAAAAAACGGAATTACGATAAAAATATGTATCGTCCATTTCAAAAGATATTGCCCATTTCATAAGATATAGCCCATTCCTTTAGATATATCCTATACTATCGTAAAATACTGCATGGAAACACACTTATGAAATGGAGATAGGTTGTTGGTATGGTCAGTAAAAATTTTGGGGGGTAAAAATTAATGAGGGTTAGGGTTAAAAAACAATTGGGCTTCGGTCATACATTTGACTCCTCCAGAGGCACCCATGGGACAGTTAGGGCTTAGGAATGTTTGGAAAAAATGTTAGGCAGGAAAAACTAATGGGGATCGATCTCAGATTTTATTTCTGTTTGGGCGTAAAAGTCCACAAAAAGCCCCACAACTGCCCCGGAAACGCCAAAAAAGAGTTAAATTTTGAAATTTTTACCCTAGAATTTTTTCCAAACATACCTAAGCCCTATCTTCACTCCATAATACAAAAACAAAATTAAAAAAAAAAATCTTCAACCCTTAAAAAATGTGAGACTTTTATTTAGTAAAACGACTTTTTTGTGAGACTTTTTTTGTAAAAAACGACTTTTTCTGCGACTTTTTCAAAATTCTCAACGGTAACACTGACCACAATGAAACTTTTTGTCGTTAATAAGTTCAATCGACCTCTAAACCTTAATGAAAAAAATTGAAAAAAATCACGTGTTATTTTTCACGGTGCTTAATATATATTCCGGGTGGCCCATACAAAAACCAAAAAAAAAGTGCCATACATGAACCAGCACTATAAACTAAATTAGAATTCAAAAAACTATAGGAGAAATAAAAAAAACTTTCAACAAACTGTGTGCACAATTTTTTTTTTTTTGTGTAAAACAATGCAAGGCAAAAACACATACGCGCACACACACGGAAAACAAAACAAAAAAACAGAAAAATAAGTAAAGCTAAAAATTTAATTAATCAATTAATTATATTAATTAAATATTTAATTAATATTAAATTTAAAAATAATTAAAATGTTAATTAAAATAAAGTTTCAAATTTAGTTGAACAATTATTTATATTAATTAAAAATTTAATTAATATTAAAAAACAATTAAAATTTTAATTAAAATAAAATATACAATACATATTATTTTCTGTATAGCGAAAATTTGCAGGTAGACTTATTTTGTATTCATAAATCATCATTCCAGGTTTAATAGAAATCGGGTAAGTTCTTCTTCTAGTTTCGGATGTCCCACATCTTTTCGTTTTACGTGATTGGCCTCAAGAGCTTGTGAAGGAATTTTTGATCCGGCACAGCCGACTATAAAACTCAAGGTTGTTTTTTACACTCTTTTTCATTATTAGCACATGAGGATGCATCGCTTGTCATTTAAATGTATTTTTTTCAGAAAAACCCTTTACTTATCCTACTCTTTATTTTCAGTGTATAAAGAAATTCATACAAATTAAACTTGTATACTAAACAAAAGTTGATACAAGAAGAAACAAAAAAAAAACCTAATGATTTGGCGTAAATATTTTCAAATTAGAATGCAATGAGGCGACATTGATTGACACAATCGAGCGTAAAATTATCACAATGCATCAATTTTTTATTTAAGGTAAAACAAAAATAATTTTATTGAATTAAATTATCTTGAGTTCTTATTTAAGGCACACTTTACTATTTGAGTTAAAAAAAACATGTACGTTACGAATATTCCATACCTACAGTTTGTTAATTGTACCCAAAAAAATTGGGGTCAATAATCAAAAAATATTTTTGCATATTTTTTTTTAAAGCTGATTGATTTAAAGTAAGTTTAGATGGGTTCAAAAATGTCATTTACAATTGAACCAATTATATGATAAAAATATATTTTTATACCTATAGAAAACATTTTCTCTTGGTTGATTATCTTTACAAATTTGATATTCTCCATTTTGGCATGCAAAATTTTAATTTCCACCATAGAGATTTCAGAACTGGTTCCTCGTAACGAAATTTTTAAATATAACTGATATAGAACGAGTTTCTCCATTTATAGATGTAATTCGTAAAAGACCAATTGAAATTCAAAGATTCAGTTTGCAATTTAAAATTTCCATTTTAAATTTAAAAACATTACTAATAATTTGATTAATTTATGTGAAAAGTCCAATTGAAATTTACCCCCCTATTCTAAGAAAATTGTCATCTATAATAAATGACAAAACTATAACAAAGCAAATTTTCTATGTAAGTATCTTCACAATTAGCGAATTTTGCAAAACATTTTTCATGACAAAGGCTTTGCCAAATTGTATTTATGTATTTACACATTTTTTGAATCAATAAAAATTATTAATATCGCGAGAAATCAAAATACAAAATTCTATAACAAATTGTTATAATGACAATTTTTTCTAGAATAGGGGGGTTAAACTCAAATTTGTAAAATATCCATTAAAAATCGTAAATTATGATTTAATTTCAAAAAAAGATAACTTGAAAGGAAAAGGATCAATTGTAGCTTGTAAAAGATCAATTAAAAATCGAAAGTATTTAATTCGGCTGTGCCGAATCCACAGACCATATAGACATGCAACACGAGTGCTTATTTTGGTACTTTCAATATGGACGCATACAAAATACTACTAAATTTACTTCTCTGCCTAGAATACGTGTGCCTGTACGTATCACGAATGACATATATAAAGGATTGAGAAGAACGACAGAAATCGGTGTGTACTAAAAACATAGAATTTCGAAACAAAAAGGAAATGAAAAAAAATTCAATTTAATTTTCTTTAATTTTGTTTAAAATTTTATATAATTTGTGAATGTTTATAAAAAATATAATTTTAAATTTTAAATCCTTAAAAATTTAACAAATTTTGGGTGGCAAAAGTGTGCAAAATTTAAGATAATTAAAATCATAATAAAACACCGAAACTTGTCAAACAGTTGAGATGGCGGATTTGTTTACTAATCGTATGTAACCTTATATAACTAAACCGTGGTACGTGTGAGCTTTTGCATTTCGTCACCTAAAATGCAAAACGCCCTATCTAACATTTTATAAATTTTACAGGAGAAGCAAAAAACGTGTTTATATAAAAACTATAAAAGTTTTCATTACAAATTTCTTAAATATTAGTAAAAACACACAAACAAATTCATTTCTGTTAAAAAAAATTATAAATTTTTAATATTTGAAAAGTTATGTTAGTAACGCCCTTTTGTCTTCTAATTTTCAGAAACACAAAAAGCCCTAACTGCACTGAAGATGTTTAAAAACACCAAGCAGATGTGTTGTAAAATGTAACAACATGCTAACAAAATGTTATACTGATTGTTGTTTTATCATATAGAACTCTAACAAAATGTGGGCGGTATTGTAAAAAGGGGCATGGCACCTGTTATATAACCTAACACTGCAAAATGTCTCATTTTGGATTCTGTTAAACACATGCTAACTTAATTCGATACAAAATGTCAACTTACCATTTTAAAGCTCCATGTCAAATGAGGGTATGGCCCGAAATAACCTAATGCATCAAAATGCTTTAACCTTTTAACGACCACAGGCAACTATACTTCCCAAATGATTTTTTGCGATTTTTTTTTGTTCAAGTAAAAGATAGGACAACTGTGCTAAAAGATGAATTATAGAAGAGTTTTAGAGAAACAAATGTTTTGTTTTCATTAAGTCTCTAACTGGATCCACTTACTCACTATAAGTTCTCAAAGTCTGCGAAGTAGTAAATATATTAGGGACAAAATTATATTTAGTTGACAGGCGAAATAAGGGTCAAGAGGGGGTTCAAAAATCCAAATTCTTGTAGATTAACTATTATTAAGTTGAATTTCTTACAGATCACAGCGAGTACCAAAATGGCCTTGGCCAAAACAGCGTAATAGGGGGGAAGGAGGGGCCCAATTTTTTATGCGTAACTATTACTAGGTCAGAAATTACGAATATGGAAAGAAAAACACTTCGGTCAAAAATGTATGGTCGTCAAAGCGTTTACTCGGCTTCTGGAAAATTTCTTAAGATCTACAGCAAATATTGGGCATTTGATAGATATCTCACTCGCTTCCCACAAAACTCCTAAAGGAAAATACCTAAGCTTTATTTTGAGTTAAAAAAGGGCTGGTTTTAAAAAAATGCAAACAAGTTTTTGATTTTGCAAAAAAAAAGTAAAAAAAAAAATTTTTTTGAAAGATTAAAGAAATAGCTATCTTAAACTCTCGGGACACATTTTCCTAGGAACATTAGGTAATCAGTTACATGGATGCAAAAAAACACCTGCTTGACCAAAATGTAAAATTACGGTCCCTCTAACTCAGAAAGTTCTTGACCAATCTCGTTGAAAAATTGTGACTATTGGTTTTAAAAGTTGTGTCACTTGAGATGAAAACCCCCATATGTAAATGATGAAATTTGACACATGTTGTTATTTTATCTTTTCTTCGCCCTGTATTTAATGTTAGCGATATTAGACATCAACTTTTTTATTTCTGTCCCTTTTGATGAAGAAATTATAGCTTTCCAATGAAGCTAACGTTTTTTGTTATATACTGGGGGGTAATTATGTAACTTGATAGTTGTCAATCGTATCGTTATTCCATTACCATATAGTGCCATATTATGGTAATAGAATAATGGGCTCACGATGACGATTTACGATTATCAAGTTACATAATTAGCCCCCTGTATTTTTTGTAATACTTTGAATTTTATTCAATCGGAATGAAGAACTTCCAATCATTTTTTTTATCGTCATTAATTATTAAATTTTATGTAGAATTTATATCTTACTTAAGACTAATTGTACTGCATAACTTGCGATTTCTATAGCTGTAAAGAAACAATTCTCGTGAGAGTGCGGGCCTGAAGGGGTTAATTGGTAAATTTCTAAACTTTATTTTTTGTGTACATATACATATATTTTTCCTATTGTAGTGGACATTGTGGAAGAAGAAGCATAAAAAAATGTTTAATCTTAAAAAATAACAGTTGCGTCGGCAATGTTATGTATGCAAATGTGTAGTTGGGGCTTTTTGGTTTAACATATATCATAGCATGTAGTTAGGGCTTTTTGAATTTTGTTAATAAAATCCCCATTTTTGATTAAAGGAGTCTAAATTTTTTTGTGGACATGTATTTTGATCCAATACATAAGAATCAATTAAAAACGTGATTTTGAATTTTTTGTTAGTTAGGGCGTTTTGCATTTTAGGTGACGATATGTATTTTCGTTGTTTGTTTACGTTTTGTATGAAACGTCAAAAGTTACACGCGCGTGCCGTCACTAATACATACACATGTGCGAAACTTATTCGTTTCACCCCTATGGCACAGACTAAATACAGACTCGACAGTAGAGTTTTACAAGAAAAAATGGGGAAAAACTAAGCGATTTTAGGAGAAAACACAGCGGTTTTTAGTCCGTTTTACGCTAACATGGCAACACTTTTTACGACTTAGGAATGAGTGAAACAACAAAAACCGATCTGGCATCCATTTTTCTAATGGCGCGTTATATTAGCTTTCTCTTTCTAACCTAATTCGTAGAATAATTTGAAAACATTAACCATATGGTTCAAGAATACTTTTTTGACATCTGTCACTTATGTCGAGTCTGTATTAGTCTGTGCCTATGGTCTGTATTAGTCTGTGCTTTTAATACGTTGCCAGTTTTGTGATTACAAAAAAAAAATTAGAAAATTTTTCTTTCAACCAAAACATTGGCAATCAGTTGTTTTTATAACTTTACTACCCCGTCATTATATTTTTTGAAAAAAACATAATAATATTAACCATATGGTTAATATTTTCAAATTATTCTACGAATTAGGTTAGAAAGAGAAAACTGATATAACGCGCCATAAGAAAAATAGATGCCAGATCGGTTTTCGTTGTTTCACTCACTCCTAAGTCGTAGAATGGGTTGCCATGTTAGCGTAAAACGGACTAAAAACCGCTCTGTTATCTCCTAAAATCGAAACCTCGTTAAACGGGGTTTCGACTCCAATGTGAATGCACTATAAAAAACTTTAAAAACGCATATCCTCCCAAGTTATTGGTAAAATATTTTTTTGTGTGTACTGTCGAGTCTGTATTTAGTCTGTGACTTAGGAGTGAGTGAAACAATTTGGTATTATA
Organism: Pegoplata infirma; assembly: GCA_963921195.1. Lineage (NCBI taxonomy): Eukaryota > Metazoa > Arthropoda > Insecta > Diptera > Anthomyiidae > Pegoplata > Pegoplata infirma. The sequence continues at coordinate 4,161,332 of OY992540.1, read as the reverse complement.
TGTGCTTTCTCTTTCTAACCTAATTCGTAGAATAATTTGAAAGCATTACCATATGGTTCAAGACTACTTTTTTGACACCTGTCACTTATGTCGAGTCTGTATTAGTTTGTGGTACGGAATTAATAATCGTTAGTAACTCAACAATTTCAAATTTGCAAAAAAGTCAAAGATTTTTTGCATTTTTGAATGTGTGTTTAAGCTCTAGGTAAGCATAATAAAAAAAGGTGAGTTAGGCAAACCTCGGGGGGACAAAAGACAAAAGACAAATACCATTTTTTTAAAGCAAAGAATCTAATTTGATTAAATACGCATGAGATTATGAAGAACAAGCATTTGCCTTCTTATTAAAAAAAAACATCAAACACAACATTGCGTACCTTCTAATATTTTCTATGGTCAGAGCACACCAAAAGCCCAAATATTATCACAAACACCAAAAAGGAGTCAAGTTTAAGATTACGCAATAAAAAATTTAAAAAAAAATTAACCCTTAGTGGGCAATCTTGAATTTGACTGGGTTTTGGTGTTTCTGCTAACTTTTGGGCTTTGGTGTGTTCCGACATAAATAGTAAAATTTTATGGCCAGTATTTTTGAAGAACATTTCATACCCGGCCTACCCATTTTTAGGGGTGTTTTGTATGATTTATTAGTATACCCGGCTAAAAATAAATGTGTCTGTTCATATATGCTTATATATAGATCTTTATACGATCATATATGAAATATATGGAAACATATATGTGACCATATATGCAAGAAACGATCCCATATATGTGGCCGTATATAAAATATGTCCCATATATGATATCATATATGGAAACATATATGTTATCATAAAATGTTAAATTTTAGTGCATGTGTATAAAAATATCAACCGGAATTATAAAGTAAAAGTTTTGTACGATTGAAATTATATTTTATTACCATATTTATACCTTAATACCGATTCGTATCAATAATTTAAAAAATATTGTTTCCTAGTTGCAAAATATTCTGATTAAAAGTTATTTTTACATAAAGAAAATGGAAAAGGTAAGTTTTTATTAGAATTTTAAATGAATTTAGAATTTTAAAATCAATGTATAATTTTTTTCCAGTTCATCGTCATAACAAGTATAAGCGTGAACTTTTTATTCCAAAACAAGATCATATTCAAAATGAGTAAGAACATATGTCGCAAATACAATAATATAAAGTGCTTTAATGTTGAAGAAAATTAAACTACGCAGCTTCGTTAATCTCGTGGAATTTTGTGGAGAGGGCATATGCATCACCATTATGTTTTCACTGCGATTGCAATACTACAAACTATTTTGAAATCCCTTAATGTCGCCATAACAAATTGGAAATGATAGATCGTATAAGCAGTTTTGAGGCCGAGTAACGTTAAGCTCACTCAACTTCGAGAAGAGGACATATTCACCACCAGAAATGTTATCACTACGATTCCAACACTATAAATTATTTTGAAATCCCTTTTTGTAGCAAATTGGAAATGGAAAGAACGTATAAGATGTTTGAAGGCCGAGTTACTAGAAAATTCAACCATGCGGAGGTACGTTAAGCTCGCTTAACTTAGAGCAGAGGGCATATGCACGACCATAACGTTATTACTACGGTTCCAACACTACAAACTATTTTGAAATTGCTTAATATCGCCATAGCAAATCGAAATGAAAAGAACGATCAGTTTTAAGGTTAATAACGATTTGGGAAGGACAACGTTTTTATACAATTACAAGAAAGCTGTCTATAAGCGAAAGTGACAATCTGGCACATTGTCACCATGATGTAAGTAGAAATAGTTATTATCCCTGTCCTTCAAGTATCCTTACAAACATGATGTAAGTAGAAATAGTGTTTATCCCCATCCTTCAAATATTCTTACAAACATAACCCAGCAAGATAAAATACATACTACTGAATATATTGCTTTTAATCGAAGTCTTAAGTAATTATTTGCTTGCTATGAATTTTGATGCATGCATTTAGTAGTAGTTCTTTTTTGCTGGAATAAAAAAGAAATGTGTAATAATTTTTAATATTTTTTCAGATGGATTTCTGAAAGACAATATATCTTTCCTTAAAAAGCATTCCATAGTCTTTAGCATCCAATGGGCTTAAGCATCCCATGGTCTTAACAAAATACACTCCATCATGTATGTAGCCAATCTTTAAAGGTAGATGGTTGCTTCGTTAAATGACATCCGTGCTATCATTAACCTTTTAGCACCAAATGCTATCGTTGGTAATACTTTAATACAATAAAAATTCTAGAAATATCTTAAATATTAATATTATTTTATATCCTTTTTTAGATTTTGACTATAAATATTGTAAAAAAGAGGCTTATACCATAACAAAAACGCTAAGTCTGAAGATAATCGGAATTAACACTAAAACAAGAAAACACAAAGGAACTCAACGTTCCTTTAATAAGCCCTTTGTTCGCATCTTTCGTAATTGATATCAATTGAAAAACTTAATATATAAGATCTTTTATGTTCAATTTATTTTGTTGACTATCAAAATGTATTCTCATATCTATAATTCAAATTATTTATTTTTATATGGTCACCAAAAATGCAAACGATAGTAACTAAAAACTGAAAATCATCAAACTAAAGGGTTTCATTAAAATATATGAAAACACCAAAATTAATAAAAAAATATTTTTAATTTTAAATTATACTTATGTACACCGTTTGCATTTCTGGTTAATATATACATAATAATCTATTACATATAGTTTAAAATGAAAAAAATAAATAAAAAATATGAAAAAGAATGTAAAACAAATTGAAAACAACATCATATATGATCCCATATATGATTCAATATATTATCCAATATATGATTCAATATATGATCTAATATATGATCACATATATTGGATCATATATGATCGTGTCTTATATAAGCGCCAATTTTGGAATATGGTCATATATGAGACCATATTTGATACTATATATGATACTGTATATGGTCTCATATATGATATCATATATGATAATATACAACATTTTTAGCCGGGTAGAGACAAAAAAACCGTCAGAGGGTTAATATGTTTCACAAAAATATAAGTCAAGTTTTTATTAGGTAGCATAAGCGTGGGATCAAAGAAATACAACAAAATTATAAAAAAACAAGTGAGAGTGTTAAATTCGGCTGTACCGAATCTATTATACCCTCCAACACGTTAAAAAAAAAACAGGGGCATCTTTTTTTTGGGGGGGGGGGGGTGGGTTACGTCGGTGGGAGACAACCTTCCTGACATAAAAATGTTTCGTTTGCTAAGCAAAAGTACAAAAATCCTATAAAAAATGGCTTTTTTAGAGGTTTGTTTAGCTCTTAAGAGGGGAACTTTTTTCTCCCTAATCCGATTTTGCCCATGTTCGAACTTAACCAGCCCAATACCATAAGACATATTCGTGCCAGGAGTCTAGCTCTATTACTTTGGACTGTATGTTGTCTTCCACAGACGGACAGACGGACGGACGGACATCGCTAGAATGCCTTAGAATGGATCACTGATCAATATTATATATACTTTATGGGGTCCCAGACCGATATTTCGATGCGTTACACACAGAATGACAAATTGAGTATACCCCCATACCACAGACTAATACAGACTCGACATAAGTGACAGGTGTCAAAAAAGTATTCTTTAACCATATGTTTAATATTTTTAAATTATTCTACGAATTAGGTTAGAGAGAGAAAACTGATATAACGCGCCATAAGAAAAATGGATGCCAGATCGGATTTTGTTGTTTCACTCACTCCCTAGAAAGTGTTGCCATGTTAGCGTAAAACGGACTAAAAACCGCTGTGTTTTCTCCTAAAATCGCTTAGTTTTCCCCCATTTTTTCCTGTAAAACTCTACTGTCGAGTCTGCATTAAGTCTGTGCCCATACTATGGTTGGAGGGTATAAAAACCTGGGCAAAAATTTGTGTGTTCAGAGATTTGTTTAGTTTTTTTTTTAATATCAAATTAAAAATTACTACTATTATTTTGTAAATAAAAAAAATTATTCTTTGGTTGACATAAATGGGTGTATTTAACGGTTTGGAAATGCAAAAATTGGGATTTCTTTCTTGGTTACCCGACAGTTCGAAAGCTACTGCAAAAGGTTCATGGATTTGCTAAGTAAACAAAACTAAGTGTTGGTAAGTGCATACAACAGCAATATACAGTTTGAAAGCCGTTATTTCAAGGTTCATACCTTTGCTAAGATAAAACGGTGTTAGTAAAAATGATTACACACTAGGGTGATCGTACCGGTTTTTCGAAACCGGTTTTTTATGGTTTGAAACGGTCGGTTTTTATTTAAATCTTGATTATTTGAAAACCAGTTAGATTGTTTTTTACTGTGGACCATTGGGTTTTATACAATGTCTTTTTTAATGCCAAATTCGCATTCACTTTTTTAAACATGATTAAGCACTTAAACATGTTTATGTACCTTAACAATTTTAAATTTAAACATGTTTAAGTGGTTAAACATGTTTAAAAAAACGAATGCGAATTTGGTAGAAGCCTTTTAAAAGTATTTAAACTCTATTTATATTTTCAAGTGCCATTTAAATACTTTCTTCAAAGTGTTTCCTTTTGTGACTTTATTCTATTGAGATAGAAAACACAATAAGGGCACAGACTAAATACAGACTCGACAGTAGAGTTTTATAAGAAAAAATGGGGAAAAACTAAGCGATTTTAGGAGAAAACAGAGCGGTTTTTAGTTCGTTTTGCGCTAACATGGCAGCACTTTCTAAGACGTAGGAGTGAGTGAAACAGCAAAAACCGATCTGGCATCCATTTTTCTTATGGCGCGTTATACCAAATTCGCATTCATTTTTTTAAGCATGTTTAACCACTTAAACATGTTTACATTTAAACTTGTTAAGGTACATAAACATGTTTAAGTACTTAAACATGTTTAAAAAAATGAATGCGAATTTGGTATTAAAAAGTGTTCGCATTGCCAGTAGTTTAAAAAACCATCCGATTTTCTTCTGGTTCGTTTAGCAGCGGCTGTTTTTTTGATGACAACTTAACACAGGGTTGTTATTTCGTGTTGCCGAGATGTTTTGGAGATGTTTCCGAGATGTTTAAAATTAAACGATGTTTTGTTTTGAATATATAGGAAAACACAAGTTTAAATTTAAACATGCCAATGTGAATATGGTATTATATCAGCTTTCTCTTTCTAACCTAATTCGTAGAATAATTTGAAAATATTAACCATATGGTTCAAGAATACTTTTTTGACACCTGTCACTTATGTCGAGTCTGTATTAGTCTGTGATAAGGGTGTCGAAAAATACTCTAAATGTACATAAAACAAGTAACCGAACCCATATATACCTCCGGAAATGCAAAAAACATTTTAAAAATAAAAGTTTTAGGCTGCATTACTCAATGCTCCGTTATAAAATAACTCGCCGTTAAATTTAACTTTTTCATACAAATTTTGACATAAGGCTCCGTTAAATCGGCAGTTAGCAGCTAACTTTTCATTGAGTAATCCGCCCTTAGTAAAAAACAAGTAAAAAAGTTAAATTCGGCCTTGCCGAATGTAGTGATACCCATAGTGACATAGTAATCCATCGACCGTTTTGTAGATCTGGCATCACCAAAGATAATTGGAAAATTCTGGCAATGCCAAACTAAAGTTCAAACGCAAAGCAAAGAGAGACAAAACACAATCTGCATTCTCACTGTAAAACTGGTATCTTCCATCTCGCTCACATTTCGATTTGTGATAAAATTTCGTAAACAATACCATATGGTTTTTGTTTACTACTTTTTCAAACGCCATTTGTTGGACTACTCTATGACTCTGGTGATACCCTCCACAATTTCAAAAAGATTATTGCAAAAAACTTTTTTTAAAAAGAAATTACTTTTAAAAAAAAAAAATTTGAAAAAAGCTGTCGACATCTCCACTTAAGGGTATATGACACTAAATTTTTTTTTGTATTAAATTGAAATTGACGGCATACTAATCACATTAGCGAACAGCATTACCGCTCTAATGTGATTTGCATTCTAAAGTATTATTTCCATAAGCTAATTGGGCCTAATAAATTTATGTAAATAAAAAACTTTTTTACCTCTTTCTCCCAACGTCTCGTCAATTATTTGTTGACATCTTCAGGTGGTTTTTGTCTATTTTAAATTTTTTTTATAAAAAATTAAAATATTGTTACAAAAATAGAGAACATCAAACAATTTTTAAACTTACAATTACTCAGTAATTTATCACATTAAAGTATACATTAAATACATTAAATGATGATACAGCTTACAAAAAACATTTAACATAAAATTAAATTAAATATTTTTTTTTTTTTCTGAAACACGTGTTAAATATTTTCAAAACAAGAGTATGTAAAAAAAGTTTCAAACAAATCCAAATCATCAAGTGAATTTTTACGAAAAATCGTTCGGTTTGACATGTAATGAATCATATGAAAAACAAAATACATCAAGAGGACCACATTATCGAAAATGAAAGACTGGGGGCTAATTAAGTAACTTGATAATCGTCAATCGTCATCGTTAGCTCATTATTCTATTACCATAAAATGACACTATATGGCAATGGAATAATACCCTTTTCACACGTACAGTTTTAAATCGTTTTTAGCAGCAATATTTTTAGCACTTTCTTTATTCTATTACAGTATATTGACAGAAAATGCTAAAAATAATTGCTAAAAACGGTTTAAAACTGTAAGTGTGAATAGGGTATAACGATGGAAACGATACGATTGCCGACTATCAAGTTCATAGAAAAGATTAGAAGGTACGCAGTGTTGTATTTGATGTATTTTCCAATATGGTGGCAGAATGCTTGTTCTTCCTCATCTCACACGTATTTAATATCAAATTAGATTCTTTGGCCTTTATTCATAATACTTAAAGTGTACTTAAAGTAGGTTTATTTGACAAATATTCATGCAATATCAGTCAAATAAACCTACATTAGAATTAATTTACTCATTATGAATAGCCCAGTTTGTTTATAAAAAATGGAATTTGTCTTTCATTTAATTAAATTTGTTATTTATTTTGCTTTATTCAACGTTTTTTTTAAGATAATACGCACTATTGATAGTTTAAAAACTTTTTTTTCTCTTTTGTTGTTTGCTTTGTTGTTGTTCTCCTTTATGTTGCATTGTTTTTATTAAACGTCAAAAGTTACATAATGTGCTGTCACTAATACTTATTCAAGCGAAATACGACTCTGTTACACTTCTATTTTTTTCTATGATCAAGTTACATAATTACCCCCCTGATAATGGAGTCTTCCAATGTCTCTTTATTTAGTTTTACTCTATTAACTTGATTTTTTTTTTTGCGTGTATAAACTAGTTCACAAATTTGACATGTATGAATAGTTCTGATGAACTATACTCAACACTGTTTAAAACATCAGCTGATTTTTGTTTTGGTTCATATTAATTTACACAGAATATTGTATAAAAAATTAATTCACTTTTAAATGTTTATTTTATAAATAATCTTTAAATATAATACAGATTAAATGGCATTAATTCTCAAAGGTGTAATTGACTTAAGCATAGAGGAAGGCAAACAATGTGGCCAGCGGCGTTAACACGCTTGCTCAAGAGACGACTAATCTATATAGTATTGGCAATATTAACATTTGTTTATATTTTAACAAAAGTATTAAGCAAGGTAAAACCAAATGCATTTACTTTTTAGCCCCAGTTTGATAAATTATAACTTTTGATTTTTTTGTATGTATTGCAGAATCCAAATCAACATCTATTGGAATCGAATGATTTTACTGTTGAACGTACTAAGCCATTAATATGGCGTACTTTAAGGGAACATGTCTTGCCCGATGACGATGAATATAATCGCACAAACTCTCCCCAAGCTGATTGCCGTAATTCGGTTCAAGGTAAAACTCTATTGGTCGATGATCGTGGTTTTCTCTGTAATGCGGAGCATGTACTACAAAATGGTTGTTGCAATATTGAAATATCCACCACTCGTTATTATGCCTGTGAGACCTGCAATGAAACATCGCACTGCTGCAGCATTTACGAATACTGTGTATCGTGTTGTTTGCATCCAGAAAAGAGATCAACACTGGAGCTAGCATTGGAAGTAATTAAGGGACGTCAGGCGATGGTGTACGCTCAGGTCTCAGATCAATTTGAATTATGTTTGGTGAAATGTCGTACAAATTCACATTCCGTTGAACATGAAAATCGTTACAGAGATGCGAAATTTCGTTTTTGTTATGGACCGACAGAGGCTCATGAATCACAAAAAGAAGTTTCGGGTATGGGTTCATAGCTAAGGATGAAAATTCAAAATAGGGGAGACATTAATTTAAGAACTTTTGAACGAAAATTGCCTTTTAAATACTGTAGTTTTATTTTAATATTAAGGTGAATATATTTTTATATCGATAACTTATTCTTTCTTTGCTATTAACTGTGTTTCCATTTCGTCCATATTTGTTTTAGAACTGGACAGAAATAAATTTGGACCATTTAGAAATACAGTTGGAAATGGTGTATTTTAGTGAAGTATATCTTATAGTTATATGTTTTGGTATGTGCTTATTTTTTTAGTTTATTCCCATTTGATTTCCTGTTTCTTTATATTAGCTTTTTACTATAATTATAATTAGAAAATGTTAGGTCCGTTCGACCTGATATTGGAAAATTGTATATCCGTTTTACTATTATTTTCATAACAGCTTTTGCGTGCTGCTACTAATACATACTTATGTGAGAAACTCTTTCGTTTCACCCCTATGGTGTAGAGTCTTGCCGTAGGGTCTTGTTGTAAATTAATTGTGTGATTTTAAAGTCGTTAAAATCATAAATTTTTTCGTTAAATTTCAAAATCTTGAAAAGTTTCAAAAATTTCGACAGTGAACGGTTTCAAAATGAAAGTTTTTCGGGGTCAGTGTAAATTTATTATAGTACATTTAAAAAAATAACTAAATTAAATTTACAATTCTTCTGTAAATTGTTCATTGTGATTAATGCCATATACTAAATTTTTATTCTTTATATAAGCCCACGCCATGCGTTTTGATGTCCAATATATACCAATTTGGCCCTTAGCATCAATTGTTATGGCGCCTCCAGTGCCTTTTAATCGTTCCGTCATTTCTTTACAAGCCTCCTCTGTTGCTTGATGGGCGCTCTTCTGTTCATAGCGAATTTTCGATAGTATTTTCTGAGCCAAGTTAAAACGCATAATGGTTTCACCATGACCGGTAGTAGATACACCACCCAACAAATTATCAGCATATGTACCACAACCCAGAAGTGGAGTATCACCAATTCGACCGGGTACTTTACCAGTAATGCCACCTGTTGAGGTAGCAACTGCTATATTACCTTTGCTATCAATAGCTACAGCACCAACAGTTCCTGGTTCTCCTGGACGCTCATTTACGTCTTTAACATCCAACTCAGTACGAGCAAAAGTAGTATCGAGCCCTTTAGCTTGTTGTTCCTTAAATTCTTTCAATGCTAAACGAGCATCTTCAGTCACTAATGAACCCTCTATAATATAATAAAAACTTTAATGGAAATATTCAAAATATGCACTGTTTTTTTTTTACCTGGCAATTCTTCAAAACCTTGCTCTAAAGCAAATTTTTGTGCTGCAGCCCCTCCCAAAAATGTATGTTTAGTTTGTTCCATTACATATCTGGCCACCGATATGGGATGCATTATATCATGTAGAAGTGTAACACACCCAGCACGCAGTTGAGCACCTTCCATTATACTGGCTTCAACTTCTGCCTTACCCTCCAAATTCAAACAAGCCCCATAGCCAGCATTGAAGTTCTCATCACTTTCCATAGCTCTGACGGCCGTTTCAACAGCATCTAAAGCGCTACCTTCTCCTCCATGTGACGGCCATAAACAATCAGCGGCTGATCTAAGAGCACGTTTCATACCCTCTAATTTTCCAGGTACTCGAGCATCGGTGATATTGCCAGCTCCGCCATGTATAAGTAAAATTGGTTCAATTGACATTTTTACACAGCAAATTGCAAATTTTTAAATGCAAAAGAAATCGCAGATCAGCTGCTTTATAACTAGATTCCAGTTAGGCACTACATATATAAAGTACATTTTCTTTGTTTCTTCGTGCTACATACATTGTAATAAACTCTAGCCACAATTCTTATCATTTGTTTATTTTTTATTTGGAACTTGTTTCTGCATAAGTAGATATGTATGCACTACACACAAAAAATTTTAGAGAAAAAATTTTAATTAAAAACTTTAAAAAGTTCAATTTTGTTTTTAATCAATTTTTTAAATGGTACCCAGCAAAAAAAGAACATACTAAAATGTTAATAAAAAGTAGTTCAACTGCTGCTAAAGTAGTTCTAACTTTGCTGAAACTCTAGTGAATTTAACATGGTGGTGTCGCGCAAAATAAGTAGTTTTTTTTACATTTTTTAAGTACATATAAAGTAGTACTCATACTGTTGTCATAGTTTAAGTTTTTGTATGTAAAGTTTAATTACATCTTTAAGATCACTATTTAAGAGCATTTTTGCACTACTTAAAAAGTGTATTTTTAGAATTCATTAGGAAGTAGATTTAGTAAGCGATTCTGACGATGCCAATGTTCTAATAACATTACTAAACATCGAAAATGTGACTGGAACGCGACCTTATACACTTAATTACATTAGTTCTGCTGGTCAAAAATCCGGTCTCCACACTTTTTCATTACATCTGATTTTTGAGAAAATTGTGGTCAAAGTTCAAAAAAATCGCCGTTTTGGTCATTTTTTGAAACTCATAGCGGATGAACCCGATGTGATGGCGACTTTAAACTAATACCCTATTCACACTTACAGTTTTAAACCGTTTTTAGCAATTATTTTTAGCATTTTCTGTCAATATACTGTAATAGAATAAAGAAAGTGCTAAAAATATTGCTGCTAAAAAAGATTTAAAACTGTACGTGTGAATAGGGTATAAGGCGAGGGTTAAGCTAAAATTTCCTCTTTTATACCCTATTCACACGTACAGTTTTAAATCGTTTTTAGCAGTAATATTTTTAGCACTTTCTTTATTCTATTACAGTATATTGACAGAAAATGCTAAAAATAATTGCTAAAAACGGTTTAAAACTGTAAGTGAGAATAGGGTATAATACCCTATTCACACTTACAGTTTTAAATCGTTTTTAGCAATTATTTTTAGCATTTTCTGTCAATATACTGTAATAGCATAAAGAAGGTGCTAAAAATATTGCTGCTAAAAACGATTTAAAACTGTACGTGTGAAAAGGGTATAATACCCTATTCACACTTACAGTTTTAAACCGTTTTTAGGAATTGTTTTTAGCATTTTCTGTCAATATACTGTAATAGAATAAAGAAAGTGCTAAAAATATTGCTGCTAAAAACGATTTAAAACTGTACGTGTGAATAGGGTATAAGATGCAGAACTCATTTGGTCAGTCGCATTAACTTTTTGGGCACCAATTGTATTTCAATGCTGTCATATCAAAAATAAAGTTTTTGGGAAAAAAAAACTCTATATAAAAAAACAATTGGTGCTCCAAAGGTTGAAGCGACTGATGAATTGAGTTATACGTCTTTAAGAGCAATGTTTGAGCTTTACCCTTAAAAAATATGGAGACCGGATTTGTGACCAGGAGAATAATTGTAATCATGTTTATAAGCCTTATACTATAAGGTGGCGTTTCATACGAATAAGGTTTTTTTTTCATATGATTTGTAGCGGCAAAAATCGTTTTTTGGGAACAAGACATCATTGAGAGACAATTGGTGCCCTAGAGATTAAGGCGACTGGCCAAAAGAGTTCAGAATCCTTAAGAGCAATTAATTAAAACTGTAAGGTCGCGGCCCAGTCGCATCAATATTTTTTCAAAATGTTCAGTAGTGTATTTTTAAAATAATTATCATTTGAGGGTATAATATAAAAGTTAAAAAAATAAAATATTCCTGGAGAAGTTTTAGAAATTACATTTGGTGCGTGAACTAAACTAAAGAAATGATTTTTATTATCTGTAAAACATTGCCCATCGCGTGGTTGGATGGGTTTTTTTTGACATAAAAAAGTTATAACCCTATTATACATATTTACGCCCACAAAAGTGTTCGTACCTCAAAAAATTGGGTCCAAGTTCAGGACTTTATACTTCATCCGACATAAAATTGTTTCATTTTTAGAGGTTGGTTCGCTTCTCCAAGGTGAAACTTTTCCCCTCCGGTCCGATTTTAACCTACCTAGGACTATAGAAAATATTTGTACCAAACGTCAGGTGGATAGCTGTTTAGAGCTCCAAAACTATCGATGGTACTATCGATAGTATCGATAGTTTTATTTTAAAAGGACTATCGATAGTTTTTACCCGATAGCGATACTATCGCCGAAAAACATAAGCTTCAAAAACATTGTCACTTGCTGAAAAATTAATCAAAAAGTGAACAGTTTTTAAAATCTTTATAGCATTTTGGAATAATTCTACTTTTTTAAGTATTAAAGCAATGATAGTAATCTCGTGTTAATGTTATTGCGAAATTTAAGGTCCGAACAGAACAAACACCTCATGGTGGAAGATCGCCGAAGTGATTTAAAATAGACTGGAATGGCAGTGAACGGCAAAAACTGTCATTTTTTGTGTTCAGAAGTACCAAGTTGCTATGAAAAAAACGTAATTTTACACAAAAGCATACAATTCTTTAAAATATATGATACTATCAATAGTATCGATAGTTTAAAAACAAACTATCGAAAATATTGAATGGGACGACTATCGATAGTTTTGCAGCTCTATAGCTGTTTTATTTTGGACTACATCGTGTTACATACAGACATACGGAGAGATGTTCATAGAACTTCTCAGAATCGATCACTGATCAATATAATATATCGTCACCAAAAATCCAACACATTTTTCTTTTTTAAAGTAGCAGCGAAAAACGTTTTGAAACATTTTTTTAATTTTGTTCATAAGTCCGTCATTTTTCATCGGATAGGTCTGAATTTTTGGAAATGGTTTCAGTTAATGAATTGTATCACAACTAGCAAATCACACTTTGATAATTTTATAGGGGGACAATGCATCACAATCATTAACTTGATTTTAAAAAAAGTGTTGTCACTTTGTTTTGCATTTTAGGCGACGATTCTCTTTATGGGGATTGACAAAGTGAGTGTACCCCCTATACTGTAGTTAAAAGGTATAAAAACAAAATTAGTTAACACCAAATTTAAGATTAAACAAATTAAAAATAAAAAAATGTTTTTATTCCTGGAATTGTAACCTATTAAATATTAACTTTTTGCCTTTCAATTATATATAAAACTATAGTTTAGACTAAAACTCTATTAAATCAATTTAAATAAATATGTTCTTTTCATTACGTTTGAAAAATATTAAAAAAAAACTCATTCCGACTATAGTGTTCTAAAGTAGTGGAATCCATATTATATTCCTTCTTATCGACATATTTGGATGTTATTTTAAACTACTTTTTTTGCAACAAAAAATATTCACTAATTGCTACTTTTTATGTAGTTTAAGTCTACTTCGTTTTGAACTACTTCGAATTTTTTTTGCTGGGGTATAATTACATTTTTTAATTGATTAAAAAAATTTCAGTGAATTGAGAATAAATGCACTTTTGCGATATTTAAGTTTTACAAATTTTAGTAATTGAAACTATCACTTTCGTGATAGGTGCAAAATCAATTAAAAAAATAATTGATATAATCATTTTTGTGATTGAAACTCATTTTAATTTTTTTGTGTGTACACACAAAAAGAAGAAAATGAGTTGCAATCACTTTCGTGATAGGTGCAAAATCAATTAAAAAAATAATTGATATAATCATTTTAGTAATTGAAACTCATTTTCATTTTTTTGTGTGTACACACATTGAAACTCATTTTAATTTTTTTGTGTATACACACAAAAAAAAGGAAATGAGTTTCAATCACTAAAATGATTATACCGATTACTATTTTAATTGATTTTTCACCTATCACGAAAGTATAATACTATAAATTACTAAATTTTGTAAAAGTTTAACAAGAAAAAATTGCATTTATTTTCAATTCACTGAAATTTGCGAAATCAATTAAAAAATTTAATTATATCAATAAAAAAGGGGGCCCCTGTAGGCTAGTTGGTAGCGTGCTAGCCTATGAAACAGGGGGTCGTGGGTTCGATTCCCACCAAAACCCTTGGTCGATTTCGCTACAACGAGACGACGGTCATTGTTACCAGTTCTCGGTTAGGTTAAAATTATTTAAAATTAGTTGTAAATAAAAATTGGAAAAATAAATAAAAACTGATCATTGGATCAAATAACTACCAATAAAAAAATTATTAAAAACTGAAATGAACTTTTTCAAATTTTTAATTTAAAGTTTTTCCCTTCAAATTTTTTGTGTGTATGGCTTCCAATCCAGGTCCCGGAAATACCGGAATTTTTGGGATTAGGAATTAGGAACATTCCTAACATGCCAGTGAACAAAAATGCTTGATAAATTTTGCACAAAAATGCTTGATAAATATTGCCATTCATGTCTTTCTAAAATAATGTAAATGCTCAATAAAACTAATCATTTTTTTTGTATAAAAAAAAAAGAGGAATTTAGTAATAGTTTTTTTATTATTACATATTTCCCAGCAAAAATTGGCATTACTAGTTATGGGTTTTGTAATCCGAAACAGATGTTAAGAAGTAGTTACTTATTGAATGAAACACTAATTATTTTAACAAGGGCGTGAGACAAAAATAAGTAGTGAAGAGTATGGAGATAAATAAGTAGTTACTGACTCCGATTACTAATAAGGTGTAAAAACTCATTACCAACAAGAAGTAAAGAATTAGTTAATTAAAACTTTTAAAATTTAACTTGTTTTTACTAAAACTTAAAAATTGCGTAATTTTTATTAAGTTTTTAAGTACTTTTTAAGTTAATTGAATTGTAAAGGTTAAAAACAAGTGCAAGGAGATAAAATTACCAAGAGGTATTACATATTACTGAGAAGTAGTTACTTTTTGGCTTAAAATAATGTTAATGGTAATGTGTACTCATTATAAATAATGTACTTGGTAATGCTTACTTTTCACAACTCATTACCATGTTTTTGCTAAGTTTTTTTTTTTGTTTTAACTAAAATTACATTCAATATAAGGTGTGTTTTTTTCGAGTTTGTTATAAACTTCCCATATAAATTTAAGTACACGCAAAAAAAAATCTGTGTAAGATTGAGCAATCCTACTTGGTAAAACTTTTTTCATACCAAAAAATTTTTTTTACCAAATTTTTGCTAAAATTATGCTTGTCGATGTTAAAGTAACATAATTCATTTTTTATGTAAAATAACCAAGTAGCTTGCACAATAACGCAAATTACTTGCACAAAAATTTATCGAAAGAAAACAAAAAAAAAAATAACAAATACAGACCTCCATTTTCATTTTGTATTTTTGTGTGCGTGCTTCGTTTTTTTTTTGTGTTATAAAAACGTAAAAAGGAAATTGATAAATAAAATTAAAATAAATTAATAAATAAAAATAAATAATTAGTTTTTTAAAAGATAAATAAATGTAAAATAAAAAAATGCTAAAGTTAATTTTGCTGTCATAACTTAAAACACCATTCATTTAGCAAAACCAATGGAGTCCCAGACGTTTGTTTCAATGAATTACAAATGGAATGATAAAGTGAGTATACCCCTAGTCCGAAGACACCAATAAGGTTTAATAGATTTTTTGTTAAAAATTAGTGTTTGGTAATAATTTTCTATTTTTACAGGGTACTGCTAAATAAATATTTGAAGCTATGGAGATTCCTTCACTTCAATAAAGAGCATGGGCACCAGTCCTCCCTTTAGTTATAAAATTAAAACCTAAAAACTCATTTATATAGCAAAGCCAATGGAGTCCAGACCTGTTTTGATGAGTTACAAATGGAATCACAAAGTAAGTGTTCCTCCTAATCAAAAGACCAATGGGGTTTACTAGTTTTTTAAATTAAAAATTTATGTTTTGTAATAATTTTCTATTTTTACAGGATGCTATTAAATAAATTCATGACGCTATAGCGGATCCTTCACTTCAAGAAAAAGCGTAGGCAGCAGTCACTGGAGAAAATTGTACATAAAGGATCAGTTGGTCGGTGGTAAATAAAATCCTACACAACATTTGTTATATTAATATGGATTTATTATGTGAAATATTTAAATTCAACAAATATACAAATTTTTACAAAAAATTTATAGAAAATTTATTTTAGCATAAATGGGGTAATTTTTAGCATTATTTTTAGTCACCTTTTCTAATAATTTTGATATATTTCACCACATTTCTTTTGGTATATTTTACCAAGTTTTTGCTTAAATAGCATTAGCATTTTCTTCAAAATTTTTTACATAAGTGTTTTGGCTAAATTACGAAAACTACTTCGTCGGTTGTAGTTTTAGCATATTTTTGGTAAAATTATGCCAGATTTTTGCTCACTCCGACACAGATTTTTTTTGCGTGTACAAAAGTCTAGGGAAATCCCGAAATCCCGGATTTTTTTTTTCAATCCCGGGATTGTGTTCCGTTCAAATGAGGCATTTTGATCTTAAATTTTCTTAGTCTTTGTGAGTATGTATAATTTAATTTTTGTGGCCATTTTTATGGCGTATTACTTAATAATATTAATAAGTAGGTGTAGAAAATTTTACTTTTTTCGAATCAAAAAATTTAAAAATAAGTGTTCCCAGCAAAACTTTTCGGAGTCATTCAAAAATAACTAGTTCTAGAAGTACTTCAAAGCTTGCCACGATAGGTTCTCAAAGAGCATCCTGGAACTAGTGATGTCACAACTAGTTCTAGAAGTGATCCAAAAGGGTAATATTTTGATTCCAAAGAGCTTTTTTGGAGTAGTTTGGGAACTAGTGATTTGGAACTAGTCGTACATGACTTCTGCACCACTTCCATGAAACAAATACTGGTTCTCAAATAACATCTTAGAAGCTGTTTTAAAAACTTATAATTTTTTTCAAAAAAGAAAAAAAATTATATTTGATTACGCATTTCTCTGTTGCATCTTCTATTTGGAAAAAGTCAAACCTTTTGAAATATGTACAGAGGGGCTAAAAATATTATAAGTATTGGGTAATTTGTTTGGTATTATTTAGTATTGGGGCATTAGTGCAAATAGGTTTTTATAGATCCATTCAATTACCTTACTACAATCTGCAATAAACTACTTTATTTACTACAGCTGGAATTTTTTATTAGAAAAAGTAAACAAAACTTTCCAATTGAAGCAAAAATAGTAAGCAATTTGAGTAATCCAACTAAGCATATAATCGTATATTTTTGGTCCCTATAATATTTTTTTTTTCAAAAATCCCTTATTCTCCTTCTTGATAATTTCTAATTGCATTAAGGACTAAAAAACAAAAAATACTACTAATTTTTGTTCAGTAAAGTGCTGATATTGCGTTATATTTTCAACAAAAAATAATTCAAAAATGTTTTTTTTGCAAAAAAAAATGTACAAAATGTTCCTAGACTGCTTCCCTAGAACTAGTTCTGATGGTGACAATTTCAAACAAAAATCATGGGTTAAAGAATGGGATAAAGAATTGGTTCTAGAATGACTTAAAGAACCGTTCCATACATGGGTTCCTAGACTACTTTCCTAGAACTAGTTCTGATGGTGACAATTTCAAACAAAAATCATGACTTTGAGAACGAGATAGAGAACTAGTGCCACAATAGCTTCTTGGTAATAGTTCCTGTCGTGACAATTTCAAAGAAAAATCATGGGTTAAAGAATGGGATAAAGAACTGGTTCTAGAAGTAGTGATGGAACCGTTCCATAGAAGGGGTGATTGTTCCTAGACTACTTTTCTAGAACTAGTTCTGAGGGTGACAATTTCAAACAAAAATCATGACTCTGAGAACGAGATAGAGAACTAGTCGAGCAAAAAAGAAGTACTCCAGCACTAGTTCTGGAAGTCATGCAAGTTTTGCTGGGTTGTTATAAAAAAATTGGAAAGACTGCCCTAAAAATTGAAAATATGCTCTAAAAATAAAAAAAAAAATTCTCTAAAAAGTGAAAAAAATGCTCTAAAAATCAGTGTTGCCATAAGAGAATTTTGAAAAAATGCTAAATGGCCGAAAAAAAAGTGCTAAAATGCTCTACAGACCAAAAAAAAAGTGCTAGATTTTTTTTTCTTTTATTAAATTAACAAATAATGATTTTTAACGAAAACTCTAGTTTACAACGAAAATGCGCACTAACTGCGTCTACATATTTTTTTTTACCACTAAACTTCAAAATTTTATAGAAAAAAATACTTCTAATAAATTTGTTTGCGTTTTTTGGAGTTATTTTCACTGTTTTCCCTATATCTTTATTAATGTACCTCCGATCTACTCGTGATAAAAACCAAATTAAAGTTAATCATTTTGCAACAAACTTTACACACGTTACTTTCCCATCTATTCAATAGTTTTCGCGCAATAGACAAATAAATTGTAAAAATTCATTTTTTTTATCAAAAAAATTCATTTGTTGATCAAAAAACTCTTTTTTAATTTTTTTATACGAATCGTTGCAAATTAACAAGTTTTTTAATTACCAAAATGCTTGAACCTATACAAATATAACAAAATGGGTTTCATAAAAATTTATGGGCAATCACCAAAATTATAATGAATTTTTTGAAACTACGCATAAAAATTTCCTTGATTTTTTTTTTGTATTTAAAATGCAAAAATAAAAACTGGGTTAAATACCATAGTGTTTTTTGTGTGTATTTTCATATAATAAGTAATAACTTCGGTGATAACCCATAGATTTTTATCAAACCGACTTTGTTATCTTAGTTAAGGATCAGGCTTAAAAAAAACCATAACAAATTTTTTTGTTACGGTTTCAATAATTTTTTTTTTTTTTTTGATTTGTAAACTAGTGTAACCGGTACATATATTTTCTTGATTTCAATTTGGTTTTCCGAGCTTTAATTTTTTTCTGAATTTCGATTGCGTTTTCTTAATTTAAACTGGGTTTTCTTAGTTTCAATTGGGATTTTTGAATTTCAATTAAAATCTTCTTAATTACAATATGGATTTCTGAATTTCCAATGGTTTTCTTGATTTTGATTGGATTTTCTGAATTTCAAAAAGGTTTTCTGTTTTTCAATTAGCTTTTCTAAATTTAAATACGTTTTTCTCAATTTCATTTTTCTAAATTTCGACTAGGTTTTCTAAATTTCAATTGGATTTTCTGAATTTCAATTGGTATTTTTGAATTTCAATCTTTTCTTAATTTCTATCTGGATTTTTAAATTTCAATTGGGTTTTCTGAATTTTAACTGGGATTTCTAAATTTTAATTTATATTTTCTTAATTTTTGAATTTCAACTTATATTTTATAAATTTTTGAATTTCAATTTATACTTTCTTAGGATTTCTGATTTTCAATTAGGCGCCATGAAATAAGTCCCAAGAAACAACATTTCATTTCATTATACAGGTGCAAAGAAAAAAATTTTTACAAGAAATTTAAAAAAACAAATTAAAATGTAAAAAAATGCTAAAAATGCTAAAAAAATTTAAAAAAGTGCTAACTTAGCACTTGGCACTTTTTTCCAAAACTTTAGTGCTAAGTCCAACAAAAAAGTGCTAGATCTAGCACTAAAAGTGCTAAAATGGCATCACTGCTAAAAATGGAAAAAATGCCCTAAAAAATGCTCTTATGCTAAAATAAGCTCTTAAACCCAAAATTGCAAAAATATGCTCTTAAGGTTAAAATATGCAAAAATCTAACAAATCGATGCCAGATTTCTTAAAATCTTTTGAAACGGATAAATACCTTGCCCATTTATCACCCAGCAAAAACATGGTAATGAGTTGTGAAAAGTAATCATTACCAATTACATTATTTATAATAAGTACACATTACCATTAACATTATTTTAAGCCTAAAAGTAAATACTTTTCAGTAATATGCTATAAAAGTACTTTCAAGTAATAATATCTCCTTGCACTTGCATTTTTTAACCTTTACAATTCAATTAACTTAAAAAGTACTTAAAAACTTAATAAAAATTACTCAATTTTTTATTTTTAGTAAAACAATTTAAATTTTAAATGTTTTAATTAACGAATTATTTTACTTCTTATTGGTAATGGGTTTTTACTCCTTATTATAATAAGGATTACTATAGTAATCCGAGTCAGTAACTACTTATTTATTTATTTCTTTAATAGATATAATTACATTTTTAATTATAGTCAGCTTTAAATTTTTACAAAATTTTTTAATTACTGTTATCACTTTCGTAATTAGAGCAAATTTAAGTTAAATTTTAATTGATATGAGCATTTTTTTAATCAAAACTCGTTTTTATTTTTTTGTCTGTATGCAATTATGTGTGTAAATACACTTGAATGTGTAATTAATATTTAATATTTTAATGTAACATTAAGATAGTAAAAAAGTTACATAATTTTATACATACACGAAGAAAATACAAACTATTGATAATAATTGTAAAAAAAAATAATTTTAATAATTAATCAATGATGCATTTTATTTCGAGCTTGCACAGTAGCAGTGCTACCAACATAACGACGATCAAAGTATGGTTCCGGAACTCCAGTACGAACACCAATAGCAGTTAAAATTGCATAATGGTCTCCTGTAGGCGTTCTGACGTCATGACCGACATCAGTTAAATATTTACGCACTGATTCGGATGCCCCAGATTCCGACTCGACATACATTGGTGCCAACTGATGATGTAGACGACCATCATTAACTGCTTGCTCCATTGTTTCATTAAATATTAAATATTTTATAATTGCCTGGAAAGAAATAGGAAGATTTGAAATTAATTTCACTACAAAAGTTTATCTTATAACCTACAATTTAGGTTCTTTTTTAGCAATTACACTTTGCGGACTTTAAATTTGGTAATCTGATGACGCAAAAAAGTTATCTTTGGCTTAAAGCCGCATTCACAATGTTGGAGCACTCCAATCTGTGGCAAATTTTATACCTTCCCCCCCAAACCGATTTCGAAAAAGAAAAAAAGAGAAGAGAAGAAAAAGTAAAAAAAAGAGAAGGAAAACTGATTTCACAGAATTAAAAATTTTCGGAATCCAAAAAAATTTCTGATATTTGTCTGAGAAACTAAAAAATTTTCATTTTCTTGAAAAATGTTTCGACTTTAAGACCCAGCAAAATTTTATGTTTCAAATAATCGGTTCCAGAACGCATCATATTACCCTGCAACCGGTTCTACACTCATAGAAATCCTACAGTATTCCTTACTAAAAAGTTGCCAGTTTTTACTAATTGTTAGTATTAAAGGGCCCTACAACGCGTTAGTCAATTTTTACTAACGCAGTTATAAAAAAACGGTAAAAACATTTAAAAGCGAAAACCTACCCAAAACCGATTTTGACAAATTTTTTAATAAAAAAATTGGATCAAAAAAATATAATTTTTCAGCTTGATGGCTGGCAATACTCTATTTTAGAAATTAAAAAAAAATATATACATTTATTTTTATACCCTCCAACTACAGTATGGGGGTATACTCACTTTGCCATTCCGTGTGTAACGCATCGAAACATCGTTCGGGGACCCCATAAAGTATATATATTATTGATCAGTGATCGATTCTAAGACATTCTAGCGATGTCCGTCCGTCCGTCCGTCCGTCTGTCCGTCCGTCTGTAGTTAACACAATACAGTCCAAAATAAAAGAGCTAGACTCCTCAAGTTTGGCACGAATATGTCTTGTGGTCCTAGGTAGGTTAAGTTCGGAAATGGGCAAAATCGGACCTAGGGGAAAAAAAGTTCCCCCTTGAAGAACTAAACCAACCTCAGAAAAAATCACTTTTTACATGATTTTTTGTCTTTTTGTTTAACAAATTCAATATTTTTATGCTACAAGAAGTTCAAAGTCCAGCATTTGGACCCTGAGAAATAGAAAATGTCGTTTTTTTTTTGGTCCGCCCCCCCCCCTTTTATGGGCGTAGAATAAAAAAAATAAATTATGATAAACTTGCATTTCTTTAGTGCAAAAAACATAGGAATGAATTTTTAAACACATATTTGAGAGGAAATTTTGTCCCTCCAATCACCACGACCCCCCCCCCCCCTCCCAAAAAAAAACGCCCCTGCATTTTTTTTATTTTTTTTTGCATTTTAGAGGGTACAAAAGATTTGGCACAGCCGAATTTAACACTCTTACTTGTTTTTTTTTTTTTTTCAATGGAAATTTGCTATGTGCGTTTAAAAAAAAATATTCAAAAATGTAATTTTTACCTTTTTAGGTGTCAAAAATAAGTTTCCAAAATTTTTAAAAATTACTAACAAAAATTATTAAATAATCGGTAAAAAAATCAGTATTCAGTAAATTCCAAGTTCAAAAAATAACTAAATTTATACTGTAAAACTAAATTTATACTGTAAATTACTAAAAAAGTAGCAAAGTTAAAGTTATAACACTTTTACTGTATTTTTTACTGTAGGATTATTTTGGGTGTACTTAACGTTCCAGAATCAATGATTTTTGTTTGAAATTGTCCCGAAAGTAATCGTTTTTTAGAGCAAGTAGTTTTTTTGAAAAATAATTTTACATAGAAAATTTTGTTGTGATTACCGTAGAATATATTCTAGAATCTATTGTAATAGGAATCTGTTCCAAAAAATTTTCCTGGGGAAGTTATATACCAAAAATAAAAATTATTCTGAAAGCTTTTCATTTAAATCGGAGATTTTTTTCTGGAATGGTATAACAGAATCTTAATTCTTCTAATGCTTTTTTATTGGAAATCTAAAAATTTTTCTAAAAAAAAAATGTTTTTCCAGAATTTAAAAATTTTTTGTATGAAAAATTCTTCGAATTTAAAAATCTTATTACGAAAAATATGTATTTAGGTTTGGAGAGGCCCTGGAGTCTTAAAAATGTTTAGCAAGGGATATTCATGCATATCTAGGGTTTCTATTCGGGAAAAAATTCCCGGGAATTCTCGGGAATTTCTCAAATTCTGAAAACTATTCTATAAAAAGTGTGTTTTGAGACCTTTTCAATTGGAAAAATGTTTTATACTAAAAGTTTTCTACACAAAAAAAGTATCATAATCTAAAAATTAAAAAAAAATAATTTTTTAATGATAAGCATGATTTTTTCAGAACCAGTTCTGGAATTTGTTCTATAACATTACAAAATTTTTAGTTGTATATTAAAATTTTCTAAATGTATTTTAAAATTTTCCAGCTATATGTATTTTAAAATTTTCCAAATAAATCTTAAATTGTCGAAATATTTTTTTTTTTTATTTTCTAAGGCCCGTTAACATTAAAAAAATTAACCTGGGGTTAGCACTAACATGCACCTTAACCGAAGGTTAAAACAAAAATCGTTAACTCAATGTTCGGGTTAGCAGTAACTTCCAGTTATTAAAGTCAACATTTCTGGTTAATTTAATCCAAAAAAATCTTGCGGTTAAATATATAACTGGATGTTTTGTTTACATAATGAATTAAGTAAATATTAGCTTCGTTCCACAACGTTACCGCGGGTGCCCGCGGGTACCCAAACCAGCCCGAAAAGCGTTCCCGTACGCAAAAATTGGGTAAATGAGAGAGTTTTTGAGAGAATAAATTACGTTCTCATTTTACCGAACTTATCCGCACTTTTTTTTCGGGTAAATTGGTAACAGTCAGATGTTGAAAAAACAGCTGATTTTTTTTTGTGAAGCTAAATTGGAAATTTAAATAAAATAAAGAACTAAACCAAGGAAATGTGTTATTTCAATACAAAAAAAGATAATTTGTTATTAAAATAACCTTTTACAATTTGTTTTCTTGTTTAAAGTAATTTTTCTTACGAAAATATTTTAGCGTTATTGGTTTGTTTACATTTTCTATTATTTTGGGCTTGAAATGTGGTTTTTAGCGTTCCCGTACTTTTGTGCATTTTTGTGGTATCGTGAGAGGTTTTTTGATTTTCTCTCATTTTACCGAACTTTACCCGGAAAGTTCTGGAACACACCTATTAAAGAATTATTGCAAATAGAGAAATAGCTTAACAAATAAATGACTGAATCTCATTTATTTAATATTTATTCTGAAACAAGTTGTGTATTTCGAAAAACCTATCTGAACTACAATTTTAATATGGAAATAATAGGAAAAATATCTCAGCATCTAAAATATTTTTCCTTTAGAGAGAATCTAATGAGAGGAAATCTGGAAGAAGTCTCAGATTCTGATTTTTTTTTTAGAAAATGTCTTAGATTCTGATGATTTTGTTCTGTAAATAAAGGTCTTAGATTCTGAGACATTTTTTCTATAGAAAAAGTATCAGATTCTGAGACATTTTTATTAGAAAAAGTCTCAGATTATAACACATTTCTTCTATAGACAAAGTCTCAGATTCTGAGATTTCTATAGAAAAAGTCTCAGATTCTGAGGGATTTTTTCTATAGAAAGTTTCTGAGACATTTTTTCTATAGAAAATATCTTAGATTCTGAGACATTTTTTCTATAGAAAAAGTCTGATTCTGAGACATTTTTCTATAGAAAATGTCTCAGATTCTGAGACATTTTTTCTATAGAAAAAGTCTCAGATTCTGAGACATTTTTTCTATAGAAAAAGTCTCAGATTCTGAGACATTTTTTCTATAGAAATAGTCTCAGATTCTGAGACATTTTTTCTATAGAAAAAGTCTCAGATTCTGAGACATTTTTTCTATAGAAAAAGTTTCAGATTCTGAGACATTTTTTCTATAGAAAAAGTCTCAGATTCTGAGACATTTTTTCTATAGAAAAAGTCTCAGATTCTGAAACATTTTTTCTATAGAAAAAGTCTCAGATTCTGAGACATTTTTTCTATAGAAAAAGTCTCAGATTTTGAGACATTTTTTCTATAGAAAAAGTCTCAGATTCTGAGACATTTTTTTTATAGAAAAAGTCTCAGATTCTGAGACATTTTTTCTATAGAAAAAGTCTCAGATTCTGAGACATTTTTTCTATAGAAAAAGTCTCAGGTTCTGAGACATTTTTTCTATAGAAAAAGTCTCAGATTCTGAGACATTTTTTCTACAGAAAAAGTCTCAGATTCTGAGACATTTTTTCTACAGAAAAAGTCTCAGATTCTGAGACATTTTTTCTATAGAAAAAGTCTCAGATTCTGAGACATTTTTTCTATAGAAAAAGTCTCAGATTCTGAGACATTTTTTCTATAGAAAAAGTCTCAGATTCTGAGACATTTTTTCTATAGAAAAAGTCTCAGATTCTGAGACATTTTTTCTATAGAAAAAGTCTCAGATTCTGAGACATTTTTTCTATAGAAAAAGTCTCAGATTCTGAGACATTTTTTCTATAGAAAAAGTCTCAGATTCTGAGACATTTTTTCTATAGAAAAAGTCTCAGATTCTGAGACATTTTTTCTATTGAAAGATTCTGAGACATTTATTCTATAGAAAAAGTTTCAGATTCTGAGACATTTTTTCTATAGAAAAAGTCTCATATTCTGAGGCATTTTTTCTATAGAAAAAGTCTCATATTCTGAGATATTTTTTCTATAGAAAAAGTCTCAGATTCCGTGCAATTTTCCATATAGAAAAAGTCGCAGATTCTGAGACACTTTTTCTATAGAAAGATTCATAGATTCAGAGACATTTAATTCATGGAAAAAGTCTCAGATGCAGAGACATTTAAACTATTGCAAGTCTCAGATTCTGAGAATTTCTGTTTGGATGACTTTTTTATTATTTTAACACAAAAAGGTTCCATGTTGACCAATTTTCATCCTATGAAATAATTTAAGACTTATGTAACAACACAATGCTGATGTTAAAATCTTAAACTCTTTCCTTTTGCAATTCCTGTCCTCAATAATTTCTAAAATTTGCCATCATTTAGTCATTTTCAAATATTTTTTTGCATTTTTATTTTATTTTTTTTTGTTAAAAATATTTTCATAATATTTTGACTTTTGCTGTTTTAAAACAATTCACAATAACACTTATCGGAAGTTAAATAACTTTTTTCATTTGTTAACGAAATTTGTTAACTTGGAGTTAAGAGTTTAGTTTAGTGTAACTGGAAGTTAGATAACTTTTCGGTTAAATTTAACTAACTGGACTTTGTGTTAACAGGCCTAAATGTGTTTTAAAATTGTCCAAATAAATTTTAAAATTGTCCAAATGAATTTTAAAACTTTCCAAATGCCCCGCAAGCATTTGGAAGAAATATCGCTTAACAAAAATTGCGGCAATATCTTCTTTTTATCGTCATTTAAGTTCATCAAAGTAGTATTTTTTTTAGAAATTTTTAAAAAAATATGTTTTTTATCATTTATAATATAGATAAAATTACAAGGACTTCTCGTGACTTTACTAGATTTTTTGCTTCCTCATATTTTACGAGAATTTCTAGTAAAAATTACAAGCTTTTTAGTTTTTTTACCAAAAAATTTTAAGTTTACAACTTTTTTCATGCGAAAATACTTACAAGGAAATCTCTTGACTTACAATTAGCTAGATTTTTTTTTGTAAAATTACCTTGGAAATTTGTAAATTAACGAAAAAAAATTGTAAAATCACAAAGAAAACTTTAAAATTCAATCGAAAATTTTTTGTTAAAAAATAGTGCCTACGGTCAGTACCGTAGTACCGGGAATACCGGTATTCCCGGTTCTCGGTATTACCGGGAAATGGTACCGGTTTCCCGGTTCTTGAATCATTCCCGGTATTCCCGGGAATACCGGTGTTCCCGGTTCCGGTTCTGACGGTATTCCCGGGACTACCGGCATGTATATTGTGTAACATTTTGTACAATTAACATTTTTCCATCACTTTTACCAAAAAAAAAAAAAAAAACCATGTGAAAAACACAATTTCCATTTTTATTTATGAGTGACTATTTCTTTTTTTACAAACACAACTAAATATCTCTGAAATACTGATTAAATAGTGTTATTGAAATTTTTTATGGTATAGTATTTTTTGTTTTTTGAGAACCGGTACCAGGATCAGAACCGGGAATACCGGTATTCCCGGGAAAATATCTAGAACTGGGAAACCGGTACCAGAACCGGGAATACCGGTATTCCCGGGAATACCGAGAACCGGGAAATGGGGGGCACTATTAAAAAACAAGGAACGGTGTCAAAGGCCGCTATTCCAAAAAAAGTAATTCACATAAAAAATGTGAAAATGAAAATTTCCGAATTTTTTTGGTGTTCTAGATTTCACATTCGAATTTCTTTTTCGTTTTGTTTCACATAAATCAAATTTGGTGAAAGTAAAACGAATGCACTTTTTTCCTTATAATTTTTTAAATTTTAATTATTATATTTCCACTTTAAATGAAAACGTGATCAACAAAACACTAAACTTGATTTGATGTGATTCGGAAATTTTCATGTGAATTGAAAAGTTGTGAAAGACAGAACAGAGGCCAAAAATGGGTAAAATGGGATTACGGGATTTTTTCTAGTAATTTGACAAGGGTTTTTTTTTGAGTGTGGGAATGAGGGGCGAAAAATAAGAGTTACCCATAGAGTAAAGAAGATCAGAGATTTTGATAGGCCCCAAAACAATGTCACACTCAGAAAATTATGTAAGTTACTAAATGTAAGTTGTTTGTATATTTTACAGTAGTTAGTTGTTTTCAACTACAAAGTCAGTTGTTTTTGTATGAAAAATATCAAACAACTATTTCTGTTAGTTATTTTAAGTAGTTTTTTTGAATAACTAACAAAAATGTACTGTGATGTAGTAACAGTTATATAAAGTAGTTAATTTTATTTTTTTTTATCTCTGAAAAATTTTCAAAGTTTTTTTCCAAAAAATAATAATAAATTTTCGTTTTTTTTATTTTTCACAACTTTAAAAAAAAAAAACTGGGAAAAAATTTTGTCCTCTCTTTTTTTTTGAAAAATTTGAAAAAAAAAATCCAAAAAATAAAAAAAAATTTTCGTTTTTTTATTTTTCAAAACTTAAAAAAAAAAAAAAAAACTTGGAAAAAATTTGGTCTTCAATTTTTTTTTTTGAAAATTAAAAAAAAAAAAATATTAAATTGATTATTTTATTTTTACTACATGTTAGTCGTTTTGACTACAAATGTTAGTAGTTTTTACTACATAAGTCAGTTGTTTTTTTGTCAGTTAAAATAACTTACATTGTTAGTTGATTTAACTGACAAAAGTAGTTGACCCCAAAACAACTAACAAAGTAGTTATTTTAGCTGACATTTTCAGTTAATTTTACTAACATAATTTTTTGAGTGCACTTTGTATAAATTGGTTCTCTTAATGTTTAAGAGAGTTTTTTCTCTTAATGTTTAAGAGAGCATAGGCAACATTAAGAGAACCAACCTATTGAGAGAGTTACCTGCTTTTTAGCTGAACAATCTCAAATTTAAAAAAGGGTTGCCACCTTGCTACATGATTTTGGCTGTAGTCAGTGTTACCATATATTTTTTGAAAAATTTTATTTTTTCTGAAAAAAGTATTAAAATCATTTTAAAAAATCCCAAATTGTATTTTAAATTCAATTTTAACATAAAAAACAAGTTAAAGTATAGCGTAGAATGAAAAAATAATACTAAATTTATAAAAAAATATATATTTCTGAGGTAATTTGAGCTTATTTAGAAATTAAATTTTTTTTACCTTTCCAAAAATCTTTTTTTCAGAAAAAAAATCTTTTTAGCACCTCAAAAAACTTGCAAAAAAAGATAAATCTTGATATATGGCAACACTGGCTGTAGTATGTAAATACTTCCATATAAACTACCCCTACGTTTATAATATTTTGACAATAACGAACTTAACGAAACCGAATATGGACACAACCGATACGCCATTGGATATGCCTTCAGGTACGAACATATTTTTTGACAAAAAAAGAAAAAAATCGCGGATTTTTTTTTACCAAAATTTTTTTTCGCGAAATTTTTTTTTTTCAAAAAAAAACATTTTTTTTTCAAAAGTAATTTCCTTTTAAATAAAGTTTTTTGCACATGACCGTTTTTGTTCAAAGAACTTAAGTTATAAAATTTGATAATAGTGCAAAAAATTGTAATATTCATTAAAGTGATAGTAAATACACTTTTAAATCCCATATTTTGTACAAATCTGCATCCAAGTGCTGAGTTGCTCAATGAATTTTGTTTTTTTTTAGCGAAAAAATTTTACTTAAAAAAATGTTACTGAAATTTGTGCCATGAGATCTGACCATCATTTCTATATAATTGGGGCATGCTAATTTCAATGGTGAAGTCCGTTTTTGAATCAATGGAACAGTTTTCATGGAAATCATCGTTAAAGTTATGCACATTTTGTTGCAGTTTTTTTTATTAAAAAAATTCTTCTTTTACAAATGCAAATTTGTTTGGTATGGGAAATGGGGATTAGACTCATAACGATATAATAGTACAAATTTGGATAAAAATTTTTGCGTTAAAATGGTAAAAATCGCGATTTTTGTGATATTTTAATAATTTTGCGTTTTTTTTTGCAACCCTATAATTATTTTTCCGAATTGATTTCATGTGTATGAAAAGACTAAAGTATGTAATTAATTTCTGCAAAAAAACTGTTTAGATACATATAACTTTTTTTGAAAATCGCGAAAAATCGTTTTTTTTATAATGGCAGCATCCCTTTAAAATGTAATCTCATACTTCATTTTTTAGTATAGTATGTAAGCATGCCTAAAACCCTTATGTTAAAAATTTTAAGCAAAAATGTTAATAATTGCAAAAGTTTTCTTAGCAAAAACTGGTTTTAAACTACACATACCACTTTTTTTTGGAACATTTACATATGGATTTCACATAGCTACTTTTGCTAACTTCCAAACCATTCAAGATATCGCTAAACGGTTTAGTGGGCAGACGGATGCTCTATAGAGGTTTCATATTATGCAATAAAAAAAAAATCCAAAAATGTCATACCAAATCACGACGGAGCAGCGACGATATGTGAACATAATTAAACACCAATGGTATTTAAACAAGTACGAATATATTTTTTGACAAAAAAAAAGATTGCGGTTTTTTTTTTACCAAAATTTTTTTTCGCGGAAATTTTTTTTTTAAAGTAATTTCCTTTTAAATAAAGTTTTTTGCAATAATCTTTTTGAAATTGTGGAGGGTATCACTACATTCGGCAAGGCCGAATTTAACTTTTTTACTTGTTTTATTTTTATTTTTTGTGAGAGTAATAAATGTCTTAGAAGATCTTACCGCGGCAACTGATGTCGTTATTCTAGTACCACCAGCAGCTCCTACCAACATTTTAACATTTCCCTCTTCATCCAAGATTATGGATGGACACTTAGAAGACATTGGTCGTTTACCGGGTTTTATATAGTTCGCTGGTGATGCCGGTACACCATATGAATTTACAACACCCGGTATGGAAAAGTCATCCATTTGGTTATTCAAAATTATGCCAGTTCTACGTGAGCGCACCTTGGCACCAAAATAATTATTGACGGTACTTGTAACGACGACAGCATCACCATTGCCTGCTAAAACAGCCATGTTAGCAGTACCATGATCTTCTTTAATTGAATAATTAGCACCATAATATGCTATTTCATCGAAGGTTTTATCATCATGTATTAGGCTACGTATTTCTTTGGCGAAGTCTTCACTAAGAAGTTTGTCAAAGGTTTCTTTGATGGAATCATACATATCATTTTCATTTTCCAGATCTCCCAAATTGGTACGTTGGCCATACGCATGTTTGTATGTTTCTACAACGCGCTGCCAATATATGTCATGGTCGTTGGTATACAAATCGCTCATAACATTTAAAATAAATGCCAATATGGCACCACTGGTTGGTAAAGGAGTTGTATACAACGTATAGCCACCGGTAACATTAGCAACTACATGATGAGTATCCTCCCATTTTACCCTGCAATAAAATTTGGTCGACAATGTATTTTGAATTACACAAAACAAACATTGCATTATCATTATCAACTTACTTGTAATTTTGTAAATCTTGTTCGGTTATAATGCCACCCATATCTTTAATATCCTCAACTAACATTTTTCCAGTTTCACCACCACCGTACATCTCACCAGCTCCATTTTCGGATATTCTTTCTAAAGTGTCACCTAATGCCAAACGTTTCAAATAATCCCCTTCCTTGTATAGTGATCCATCCTCTTTGACAAAAATTTCAGTCATTGTGGGTTCAGCGCGTATATATGTTTCCCTATTTACTAACGCCAGTGCTAAGTATTTTGATACGAAATGACCTTCTCGGCAAAGTTTAATAGTGGGTTCAAATAATACTTTCCATGGTAAACGACCATATCGTTGATGTAATTCCCAGTATCCAAGAATTTCACCGGGTACACCAGCAGCGATTGCACCTCAAATGAAAGAAAACAGTATTAGAAAATATAGTCCAGAGGTACAGAGATATATGAAAAATGTCGTTTCAAAAAGTAGTAAACAAAAACCATATGCTACTGTTTACAAAATTGTATCGCTAATCGAAATATGAGCGAGATGGAAGATATCAGTTATACAGTGAGAATGCAGATTGTTTTTTGTCTCTCTTTGTTTTACGCTCGATCTTTAGTTTAGTATTACCAGATGCTGGAAAATATTCTTGGTGATGCCACCCAATCGGCAAAAAAAATCACACCTGACATACTGCTGACTCTCCCTTTATAAAATTGCTGACATCTTCATACAATTTTTCAAAATGTCATCAATAACATGTCAGCAGTTGGTCAGCGGTTGTTTAAACGAATTGTTAAAGGCCAACGATACTGCTGACCAACTGCTGAGATGTCATTGATGACATTTTGAAAAATTGTTTGAAGATGTCCGCGATTTCATAAAGGGAGAGTCAGCAGTATGTCAGGTGTGATTTTATTTTTCCAACTGGGCAGGTCTACAACAACGGTCGATACATTACTCTATAACTCTGACTTTCCCTTTTGCATATCTATTTTGTAATGTGACTATACTTTTTCAATTCACTCCAGAGTCAAACATGTTCTACTCCGAAGTTTCCAATCTGCATTAATCCTTACCTGTTAAGGATGTTTTTTCCACAAACATGTCTTTATGGGCTGCAGCAGGAGCCGATTCACGGGCGATTAGGGTTTCAATTTTTCTAGTTTTTCTGGAATATACAGTGGCCACAAATCCACCTCCAATGCCCATGCTTTCAGGAAGAATAATACCTTCACATATTAAAGTGGCCAAAGCAGAATCCACTGCAGTGCCACCATCATATAACATTTGACTGTAAGAAGTGGAATTAAGATCGGATAGCTCACGTTGTGGTTAAACTAGTTCAATTGAAAGGTTGATGCATTTGCAATTTTTTCAAGTTATGTTAGTTGTCTCTCGTACGAATATTTTAAGCCCAAATTGAAAACAAGTATTTTAAAATATGATTTTAGCTCCTGAAGATGATGTCAGATGAGTGGGTCAAAAATTTGTTTTTTAATCCTTCTTCCCATCTAGAGTACCCAAAACCAAAAACCGGTGGACCGGTTTTTTTCATTTTTAAAAATCCGGCCGGTTTCGTTTTTTTTTTTCAAATTCGGTTATTCGAGTGTTTTAGGTCGGTTTAACCGCTTTATTATTTTTTATAAATAACAAATTGCATCGATTTTGGTCTAAAATTTTGAGCGATATTTTGCAAAACAAAAATCGAACATGAATTTCAAACAAAAATCAAATTTTGTTAAAAATAATCAAAAACTCTACACAACCAGAACTCAAAAATGTCTTTTTATATCTAAACCAAACGTTTTTTTTTATATTTTAAGTTAAGTTAATAAAATATTTTCTTCTATTTAATTAACAAATTTAGGTTTTTTAATAAAAATCTTAAATTATCAATAAATCGGAAAAACCGAAACCGGTTTTTTAAATTTTAGATTTTACGAATAAACCGAAAACCGGTTTTTTAAATTTTAGATTTTTCGAATAAACCGAAAACCGGTTTTTTGAAAATTAACGGTGTTTTGGGTACTCTATTCCAATCTAAATATCATAAATTTTATTTCTAATAAAATATGGAATTTGCTTGTATTAATGAAACATTTAATAAATACTATGAAACCTTTTCATTAATATAATGAAATTTTTAATTAAAGTTTGTCCAATGTAACTGTTTCATAAATATTATAAAATGTTTCATAAATGCTATGAAACACTTCGTAGAAATAACAATTTAATATTTCATTAGATTTATGGGAATTTTCTTTGTGCCAATTCAGTGTTTCATAAATGCTATTCAATTTTTCATTATATTGAAAAAAAGTTTTTATAAATAGCAATGAATCATTTTATTAATTTCATACATTTTATGAAACATTTCATAGTATTTATGAAAGATTTCAAAAATACAATGAAATAATTTCATAAATATGAAGAAATATTTAAGAAATATTAGATGAACTTAAATGAAGATTTTCATTACATTTATGAAAGTTTTTATAAATAAAAGGAAACTTTTTCTTTGAGTGTAATTAGTGGGTGACCCTTTTTGCAGGTTGTTAAAAATGGCAATATCTGGATTTTTATTTTAAAACGCGATTTTCATAAAATTGAGACGTCATAGAAACTTTCGGTAGAGAGATTTAGATTCAGGACATCAAATATTATTAATCATATATTAGGTTGGGCTGTGAAGGATGACGCCGATTTACACAAAACCATATATTCACTTTAACACAACTTTCGTCGATTTTCTGTAGCAAACTGCATTACAGATTTTTATCAATATCGGCTTAAACTATTCGTATTGGTGCCAACTAACAAAATTTACAAAAAAATTATATGCAACGACCTTTCAATTAACCAATTTTTACCACAGCTGGAGCAATAACAAAAAAAAAATATTTAAATACCTTCCAATATCGGCACATCCTTTGCCATTTGATACTACTGCTCCAACAATTGGTGCTTCATTGTAACCTTTAAGTCCAAATACTAGACCCAATGTCAAAGCCAATACTATTACAGCGCCTATTGCAACCCATATGGCAACTTTTTTATTTATAGCAATTCTAAATGCGGAACTACTTGAGCTACGATGGGACGGAGACGAATCTGCTGATACGTTACCTTTTATTAAAATATATTGTGGCAGGTATTCGTGCGCATTCGAGACGGTGCTTTTACGAACAAACCTGTAAATAAAACATATTACGTGTCAGCTGATTTTTTAATTTATTTTGGGTGTGAACCCGCTGAAGGGCTATTTGGCACCTTTTCTATAGCCAGATTTTGTATATCGTCGAACTATATTCAATAAATGCCAACTTACTTTTCAGGAGAGCTAAAAAACTAGTTATTTCGCATATTAATGTAAAAATAAACAATGTACCTTCCATAAGATGATTTAAATATTCTAAATAATTTTAACCTATGCCAAAAATTTCATATTTTGCACTTGTTTGAGTATTTTTCAGAGATGGCATTTATTACTACATATGCCAAAAAACAAAATTTTTTTTAAAGTTGGCATATTTTGTCGGAAAATAAAAATACATTTTTTTTAATTTTTTTTTTTTTTTGGATTTTGTTGTAGTTGACTAAACACATACTTTTTTCGGTTAAACGTGCACTTGTAATTTTTTCAAACTTACTTCATTTTTTTTTTAAATAAAATATAATTATCCCTTAATTTAGGTAAAATATTAAAAAAAAAAAATGTTTTCGAGAACTCCTCAAAACATCTACGTCTCGCGTCTCTTTAAACCCAACACTTAACTGAATTAACTTTTTAATTTTGTAAACTGATAACTCTCAATTATGTATGCAATAATCTCGTAGATCTTAAAACGATAACAGTTTTTTTATTCGTTATATTTTTGAGTAATTCACTGTTTGACAGCGACTATCAGAGTTTATTAGCCTTGGACACTGTTGGTATTAGAGATGGGTGCGTGAGTGAATTTTTACTAACACACGCTCACTGGAGTATCCAAAAAACCGCCGATTTTCAAAAATTTTAAAAACCGGTTTCGGTTTTTATATAAAAACCTGGTCAACCGGATTTTTGATAATTTTAAATTTTTATTTAAAAAGAACGAAATTTTTTAATAAAATAGAAGAAAATAAGATACAAAATTATTTTATTAACTTCCCCTGCAAACAAAACGATACGACATCGATTCGCCGGTTGTATTGCCGATACGATAAATTTTATTGCGGCGATTATCAAATTCGTATCGCCGCCGATACATCTTTCGAGAGAAACTGTTACCCGAAGGCAATACATCCCGGCGATACGAAAACAATTCGTCTTGGCGATAAAAGGGCAATATTGCCAAATAATCGTATAAACGAAAAATAATAGATTTGTATGTATCGCCGGAATATCACTAAAATATTAATCCGGCGATACAGCTATATCGATTCCCTGAAGCTGAAAATAGACATTATTTTTTATCCATATTTTGGTCATGTTAACAGGACTAAAAACATTTGCATTCACCTGAAAAATATATTCGCAACATTCGCTGATTTTTTTATTTTATGTTTGAACGAAAATTTGTGGTTTTCGGCCAAATTTATATTCTTTGAAAGATTTCTTGATGTGCTTGATAAATTATTTAATTTTAAATTGACAAAGAAATACAAATTTTCAATATTTTTATTTCTTTATCGCCAAAATATCGTTCGTATGTGTTTCGGCGTAAAGTATTGAACACCCCTATTGTAAGCTTAACGAAAACTCTCTTTGGCTTTTATTCATTGCTTTAGAGTTTTGTTTCGTTTAAGCTGGTGTTCATACTCTTGTATACCCCGCTCAAGGTACGTTGTACGCTTAATTCCAACCCCGAAATTTATTATTAAATAAATATTTTTTATAACGTTTTAAGAAAATTCTAATTCGTTTTATTTTTCATTTTTCATAATTTTTGGGAAAACTATCTTTGCGAAAAAACATTGGTCCTTCGAACCGGATAATTAACCCGAATTTTGCAAAATAATTTACCCAAAAATTATTTTCTTTCAGAATAATTCTTCGTTTTCTGGATATTTGCCGTTGAGGAATAAGTATATCCCCACAAATAAATTCCCCCATTAAAATAGTCAAACCCCTAATAAAAAAAAAGGTACGTTTTTTTTCAATATTTAAAGTGAAAATTACATATAAAAAGTGTTGTGACAATAATTAATAAATACATAAAGATCCCCCGTTAAAACAATACAAAAAATTATACCAACAAAATACGTGAAAAAAAAAACCATAAGAAAAAAAAAAAAAAAAACAACAATACGCGCTATTTTTAATAAAATCTCTTTCTTTCTCGATTTTTATTTACTCGTTAAAAGTGCATTTCGTTGTTTTGTGTTTTGCTCCTTTTTTGCATCATTGTTACTAGTTGCAATTTTTTCGTTAATTTATAACCAAAGCAGTGCTTTTCAAACTGTAGAAATTAATTTTACTCGTTGTTAATAAAAACAATAGTGTTAATTTATTAATTTTTTTCCGTAAATAATAATTAATTTATTAAAGAATCAATAACTCGTGATTTTTTTATAATAAATAACATTATAATTGTGTACAGTGTTTATAATACGAAAATAGTGTAAAAGAGGAGAGAAAAATTGTGTTTTTTTTATTGTTGGTTTGTGTTGTATTTATTGTCACACACATATTTCACTAGTGTTGTAACGTTTCGAATCGAACGGATAAACCGGTTACTTGGTGTTTTTAATAATTTGTGGTAATTAACTCGAATTTTTTCACGTAATTTAAAGTGAATTAAAAACATAATTAATATTTTGGAAAGTTTATTCGTATTTTTCGCGAAAATTGTGGAAAAATTATCGATTGAAATTAATCACGTTTACCCGAAACGATTACCCGAAGTGATTCTTTGCAACACTTGTGTAAATAAAGTTTTTTATACCTTTTTTTGGAACAAAAGTGATTCTACACTGAGAGAAATAGTTGTATAAATTAAATTTCTTGGTCGATTTTAAAGAAAAACCGAAAATAAACCCGAGTTTTTTTGATTTTTATTCGAATAATCGAATGTCAGTGTAAAATCATTTCAATATTTACCATTTTTTTGCGATAAATTCTCGTTTTTATTAATTTTTATCGATTAAAATTGCATTTTTTGCCCGAAATTTTTAGAATTATTTGGTTTTTTAAGAAAAATCAAAAATAAACCCGAGTGTTTTTTTGATTTTTAATTCGAATAATCGACTTTCAGTGTGAAATCATTTTAATATTTACCATTTTTTGCGATAAATTCTCGTTTTTAGTAATTTTCATCGATTGAAATTGCGCCTTTCCCCGAAATTTTTTCGAATTATTCGTTTTTTTTTTAATAAAATCTTCGTCTTTTGACTAATTTCGTAAAAATTTTAGCTTTTTCCGTTTTTTTTTTTGTTAAAATTTTGGAAATTTTTTTTTGTTTTTGTGGATGGATATGGCAGATATGTCGAGCTTTATCAATGCTTGTGACCGCTTAGCGGAATTTGAGGCTTTTATTGCCGTTATACCGCAGGCGGATCATAAAATCGCGTCATTGAATACCCACGAAAAAGAGCTTAATCGTTTATGGGACTCTGTGCGTGCCACTTATGATTCATTTTTACTCGAAAAGGAATCGAAAAAGTGTCTTTTAGAAGTTAAACAAAAGTATATGGCTTCGTACAGCACTTTTGTTCGCGGCATATCTCTAATTGGGGAGAATATAGAGGTTTTGAAGTCAAGTGCTCAGGCTTCAAGGGCTGAAGAACTTGGCCCCTCCCATAATATTCGCTTACCCCCGTGCGATACAGAGATCTTTTATGGTGATTATGTAACTTGGCCCACTTTTAGGGATATGTTTACCGCGTTATATAAAAATAACCCCCGTTTAAGTTCGGTTGAAAAACTTTACTATCTTTTGCAGAAGACTAAGGGTGAAGCCCATAATATTATTCGAACTTGTCCGTTAACGAATGATGGGTTTGCACTCGCTTGGCAAAATTTAGTGGACATGTATGAAAATAAACGCGTTATCATACATGCTCAATTAGGAACTTTGTTGTACAATCTTCCTAAGGTGACCAAGGAAACTGGACCTAATGTGAAAAGTTTGCAACGCACCATAAACGATTGCATAACAAACCTGATGCAGTTGAAGCTCGATTATGAGACTATTTATAATCACATACTTGTTTTTATTTGCTCGTCAAAATTGCCCGATAATATTTTAAGTCTCTGGGAGGATTCCCCGAAAAAGGACCCAGTAAATCCAAAGTGGGAGGAAATGGATAAGTTTTTAACTGCTCGTTTTCAAACGTTGGAAGCAGTATCCGATATTAGAGGCTCACACTCCAATCCCGTTCAAAATCAAATCGCCCCGAAAAACTCTTCGAACGACACACGAAAAGTTAAGAGTTTTGCGACAAAATCCAGTTCTAATCGGGCTGTTAGTTCGAATCGAACAATGAGTCGTTGCGTTATTTGTCAAGAACAGCACCCGTTGAGACTTTGTCCTACGTTTTTGGGACAATCAGTTGACGATCGAATGTCAACTGCTAAACGATTCAAGTGTTGTACAAATTGTTTGGCTACCTCCCATGAATTTAAAAATTGTAAAAGTGTTCACGTTTGTTTCATGTGTAAGCAAAAGCACCATTCGCTTTTGCATAGGGACTGCCAGGCTTCGAGGGCAACTTCTGGTCCTAACGTACCACAAAATTACCCCGGTAATATTCGGGAATTTGTTCCGAGGAATCCAGCAGTCCCTACACATCAACAACCGTCCCCCGGAAATGCTATCGTCCCTTCACAAAATCAGCCTCAGCCCGGAGGTGCTCCAACTTATACTCGACCTCAGCCCTCGGCGAATTTGGATACTAGGGCCTCGACATCCGCAGCAGCCCAGTCTTATCAGACATATAGTACACAGGTAGAATCTAACCCGCATTCTACAGTTTTATTAGGGACTACGGTGTGTGAAGTAGGTACTGAGGAAGTTTTGTGTTCAGCCAGAGCTTTAATTGATCCGGCATCGCAAGCCACATTCATATCGAAAAGGTTGCAAAAGAAGCTCTCAATTCCGATTTTGTCCGCACCCATGGCTGAAATCACAGGACTTAATGGGTCCGTAGCCGCTACTTCATCGAAAATGTGTATCATTTCGATTGAATCGTCTGTGGATCCAAATTTTAAAATTCGAACTGAGGCATATGTAGTAGATCATTTGACAGGTCGTCTTCCCTCGTGTTCTCTTGCGAATAATTTTGATAGTTTCCCCGAAATTACAATGGCGGACATCAGTTGTACCCGAATGGATATTCTTCTGGGTGGCGATGTCTACCCGCGGATTATACTACCTGATGTCCAAAAGCACCCGAATGGCAATCTAGTTGCCCAGAAAACCGTTTTTGGTTGGATCGTGACCGGTAAAGTATCTCACCCCGAACCGATACCGTCAGTTGTTTCATTTTTTAACCACGTTGAGCTCAATACCCAACTGGCGAAGTTTTGGGAACTCGAAGAAGTTCCTCCGGCAGCACGGTCCACAGATATCGAAAACTTTTGTGAGAAACTATTCCGTTCTACGACTTATAGAAATGCTGAAGGTCGTTATGTTGTTTCACTCCCCTTTAAACCCGAATTTCCGAAATTTTCGTCTCTGGGAAATTCTCGGAATATTGCTCTTTCTCAATTTATGAGAAATGAAGCGAGACTTTTAAAAAATCCCGTTTTAAAATCTCAATATGATGACGTTCTCAGTGAATATATTTCACTCGGTCATGTTCACGAAGTAGAACCCCCCGTTTCTGAAGCCTCGTGCTATTATATGCCTCATCATGCCGTTATTAAACCCGATAGCGTAACTACGAAGCTTCGAGTAGTATTTAACGCGTCGAGCCCGTCATCGAACGGCGTCAGCTTAAATAGTGTTCTGTATCCGGGACCTGTCTTGCAGGCGGATCTTACTATTTTAATTTTACGCTGGCGACTTTTTCGATTTGTTTTTAATGCCGACATAGAAAAAATGTATAGGCAAATACTTGTCCATCCCAACCATGCCACATTTCAAAGGATTCTTTTCCGTCGTAATCCTGAGGAAAATATAAAGGACTATGAGCTAAACACGGTGACTTTTGGAGTGAATAGTGCTCCTTTTCTTGCTATAAGGACACTTCTCCAATTGGCTAGCGATTGCAAAGCTCACAGTCCAGCTGCATCTGAGATTTTAGTAAACCACGTGTATGTCGATGACGTACTAGCCGGCTCTCATGAATTGGCAGATGGTTTGAGGAAACGTAGTGAACTTATAGAAGTTCTTCAATCGGCTGGTTTCGTTCTCCGAAAATGGACCGCAAACGATCTACGTCTTTTGGAAAATTTACCCGGAGAGAATCTGCTTGATGCAGATTTCTTGAAACTCTCAGATGCGAGCACAACGAAAACACTAGGCTTGCGGTGGAATGCTGTTAAAGACAGCTTCTATTTTAAACTCGTGTCGCAGCCCGGTAGAAATGTGGTCACGAAGCGTGCGGTCTTGTCCGAGATAGCAAAATTATTTGATCCAGCCGGTTGGCTTTCCCCGAAAATTGTTGTTGCAAAGATGATTATGCAACAGATTTGGAAGGACAAAACCGAATGGGATGAGTGTTTAAACCCTTTAACATTAGTTCAATGGCACGCTTTTCTCGACGATTACCCTAATGTTGAGAAAATTTTTATTCCAAGATGGGTGAATTTTCATCCTGAGAATGATATCGAGATTCACGGCTTTTGCGATGCTTCTGAAAAAGCATACGCTGCTACACTCTATGTTCGCGCCGTCTCTTCCCCGTCTGAGACAACATCGCATTTACTTGCGTCCAAAACAAAAGTAGCTCCCGTAAAATTTGAGACATTACCCCGTTTAGAGCTCTGTGGAGCAGCGTTGCTGGCAAAAATGGTTGATTCAGTTAATAGTCAGTTGAAATTCCCTAAGGAGAATATTTATCTGTGGACTGATTCAACAATTGTGTTAGCGTGGCTTAAGAAGGAGTCATGCGATTTGCCCACTTTTGTTGCGAATAGAGTTGCGTTAATTGTAAGAAAAGTTGGAAATGAGAATTGGTCTCATGTTGATTCCAAAGACAACCCCGCCGATCTGGCAAGTCGTGGATCTCTTGCTCGTGAATTAATTGGAAACTCTTTGTGGTGGCATGGTCCTCAGTGGTTATCGAAACCTAAGGACAGCTGGCCTCAAAAACCAATAAATATTCATTCTCATTTGGAATGTGTTAAATCGGATAAGGAAACAGGGAAACCAACTGATATACTCCACAAGTATTCAGATTTACCCCGAGCAATGAGAATTATTGCATATTGGTTTCGGTTGCTGCATTTTCTCCGTATGCGCAATAGTTTATATCCGACTTTAGAGATTTCCCATGCCGAAATGAAATCTGTTAGAGATCGTCTAATCATTATATGTCAGCGAACCTATTTTTCTGAATATGGTTATTTGTCCAAAGGACTTTCACTACCATCAAAGAGTAATTTGCTCGCATTGAATCCTTTTATTGACTCGGACGGATTCATCAGAATGAATGGTCGGCTCGTTCAAGCCCCTGGGCTGACATATAACGAAAAGTACCCAAAAATATTACCTTACGAGGGTGCTTTCACGAAATTGTTTGTTCAACATGTACACAAGTCTTCGATTCATGGCGGACAAGCTTTAATGATGCGACTGATAAGAATGGAATTTTGGATTCCTAATTTGAAAAATCTTGTTCGTGGAACAATCCGTAATTGTACAAAATGCGTTTTATTTCAAAAAAAAATGGGTCAGCAAATCATGGCTTCACTACCCCCAGAAAGAACGACTCTTTCGAGGCCATTTACCCATACGGGACTTGATTTTGCTGGGCCATTTGAAATAAAATCGTATGCCGGTAGAGGTTGTAAAATTACGAAGGGCTACGTAGTGGTATTCGTTTGTTTTGCGACAAAAGCAATTGATTTGGAGGCAACAAGCGATATGTCGTCTGAAACCTTTTTGGCGGCATTTAGCAGGTTTTTCTCACGTCGTGGTTGCCCGTCCCATTTATACTCCGACAATGGGACAGCTTTTGTCGGTGCTTCAAATCTGCTCGAGGCAGACAGGAAAGTTTTCCTTTCTACGTTGAAATCAAAGGTTCTTGCTCAAAACAGCATGAACGGCGTAGAATGGCATTTTATCCCACCTGGAGCTCCTCACATGGGAGGACTCTGGGAAGCCGGTGTCAAAAGTTTTAAGACACATTTGAAGAAAATCTCAAACGCTCAAAAGTTTACGTTTGAAGAATTCACAACGATGCTTGCTCGAATTGAGGCATGTTTGAATTCGCGGCCACTATGCCCGATGAATGAAAGTCCTTATGATGTCGCTCCATTAACTCCCGGTCATTTTTTGATTGGCGCGCCTTTACTCGCTCCCCCTGAACCCGACATGTCTGATTTAAATTTAAGCCATGCAAACAGATGGCAGAAGTTGAAGGTACT
Source organism: Pegoplata infirma (assembly GCA_963921195.1). Taxonomy (NCBI): domain Eukaryota; kingdom Metazoa; phylum Arthropoda; class Insecta; order Diptera; family Anthomyiidae; genus Pegoplata; species Pegoplata infirma. The sequence continues at coordinate 4,118,771 of OY992540.1, read as the reverse complement.
TCATCACCAATTTGCCATTAGGTGGAAGGATGAGTACCTAAAAGAACTTCACAGACGCGTGAAATGGAAGTTTCCAAAAAGGGAGTTTCAAGTAGGGGATGTTGTCGTTATCCGTCAGGACAATTTACCGCCAAATGAGTGGAAACTAGGGCGTATAGAAAAGGTTTACTTAGGTTCTGATTCTAAGCCCCGTGTTTGCGATTTAAGAACAGCTTCAGGCATTTTTACCCGGCCAATTGTTAAGCTTGTTCTTCTACCCGTTTCTGAGCAGCACTAATTCGTTTTTTTGTTTTTCTTTTTCTTCTCCCCACAGGTAAAATGTCGTCAGTATCCCGCCGTCTCGAGGTTCACCGACCTGCTGAGAATGCGCCCAAGCCTGCTGACGAGTTGGCAGAGAAGTCGGAGATGGGTTTCTCGTGTCGGCTTTGTAAGAAGGACCACCCGCTTCGAAAATGCTACCGTTTTAAGGGCATGTCGGTGGACCGTCGTCTACAAACAGTTAGGCGGCTGGGATACTGCTTCAACTGTTTGGCTACCACGCATTTGTTGCGTAATTGCGACAGCCGGGATCGGTGTTTGGAATGCTTTCAGGAGCATCACACTCTGCTGCATCGATCCCAGCGACAACAGCCGCAGCAGACCCAACACAAAAGCCCGAAACCAGACACTCTGCAGGGTAAGAAGAAAAATAAACCCGTAAAGCCTAAGCAAACGAGGCAGCGACAACAACAACAAAAGCGTCAAAAAAGGCGTCATCACCAACAACAACATCATCATCAACATCAGCAACAACAACAATTACAACAGACCAGCAGCCACCAGTGTTGTAACACGCACCATAATGTGCAGCAGCGCACCTCTGGTCAACAGGCGACCATCGTCATTAATGTCCATTCTGGACAAATTTATTAATTTCTATTTTTTTAATTTATTTTCCCCCTTTCTTTTTTATTATTTATATTTTATCCCCTTTTTTTATACAGTCCATTCATAGTTTTGAACAAAACTGAATTGTTAATTAGTTTTAAGATTTAATGAATTGTAAATTGAATTAACTTTTTTACCCGATTTTGAATTTTATTTTTTTTCTCGTACCTCGCATTTATTCCTTAGCTCCTCTTGTTGCACCCTTGCAAGGGGGGCGGGATGTTTCGGCGTAAAGTATTGAACACCCCTATTGTAAGCTTAACGAAAACTCTCTTTGGCTTTTATTCATTGCTTTAGAGTTTTGTTTCGTTTAAGCTGGTGTTCATACTCTTGTATACCCCGCTCAAGGTACGTTGTACGCTTAATTCCAACCCCGAAATTTATTATTAAATAAATATTTTTTATAACGTTTTAAGAAAATTCTAATTCGTTTTATTTTTCATTTTTCATAATTTTTGGGAAAACTATCTTTGCGAAAAAACAGTATGAGAAAACGGCGATTGAATAAAAATATTTCTATATTGCCGCAAAATCTTTTCGGCGATATATCGCCCTATTGTTTGCAGTTAACTTAAAATATAAAAAACGTTTGGTTTAGGCTCGATTACTCAATGCTCCGTTATAAAATAACTCTCCGTTAAATTTAACTTTTTCATACAAATTTTGACATAAGGCTCCGTTAAATCGGCAGTTAGCAGCTAACTTTTCATTGAGTAATCCGCCCTTAAATTCTAAAAAAAATGTTTTAGAAATAAAAAGTAATTTTTGAGTTTTGGTTGTGTTAGAGTTTTTGATTAAATTCAATAAAATTTGATTTTTGTTAAAAAATTTACGTTCGATTTTTGTTTTGCAAAATATCGCTCAAAATTTTGGACCAAAATCGCTGCCAATTTGTTTCTATAAATTAACAAGTAGAAAAGTTAAATTCGACCCTTTTTAAGTTACAGTAAATTTTCTAACGAGAAAAAATAACATTTTTGATTAGAAATATTTTATTTTGTGTAAAAAAACTTTTAAATTTTTTAACAAAAAAAACATTAAAAAAATTACTTTTTTTTTGTTTAGTTCTTCAAGGGAAAACTTTTTTCACAGACGGACGCACAGACGGGCATCGCTAGAATGTATTAGAATCAATCACTGATCAATAACATATCGTTGGCTTAGTCGGCAAATCTGCCAAGTCCATTTTTATAAACATTAGAATTTTAATATAGTATGTATTGTGTAACCTAAAATACATCATTTGAAAAAAAAAAAATAAATAAAAATTTAAATCAGATGAACTAAAGAAGAAAACTTAAAAAAAGTCAACTTAAAAAAAGTTAGAAAATTTTTTGTCCCTCCCAAAAAGAAAAATTAAAAAAGGACTTGACAGATTTGCCGACTGAGGCAACGATATATACGTTATGCGGTCTAGACCGATATTTCGATGACAAAGTGGGTATACCTCCAAACTGTACACAGAAAAAAATATTTGAGTAAATTTTTAATACTATTGACCAAAAAATTACTCAATTTTGCACCAGTAAACGGTTTAATAGTATTGAGTAAATTTTTAATAAAAATTTATTAAATTTTTGAAAAAATTGACACAATTAAAAATTTACTCAAATTTATCTATTCATTTTTTTTTTAAAGTTTACAAAAGGTTAAAATTTTTTTACAAAAAAAAAAAAAAATTGTTTTTTTTCAAACTTTACAAAACATATTTATGTCTCAAAAACATAGGAAAAACATACACAAAAAACTATAAACTAAACGAGAATTCAAAAAACTATGAAAGTTTAAAACAAAATTAAAAAAAACTATTAAATTTTTATTAAATTGTTTTTAAAATTTTTAAGTAAATTTTTAATTGCGTCAATTAAAAAAGTACTCAATTTAAGTGGTTACTCAAATTTGTTTCCTCCATATTTTTTTCTGTGTAGTTGGAGGATACAAAAAGTCCGTATTATTAAAAAGTATAATTTTTTATACAAAATTTTTTTATTTAAATTTTTTAAATCACATAATTTTCAACAAAGTTAAAACTTTTAAGGCACCTAAGTACATACATACATTCTTAATTTACGTATAATGATAACTAAAAATTGATCCCTGTCGTAAAACACAATTACAAAAAATGTATTTGTGACGTAAAGTTTAGATATTTAAAATTAAAATAATAAAAAAAAATTACATAATTACATACATGTATAAAAAAAATTAAAAAATATTTATAATAATAGTAACAAAAAATTAATTTTTAATAATTAATTAACTATACATAATAATACTTAATGCTGCATTTTATTTCGAGCTTGCACAGTAGCAGTGCTACCAACTCTACGACGATCGAAGTATGGTTCAGGAACTCCAGTACGAACACCAATAGCAGTTAAAGCTGCAAAACCACCACCTGAAGACACTCTTACATCATGACCGACATTAGTTAAATATTTACGCACTGATTCGGATACCTCAGATTCCGACTCAACGTACATTGGTGCCAATTGATGATGTAGACGACCATCATTAACTGCTTGTTCCATTGTTTCATTAAATATTAAATATTTCATAATTGCCTGGAAAAATAAAAAAAACAAGATTTTAAATTAATTTCACTAAAGGCGCCCCAGTAGGCTAAGTGTGTGTGGTAGTAGGATCGATTCCCACCATAGGCTTTTGTCTGTTTCGCTACGAGGAGACAAAAGTCACTGTTACTAGTTCTCGGTTGGGTTCAATTAGTATATGATTTGAAGTTATATGGTAATTCTGAATAAAATAACGCTATATCTAGTATAGCCGACAGTATTTTTAGGCTGTTTCTTGTTTTCAAAACAATTAAGTTTAAAATTTAAAAAAATAGTTAAGTTTTTGTTAAACTCATTTTTCGTTTTTGCGCATTATGAGTTAATTAAAAATGCTTTTAAGAAAAAAAAAACTTTTGAAGTTCGGAAAAATTTCAAAAATAATCTATTTACAATTTTGTATTAAATGAAAAATATTTTTAAGGTCTTACTAACCGTTCATGAAACAAGTGCATAAAACCCTATTCGTATAAACGCGTTTTAATTAAAATGACTTGTTTTAAATTAAACGACTCGTTTATGCTCATTATTCTATTACCATATAGTGCCATTTCGTGGTAATGGAATAAAGACTAAAACCAGTCGTTAAAATTAAAACGCGTGTATGCGAAAAAAGTTTTATGGAACAAAATATCAAAAACCCATGAACATTTTAAGATTTTACGCAGTATCAGAAAATCTAAATGAAGTTTGAAATTGTTTAATACAGCATTAGATACAAAGGTCTTTAAAATTTATCTTCTTACAACTTATTCATTTGATAGGACATTGTCCTCTACTGTGCACAAAAGTCATTTATTAAAATATGACAGGAAAAGGGCGGTATTTTTTTTGCCAGAAAACTCCATTAGAAATTAGAAATAGCAATTATTTTCATTTAAATAAATCAATTCGAGAAATTTTAAGATGATTAATCATAATTATAATTGCAATTTCATTGTCAACATAATATGGAGTTCACACTAGCGATGTTAAACAAGTTGTTCAACAAAACACCAGTAGCAGAATAAAAACGTAATGGACACAGAACAAAGACTTTTTTAAACATCTCACTCTTGAACATTTCAAAACAGCAAGTGTGAACGCCGTATAAACCGTGTCGTATAAGCATTATAATAAGTATACATACGTTCTGAAGAATTAAATGAACAAGTAACCAGTGGGTATCATATTGATTGGATATAAAAACTATCTATTACTACACTCAAAAAAAAACGTGGGTATTTAATACTAAAAATTTAGCTACGAGTACTAATGTTTTAGTCCAAAATGATCTAGTGCAGGCGTTGCTAATCATTACTAAAATTTGTTACTAATATCTAGTACATGAGAAATACTAACAAAACAGTAAATATTACTGCAATTTACTACTAAAAAAATCATAAATATTTAAAAATTTTGTCCTATTTAGTAAATAAAACTACTAATTTTAGTAAATGAAATTACTAATTTTAGTGATTAAAATTACTACCTAAATCAATTTTAATAAATAAAAGTCAGAAAAATATTATACACAAATGATTTTATTTCACTTCGGTTTTTTATTTTATTATTTCACTTCGGTTATAAGATATACTTAATTACATGTCTTCTTAAGCTGTTTAAAAAAATGTAGCGTTCATTGTACCACGTAAACGATTGCTAAAAATATAAGAAAGAAATAATATATTCTCAATACATGTTCAAATGTATGTACAAACATTTTACTACAGAGGGCGCTTTTTTATACCATATTCTTCTTCAGCTTGAATTATTTTCTTACAAGCTGTCGTAGTTTTATTATTAATGCATATTAATTTTATTATAAACACATTTAAATAAAAAACATTTATATATAATTACTTTAACACAATTTAATTAAATAAATGTAACATATATTTTTTTTATAAACACTCCGTGACTGGGTATCGCGTTGTTACTTTTTCTAATTCTTTTTCGCACTAAACAAACAGAAAAAACAGTTGGTAGCACTGCAGTTAATGCGAGCAAACGTAGTGTTCGCACACACTGCAGCAGCAAGCAGCAGACGGCAAAAAATATAAAGTACCTGTTTAATTATAAATTATAAATTTATAAAAGCTGTACTTATTGTATTTGGAACTTGATGTGTGCTTTTGCAATGTTAAGAAATAAAAAATATGGCATTTAAGTGAAATTATAATTAAATAGTCTACTCTTAATTTTTGCTGTCTGCTGCTTGCTGCTGAATTGTGAAGGAGCAAATTATCGCTAATAAAAACAGTGTTGCCATTATCAATATGAAAAAAAAAACGCAAAAATCGTAGGAAAAGGGTAAAAATTTACCAAACAAAAATCAGCGCCAAGAAAAGAGAGAATATTAAAAAAAAATTTGAAAATGTGCTTTTTAATGTAAAAAGGATAAAAAGCAAAAAAAAAAAAAATAAAAATATTTGTTTTTATTATAAATTCAATAAATTAGCTGATACAATCAAAAGTAAAAATAATATTACATTCATATTACTCAAGTAATATTAAGATAATGGTTAACATTAAATTTTAAACAAACTTTTTTTATTACATTCAATTATCAAGCCACAGAACTGCTTTAATGGAATGCACAGAGGGCCAGACAGATCGATTTCCGGCCAAAAGTCCTTATTTGTAAATTCTCAAAAAAATGTTTACCAGTTTGTTGGGCATATAAAAAAAAATATAAAAAATATAAAAAGGGTCAAAAATGCCCTTTTTCGGAACTTTAACCGCGAATTACTCAAAATCCTGACGTGATAGACAAATTTGGTCGCCGGATTTTGACAGTAAACAAAATTGTTTAAAAAAACAACAGTCATTAAACATTTAAAAAAATACGTAGTTGTAAAAAAAAAATTAGAAAATATGTACCAAAAAGTTTTTACACAAATACAAGTAGGAAAGTCCAAACATGGACCGATTGGATATTTTTTTAAAATCTTTAATTACTGGAAAAAACACATATAAAACAATTTTGAGAGAAATATGCTTCTTTTAACTGAATATCGGCGACTAAATCAACAGGGAGTAACAGTATGCATTACCATGTAATGCATAGCCACAAAAAATGGAAAAATATGTACTAGTTGTTCCCTACCGCTTTCCATTGGCCATATTTTTTTTTTTTATTTTTCATGCATTACGAAGGTTCATGCATTATTTTTAGTCTTATCCCAAAAAAATCATTAATCCTGTATAGAGTAGGGTGGGTCGTTTTGCCACTTTTTTGTCGGATCGAAACGCTATACCCGGCAAAAGTTGTCTACCCAGATGGGTATTACAGATGTGAATTTTTTTGGAAATCGGTTGATATCTTCTGCTCTCAGAATGGGCTCAAAGTTTCGAAATTTCGGCTAAAAATCCCAAAAAGCCAATTATTGAGGCTCGAAAAAGCGGTTAATTTTTTTTTGAAAAGATATGTTATTTTAAACGTAAACTCCATTTTAGGCATCAAAATGCAGTTTTAACCCCTCCCGGAGGTCCAGAGAATACCCCCGATATCAAAAGAGGATGTGAATTTCGGCTGAAAATACCCTAATTGATAATTATTGTGGTTCGAAAAAGTGGCATAATTTTTGGGTACAAATATGTTATTTTAGACGTTAAATCCCTTTAAGGCATCAAAATGCAATTTTAATCCCTTTCGGAAATCCAGGGAATACCCCTGGTATCCAAAAGAGAAGTGAATTTCGGCTAAAAATACCCAAATTGACAATTATTGAGGTTCGAAAAGTGGCATTTTGTTTGTGTAAAGATGTGTTATTTTAAACGTCATCTCATATTTATGCCTTAAAAAAGCAATTACTAACCCCCTTTGGGGGTCAAGGACCCCCGCCGGGATCGGAGAAAATTGGAGGTTGGGCATTTTTTAAACCTTTCAAAGCCAGTTTTGGTTATAAGGAACATTGATAATTTTATAGTTCTCGCCGATGCTCAACTCAAAGGCCGGGCTTGTCAAGATCGACAAGTGAGTATATGGGAGATATTTCAAGCTAGATTTTCCTAGATATATTTATATCTTTTAATTTTGTTTTGCTAGAGCCTATCAAAATGTGTTTATATGGTAAATAAATCTAGTGGAGTAAAGAGAATATTTTAAAAGTTATATTTTCCATAGAGGTAGAATTCTTCGAAAATTGGAAGAATTAATAGGAAAATCCATGCAATGGGCAGGTTGCCTTTTGCATTTTATCGAAGTACCATTGCGAGTTCTCTTTAGGCATATCGACGGCCAAACATCAGGTCCAAATTTTTATACAGGTCCTATAGGTTCAAAATTACCCGGATGTGAAAAACTTCCTGTGGTGTCATTTACAGCAGTTAAATGTGATCTTCCTTATCACAGTTCTGAAGAGCTTAAAAAACTCAGTAAGGACTTCAAATATTTGTATCTTATATCTAAAGCTATTGGTTCGGCAGAATACTCGGAGGTTCTTGCTTCCATGATCCCTGGAAAATTGAACAAGGCCCGCAGGTTGACAACTGCAAAGGAAGGAACTCATAGAAATAGTTAAGTTCATACCTAAAGTCTATGTGGTGATGCAAATCAGAATTAGTACACATCATTCCATTGCTGATCGTCCTCGTCATGTTTTTGAGACAACTTGTAGATCATGATATTGACCATAGAAACACCAAACAGAGAAAATTCGTTTCTCTGTCGAACTAGCCGTATTCGGAATAAACAACCGCAAAAATCTTTCCAGTAGGCTATAATTTAGAAAAGTTCAAATTAAATATCCACAAACACTAATCCCTCTTTCCTTCTCCTCATAACCTATTTTCCTAATACCAACACAATGCATTGCATTAGTAGGGGGCATCCCCTGAGTGTTGGCTCAAAGTAAAAAAAAAATTCATTCAAACCAATGCGTTCTTTGCACTGCCCGAAAATATTCTTCACGCGATGATGACAGTTTGTCGACTTGCTGTCCGTCAAGATGCACTAAAAAGAATTCTTAGTACTCATGAAGAACAAACTGGGAATCGTCATCAGTTCATTCGCTACAATATTATTCCAAGGCTAAATTTTGAGGCCACTGATTACGTGGAAATGATCTTCTGGGAAATTACTGATGTTTCTAACACAGTACCACCCGTTTTAAGGACGATATCAAATAAATAACTTATTGACAAACTTTAACTTCCTGAAAACACAGTTTCCGTGCCATTCAGTTGCAGTCGAACGAACAGTAAAATTAGTATCTGAAGCAATATCTAGAGTGTGCGACAGAAACGCAAGGGATGGCATAATAAAATCGGATTTAATTTCTAGACAAGCTCCAACAAAATTTGAATTCAAATCTCAATTTGTGACAATTTTTCCTGATATTGAGGGTGGGGAGGTATCGTTAAAAATATCATTTTAAGGCATCTTTACCCATATATAATGACACTTTATCTGGACTTGAATTTTTTACAATTTTGGAAATTCACCTCCCACCTAGGATATCGGGGGTATTCCCTGGATTTCCGAAAGGGATAAAATTGCATTTTGATGCCTTAAAGGGATTTAACGTCTAAAATAACATATTTGTACCCAAAAATTATGCCACTTTTTCGAACCACAATAATTATCAATTAGGGTATTTTTAGCCGAAATTCACATCCTCTTTGGATATCGGGGGTATTCCCTGGACCTCCGGGAGGGGTTAAAACTGCATTTTGATGCCTAAAATGGAGTTTGCGTTTAAAATAACATATCTTTACAAAAAAAAAAATAACCGCTTTTTCGAGCCTTAATAATTGGCATTTTGGGATTTTTAGCCAAAATTTCGAAACTTTGAGCCCATTCTGAGAGCAGAAGATATTAACCGATTTCCAAAAAAATTCACATCTGTAATACCCATCTGGGTAGACAACTTTTGCCGGGTATAGCGTTTCGATCCGACAAAAAAGTGGCAAAACGACCCACCCTAGTATAGAGTAAGGCCACGTTCACACTACATGAACTTATACCTTATTCACACCTAAGATGAAATCACATTCCATCACAACGCATAGCGTTGTTAAAAATTCTGTGTAAATTGGTTTTGTAAAAACAATAAATTGTATTGAAATTTTTACGAAAATAAACCCCAATTTTCTTTATTTAACTTTATCAAAAATACATATTTTGATTGCGTCATTACAAAAATACAACTCCATAACCAAAAATTTAAATAAGCCGACGATTGAGAGCAAAGGCCGCCGTCTGCAAGCAAATGGGGCGAGTCGCCACCACCGTAAGTTCCTCTTCGGCACAATTTAAATTAATTGTTAGAGTCACTTAATTCAAATTTAAAGGGGTTGTTTGTATGAGGCCAAGGTCCAAACATGGATAAAATTTTCCAAATTTCATTAGGTCTGGGCTTAACTTTCAAATTTCAGCAAAATCTATTGATAATATAAAAATCACAAATTAAAAAAAAATGGAAACAACACCATAAATACCTTATCTTTAAAAACGCGTATTTAAAAAACGGCAAAACCAAAAAACCACCAGCACATACCCAAAATGTAACATAATGGCAACACTGAATTCAAATTTAACGATTTTGCAGCAAAAACAGTTGGTAGCTCTGCTTGTAAACAAGCGCCCCCTTACGGAATTATTACTAACAAAAAAAAAATTAAAAACCTAATAAATTACTGTATATTAGTACTTTTATGAACTAAAAATAGTAAAAAAATTAGTACAACCGACTACCAACAAAAATTACTCATAAACAGTAAGAAATACTAATTTTAGCACTTTTAAGATACTAAAAAAACTACTGTAATACTGGTAATTGGTAACTTATTAGTAGATTTGGATTACCAACGCACTTACTAATTTTTTTACTGTAGAATTATTTTGAGTGTAGTGCATGTAAAAACTCTCTTAAACACTAAGGCCTGTTAACACAAAGTCCAGTTAGTTAAATTTAACCTAAAAGTTATCTAACTTCCAGTTACACTAACCTAAACTCTTAACTCCAAGTTAACAAATTTCCTTAACAAATGAAAAAAGTTAGTTAACTTCCGATTATGTGTTATTGTGAATTGTTTTAAAACAGCAAAAGTCAAAATATTATGAAAATATTTTTAACAAAAAAAAATTAAATAAAAATGCAAAAAATATTTAAAAATGATGGCAAATTTTAAAAATTATTGATAACGCTCCGATATCGCTGATAGACCGGAATTGCAAAAGGTAAAAATTTAAGCTTTTAACATCAACATTACATATATTATTACATAAATCCTTAATTATTTTATAGTATGAAATTTGGCCAACATAGAAACCTTTCTGCGGTAAAATAATAAAAAAGTCATCCAAACTTTGAGCAGCGAAGAAACCCACAAAGAAAGTCATACATCCCACATCAGCTGGAGGATCTATGTAAATTAATCTTTAATAATAAAAATTTTACTGAAAGTGTTCTTTTATTTTTGAATAGACATAAACTCTCAGAATCTGAGACTTGCAATAGTTTAAATGTCTCTGCATCTAAGACTTTTTCCTTGAATTAAATGCCTCTGAATCTAAGAATCTTTCTATTGAAAAAGTGTCTCAGAATCTGCGACATTTTCTATATGGAAAATTGCACAGAATCTGAGACTTTTTCTATAGAAAAAATGTCTCAGAATCTGAGACTTTTTCTATAAAAAAAATGTCTCAGAATCTGAGACTTTTTCTATAGAAAAAATGTCTCAGAATCTGAGACTTTTTCTATAGAAAAAATGTCTCAGAATCTGAGACTTTTTCTATAGAAAAAATGTCTCAGAATCTGAGACTTTTTCTATAGAAAAAATGTCTCAGAATCTGAGACTTTTTCTATAGAAAAAATGTCTCAGAATCTGAGACTTTTTCTATAGAAAAAATGTCTCAGAATCTGAGACTTTTTCTATAGAAAAAATGTCTCAGAATCTGAGACTTTTTCTATAGAAAAAATGTCTCAGAATCTGAGACTTTTTCTATAGAAAAAATGTCTCAGAATCTGAGACTTTTTCTATAGAAAAAATGTCTCAGAATCTGAGACTTTTTCTATAGAAAAAATGTCTCAGAATCTGAGACTTTTTCTATAGAAAAAATGTCTCAGAATCTGAGACTTTTTCTATAGAAAATATGTCTCAGAATCTGAGACTTTTTCTATAGAAAATATGTCTCAGAATCTGAGATTTTTTCTATAGAAAAAATGTCTCAGAATCTGAGATTTTTTCTATAGAAAAAATGTCTCAGAATCTGAGACTTTTTCTATAGAAAAAATGTCTCAGAATCTGAAAATTTTTCTATAGAAAAAATGTCTCAGAATCTGAGACTTTTTCTATAGAAAAAATGTCTCAGAATCTGAAAATTTTTCTATAGAAAAAATGTCTCAGAATCTGAGACTTTTTCTATAGAAAAAATGTCTCAGAATCTAAGACTTTTTCTATAGAAAAAATGTCTCAGAATCTGAGACTTTTTCTATAGAAAAAATGTCTCAAAATCTGAGACATTTTCTATAGAAAAAATGTCTCAGAATCTGAGACTTTTTCTATAGAAAAAATGTCTCAGAATCAGACTTTTTCTATAGCACAAATGTCTCAGAATCTGAGACTTTTTCTATAGAAAAATGGCTCAGAATCTGATACTTTTTCTATAGAAAAAATGTCTCAGAATCTAAGACATTTTCTAAAAAAAAATTTCAGAATCTGAGACTTCTTCCAGATTTTCTCTCATTAGATTCTCTCTAAAGGAAAAATATTTTAGATACTGAGATATTTTTCCTCTTATTTCCATATTAAAATTGTAGCTAAAATAGGTTTAAAAGCGTATATATTTCGAAATACACAACTTGTTTCAGAATAAATATTAAATAAATGAGATTCAGCCATTTATTTGTTAAGCTATTTCTCTATTTGCAATAATTTTTTTTATATTTACTTAATTCATTATGTAAACAAAACCTCCAGTTATGTATTTAACCGCAAGATTTTTTTGGATTAAATTAACCAGAAATATTGACATTAATAACTGGAAGTTACTGCTAACCCGAACATTGAGTTAACGATTTTTGTTTTAACCTTCGGTTAAAGTGCATGTTAGTGCTAACCCCAGGTTAATTTTTTTATTGTTAACGGGCCTAAGAGAGCCAATTTATATAAAGTGACATATTGTTTTGGGGTCTATCAAAATCTCTGATCATCTTTACTCTATCCAAGTAACAAGTAAAAAAGTTAAATTCGACCATGACGAATGTATTGATAGCCTCCACAATGTAAAAAAAGTTTATTTGCAAAAAAAAAATAAACAAAAAATTTTTTTTTTTAAAACCGCGAAAAGAAATGTTTGGTGAAAAAAAATTCGGCAAATTTTTTTTTTTAATATGTTTGTTTAAATACCATTCAGTGATCAATTCTGTTCACAAGTGTCAACCAGCAGCCAAATTAAAGCATTTTGTACTTTTAGGTTATGTTGAATGTACCAACATTTTCGAGGTGTCCTTACATTTTCCTTCATAACTTTTAAGTGGAGGGTATAAAAAAGATAAATTCGGTCTCCACAATGTGAAAAAGATTTTCCAAAAAAACTTTGTTTGAAAAAAATTTGTAAACGAAATAGGTTTGTTCTTGTTTAAATACCATTTGGTATCCAATTCTGTTCATATATGTCAACCAGCGTGGAATCATAGACATAAAGCGGGACGCGGGAATCATAGACATAAAGCGGGACAATTCCGCAAAATGCGGGACGTCTGGCAACGCTAAACAGCAGCCGAATTTAAGCATTATTGCTCAAATGTAATACCAAAGTCATGTTTGTGTAATATTTTGACAGTGATCGCCATTTCAACAGACAGACGGACATAGCTAGAATGTCTTACACAGAGTCATAGAGTAGTCCAACAAATGGCGTTTGAAAAAGTAGTAAACAAAAACCATATGGTATTGTTTACGAAATTTTATCACAAATCGAAATGTGAGCGAGATGGAAGATACCAGTTTTACAGTGAAAATGCAGATTGTTTTTTGTCTCTCTTTGCTTTGCGTTTGAACTTTAGTTTGGCATTGCCAGAATTTTCCAATTATTTTTGGTGATGCCAGATCTACAAAACGGTCGATGGATTACTATGTCACTATGGTCTTACACTCGATCAATAATATAAATATATGTACTAGAGATGGGCGCGTAAGTGATTTCTCGAACACTTCGTTTAGTACTTTTTTTATTAGCAAATGTGCTGAAAAATCGAAATTCTTATATTATAACTTCAAAGAATTATAACTTTATTTTTATACAACAGATTTTACCTCTTAAACAAAACCAAAAAATTGACAATCGGCTTAAAATTGACTGAACTACGGTACCTTAAGTTAAAAAGACACACTTGTTTTAACAAAATTTTAATTTTCTTTTCAGTCTTTGTTGATCGTGAGTAATTAAAATATTTTTCTTTTAAAAAATTAAATTATGTAGCTTTATAAAAAAACAAAAAATATAAAAATCGATTAGATATTAAATAAGTTATACTAACAATAAGTTCTGTGATTAAGATCTATCATATATATTTAGGGGGTACTTTAAATGAGTGTTTTTGAATTTCTGAACATTTTATTAAACAAAACTCCCAAAACTGCATTTTTTTTACATGTCATTTATAAAATACATCCTTCAAAATAAATATTCCAAAAAGTAGGGGTATCCGCTGACTCAATTAATTTTTGGAATAATTTGAGTTTCGTGGATTTTAAGGAATTAAATTTTTTACAATTTTTTTTTTCCCAAAATAAACTTAAACAAGTGTTTTTGTTAGTTTAAAAAAAATGTTAACAGTAAAAAAAATTTTTTTACACCAAAAAAAAATTTACATTAAAAAAACTTTTCTCTCAAAAAAAAATTTTTTTGAGTGTAATTTTTTTTTTTTGTGATTGTGGGCATATTTGTTTTTGACTGACAAAAACACTTGTTTTAGTATATTTTGGAAAAACATGAAAAAAATTTTTAAAATTTAAATTCCTTGAAATCCGCGAAACACAAATAGTTCCAACAATTAATTGAGACAGCGGCTACCCCCACTTTTTGGAATATTTTATGACATGTAAAAAAATTGTGGTTTTTGGAGATTTGTTTAATAAAATTTTCAGAAATTTAAAAATACTCGTTCAAAGTATCGTACATGTTATCACAAAACTTAGCATAACTTATTCATTATCTAATCAATTTTTTGATGGTTTGGAAGGCTATGGTAAACATATATCTTTTTATAAAAATAAAATAAAAATATTTTAATAACTTACAATCAACTAAGAGTGAAAAGAAAGTGAAAATCGGGGACCGTAGCTCAGCCAATTTTAAAGCAATTGCCAATTTTTTAGTTTTGTTTAAAAGGTAAAATACATATCTTTTAAACAAAACTAAAAAATAAAAAAAATGTAGAAAAATAAAGGGTGCCGTGACATAGCCCCCATAGACAATATCCCTATTTCCGGTTTTTTATGGACCACTGAAGTTTTTATATTTTTTTTAAATGCGTTTGAAATAAGTCAAGGAAAATGTCTCAAATCCACTTTAAAGCTTAATAATGTTTATTCATGTCGTCAGTAAAATTTGATGTCGGTCCTTTTCTTACAACATAATAACCCTCTACCTCTAATTTTTAAGGTCATCTAAAACCCCTTTTCAAATACTCTCATAGAACACCACTAAAACGTGCGTTTAAAAGGTAAAAGCAATAAATATCTTAGAGCATAATTCTTACCGCGGCAACTGATGTCGTTATTTTAGTACCACCTGCAGCTCCTACCAACATTTTAACATTACCCTCTTCATCCAGGATTATGGCTGGACACATTGAAGACATTGGTCGTTTACCGGGTTTTATATAGTTAGCTGGGGATGCTGGTACACCGAATGAATTTACAACACCCGGTGTGGAAAAATCATCCATTTCGTCATTCAAAATTATACCAGTTCTACGTGAGCGCACCTTGGCACCAAAATAATTATTGACAGTACTTGTAACGACGACAGCATCCCCATTGGCTGCCAAAACAGCCATATTAGCAGTACCGTGATCTTCTTCAATTGTAAAATTAGCACCATAATATTTCATGTCATCAAAAGTTTTATCATCATGTATTAGGCCACGTATTTCTTGGGCGAAATCTTCACTAAGAAGCTTGTCTAAGGTTTCTTTGATGGTATCATACAAATCATTTTCGTTGTCCAGATCTCCCAAATTCGTACGTTGACCAAAAGCATGTTTGTATGTTTCTATTACGCGTTGCCAGTATATATCATGGTCGTCGGTATACAAATCGCTCATAACATTTAGGATAAATGCCAAAAGAGCACCACTGGATGGCAAAGGAGTTGTATATAACTTATATCCACCGGTTACATTAGCAACCACATGATGAGTATCTTCCCATTTTACCCTGTAATACAAATTTAGTTGACAATGTAATTTTAATTAATCCAGACTCTTAATTACCAGTACAGTGGTACTTACTTATAATTTTTTAAATCTTGTTCGGTTATAATGCCGCCTATATCTTTAATATCTTCAACAAACATTTTTCCAGTTTCACCACCATCATAAATTTCACCAGCTCCATTTTTGGCTATTCTTTCTAAAGTGTCACCTAATGCCAAACGTTTCAAATAATCCCCTTCCTTGTACAGTGTTCCATCTTCTTTGACAAAAACTTCAGACATTGTGGGTTCAGCACGTATTCTTGTTTCCGCAGATACTAACGCTGCTGCTAAGTATCTTGATACCCAATGACCTTCTCGACAAAGTTTAATAGTGGGTTCAAATAATACTTTCCATGGTAAACGACCATATCGTTGATGTAATTCCCAATAGCCAAGAATTTCACCGGGTACAGCACCAGCGGTTGCACCTAAAATGAAAAAAATATGATTTAAATTGTATTATTAAAAGTTTCGATTTTCCTTTTTTTAAGTAAATAAAATATATTTTGAGTAGGATTGTTTTAGCTCGAGGCCATATTTGCTTTACTAATTAAAAATACCATTTTCTTATAGAATAATTTTCACAAAAATTACACTGTGCTACAAAAGTCTACATAAAAATATGCAGGGATTCTCATATCTCAAATTCGGGAAGAACTCATAGTTGTTCTCGATCACTTCGTTTATTACTTTTTTTTAGTAGTAAATGTGTTGAAAACCCGAAATTCTTAAATTAAAATTGAAAAATAAATATAACTTTGGGAACCATTCCACTGTTTTTTCATTTAAAATAAAAACACATTACAGTCAATTTTAAATGTTAATTTAATGACTAACCAAAACATTAAAAAACTAGTGAATATTCAGTTATTTTGTATTGAAAAACAGTAAAACTATAGAAGAAATTTTTTACTGCCGAAATTAAACGTAACAGAAAATTCGTTTTTAATACAGTAAATTATTTTTTTTAAACTACAGAAACAGTAAAAAAATTAAATCCTTTATAAAATAAGTGATTTTTCTTTTAAAATGACTTTACTGATTACTTTTTTAAATAACCTACAAACAGTTAATGACATAATTTTCTTAGTGTAGTTCAAAGTACCCTATCAAAATATATGGAACATGTTATAACAAATTTAGCCTAAATTATTCATTATCCAATCGATTTTTATATTTTTGATGTTTTGGGAAAGCGTATTTACCATACCTTTTTACAAAAATAGAAGAAAAATATTTTAATGACTCACGATCAACAAAGAGTGAAAAGAATGTGAAAATTTTTTGAAAAAAGTGTGTTTTTTTTTTAATTAAGGGACCGTAGTTCAGCCAAATTTAAACCGATTGGCAATTTTTTGGTTTTGTTTCAAAAAATAGAAAATCCGTTATACAACAATGAGGTTTAATTTTTTTTTAATTTTGATATAAGAATTTCGGTTTTTCAAAACATTTTCTAAAAAAAAGTACTAAACGAAGTGATCGAGAAAAACTATAAGTACCTCCGTACTCCAACCAACTCGAATTTTTATATGAGAACCCCTGCACACAGAAAATAATATTGAGAAACACCATTTGAGACTCATTTGTTTAAATTTAAAAAAAAAATTTAGTAATTTTTTAATTGACACAATTAAAAATTTACTTAAAAATAAAAAAAAAATGATTAAATAATTTAATAAAAATTTAATATTTTTTTTATTCTCTTAGTGTTTTGAATTCCCATTTAGTTTAAAGTTTTTGGTACATGTATATGAAAGTTTGAAATCATCTTTATGAAATTTTCCTATGTCTTTAAGACATAAATATATTTGGTAAAGTATAAAAAAGCCATTTTAAAAAAAATAATTGATTAATTTTTACTTGACACAATTAAAAAGTTACTTAAAAAAATAGAAAAATTTTAAGTAAAGTTTTAATTGTGTCAATTAAAAATTTACTTAAATTTTTTAGTAAGAATTTAATAAATTTTTATTAAAAGTTTTCTCAATACTATTAAATCGTCTACTGGTGCAAAATTGAGTATTTACTCAAAATTTTTTTTTATTTTTTCTGTGCATATTTGGTGTAGCACAGTGTTATTTTTCTCTTTTAAATTTATTATGTTGGGCATTTTTGCAATACTTAACTGATACGGGTTTTGGAATTTGTCAGATTACATTGTCAAGACTACTTAGCAAATATAAAAACCCTGTTCTACAAGTACCATAAGGAATTTAAATGACAATTTAATTGATTCATATTCAACTCTACACTCATTGAGTATTAGTTGGTTGTGTGATAATTGTTATCAAACTAAGAGAATGTACAATTTTCTTTTTTTAATACTATATTAGTGTAGAGTAGAATATGCATAAATATTTTTGATTACACAGAAAAAAATAAAAAAAATATTTGAGTAAATTTTTAATACTATTGAGTAAAAAATTACTCAATTTTGCACCAGTAAACGATTTAATAGTATTGAGTAAATTTTTAATAAAAATTTATTAAATGTTTGAAGAAAAATTTGAGTAAATTTTTAATTGACACAATTAAAAATTAACCAAAATTTATCTATTTATTTTTTTAAAAGTTTAAAAAAGTTTTAAATTTTTTACAAAAAAAAAAACAAAAAACTTGTTTTTTCAAACTTTACCAAATTTATTTATGTCTCAACAAAAAATTTATAAAGACGATTACAAACATTCATATACATTAGGGCGTCCTAAAATAAAACCTTTAATCGATTTTCTTGGGTGCTCAAGCATAATTTGAAAGCTTATAGGGTAAAGTATTTTTGAGATTTTTTTCAGATTTTTCGGAAAAGTTTTTAAGGTCGCGCAAATCGATTTTGTGCGTAAAATCGGCTCTGACGACCGTTTTTGAAACTTTCTTTATAATTTCGCCAATAATCACGATATTCTTTACTATTGAGGTAACATTTTGAAATAAAAATGTCCAAACTTTATTTTTGTATGCATAAATTTAACGCTTTGGCTATGCTTTTGCTCATTTGGGTACCATACATAAGGTTTTTTCGTAAATTTTCCATAAATTTTGAAAATAACGCTTTGTAACTTTTAAAATTTCTATGAAAGTCAAAAAAAGTAATAATGCAGTTTGAAAGATAAATTAATTCTCTATAATTAAGCAACAATAATTTTTGAATTTGCTCTTACCGTTCCAGAGTAATTCCATTTTAAAGATTTCTATCCATTGTACAAAACTAATAGTAAAATAATAAACTTCTTATAAATACCTGAAAAATTCGAGTTTTGGTCAGTAACAGGAATGTGAGAAGGTGGATTCTCAAGATTTTTTGATGCTGCACACAAAACTGCTTTTAGCAACTCCCTAAAAAGTCACGTTTGGTGATAATTTAGGGCAGTAGGTCAAAATGTCCGTCCGTCCGGCTGTATAAGACACGATGGAGTCAAAAATAAAAGAGATAGACTACTGATGTTAGGCACGAATATGGCTTATGGTCATAGGAAGGTTATCTTCGCAAATGGGAAAAATCGGTCAAGGGGGAAAAAGTTGCCCCTTGAAGAATCAACAAATAACGCATTTTTTAAAATATATTTTGTATTTTTGTAAAAAAATACAACTTTTTTTTAAAAGAAGATGTACATATAAAGTCATGTATCTGCGCCTACACTCAAAATAATTCTACAGTAAAAAATTTAGTAAGTGATTTTGTACTTAAATCTACTAATAATTTACTAATTACCAGTAGTACAGTAGTTTTTTAGTATCTTCAAAGTACTAAAATTAGTAATTTTTACTAGTTTT
Organism: Pegoplata infirma; assembly: GCA_963921195.1. Classification (NCBI taxonomy): domain Eukaryota; kingdom Metazoa; phylum Arthropoda; class Insecta; order Diptera; family Anthomyiidae; genus Pegoplata; species Pegoplata infirma. The sequence goes on along the minus strand of OY992540.1, from coordinate 4,099,091 downwards.
GAATAATATTAGTAAAAAATTTTAGTATTGATTACCAACGCCTGCACTAGATCATTTTGGACTAAAAAATTAGTACTTTAGTAAAATTTTTAGTTATGAATACCGACGTTTTTTTTTGAGTGTAGGAAATAAGAAAATGCTTATTTTCTGCTCGCCCCATTTTGTGGGCTCGGATTTATTCAAATAATGATAAAAATTTGATTACTTCAGTGGAAAAAGCAAAATGAATGTATTGGTAATATTTATCGCGAGGGGAAAGGTCTCCCCTTAAGGCCGCCGCTTGGGACCACCACGACGGCCTTGTCAAAAAACATTTTTATATATATTTTTTTTATTTTTTTTTACATATTGCAGGGCATAAAATATTCTGCACAACCGAATTTAACACTCTTGTTTGTTATTTCTGAAAGCTGCATCTCATAGTCCCGGTATTCAGCTTTTAGACCCATCATATATAGCCTGTTTACAAGTTTTTACCCTAAGATATTAAATAGTGGAAGACAATATCTTTTTTAAATTCAATATTTTATTTTATTATTAGTTTTATACAATAGGTTGAAAGCTTTAAAATGGTATTACTTTGGAACGGTAAGAGCGAATTCAAAAATTGTTGTTGCTAAATTATAGAGAATTAATTTATCTTTCAAACTGCATTATTACTTTTTTTGACTTTCATAGAAATTTTAAAAGTTACAAAGCGTTATTTTCAAAATTTATGGAAAATTTACGAAAAAATCTAATGTAGGGTACCCAAATGAGCAAAAGAGTTGCCAAAACTTATAGTTTATGCACACAAAAATAAAGTTTGGACATTTTTCTTTAAAAATATTACCTCAGTAGTGAAGAAACTCGTGGCTATTGACGATTTTATAAAGAAAGTTAAAAAAAACGGTCGGCAAAGCCGATTTTCAGCAAAAAATCGATTTGCGCGACCTTAAAACCTTTTCCGAAAAATCTGAAAAAAATCTCAAAAATACTTTACCCTATAAGCTTTCAAATTATGCTTGAGCCCGGACAAGTTTTTTTTTGTGGGACACCCTAATATACATACACAAAAATCTATAAACTAAACGAGAATTCAAAAGACTATGAGAGTATAAAAAAAATTAAAAAAACTATTAAATTTTTATTAAATTATTTACTTAAAATGTTTTTAAAATTTTTAAGTAAATTTTTAATTGCGTCAATTAAAAAATTACTCAATTTTTGTTTTTAAATTTAATCAAGTGATTACTCAAATTTGTTTCCTCCATATTTTTTTTGTGTAAACAGAAACTCTCTTATGCTTCTTGTAGAATAGGGGTTTAATAAAGTGACAAAATTTTAATTAGTAAATTTTAAAACATGACCTTGAGCTCGAATAAACCTACTCAAACTATAATATTTTAAAGGTCGAATAAAACAATTTTTATTTTTTAATAAGAATTAATCAAAATTCAAATGAATTATTATTACCCAAAAAAAAGAAACCAATAGAGAAAATTTAATGCGGACGTAAATGGGTTAATATTAAGCATAATTATCGTTTATTTTTCAATCTAAAAATCGACAATTATTTATAAAGAGTTTATTAAACAATTAAGTGCATATTTGCTTAATCTTAAAGCTAAAGTGTGCGATAGGATCAAATTTAAAACAAACCATTTATAGCCCATTTATGACTACCATTAATAAAGTGGAATCATAAAAAAAGAACAAAAAAGCGTGCGTCGCACTTACCTGTTATTGAAGTTTGTCCCACAAACATGTCTTTATGGGCTGCAGCAGGAGCCGATTCACGGGCCATTAAGGTTTCAATTTTCCTAGTCTTTTTAGTATATACAGTGGCCACAAATCCACCTCCAATGCCCATGCTGTGAGGAAGAATTATACCTTCACATATTAAAGTGGCCAAAGCAGAATCAACTGCAGTGCCACCATCAAATAACATTTGACTGTAAGAAGAGAATTTAAGAATAGGTTAGGTTTTAGGTTTAAAGTGGCTGCTGAACGCTAAGGCCACTTGTAAAGTAACAACAAAAATATTTAAATACCTTCCAATATCGGCACATCCCTTGCCATTTGATACTACTGCTCCAACAATTCGTGCTTTATTGTCTCCTTTAAGACCAAATACTAGACCCAATGTCAAGGCTAATACGATTACAGCAGCTATTGCAACCCATATGGCAACTTTTTTATTTATAACAATTCTAAAATGATTTAACATTATTGGGTTAGCATAAATATTAATTATAGAATACTATATCAAAAAATTATATACATATAAATATCATTCATATAAAAGTTATTAATTAAATTTATTATATTGTTTGATTACACGGATCAACACCAAAATAAACCACATAACGCATTTGAATAGTAAAAACCGCAAACATGAAGTGCAGATTTGGAATCATGAGTTAAAATTATCTCTTCACCATTTCCAATTTTAATTGAGACAAGTAAAAAAGTTAAATTCGGCCTTGCCAAATGTATTGATACTAGAGTTGTCAACCGATTAAGAATAATTCGATTAGTCGATCAAAAAAAACCAAACTCTTGTTCGATTAATTTAAAAATAACGATTTTCGAATTAATCGATTAATTTATGTCAATTAATCGAACAATTATTTTTTTTATACCCTCCAACTACAGTATTGAAATTTCGGTCTAGGACCCCATAAAGTATGTATGTTGTTGATCAGTGATCGATTCTAAAACATTCGAGCGATGTGCGTCTGTGGAGGGCACAAAGTCCAAAATAAAAGAGCTGAAGTTTGGCACGATTATGTATTATGGTCATAGGCTGGTTAAGTTCAGTGGCAAAATCGGACCAGTGGAAATATGTTCCCTCTTAAAGAACTAAAACACAACAAGAAAAACACAATTTTTTTTCGTATATTTGTTCAACAAATGAAATATTTTTATGCCATATGAAGTTCATTGACCTGCGTTTGGACCGAGATGTTTAAGAAATGCTATTTTTTCCGCCCGCCCCCATTTAAGGGCGTGGTTGTAGAAAATAATACAAAATAAGGCTTAAAGTATTTTTTTTAGACATTTATGAAGATTGAAATTTAAAACTTAAAATTATTCATATACATATTAAGTTTTTTATGCATTTTTTTACATAAAAAGGAAATTCAGTTGTTCAACTTATAAGTTTTTTACTTATTTTTTTGTTTATAAAATATTAATTATTTTATTTTTAAGTTTTTTGTATGAATTGTTTATTTTTTTGTTAATAAAGATATTTTTTAATAACCACTTTTTTATTCGTTATTCTCTTGATTAATCGAATATTTTTTTATATTTAATCGTTTGATCGAACCAACAAAAACAATTATTTGAATTATTCGAACAAAGTTGAAAGGCGAATAATTGACAACTCTAATTGATACCCTCCACAATGCAAAAAAGATTGTTGCAAAAAAAAACTTTATTGTAAAAAGAAATTACTTTTGAAAAAAAAAATAAAAAAAAATGTCCGCGAAAAAATAAAAAAAAGTCCGCAAGTTTTTTCTTTTTTTGTAAAAAATATGTTCGTACTTGTTTAGATACCATTCGGTGTTCAATTCTCTTCACATATGTCAACCAGCAGCCTAATCAAAGCTTTGTATTTTTAGGTTATGTTGAATATAACAAATTTTTTTAGGTGTCCATACATTTTCGTTCATAACTTTTGAGCCGCTGAACCAAATTTGAGTTTTTCTAAAGAAAAAAAAAACTTAAGACCTGAGACTTTATCTCAGAATCCAGAGATTTTTTCTATTTAAAAAATGTCTCAGAATCTAAAACTTATAAAAAAAATGCTTTAGGCTTTAAAGAAATATATTTTTTCTAATCTTGAAACTTTGTTTAGAAAAGTTTTTCAGAATCTTATTATTTTGGTGTGGAAAGAATGTTATAGTTAACCGTTGTTTTCTGTAGAAAAAATGTCTCAGAACCTAGGTATTTTTTTGAAGAAGTAGGTTTAAGATTCTGAGATTTTTTCAATAAAAAATATTTTAGAGCCTTTGAAGTTTTTTATGGGAAAACTATATATAAAATTGAGAATTTTTCTATATTAAATATTTTTTTTTTTGTGAAAAAATTGCTTAAGTGTCTGAGAGTTTTCTATATGAAAGTGTATCAGAGCCTAATAATTATTCAATAGCAAGAATTTCATAATTCTCAGAAAAATTTTAAAATCGGAAATACACTAAAATCTTAAAATCTTAATTGCAAATCCAACCTGAGGTTCCCTGTAGGAAAATTGTTTTAATAAAAAAAATTTATCCCTCTCAAACCGTAAAGCTTGATCCGCGCCTGCTCCCCATACAATTTTGTGAAAAACACATAGGAAAAATAATTATAAAAAAAATGAAAACCACTTTAAGGGTTAAAGATTTGCCCTTAGATTATCTTGCTAACAAATATTTATTTTCTTGAAAATTTCTTATAATATAAAAATATAAAACTGCAGCAGATTACCCGAGTAAAAATTTTTGTATGGAGCAATATATGTTCTTATATTATTCCAGATCTGTTGATAGATCCGAGATTTGAAAGATCAGCACTGATCCGAAAAATGGATCGCTAAGATTAGATCAGTTTTAACCGGACGGATACAATTTGATCCGAAAAGTGGGTTTATCTAATTAGATCAGTTTTAATCGGTGGGATACAATTTCATCCGAAAAATGGTTGGATCTTATTGGACCAAGACAAAAAAAAAAGATTTTTTTAGCTGGATAAAAAAAGATAAAATTTCATACGAAAGAAAAAAAAAATATTACAAAAAACTTTAGATAAAATTTTATCCGAAAAAAAAAATCTATTTTTAGAACTATATATAATTTAATCCGAACAATAAAATCTATTTTTAGAACTGATAAAGTTTTATCCAAACAATTTTTTTTCAATATGAAGATATAAATATATATAATTAAAATTTATTTAAAAAAAAAAAAAAAACTTCGAGCGGCGGGGGAATCGAACAGCTACCAACTGTTTTGTAATCGCAATCTCTACCCTCTGACCCAGCGGACGTTGTTAATAAATGACAACTTTAAAAGACTATGTATTAAAAAAACTTAGAAAATTTTTGAAAATGGTTTATCATATATAATTATATCAAGTTTAACTTATATATAATTAAATCCAGTTTATCTTATCGGGTATATGATTGCATCAAATTATATTCGACTTGAATTTGAACAAAATTTTAAAAAAGACTTTGAAAATTTTTGCTAAAATTTGTGATTTTTTTTTTTTTAGTTTATTTGCTGAGCTAATAGGGGGTTTAATACTGAGTTCAACAACATGATTTTCATCTTCCAATGCTCTTAATTTTCCAAGTTATAAAGCTTTAAAGTAAAAACGGTTTTTGGCTTATTAGCTTCACATTTTTCATCGGATCTAAATTTTCTTTCTGCCGTTGTATATTTAATAAAAATACCTTTAAAATGGTATAAAACATGTATAAACTTTTTTACTCACCAACGGCCAAATAATGAGTTTTAAGTTTTTTTCGGAAGTTTTTTCAGACAAAAATAATTTTATCTGAAAATATTGCTAACATAAGTTCGAACCAAATACACTTTTAATTATTGGCAACAAATAAAGCTTTGATTTGAGCTTGATCTGAGGACTTTAGCTCTCTTAAAACCAGAGATATTGATGGTTAAACATTAAAGTTTTAAAATATTTTTTTCTTCGGATTAAATAATATATAATTATATCAAAATATAATTATTTTTGAAATATTTTTGTTAAAATTCAGGGATTTTATTTTTTTTAAAATTTGAAAAACGAAAACGCATTAAAAAATCATTTAGATTAAAAAAAAAATTAAAAAAAAATAATTTTTTTCTTGACTTAGTCGGGAATCGAACTCAGGGTCCTCAAGAATTATATATTATCATATATGATGCAATATAGAAAGTTATATTACTATATATAAATAATATTTATTTCTAAATATTATCATAAAAAATAAATTAATCAATATTTTTAAGTTTAGTAAAAAATTAAAGCTTCTAAAACATATTTTCTTTAAAAAAAAAATTTAAAAAAACAACTTTTTTTCTTAGCTCAGCCGGGGATCGAACCCTGGGTCCCTAGGAACCATATATTAACTTATATGATGTAATATATAAAATTATATAACTATAAATAAATAATATTTATTTTTCGATTTTATCATAAAAATTTAATTATTCAATATTTTTAAGTTTAGAAAAAACAAAAAGCTTTAAAAACATATTTTCTTTTTTAAAAAATTAAAAAAAAAATAGTTTTTTTCTGGGTTGAGCCGGGAATCGAACTCGGGGTCCCCAAGCATCATATATTATCTTATATGATCTTATATAAAGTTACACACAACTATTTAAGTTATATGCATTTTTTAAACATTTAACTTTTAAAATCCAATATGCATTTTTTTAAGTTTTAAAATACAATGGATTAAACAGATTTTTTTTCTATTTAAAAATTTATAGAATTTATATATATTTTTTTTTGACTGATTTTAGGTGCTTTGAGAATCATATATAATTATACAAGCTCTCTTGTATACTTAAATAAAAATATATATGATGCAACATTAAAAATAAAAATTGAAATACTGTCATATAAAAGTATGCATAATTATATATAAAATATTGTGAAAGAAAAAAATATTTTTTACCTTATACAATTGTATAACATTTTATATGGCGTTACATGTACCACCATTTAAAATTATATATAGAGTTTAAAAAAAAATTGTATTTATATGGTACCTTACAAAACTATATACGGTATCTCATAAGCCATTTATAATTATATCTTTGATAATATTAAAAAAATAAATGTTTGATGCCATGTATAGTTTTATATAACTGTATATAGAGTTATATGTGCGACCATATATAATTATATTTGAAAATTTTTTTTTTCGTTTTTTAAGATGGAACCATATATAGTTTTAAATGGTCTCTTGTAAGTCATATATAATTTTAAATGGTTTCTTGTAAGTCATATATAATTATATATATAATGATATTGGATTTTTTTTAAATATGCTCGTATACGTTATTTGATATTAAGTCACATATAAATATGTATGCAATCAGATTAAGTTATATGTGTCACATATGATTATGTCTCCCACATGTATTTATATATTAATATGGTTATCATTAGATGTAATTTTATATAACTCCATTTAAAAAATTTGGAAAAACTCAATGCGAGATATAATTATGTACTTTGTTTGATATGAAAACATATTATTTCATATGGCTATATATACATACATCAAATAATGTAAAATTATATGTATTCATTTTTACTCGGGTATTCATCAGCGGTTTGTGGTTTGTAAAAAAAACTATTCATACCTTAGGGTGGCACGAAAAATTACTTTTTAGAAATTCGTCAATTGCCAGGAGAATTATGGTTTCTTTTGAGGTAAAAACTCTATATTTAAAGTTTTAGCCTAATCGGACAATTTTAACTCGTGCCAGTGTTTATTCTTACGACTTTTGCAAACAAAGTCAAAATTTAAAAGTATTCTGATTTTAATTTTAATTTTTTTAATTGAAAAATATTTTGAGTTACAATTATTTTAACTGATTTATTCATTTGAGTGTAAACATTTTTTTGTTTTTATGTAAATTGTATTTATGTTTGTCTTATAATAAGATTAATATGTCCTAAGGTTAAAAACTAGATTTTTGGTTTTTAAAATAAATGTTGGTACATATACATTAGAGTGTCCCTTATTTTGGAAATGTTGGAAATCTTGAGACGGTACCCGCTCATTTTTTTCCTTTTGACTTAAAAATAACTCAGAAAAAATTTTACGCCCCTAGGACCACGCCTTCCCTACGCGACGGGGCCTTAAAGAGCGGGGCCTAAAAAATCATTTTTCCATACAAACCAAAAATTTTTTTTTTTGATTTTTAATTTTTTTGTTATTATTTATTTTATTACTTGGTTTGCTTATTCACGACAAAAAATTTGATTTTGGTGGGATAAGTCTTTCAGCGCTAAAAAATTTTTCGCAAAAAAAAAATTTGAGCCGCCGGGGTCCTGCAGTAAAAAATTTTTAAAAAATATTTTTTTTTAGTTTTGACCAGCAACGGTTTTAGTTGTTATGTTGCTTTTAATGATATATATTCCAAAAAAAAAATTATTCATACCTGTGACATCTTTATCTTTTTCGAAAAAAAAATTTTTAGCCGTAGGGATCCTACGGTAAAAAATTTTTAAAAAATATTTTTTTTTAGTTTTGAAAAGCAACGGTTTTAGTTGTTATGTTGTTTTTAATGATATATATTCCAAAAAAAATATTATTCATATTTGTGACATCTTTATCGTGTATCGAAAAAAATCAACAATGCATTTTGTACCCTTTTTTAGAACACGATAAAGATGTCACAGATACAAAAAATATTTTTTTATGAATATATATCATTTAAAGCAACATAGCAGCTAAAACCGTTGCTGGTCAAAACTAAAAAAAAATATTTTTTAAAAATTTTTTACTGTAGGACCCCGGCGGCTCAAAATTTTTTTTTGCGAAAATTTTTTTAGCGCTGAAAGACTTATCCCACCAAAATCAAATTTTTTGTCGTAAATAAGCTAAGCAAGTAATATAATAATTAACAACAAAAAAATTAAAAATCAAAAAAAAATTTTTTGGTTTGTATGGAAAAATGATTTTTTAGGCCCCGCTTTTTAAGGCCCCGTCGCGTAGGGAAGGCGTGGTCCTAGGGGCGTAAAATTTTTCCTGAGTTATTTTTAAGTCAAAAGGAAAAAAATGAGCGGGTACCGTCTCAAGATTTCTAACATTTCCAAAATAAGGGACACTCTAATATACATATAACATAATATTTGCATATTAGAAATCATACAAGAGAAAATATCCATTTGGGGCATTCCATATCAAATCGGACATTTTGAAAAATTTTATTTTTTTCCTTGTTATTTTACAAGCTTTTTACTAATAAATTTGTAATTTTACTTTTTACAAAGAAAATTGTAAATTTATAATTTTTTTGACGTCATAAAACTTACAAGGAGGTTTTGTGATTTTACTAGATTTTTTGCTACCTCCAGTAGGCACGTCTCCGAAACAGAAAATGCAAATTTCTTCATTTGTGTCTTCAATTCCAGATCATGTTGGTAACCCTTGCGAAATAATGTAAGAGACAAAAAAGTTGAAAGAAAATATGAAGTGAGGTTGAGATTGGTAGAAATAGAATTGTAGTGTTGGAAACAGTCAAAATTTATTCTGTAGAGACTATAAATATTCACATATATAAAAAACAGTTTTCATTAACAAGACAAACCGACATTTAAAATCCTACTGATGATAACACAAACTGGGGTGTTTGAAACCGGTATGGGAAATACCAGAAATGTCTATAATTTTTGGAAATTCAATTTTTCTTCTGCATTTTTTTCAACTTGAACACTTATATTAAGAATTGATTAGGTTACCAAAGTACACGTTTAATACTTACAAACAACATTTTAATTAAATATTTACCATTTTTTTAATTTTGAAGGAATTATGTGAGGATGGTTTGTAAGGGGACTACAAGAAGGACTGGCCCGATTCCTTTGAAATTTGGAATGATGATTCGCACATTATCAAAATTATCTCCCTAGTAAAAAAGTTTTGATATAATGATATATAATTTGATACAATCATATTAAATTATATATGATATGTTATATGTTCAGATCTAATTTTATCTAAGATTTGTTGCAGCTCCATTCTCTTATCTGAGGTTATACATAAATATATCTGAATTTATGTAATTATATAAATCTGTATTAATTTATATAAAATAAGATCAACTGTATTTAATTGGATGTGACCAAAATTCGGATCTACTTTTATAATTTTTTATATTTGTGTATCTAAACTAATACAATTAGATCAATATCTGATCCAACTTGATACAGCCAATTTTGAGATCAAATAAGATCTTTAAAAATTTTTTTTACTCGGGCTGTTAAATTTCAAAACGATATCTTTTAAAATACGGATATTATTTATTAGAGTCATTTAAGCCAAATTCAAAGGGGTCTTAGCATGGACCGATTTTTGCCAATTGCAAAAGACTTTGTCCTTGGGCCAAAAGATGCTTAAGTTTCAAAGTTTAAGTCAATTGATTTAAAATTGCGACCTGTATCGTTCTTGAACCGTTAGTTGGACAGATGGACAGACAGACGGGCATCGCTAAATCGACTCCAGAAGTAATTTTAAGTCGATCAGTATAGTTGAAGGTAGGACTATGGCCAATTATTAGTGTAGTTACAAACATCAGAACAAACTCATTATATTCTGTACCACAGAGTGATGTAGGGTATAAAAAATAAAATTATAAATAAAAATAAAATTGAATAATTTTTTTTTTTCTTATTTTTCACATTAAAAATAAGTGTTATTGATGACACCGTTTCTTCATATTCATGACACAGCTTCATCATATTGATGACACGTTACATTGGACGAAAATTGATGCAACATTTCATCATAGTGATATAGCTTTTTATCAATATGAAGAAGCTTTCTCCTTAAGTGTGGAGCGACCTTAAGAACATTTTCGAAAATGTTTAAAAAATTTTGGTATTACTTTTTCATGAATCTTAATAAACTGAGGGGGTGTCCCGTTCTGAAATCCAAATTTTTTTAATGGCCCACCTTAATGTGTATTGTTTAAAAAATTCAACAAATTTAAATTTAATAAACTCAACTTGTTTTTTTATTTATCAAAAATGTTGAAGAAATTAATTAGATAAATGGTTTAATTGTCATATTTCTTTGGGTGTGTTGCCTAAAAAAATTACAACAATTGCTAATGATTGATTTGTTTAAAAAAAAACGTGTTAAACATTTAAAAAATGACAATTCAAAAAAAATGTGTCGTAATGACGTGAAACGAGGTGCAAAAAATAAATCACCAAATACACTTAAGTTATTGACATTCAGTTCGATGTCAAACAGAACTGTATTAAATTGATATATGTACATTAGACTGGATCGTAAAAGAGAACAAAAGTTTTGAAATTAAATTTTAAAGCTTACAAGGACAGTCTCCCTGGTGTCACCCTTCGATCTTCTTGAAGTTTGGATATGATGTTCAGAACGAAAATTAATTAGAATTTTTTTTAAGCGGCCAAAACACATTTTTAGGGGGGTCGATTTGTATGGAGGGAAGTTGACCTTTTTCAGTTTTTTACAATTTACGCCTATTTACTCAAAATTAGTATAGGCATATTTGGTATCAGATTATAGGTATTTAAAATACCGTCTCGTCAATATTTTTCGACTTTTTAACAAAAATGTCCTACAATTTTGTCATTTTACTCAATATGACGAAAAATTGTGCACGAAGATAGGTTTTCCAAAGACCTTTCACATTTTTTTGACAACGCGAGAAATTATAGGGAAATTGTTAAAAAAGTTTTCACTCATATATTTTATACAAAACAATTTAAATTGTGGTGAAACAGTGACATATCAGTTTTGTTGTGATATTTTATTTTATTCAAGAGGCCGGCACTGCGACCACTCTAGCACATATTATTATAACCTGAATTTCAGCCTGAGAAACTGTAGGCCACCTACCCATGGACTCGGAGATCCGCGTGTTTGGACCGTAAACACCAGCTCCCACTCCAGAGATAATTTTTGATCCGTCGGTATACCAGTGTAGGCCTCTAGTGTCCACAGGTGGCCCACCATAACGCTTTTTAAGCAGTTAAAATTTTAGAAAACAACTAAATTATAAAAAAATATTGAAACTCAAACGAAATCCTTTTATTTTTCAAAACACAAATTAAAAAAAATTCAAATATTTTTAAGCATAAACTTTAAGCATTACTATGAAGGAAAAGTTAGGTTAATGGATAATATCTTTTATAAATTTACCTTGCCTCAATGTTTTTGAGTCGAATGATTTTTTAAAAAAAATAATTTGAAAATTTATGCTACTTTTTTTTAATAATGTTTAAATGATACATTTTTCTTATTGAAAACCCTTCAGATTAACTGACATTTTTTGTATAGTAAAAGTTTCTATACGAAAAATATTTTAGAGTTGTATAGATTCTTCCCATAGAGAAGAATTTTCAAATTCTAACACATTTTTTTGTATAGAAAAATTTCTTGTTAGAAAAATACTTTTATAGGTATAGGTTTTTTCGATTATAAGTAATTTTTCGTAAAGAAAATACTCAGATAACACTGTGTGACGGTGAAAAAGTAACCTGGGGTTTGACCATCAATTTTACATAACTCGGGCATGCTGATTCCAATGGTCCAAGCCATTTTGAAATCTAAGGTACAGTTTTTTCGCAAAACGTCTTCAAAGTTCTTCACTTCCCCGTGAAGTTTTTTGAATAGATAATATTTTGTATGCAAAAAAGTCGCTTTTTTTTTTTTTTTTTTTTTTTACGTTGAACCAACACTCAGGGGATGCCCCTTCTAATGCAATGCATTGTGTTGATATCAGGAAAATAGGTTGTGAGGAGGAGGAAAGAGGGAGTAGTGTTTGTGGATATTTGACTTGAATTTATCTACATTGAAAGATGCTGGGAAGACCTCCGCTGGAAGATTATTCCACATACGGCTAGTACGACTGATAAACGAACCTTCTCTGTAATGCGATGTGCGATCAACTGGACAATCGACAACAAATGGATGTGATCTACTAGACAACCGAATGTTGCGAACAAAAACTCGGGCTCTAGGGATAAGCTCACTTATCTCAGCGGAACACTTTCCATGGTAATATCGATAGAACAGAGTCACACAACCCACATTCCGACGATGCTCCAGTGAGTCAATAGAGTTGGATACCCTATTATCATTGATAAGCATCAACGCCCTCCTTTGCACACGGTCCAAAAGCTCCAAAACAGCTTAAAACTTTAATAGTGTTTGCGTTTTATCCCAGTTTTTCTAAGTTTTTAGCATTTTCGCGATTATAAATGCTTAAATAAATACCGACCTAAACAACCGTTTCAGCTTAGTATGTTTGCACCAAAGGGAATATATTCCCATTAAAGTATTTTCCATTTATCAATCGCATGGCACTAAAATTGCGTGATTTGTCAAAATTTCTCTATGACAGCATCACTTTCCAACAGGACCACGAGGTCCAGATTTTGAGATATTGTGTAAAAACCTCAAAAAAGTATTTGTGCCAAATTTCAAACAAAAATGTTTTCATCTTAAAAAGTTATAATAAAAAAACATTTATTTCGCCCTAGTAAATTATATTATACAAGTTTTTTTTTTTAAATTAGTAGTATTTAGTAAAATGTTTTCCTTTTGTTTTTGTAATTAAAACTTAATAATTTAATTTAGTAAGGTGAAATACAATAAACATTTTTGTTGAAATTTGACACAATTACTTTTTTGAAGATTTAACACAATATGTCACAAGCTGGACCTTGTGGTCATCTTGGAAAGTGATGCTGTCATAGAAAGATTTTGACTAATCGCTCATTTTTCGAGTGATGCGCTTGATAGTTGAAACGTATTCTCATAGCAATATATCCTATTTGGTGCACCTATACTTATCTGAAGAGGTTGTTTAGGTCGGTATTTACTTAAGCATTTAAAATCGCGAAAATGCTAAAAAAATTGGATAAAACGCGAAATATCGCTTGAGTTTCAAACATTTGATAACGGATATGATACTTAAAATATAAGCGTCCTACAGAGAATGATAAATAATTTGGAAATATATTGTGAAACATGGGGAATGGAAGTAAACTTAACAAAATCGGAGATAATGGTTTTTAGGAAAGGTGGTCGTGTTGCCTTAAATGAAAAGTGGAAGTTTAAAGGAGAGGAGGTAAAAGTTGTGTCTCAATACAAGTATTTAGGTATTATACTAACTCCGGCAATGTCTTACACGAAACATATAATTACAAAAAATTATGCTGCAAAAGTTTGTGTAAATATCACTTGGAAAAGTTTTATTGCAAAAAGGGATGTGTCGCTAAAGGCAAAGTGGAAGTTATTTCAAGCTGTTTGCAGATCTATACAAGCATATGGGGCTCAGGTTTGGGGCCTGGGTTGGTTTGACATTGTTGATAAATTGCAAAGGTTTTTTACTAAACGCATGTTAAAATTACCAGAAAATACCCCAAACTACGTACTTGCTCTAGAAACCGGTCAAGAAGATGCACACCTGTATACTTACAGTCTACACCTTCAATATATTTCTAAGACGCTTTTCGAATATGAAAATCATAGGTTACCTCACATACTTTCATCAAAAATAATATCAAAAAACATTTACTGGTACAAAAATTACGTTGATCGTTTGAACTCTTTTGATTTGAATTCAAATAATATACACCAATCTAAAAACATATGGAATAACTCGTGCAAATCGTTAATTGATACTATGAAATCTAAATCTAGTCAAAACTACCGCGAAACTGCACTAAAAAGTCAACAACGAATTTATAAGTTTTTAGACCACTCAAAAGGCCTTACCTATTGCAACGAAAAATATAACCAACACCAAATATCCTTAATAATGAAAACTCGCGGAGATCTTTTAATGCTAAATTCAAATAAATATACCTCCAATCAATCCACTCTTTGTTCTTTGTGTAACCTGAATGAAGATGAAACCATTTTGCACTTTATAGGAAGGTGCCCAATACTTGCAAATATACGAAGAAAATTCCTAGTGTACTCAAGACTTACAGATTATGAAATTTATGATCTTCTAAATGGGGGAAGAGAAGAAAACTGGAGTTCACTTTATCTTTTTGTAAAAAATGCATCAACTTATAGAAAATTTTTAGTCGATGAATACAATTTTTAAAAAATAAAATGTTATTAGTTAAAAATATTTTAAAGGCAAACTTCCGGCTGACGGTTAAAAAAACCAAGCCGTAAATATCTTTATTTTAAATATAATTATAATTTTTATATCAAAGTTTTATATTAAAACAAATATTGTTGTACTTAATATTATATATTTCAATAAAGAAAATATCTAAAAAAAAAATATGATACTTAAAATGTAGCTACAGTTATGGTCCTTCAATTTCAATTACAAAAGAGCGACTTTTTTGCATACAAAAACTTTTTTATTTCAAAAAGTTCACGGGGCTATGAAAATCATTGAAGACACTTCGCGGAAAAAATGTACCTTAGATTTCAAAATGGTTTGCACCATTGGATTCAGCATGCCTGAAATATATGAAATTGATGGTCAAATCTCAGGTTACTTTTAACATCCAAGATTTTGTCACGCTGTGTAATGAGACATTTTTTGTATAGACAAATTTTCAGATTCTTAAACATATTTAGTAAAAAAAACCGACAGGGGATTTTGAGAATATTTTTTTTTTACTTTTTTTAGACAACTGTAAAATGTACCTGGTAACGCTGCTTATAGCGGAAACCGTTTTCACTTAATTAGCATAATATTTTTAAAATTTTAATTTTTATTTTTAAAGTTATTGACATTTCTTGCTAATATATTGATTTTAAATTAAGCCGCATTTATTAATAAAGTATTGGTGAAACATTCATACATTCATTTCATCTGATCAATGTGGTTTTACTAACAATTTTATTTTTGTGTAATTAATCTATTCAATACACAATTCTATAGTTGTTTTGTTTTCTGTTTTTGTTTATTATTTAAAATTCAATTATGGTAATTGTATGTTAATTTAATTTAAATGTTAAAATTTAAATATAAAAAAAAATCTGTGATATCGTCAGATTAGTAAGACCAAAAATATATGAACTTGTAAACAAAACTACAACAACAGTGTATAGAATACTAATAAACACAGTATAACACTTTAAAAAAAATCACAGGGCTCTGATGATTGATTCTTGTAGAGGAGACCAAAAAAGGTATCGGGTTTTTGAAAGATCACATCGGAATTTTATTTTAAAGACGGTTAAAGTTTCCCAGCTTTGGCCTGTTCTTGCAGCCGATATACATATATGAAACAATGTTTTTTTTACATCTGAGATGCAGACTGTATTCAGCAACTTTGTAGAAAACATTATGGTAAATATTTTTGCGGAATATATTAACCCTCCAACTCCCCCTCATAACTGTATTTTTTTGGATCTTTTCTAACTAATCGTAAAAAACAACCCGAAAGAGAGGAAGGGCATGGATGAAATATTTTACAAAAATTTTACTACATTTGTCAAAACACACAAAAGCCTAAAACTTAACACAAACAACAAAAACCTAAGGGTTAATATTTTTTAATGGGAAATCTTGAATTTGACTGTTTTTTTGGTGTGTTCTGACATAAATAGTAAAATTTTATGGAGTTTGAGGGTTAATTTGTTCCATAAAAATATTTACCATAATATTTTCTACAAAGTTGCTAAACATAATCTACACCTCAGATGTAAAGAAACATAGTTTTATATGTATACCGATATGCTGCAAGAACAGGCCAAAGCTGGGAAACTTTAACTGCCCCTAAAATAAAATTCCGATGTGATCTTTTAAAACGCTGACACACGTATATTTTTAGTGGGTCTCCTCTAACAGAATCAATCGTCGGAGCCCCGTAATTTTGGAAAAAGTTTAAAACTGTTGTACAGTGTAATCTAAGCTTTATTTATTATAGGCGTGGATCACGTGATAATCGTGATTCACGTGTATCACGCGTGATTAATGTGATTGGCGGACCCCGTTTTTGAAAAAATGCAAATATTAAGTTGATACACCGAGAGACAAATTTCAACTTTTTTTAACACATGAACAAGACTTTATACATGTAAAACTATAGCACCCCTGGAGTAAAACTTCGTTTACAGTTTTTCATTCGCTGACCATTTGTCCTTTTTAGAGGACTTTAAAGTTTTTAAAGAACATTTTAATTAAAAAAACTAAAACAAAAAATGTGCTCTTCCTACGATGCTGAGATAAAAACCAAAGTAGAGTCTCCTTAATTTTTAAAATTTGTGTATATGGAATTTAGGGAGTCCCATATAAACTAATTTTTTATGTATTATCGATCTTAACAAGTGATTTAAACTTCAACGCTCTACGTTAATTCCTTATATTTTTGGTCACTCTTAATATGAAGTCGCAACAGCGAGCGACCCACCTTCTTCGACGAGTTATTGAAATATATATTAGTACCCGAGTAAAAATTTTCTGATATAATCATATATAATTTGGTACAATCTTATATAAGTTAATGCTTCCGTATAAATTTATATAAAATTATATCTATCATTTTGATACGGTTGATCCACTTTATATGGTTAGATATTGCTCCATATATGATTAGATTCGTATTTTGGTTTTGCTCATCAAATTGGATAAAAATAGATATTAGGCCTGTTTTCGCATAAGCGTATATAAGTTATCGCTATAAAGCTAATGCAATTTGAACAATTTAATCATTTTAAAAGCAAAATGTCAATATTTTTGCCGTTGAATTCAACATGTTATAGCTACACAGTAAAAAGTTTTGGGTTAATTTTAATTCCTAGCTGGTGTGTATATATATCAAAGACAAAAAGAATTAAATTAATTCCATTAAAAGTATACTTCAGTGGGTATCAGGTTGGTTGGCTACCATTTAATTTCCTCTCTCAAAAAGTTGGTTCTCTTAGTGTTGCCTATGCTATTGCATGTAAAAACTCTCTTAAACATTAAGAGAACCAATTTATATAAAGTGACATATTGTTTTGGCGCCTATCAAAATCTCTGATATATTCTTTACTCTATGGTATACTTTTAAAGAGATAAAAAGAGAGTGAGAGAGTGGCTTTTTAACCTATTTTTTGGTGTTAAAATAAATCCAAAATAGTTTTATTTATGTAAATAATTTTATACCTAAACGAGTGTTAATTTTAATCTAGGCAGGACTAAAAATATAAAATTTCCCAAAAAATAAATAAAACAAAAGTAAGGTTATGTTTTTTTAATATTTTTGTGTATTGAATAATAAGAAGACTTAAAATACAGATCAAATACCTGAATAAAGTTAAAATCATGAGGAATGTTGATGCATTTTTCACCCACACTCCGTAAAACTACATAGAAAAGTGATAATGCTTCTATATTACGAAATTATTCCTGGGGGTCTTCCAAATCAATTTCGGCATGGTTTGTTGATGTCTTTCCATCAAAAAGAAACAAAAGCAGATGCTGGATCAGTATTGTGTAATTAATTATTTCTGTAAGGTTTTCAAAGTTAATGAATGCACTGCCCAATTAAAAATTCCAGTCTTTGCCTTCTGCTTCAAGATTCGGCTGGTCTAAAAGTAATGTTAAACAAAATTTAATTAAAAACAATTGTAAAACGTTAGTAGTCAATACTTACTTGATATTAATATTCCGGTCGGAGTCAAAATTTCACTTTCTGGATCACAAATTCTGATAACGTAAAATTTTCCATAAGTTTTTTACCTTTGCGTACATTGCAAACATTTTTACCACACTTTCATTGAATGAATAAGATGTTTTTGCTCACTCAACATAACAGCTGTTTTCAATTCCTCGTTAAGTGTTAATTTTAAACTTGATGAAATACTATATTTTGAGGATGTTTATTCTGGCTCGAGGTCATTATTTTCTTTACTAATTAAAACCATGATATTCTCATAGCATAATTTTCAAGAAAAAATTATTTTTTGTTTTAAATTTATTTATGTTGGTCATTTTTGCAAGACTTAATCGACACGTGTTTCGGAATTTGTCAAGATTCCATTGTCAAGATTATTTAGCAAAAATAGAAACGATTTACTACAAAGTAGCAAACGAGTCTAATGACAAATCGTTTAGTGCACAAACTAGCATTTTAATACATATTCGCCTCTATTCTCAATGAGAATCAGGAAGACGAAGAAATTGTACCATGCTAATAAGGCAACGATTATCAATAACCAACAAAAATATTTAAAACAATTTTACATACGATAGTCCATTGGACTACAACAATATGTTTTTTGTGTTTTTGTTGTAACAAATACTCCATATTAGGGTTATTCATCACATGGCGTGCCAACCATTATGTTCAAATTCTGATTAATTTTTATTAAAAAATAAAAATTGTTTTATTCGACCTTTAAAATATTATATTTTGAGGATGTTTATTCTGGCTCGAGGTCATTATTTTCTTTACTAATTAAAACCATGATATTCTCATAGCATAATTTTCAAGAAAAAATTATTTTTTGTTTTAAATTTATTTATGTTGGTCATTTTTGCAAGACTTAATCGACACGTGTTTCGGAATTTGTCAAGATTCCATTGTCAAGATTATTTAGCAAAAATAGAAACGATTTACTACAAAGTAGCAAACGAGTCTAATGACAAATCGTTTAGTGCACAAACTAGCATTTTAATACATATTCGCCTCTATTCTCAATGAGAATCAGGAAGACGAAGAAATCATGGTACAATTTCTTCGTCTTCCTGATTCTCATTGAGAATAGAGGCGAATATGTATTAAAATGCTAGTTTGTGCACTAAACGATTTGTCATTAGACTCGTTTGCTACTTTGTAGTAAATCGTTTCTATTTTTGCTAAATAATCTTGACAATGGAATCTTGACAAATTCCGAAACACGTGTCGATTAAGTCTTGCAAAAATGACCAACATAAATAAATTTAAAACAAAAAATAATTTTTTCTTGAAAATTATGCTATGAGAATATCATGGTTTTAATTAGTAAAGAAAATAATGACCTCGAGCCAGAATAAACATCCTCAAAATATAATATTTTAAAGGTCGAATAAAACAATTTTTATTTTTTAATAAAAATTAATCAGAACTTGATGAAATACAATTTTTTGATGACGTTTGACGTTTATTTTTTATTAGTTTTTAAGAGAGAAATTTAATTATTTTTTGGCATTAAAATAAAACTAAAAGAAATAACATAAAGAAAAACAAATTTTTAATCCCTATGTGGTTTAACATATAAACCATTTCGGTTTTAACTTTTAATTTAATTCCAAGGTGGTTTAAAATGTGTTCCGCTAGGTTTTAAATTTAACCCAAAACTTTTTACTGTGTAAAATTAGTTTTATTTTTTGCGAACATTTTAGAGCCAAAATACTTAATTATGAGCGCTAAAATTTTGTATGAGAACTAACGTGGATAGTTATCCACGCTTAAATTAAGCGTATATACGTTAAGTGATGAACACCAGTAATACAATTAGATATTATTTGATACAACCATTTTACGGATATAATTAGATCTATTTAGTACAATTAGCATAATATTTTTACTAGGGTAAATAAGTGTTCTTATGCATTTAAGAAGAGCTTGGTAAAACGATTTTTTTTATGCTGCTATCGTTATTTCTTATTGCCACCGATATTTATTGCACTTTAAGGCGGGATGTAAAAGAAACGTTTACAGAGTTTTTTTTTCAAATTTTTCAGATTCCGATGTTGTCAAATTATACATGTCGTTATTAATTTTAAAATTGGCTGCCGTTATCGATTAAAGCCCGTTATGATTATTTAAAAAAAAAAACGTTATTAAAAATATTGTCGTACCGTTACCGCTAAAATACCATTATTAATTTTCAATACCGATACTGTAACCGATAATCAAACTTTATACGTGCGAATGGAAGAGGAACGATGAAAAAACTAAAAGCATGTGACACTTTATGACATCAAAGTAAAAAAGTAATTAAAGCTAATTGACATTTTAGCAAATTTGATTTATTTTTTTATTTTAACAATAAATGAAAAAAAAATTAAGTGAAAAGATTTTATTATGTAAGCTTATCAAAACTTAAATTTTTTTTTTTTTTAATTTTTATAGTAAGAGCCCAACCAGCCAAATTTTTTTTTTTTCGTTGTCACTTTTTGAACTGAAATACTTGTCTCACCAATATGAAACTTTTTGTCATTAATAACCTAATAAAGCTTTATTAAAATAAAAATAAAAAAACAAAAATTAAATTTTATTTTTTTTCATTGTGTGAACTTTTTTTAGGCCCCCTAAACCTTAATTTTTTTTTTCTTTATTTAAACAAAATTTTTAAATTACATGTTTAACTAATACTACGACAAGTCTCTTCAGTGACTAACTAATAGTTTTTTTTATTCACCTTAATGCAAGCTTATCAAAACTGATTTTTTTTTTTTTCATTTTTAGAGTAAGTCCCCAACTAGCCATTTTTTTGGTCACTTTTTGAACTGAAATACTTGTCCGAGCAATATGAAACTTTTTGTCATTAATAAGCTAAAAAAGCTTAATTAAAATAAAAATAAAAAAACAAAAAACCAAAATTAAATTTTTTTTTTCATTGTGTGAACTTTTTTTCATGGCCCCCTAAACCTTAATGAAAAATTTTGAAAAAAAAATCACGTGTTTTTTTCTCACGGTGCTTAATATATATTCCGGGTGACCCATACAAAAATCCAAGTTTTGTTTTTATGAAACACCCTAGTGTCCAGCTTTTTAAAAAAAGTGTCAAATTCGAGCACATTGTAATAAACGGTTACAATGTGTTATTATTTGTAAAAAAAGCACTGGTAATGCACTTTTACGGTTCTTATTTCCAACACTGAAAAAGTACACCATTTTCCCAAAAAAAAAAATTACTTTCCCAGTACTATATTTTTTGTACCGCTGGCAATTTCTAACTGGGTAGTTTATGTCGGTACCATCATTATAATTTGTTTATGCATTTATGATTGGATTGAGTTGACATGATTTAATTTTACTATTATTTCTGCTTAAAAATTAATGATAAAGTTGTTTTAACAAAATAGTTTGAGAGTATTTTTTTATTTTTGCAAAACTATTATATAGTAGAATGGATCAAATTTAGCTTTTTTAAGCGCCAATCAGACGACAGACAAATCTTACAATTTGTCTAACGACCGAATGCAAATGGCCGTAATAATAGTATGTGTTCAGATGTGTGTTCGCAAATATTTTCAAAAAAAATAAAAAATTGTCTGTCGTCTGATGGGCCCTTTAGGATTTCAAAATTATTAGGGTTGGAAAGGTTGCCTTTTAGGGTCAATATTAACAAAAAAAAATATTGGATCTATAAGGCTTGAAAATATTGGATCTATAAGGCTTGAAAAAATTTAAATTTTTTTTTTTTTCAAAAATAACTTTTTTTTAAATTAATTTTAAAAAACATCAAAGGCACAAAACTAATACCAACATTGAAAATATATGTACACCTTTTCAATACTGTGTTCAATACTTGTTAAAAAACTAGTTAAAAATATTTTTTTTGCAAAAACAAAAAAAAAAAAAATGTTTACCATAAAACATTTTTCTAGTAATTTCGGAACATTAGATAATATTTTAAGCTAAAAAATATAAATTCAAAAATTTTATTTTTCACTTTGTTCGAAACTTTTCGATTTTTAAGACAAAAAAAGTAACCCAAAGACATTGCCCTACAGGCCCAATAATTGTTTGTGTTAATATTGACCCTAAAAGGCAACTTTTCCGACACCGACGATTTTGAAATTTGAAAAAAGCAAAATTTGTTCCACCCTACTATAAAGTTGTTGTAAAAAAAATTATTGTAAATAAAACCCCCGGCAAACGTCAAATAATTTTAAAGCGTTTTTTTCTTGATTTTTGCTATATCTCTTTATTTGGCGTCCTATTCGGTGGCAACAAAAAAAAAACACTTGAACAAAGTTCGCAAACTATTTGATATGTTCAATTTTACAACGTAGACGATGACAGTTAATATTTATAATTATAGAAATAGAAATCTATACACTTTAAATAATTACAATAGCTGAGTTTTCTAAAAACTGGAGTTTCAAAATTAGAAAAAGTATATGACAGGATTAACAAAAAATTTTCCAGACAATTGCCCGAACCAAGGAAAATCAAAAAGTCTATTTTCACAAAAGTTTTATTTTAAATTTTAAATTTCGATTTTCAAAGAAAAACAAAAACCAAAGAAAAACAAAAAGCCAAAAGTTTAAAATAATAGTATGTTTTTATTGGCATGTTTTGGGCAAATCGAAGTGTTTTGAGGAAATAATTTCATTTCCTAAAATCGTGTGTTTTGGTAAAAAACATGTCAACCGTATTTTATATTCGAAAATCAAAGCATTTTATATTCGAAAATCAAAGCCAATTAGAAGATGAAGACATTTTATTTTTTTATTATTAAAAAAAAAAATACAATTTGTTGCTTAAACATTTTTATTTTATTGTAATAAACTTTAATATTAATTGTTTTTGGTAATTATTTTCCTAATTTTGTTATTTTATAAAAAAAAACGTCGAATTAATTACGAGAATTCGCACTTAGTTTGACGTTACAAATCACTTCAACTTGAGTGGTAACAGATAGAAGCGTTTTGCTCACATCAAGTGTTTTTGGTCTCAATGGAAACATGGTATAAGACTAAAGTTTTCAAAAATTTTACTTTTTTTTACTAAATAATTCCAATGTTTAAAAAACGCAGCTAATATATGGTTTATTAGAAGTCGATCAAATAATTATTGTATGGTATTTATATTTTTTTGTGATTATTGTTTTAAGTAGATTTAAGTACACATTTGTTATAGTTGATTAAACACAATTATTTTTCGTTTAAACGGTTTTTTTAATGCACTTTTTGTTTAAACTTACTTCATTTTTTAAATAAATAAAATATTATTATCCTTTTATTTAGGTATAAAATTTTAAAACAAAAAAAAAAAAAGAATAAAAATTTTCACCAACTTCCTCACAACATCCACGTCTTGTTAAACCCACCAACTAACTGAATAAACTTTAAAACTGTTCACATCATTTTAGCTCTGTTGTATATTTACTACCAACAATATTTTTATACCCTACACCACTCTGTGGTACAGGGTATAATGAGTTTGTGCTGATATTTGTAACTACCCGAAATATTGGTCCTAGACCTACCTTCAAGTGTACCAATAGACTCAGAATCACTTTTTGAGTTGATTTAGCAATGTCCGTCTGTCTGTCCGTCCGTCCGTCTGTCCATGTAACGGTGTAAACACAATACAGGTCGCAATTATCAACCGATTTGACTGAAATTTAAAACTTAAGCTTCCTTTCGCCCAAGAACGAAGCCTATTGAAATTGGAAAAAATCGGTCCGTGTTTTGACCTAGCCCCCATACAAACGTCCCCTTTAAATTTGCCTCAAATGACTCTAACAACGGTTTTAGAACAGGTATCCTATCAAAATTGGGCAGGTAATTGTGTTTTATATTCACAAATCACCATGCCGAATATTAAGGCAATCGGACCAGTTCTTTTTGTAGCCCCCATACAAATCACCTTCCCGATATTCACAAAAATCTCTCAAATTTCATGAAAATCAAAAATATAAAAAAATAAATTTTGTTTATATGTATTAAACGCGTACTTTAATAATCTTATCAAATCTGATTATTATCGGACCATTTTTGGACCTAGACCCATATAAAAATTTCGCCCGATATTCAGTTAAAGCGGTGTATTTGCAACAAATAGAAGACTAATTCGCTAAAACTGGATTTTTAGACTTACTTAAAAATTTTTTTTTTAATGACTAACATTTAGGGGATGCCCCCTATACATGCATTGCATTGTGTTGAAATCAGGAAATATAGGTATGGGAAGGAGGAAAGAGGGAGTAGTATTTATATATTACACCGGCGTAGGGTATTATATGGCTGGTCTTGACCATAATTTTCTTACTTGTTTTTGTTTACGTTATTATATTTACGATCATAAAAGCCGACAACTCTCAATTATTGTATAAAATAATCTCGTAGATCGTAAAACGATAACAGTTTTTTAATTAATTTTATTTTTGAGTAATTCTCTGTTTGACAGTGACAATCGGTGTTATTAGAGTTTATTAGTTTTGGATAAGAATACTGAAGAGATTTTAATTCCATCTTATCAAGCAAGTTAACAATAATTTTATCATACACTGAAGGTATTACGAAAATAAGGGTTTGTAAGACATTTAAATTTCATGAACAAATTGCGATTGCTAGCAACATTACTAGGTTATTTTACTATAAAACACTGTAAAATGATTTTGACAAAAAAAAACTGTTAATTTACAGAGTTTATAATAAAATTTAGGTTAAATATTAGCGCCTTTTGACAGAGAAAAATCTGTAAAATGATTTTGACAAAAAAACTGTTAATTTACAGAGTTTCTAGTAAAATATTGGTTAAATAACCCACCATTAAGCACCATTTAGAAAAACTCTGCAAATTTACATATATTTGTAAAATGCATTTCATTCAACCAAAATTTTACAGGAAAAAACTCTAAAATAAATTTACAGAGTTTAGTTAAAAATATGTTATTTTGTAAAATTTTTATAAGATTTTTGAAAATATTTTTTTTGGTACTTTTTTTAACATTTTTTCAAAAAAAAAAAAAATACAGATAAAATGTTGGTGTTTTTACAGAAAACTCTGTTTTTTACTTTGAAATTAGGATTTCATAGAAATAAGTAAAAATACAGATAAAATTTTGTCTTTGGTTAAAAAAAATACAGAGTATTTCGCTTAAATCTGTATTTTAGAAGAAAACTTTGTAAATTATCTGTAAAATTAAGATTAAAAAGTTTAAAGTAATATTACAGAAGAAACTTTGTTTTTTTGTCACAACAAAATACAAATGTATTTTCTTCAAATCTGTATTTTGACAGAAAACTCTGTAAAATATCTGATGAATTGAGATTACAGTAATTTTACAGAGTATTTAACAGAATTATTATTTTGAGTGTAATGATATTAATCGCAAAATAATGCTATGAAAGGCAGTTTGTCTATTTTATAGGAAGGGGAAAAATTTGAGATAGAAAAGTGCATTTTAAATGCAGTTGTAAACTGCATTTTTCAATGCAGTTTTAAACTGGGGATGACACTGGAACAGAAAACAGCCTTTATCTCACCGCAAAAAAACTTTGACAGAACCCTTGAAGTCCTAGTACCACACTCAAAAAATTATGTTAGTAAAATTAACTGAAAATGTCAGTTAAAATAACTACTTTGTTAGTTGTTTTGGGGTCAACTACTTTTGTCAGTTAAATCAACTAACAATGTAAGTTATTTTAACTGACAAAAAAACAACTGACTTATGTAGTAAAAACTACTAACATTTGTAGTCAAAACGACTAACATGTAGTAAAAGTAAAATAATCAATTTAATATTTTTTTTTTTTTTAATTTTCAAAAAAAAAATTGAAGACCAAATTTTTTCCAAGTTTTTTTTTTTTTTTTTGAAGTTGTGAAAAATAAAAAAAACAAAAATTTATTTTTTGGAATTTTTTTATTTTTTTTAATTTTTCAGAAAAAAAATTGAGGACAATATAAAGGACAAAATCCAAGTTTTTTTTTATTTTAAAAAAGTTGTGAAAAATAAAAAAAAATAAAATTTACTATTATTTTTTTGGAAAAAAACTTTGAAAATTTTTCAGAGATAAAAAAAAAATTAACTACTTTAAATAACTGTTACTACATCACAGTACTTTTTTGTTAGTTATTCAAAAAAACTACTTAAAATAACTAACAGAAATAATTGTTTGATATTTTTCATACAAAAACAACTGACTTTGTAGTTGAAAACAACTAACTACTGTAAAATATACAAACAACTTACATGTAGTAACTTACATAATTTTCTGAGTGCAACTAGGAAAGACTGGGCGGAAACTCTGTTATGGCAGAGAATGGAATCTCAATTTTTACGGATGAATCGAAGTTGGAGATACGTACGGGTTCGGTATTATATTCTAAACGCCTCGAAATCAGGACCTCGTTGAGACTTTCGGACAAGTGTAGTGTTTCTGAGAAATTGTAGTCGGTGCAAAAGCTTTTTCGACTAAAATAACCCCGGATAACGTTTTTTGATACATTATAACATTGCCCATGCCATTATGATAGGTTATTATTTTTGTTATACCCCTTACCTACATTAAGAGCACAGTAGCATAACCGGTTCTCAGATTAAGAGAGTCGCAGATGCTTATGCCACGCTCTTGGAGACATTCGACCATATTAAGTACGGTGGGCGGAATAGAATTTTTTCAAAACTCAACTATATCTCACAGCAGACGAACTTTGACAGAACCTTCAATTTCCAAGTAACAACTAGGGAAGACTAGGCGGAAATTCTGTTATGACAGAGAATGCAATCTAAATTTTTACGGATGGATCGAAGATGGAGATACGTACGAGTGTATTCTCAACGCCTTGAACTCAGGACCTCGCTGAGTCTTAGGGACAAGTGTACTGTTTTCCAGGCAGAGGTATTTGTAATTGATACAGCCGAGTGAAGATTATAACAAGGGACTTACAAAGTTTTTTCATGTTTTTTTAACCATGCTATTGTGGTTTTACATATTTGCATAAACGTCCATAAAACCTTTTAGAGAACTTTCAAAATTCGGAAAGGCTTTGTATTCCTTCTTGAAGGCCAGCCATTGGTATAGTAAATAAATAAAATACTCAATTTAATTTTAACCTGCTCAAAAACTTTATTGACTAGAATGAACAACTACAGCACTACCTACACGACGGCGATCACATATTGGTTGGGGCCAATGACTTTTCAACCCGATGGCCGTTAAAGCTGAATAAGCTTTATCAGGTGGCAAGTAATTTATATCATGGCCAACTTTAATCAAATAGTCCTCAGTATGATCGGGAACTTCCGGTTCCACATCGACATGCATTGGAGCCAACTGATGATGAATACGACCAGCATTTACAGAGCTCTCAATTGACTCACCAAAAACGAAATAACGTAAAATTGTCTGAAATTAAAGGAACATACAAGCATTTTTTGCATATTTTTTTAGCTGCCATAAAAAATATGATTTTACATACTTGAGCTACAGATGTTGTGATTTTAGAACCACCAGCACCGCCTATCAATAACTGAACATTGCCATGTTTGTCCAACACTATGCTGGGGCAAGTAGAAGACATGGGTCTTTTACCAGGTTTAATATAATTGGCTGGTGAGGCTGGAATACCATAAGCATTAGTTACGCCGGGTGTTGAAAAATCATCCATTTCATCGTTCAAAATGATGCCCGTTTGACGAGAACGAACTTTAGCTCCCAAACTAAGGACAGAATAAAAAAAAATCAATTATTAACATTAACAAAAAAAGTGATATATGAATGTAAAAATAAAGTGAAAAATTTAGTAGCGATAACTTGATAATTCCTAATCTACTTAAAAATCAGCAAATTGAAGAAAAAAAAAATTTAAAAAAAACAATTTTGACTTGGCCTAATCCAAGAATGGATATTTTTTAATAATGGCCGGATCACGTTAGAGATTTACTTGTAACTTCTTTACCGATTTTACAGATTTTTTGACAGAGTTTTTCTTTTGAGTGTAGTTAAGAATTTACATATTTTTTACATCAAATTTAAGTATTAAGTTTACTTACTGACTATTAACAGTACTGGTTACCGATATAGCATCACCGTTTGGTGCCAATACAACCAAATTGGCAGTTCCATGATCTTCAACATTTGTGAAATTGGCACCATAATAGCCCATATCTTCGTATGTATGTTCATCTCTGATTAATTCTCTGATTTCATGGGCGAAAGAGGGACTTGTCAATTGTTCATATATTTCGGCAACTTGTGGTTCATAGTGAATATCACCTAAATTGGTGCGATGACCGTAGGCATGCTTGAATGTTTCTATAACACGTTGCCAATAGACATCATGATGCCTGGTATGAAGAGGTTCCATAACATTTAGAATAAATGCCAATACAGCACCACTAGTTGGCAAGGGGGTGGTATATAGTTCATAGCCACCAGTAAATTTAGCTACAATTGGATCTTCCCAACGTGCCCTAGTAAACAAGAAATAAATTAAAATTTTTTTAAAATAAATAAAACTTGAGCTTGGGGAAAAGCTAGACTGGCAATCGTTATACTTTCAAAAATGTTCTGGTTCTGCTCTTTGAATCTAATATGACAATTTACTTTTCATTTTGAATATGGGCGTTACCCTTTCACCGAAACATTTTTGAATTTTATTATATTAATCTAATTTTTTCGTAACGGTTGCCAACCTTGCTTAAGACATACTCATAATTTTGTAAATCTTCTTCGGTTATAATGCCTCCCATATCTTGAATGTCCTCTACCAACATTTTACCAATACGTCCACCACGATACATACTTTCAGGACCCTCTTCGGCTAAAATTTTTAAGGTTTCACCCAATTGGGGACGGTACATGGTCTCATCTTCTTTATAAAGACTATTTGTGCTTGGATTTATAAAGATCTCTGCCATGGATGGTTCTTTATAAATGCGCTCAGCATTTAAAGTCAAAACATTGGCCAAATATTTTGTGACTTTGTGGCCTTTAATGCACAATTCAATTGTTGGTTCAAACAACACATTCCACGGCAATTTACCATACTTATTATGCAATTGCCAGTAACCAAAAATTTCACCGGGAATGGCAGCAGAAATGGCACCCGTAATTTCCTTACCGATGAACATATCTTGATGTGCCTTTGCAGGTGCGGTTTCGCGGGCAATGAAAGTTTCAATTTTTTTAGTTTCTTTGGTGTAGAGTGTGGCCACGAAACCACCACCTATGCCCAGACTGTGTGGTAAAATAACGCCTTCACATAGTAAAGTGGCTATGGCGGCATCAACAGCTGAACCTCCATCTTTTAACATTTTTCTAAACACAAAACAAAAAAAAAAATATTACAACTAAAACTTTGAAAATGTAGTTGTTTTTATGTAAAAAAAGCTAAATTTACTTGAAAAACAATCGAAAAAATAGTAAATTACTATTGTTCTATAATGAAACAACTACAGTTTGATTACATTTTTACTGAAGAAATTACCGTGTAAACAATTATTGTTTTTACACTTACCCTCCGATTTCAGCACAACCCTCACCATTTGATGCTACGGCTCCAACATTATGATCAGCTGTGTCTTTTTTGAGCCCAAATACTAGACCAAGTGTTATACCCACTACCACCAAAGCAGCCAAAATGACCCAACAAATCCAATATTTTTTACAACAACCACTGAAAAAAAAAATTGGAATAGATATTTTAGAAAATCTGACCGCGGACCTTCAAATTTGTCAAAATTTTGGTATATATTTGCACTTTACAAAATTGTGATTTTTTTGCGCTATGATTTTCTTCAAAAATTAAAAAAAAAAAAACTAAAAAGTATGTTTCTTTGAAGAGCCATACATATCTTCGAAAGAATCTATATGATTTCTACGATTTAAAAAAAAACATTTGATTCTAGCGATTGTCCTTTTTAATACCCATGCACTCAAAAAAATATTAAAAAAAAGAGTTTTTGATGCAATTGCAATTTTTTTGATGCAATTTT
Source organism: Pegoplata infirma (assembly GCA_963921195.1). NCBI lineage: Eukaryota > Metazoa > Arthropoda > Insecta > Diptera > Anthomyiidae > Pegoplata > Pegoplata infirma. The sequence goes on along the minus strand of OY992540.1, from coordinate 4,068,766 downwards.
AAAATTTTATTCCTTTTTTATTTTTTTGAAACCTGCCTAAGGGCGGATTACTCAATCAAAAGTTAGCTGCTAACTGCCGATTTAACGGAGCCTTATGTCAAAATTTGTATGAAAAAGTTAAATTTAACGGAGAGTTATTTTATAACGGAGCATTGAGTAATCCAGCCTAAATCAAATATATAAAGTTTTTTACATAAAATTAGGCATCTTCGGATAATGTTTTTTTTTTTTAATTTTCGTTATTTTTAAAAAAGTCCTTAATAAATGTTTTTTAAAAATCCTAAATGATTTTTAATATTTTTATCATGTAAAGTGCGTATGATACTTGCTTTTTTCAAGTTACTTGTTGCTGCATTTATTAGGGGTTTTCTATAAAAATTTCGATAACTTCAACAAAAAATTTTGAATTTAATTCCCATAGAAAACCCCTAATAAATGCAGAAACAAGTAACTTGAAAAAAGCAAGTATAAAGGCACTGAAATATGATTTTAATTCAAAAACACGTCATTGCATATAAAAAAGATGCAGTTTTGATGCAAATGCAATTTTTGAATGCATTATGCAAATTGTTTTAAGATTTCTGAGAAAAAAATCTGTTTAAATTAAAGATTTCTGAAAAAAAATCAGTTTAAACTAAAATTCTGTTTTAATTTTTACATCCAAAAATTTAATTTAATGCAAACAAGTAAAAAAATTTATTAAGTCCTTGCCGAATGCATGGATACCCTGCACAATGTAAACAAGTAAGAGTGTTAAATTCGGCTGTGCCGTATCTTTTATACCCTCCAACATGCAAAAAAAAACTTGCAGGGGCGTTTTCTTTTTTTTTGGGGGGGGGGGGGCGGTAATGGTAAATGGGGGGGGCAAACTTCCTCTCGAATATGTGTTTAAAAATTCATTCTTATGCTTTTTGAACTAAAGAAATACAAGTTTATCATTATTAAAAAAAAAAAAAAATTATTCCATGCCCATAAAAGGGGGGCGGACCAAAAAAACTACATTTTCTAATTCTCTGGGTCCAAATGCAGGACTTTGAACTTCTTGTAGCATAAAAATGTGGCATTTGTTAAACAAAAACACAAAAAATCATGTAAAAAAGTTGTATTTCTCAGAGGTTGGTTTAATTCTTCAAGGGGGAACTTTTTTCCCCCTGTTCCGATTTTGCTCATTTACGAACTTCGCCTGCCTATGAACATAATACATATTCGTGCCAAATGTCGGAAGCCTAGCTCTTTTATTTTGGACTGCATCGTGTTAATTACAAATTGACAGACGGACGGACGGACATCGCTATAATGTCTTAGAATCGATCTCTGATCAATAACATATATACTTTATCGGGTCCCCGACCGATATTTAGATGCGTTACACACGGAATGACAAAGTGAGTATACCTCCATACTGTAGTTGGAGGGTATAAAAAAAGATTATTGCAAACTATTTTATTTGAACAAAATTGTTGAAAAAAAAATTTTTGTAAGAAAATTGAAAAAAAAATTTGCGAAAAAAATTTTTGGTGAAAAAAATATTTTGCAAAAAATAACCGTTTTTTCATACGTTCAAGAATTCTTTTTTTTTTTAATTTGTAATACATGAGCTTTATGCAAAGGAGAATAAAAATTTTGGATGGACATTTTAATTCGTAAGAAAAACAATTCTGGTCTAATGTATTGTACATAAGACCAATCGTTCCACTACAGAAAAACCATGGTGGTTCAAATAGCATATCATTAGCAAAGTATTCGCCCTTAGGGCACTATTAAATAACAAAAATAAAATTTAAGATTTTTCAAAAAGTGGGCCTTGTAGGCATGGTCAAAAATTGAAAATGTCAGCATTTTTTGGCTAAGTATCTTTATTTCAATAAAAAGTGATGGATGTCTTTAAAAAAAAGTTTTTTTTTATAGATTTTTGTTTGGGCTATCGATTAAAAAAAAAAATTGAAACATTTTCAGAAGAAGTTTTGAATTTTTTAAATTTAAATTTGACACGCGTTTTTCGTTTTTTTTTCTCGAGAAAATCGCATTTGAATTTTAAATTTCATAACAATTTTGTAATTTGCTTGTATTTTCTTGTTTTAACGTTGCGAATGAGTATTATTAATTGCATAAATATTACTCATACGCTCTGTTGAAACAAGAAAATACAAGCAAATTACTAAATTGTTATGAAATTTAAAACTCAAATTCGATTTTGACGAAAAACTCCAATATTTTTTGGATTATTTTTCCCATTATCAGCTCTTGAAAGAGCATCGTTTTTTGCTAATACCTTCAATTTTATTTTTCAGGACAGGCTATTGACCATGCCTACAAGGCCCACTTTTTGACTTTTAATTGAATTAATATTAACGCGACATAGTTTTTTTTCTGAACATTTGGTGTGGAATGCCTCATATATAAAATTCGGGACCACCACGCGTATGGCTCTAACTCACTTTCAATATACTCCTATAAGAAAAAAGTTCGATTAAAGTGATTTTGCATTATTTTAAAATGATTGTAATTTTGCACAGGAAACGAAAAGTGAAGTAATATACAAAACATATTTTGATAACGAGGCCAATCTAATTAAAATCTAATAAATTTGACGTAAAATAAAACGTAATCTGATAGATTACGTACGTGCAATATTAATTAAATATTTTTTGTACAGGTTTATTTTTATTATTAACAAATATGAAATAGAGCGCATTGCAGCCAGTGTTGCCATTTTTGATTACAGTATCAAGTTTTTGTCATTCCGTGTGCAACGCATCGAAATATCGGTGCAGGACCCGATATTATGTATATTATGGATCAATGATCTATTCTAAGATATTTTAGCGATGTCCGTCTGTTCGAAACGTACTGTCGACATTTGTTATCACAAGGTGTACCACACCCGAAATGCCTCTGTCAATATTATTATGATTAAATATTGTGGGGAGGGGGGATACACATAAAAGATTCGGCACAGCACGAATTTAACATTCTTACTTTCACTACACCATTTTTAATTGAAATTCGGAAAATAGAAATGAAATTGGGAACTTATATTTGAAATGGAGAAAGTTCCATATGAAATTGAAAATATTCATTTGAAATTGAGACATTCTGCACCATTTTTAATTGAAATTTAAAAAATTCCAAATAAAATTGGGGACTTCAATTTGAAATCGAGAAAATTCCATATGAAATTAAAAATTTTCATTTGAAATTGAGACATTCTACACCATTTTTAATTGAAATTGAAAAAATTGCATATGAAATTGAAAATTTTCATTTGAAATTGATAAAACTCCATATGAAATTGAGACATTCTATTTAAAATTGAGAAAAGTTCTGATTTTTATGGTTAATCGACCTTTTTCTTATTAATTAGTTGATTTTTATGAAAATGTCACACAATGAAAATGTCGCTTTCCATTTGAAATTTAAAACATTTCAAATGAAATTGAGATTTTTCACTTGAAATTGAGAAAACTTCATATTAAATTGAGACTTTCCATTTGCATTTGAGAAAATTTTGTATGAAATTGAGAAAATTTCAAATGAAATTGAAAAAATTTTCAAATTAAATTGAGAAAATTTCATATGAAATTAAGATTTTACATTTGAAATTGAGATATCTACATGTGAAATTGGGAAAAGTACAATTGAAGTCAGGGACGTGCCGTGAGGTTTTCATCAGGGTGTTCACCATTAAGCTAAGTAAGTTGTTCACCGGTGAAAAAAAATGTTTCGAAACATCAATTAATTTGTACACCCAAAAAATTTTGTAGTTGATTTCAACTTAAATATCAACTATTTTGTAGGTGAATTACCACTAACTAAAATATAGTTGATTTTCTTAAGTTGCTGATAACTACAAAAAAACCAAAATATAAAATCAACTACATAAGTCGTTACTATTACCAATATTTAGTTGATTTCAACTTATATTTGACATATTTTAAAAAAATAGCTGAAATCAACTATATAAACAGTTGAAGACAACATAATATAGCTAAATATAACGATCAAATAAATGTTTTTATTTTTAACTACCTTTTTAGTTAATGATAATTATTAAATTGTTGAATTTGAGTTGCTTGCTAATTAGAATAAGGTAAAAAAAAAATATTAAAAATGAAAGCCAATCTGAAAGTTTTAGCATATTTTATTAAAGTAATTCAGCATCAAATAAATTTTATATAATCTTAAAGCCCTTTTCTATGGAAAATATGTCTCGGAATCTGAGAATTTTTGAACGAATCTGGAAACTTCTCTATAAAAAAAGAATATGCGAATTTTTCTATAGAATCTGATAATTTTTTTACTGTCTCAGAATCAGTCTTCTATAGAAAAAATGTCTTAGAATCTGAGAATTTTTATATAGAAAAAAGGTCTCAGAATCTAAGAATTTTTTTATAGAAAAAATGTCTAAGAATCTGAGAATTTTTCTATAGAAAAAATTATTTTTTTTTTTTTATTAATTTTTCTATAGAAAAAATATCTCAGAATCTGAGAATTTTTCTATAGAAAAAATCTCAGAATATGAGAATTTTTCAATAGAAAAAATATCTCAGAATCTGAGAATTTGTCTATAGAAAAAATATCTCAGAATCTGAGAATTTTTCTATAGAAAAAATGTTTCGAATCTGAAAGTTTTTCTATAGAAAAAATATCTCACAATATGAGAATTTTTCTATAGAAAAAATATCTCTGAATCTGAGAATTTTCTATAGAAAAAACATCTCAGAATCTGAGAATTTTTCTATTTAAAAAAGTCTCAGAATCTGAAAATTTTTCTATAGAAAAAATGTCTCAGAATCTGAGAATTTTTCTATAGAAAAAATGTCTCAGAATCTGAGAATTTGTCTATAGAAAAAATGTCTCCGAATCTGAGAATTTTTCTATAGAAAAAATGTCTCTGAATCTGAGCATTTTTCTATAGAAAAAAATTCTCCGAATCTGAGCATTTTTCTATAGAAAAAATGTCTCCGAATCTGAGTATTTTTCTATAGAAAAAATGTCTCAGAATCTGAACATTTTTCTAAAGAAAAAATGTCTCAGAATCTGAGAATTTTTCTATAGAAAAAATGTCTCAGAATCTGAGAATTTTTCTATAGAAAAAATGTCTCAGAATCTAAAAATTTTTCTATAGAAAAAATGTCTCAGAATCTGAGAATTTTTGTATTGAAAAAATGTCTCAGAATCTGAGAATTTTTGTATTGAAAAAATGTCTCAGAATCTGAGAATTTTTCTATAGACAAAATGTCTCAGAATCTGAGAATTTTTCTATAGAAAAAATGTCTCCGAATCTGAGCATTTTTTTATATAAAAAATGTCTCAGGGTCTGAGAATTTTTCTAAAGAAAAAATGTCTCACAATCTGAGAATTTTTCTAAAGAAAAAATGTCTCACAATCTGAGAATTTTTCTATAAAAAAAATGTCTCAGAGTCTGAGAATTTTTCTATAGGAAAAATGTCTCAGAACAACAGACATTTCTTCTGTAGAAAAATTCTCAGATTCGGAGACATTTTTTCTATAGACAAATTCTCAGATTCTGAGACATTTTTTCTATAGAAAAATTCTCAGATTCTGAGACATTTTTTCTATAGAAAAATTTTCAGATTCTGAGACATTTTTTAAATAGTAAAATTCTCAGATTCTGAGATATTTTTTCTATAGAAAAATTCTCAGATTCTGAAATGAGAATTTTTTTAAAGATAAAATTTCTCAGAATCTGAGAATTTTTCTATAGAAAAAATGTCTCAGAATCTTAGAATTTTTCTACAAGTCTCAGAATCTGAGAATTTTTCTATAGAAAAAATGTCTCAGAAATTCTGAGAAATTTTTTCTACAGAAAAATTTTCACATTCTAAAACATTTTTCTTTGGAAAAATTCTTAGATTCTGAGACATTTTTCTTATAGAAAAGTTCTCATACTGAGACATTTTTTCGATAGAAAACTTCCCATACTGAGACATTTTTTCTGTAGAAACTTTTGTAGATTCTAAGACATTTTTTCTGTATTAAAATTTTTATATTCTGAGCTTTTTTTGTATAGTAAAATTATCTGATTCTCAGACATTTTTTGTATAGAAAAAACGTGTGTGGTTCTGAGAATTTACTAAAGAAAAAACGTCACCGAGTCTTAGAATTTTTCTAAAGAAAAATGTCCAATAAATTTTTAAGCAGCAATTTATAAATCACTTCCCACGCTCCACTGAATTTTCTTTTTTCCTTTTGTTGGTAAAAATTTATGTTGGTTTTAGTCCTCAGATTATTTTTCTTCTTCCATATTCCTGTAAACGAAAATTGTTTTATTGAATATTAAACTAAATATGCATTTGGAATTTACCGTAAATAATTCAAAACTTCTTGATTATTTAAATTCTGAAAGTTTATAAAATTTACAAAAAAATTAATTTTCTATTGGCAGTTTATCTTTTTCAAAATTGATTGTCAATATAAAATGAAAAGAAAATTTTAAAAACAGGGTAACTAATAATAATTGTTCTTAACGAAGTCAATAGTTGGTAGCGATTACAATAGTTATTTGAAATTATTTTTATTTCAACTATAAAAATCCTTAACTACGCAACTACAAAATTTTTTGGGTGTAGTGAAAATTTGACAGTCATATGTTTGGTTATGTTTTGCGCATCAGCATACATAAAATACCTTCAATTAAAATTTTGTTGATAATTTTTGTCTATTTATGTGATATAATTAATGTTTACAGTCCCAAACACTTATAATTACTTCATTTTATTTCTGAATGTTAAATTTCATCGCTTTTTAAATGGTCTGTACAATTTAAAAAAATGTTGCATATAGTGTTGTTGCGTATTGATGCAACATATACCGGGTTATTTTGCCGGTTTTTCACCAGTGAACAGAATACCTCTTCAGCGAAATTTTTACGCTTTTGTAAAGCTAGTGTGAAATTTGTGTTTTTTTTTATATGGAGTTTGACAGATTTTCACGTGAAAACCGAGCAACTTACCCACCTTTAATATAAAATTAACCTAACAAGGTACAACTCAATTTTTGGAAGGGAAGTATCAAAACTAACCCAATTCCTTAATTAATTCAATTTTTTCCGCAAAATTAAAAATTTTAAGAACTTGTTCTGAAATGACTTTCCGTGCACAGTTACAAAAAGAAAGCTTATACCCACCCTTATGCTTTAAGTTAAAAAAAAATATATTTTTAAGAACATGCACATATCTAGTGCTTTATCTTGTCGGCCCAACAACTAAAATATTTTTTATTATTTGTATCTTTAAGAATTCCTACATCTGTATTTAAAAAAAAAATTTAAAACGAATTTTCCGTTACAATTAATGTTGCCGAAAAATAATTTCTGTTGCCAAAAATAAATGGTAAAACGCAATACAACCTATTTTCTTTAATTGAAAATATTAACAATCGCCGATATATTTTCTTCCTCACATCACAATAAAATAACCTTCATGTTTTTCAATATTTACAAAAAAAAAATTAAAATATTTTTTTTTTTGTTTAAAAACAATAAAAAAAAATGTAAAAAGGTGTATTTTTAAGGCAAGAATTTGGAATCTTGCATATATAATTTAAGTGATATCCGTATTTACAACCATAGATAATATCCCAAAGTATTATATGGCTTTCAAATTGAAGCAATAGCTCTTTCCAGTAAAAAGATATCACCTCTCAAAGTTACGTGTGCTACTTAATTTGCCGCACAAAAATGCCTTCAAAAATTAAAATTTTGGTTGTTGTAGTTGTTGTAAATTAACACTATTTGAGTGTGCGCAACAAAGTTAAGAACAACCAACAACTTCGTTTGTTCTTTAAATTTTGTCGCACATTCACTTAACTGTTGGAAACAATTGCATTAATGCTTACAAAATTTGGCATAACTTTTTTATGAAACGACGGAAAATAAAAAATGATATACCAACTGAAAGTGTACATTTTTTGCTATGAGTACATGACGAATTATATGTGCGAAAATATTTTTGAACCTTTGAAAAAAATTATAAAAATATAAAACTGACACTCATGAGGGAAAAATGCTAGGTGTTCAGAGAACACCTCCGCACATTAGACGGAACGTCTTGGAGAAAATTTCAAACGAAACTAACACCTTCCATATGAAATTGAGAAAATTTTAAAAGAAATTAAAATATTTTCAAATAAAATTGAGAAAATTTCAAATCAAATTAAGAAAAATTTAAATTAAATTGAGAAAATTTTAAATAAAATTAAAAAAATTTTAAAATAAAAAATTTCAGGAAAAAATCCCAATTTCATTTGAAATTTGCTTAATTTCATTTGAATTTTTCTCAATTTTAATTAAAAATACCTCAATTTCTTTTAAAATTTTCTCAATTTCATATAGAAAGTATTCGTTGGAAGTTTTCTCAATTTTAAATGGAAATTCTCAATTTCAATTGAAAATTTTCTCAATTTCAATTGTACTTTTCCCAATTTCATATGTAGATATCTCAATTTCAAATGTAAAATCTTAATTTCGAATGAATGTGGCTAATTTCATTTGAAAAATTTTCTCAATTTCATTTAAAGTTTTCTCAATTTCACTTAAAATTTTCTCAATTTCATTTAAAATTTTATTAATTTTAAATGAAATTTTCAATTTTATGAGAAATTTTCTCAATTTCAAATAAATATTCTCAATTTCTTTAGGAATTTTCCTTATATTAAAAGTCTCAATTTCATTTGCAAATTTCCTTATTTCAAATGGAAAGTCTTAATTTCATTTGAAATATTTTCAATTTCAAATGAATAATCGTAATTTCAAATGGAATTCATAATATCATATAAAAATTCTCAATTTCATTAGGAATTTTTTCATTTTCATATAATTCTCAATTTCATTAGGAATTTTTTAATTTTCATATAAAAAGCTCTCAATTTCAATTGGAAATGGTGTAGTTTTTGGGTTTGTATTTGTGTTATCGTGACAATAATGAGATTTTTGTAATTTTTAAAGAATCAAGAAATTTATCAAAAAAATATTTTGAGGGTCAAAAACGAAATTGGGTTTTCAAAAGTTTGTTTTTTTAGTGTTGAAATAAAATATTTAATTTCAACTCGTTTTTGGTGTTAAATTTACTAAATTTTTTTTCATATTTATAATTTTTTTTTACACTTTTTTTACACATTTTTCATTAATTTACACCAGTCAAAATGTAAATAAATTTTAAAACTGGTTCTTTACGTTTGCTTTAAATTTTTAGCAGAGGAGTTATTATTTGTTCTTCATCTTAGAATTAAAATTTGTAGAATTATTTATAAATAACTCAATTTAAGAATCTCAAAAGAATAAATATTCAATTTTATTTATTTTAAACAAATTAAAATTATAATTTTTTTTTTTTAATTTTTCACTTTCACCAAAAAGTGAAATTCACACTTTGATAAATCTTTTTCCACTTCCTAAAATATCATTTAATATTCTTTATATAAATGTTTTTAATTACATACTTTGAATTAATTTTAATAAATATCACTTCTAACACAAGATCTTTTTCTCAAGACTTACGCCATTTTAAATTTTTAGAATTATTTATCCTTTTAAAAGGATACAATAACTTTTAATTATAAATAATTTTTCTATAATCCAATTTTTTTTTTTTTTTACTTTTTAAAATAAATTTAAATAACACTCTTTAATCTTCAGCAATAAAGTGATCAGTACTTAGCAATTAGCTTCACCATTTATAGACCCATCCTTAGTCAAAAGTATTTGACAGATTAAGCTATTTTATTATCTAAAAAATATATACATATATACCACATACGATTTTCATATACCTAAATATATGTATGCAGACTATTGATAAAATAAATTAAAAGATTAAAAAAAAAGTGTTTAAATGCAAAAATTAAAATATATAAATATAAAATAGTCATATCTATAGACCACGTTTAAAAGGGGCTAACCAATTCAATGGCAACAATATTATTTCAAGTATCTATTAATAAGTATGCAGAAGATTTTAAATTATTATTCTTTAATCTTGGTTTTTCCCCATGAATGAGTAAATATAAAACCCTTTTAAATGGCAATGTGTATCTTTAAATCCTGAGTGCCGTAGAGGCTCAATTCGACATGGCGAAATATTGGCGCCATTCAATAACCAATGCCAAACTTTTGTTTTTAAGGTCCCTAGACTTCAAGTAGGTTTAGCTGCGGGCTAATAACCCTCTCTCTTAAAAAATATCTTATTACTGAAACGTCTACAAAAGACGCGCTATATTCAATATGAACTTTTATATAATTTGAAGATATTTATACTGTCAATTAATTTATATAAATAAAAGGAAAAATATATATAAAAATAAAAACAAAAATCTTTTTGCCTAAAGATTTTTTACTAACTTTTTTGAATAAAATTTTAATGCATGACTGCAGCAGGTTTCCATATAATGACACCTGCATTTAAATGATTACCTCTAAAATTAAACATCCTCAAACTAATTTAAATAAAGCAGTTTGCTTAAGGTCAACACATTTTTTTTTTAAATATAAAAGAAAAACTTTATTCTTCCTTATTTAAAAAATTAAGATATGGGTAATTCCAAAAAAAAATTACAGCCAATTTTAGTCGTTTAGAAAATTTTAATTTTTTAATAAAACATTAGGCAGCATCGATTTTTCATTTTTAAAATTAGGCGAAGCGAAGTTGTGAATTGCTGTTAAAATAATTTTTGCCAATAGTTTAATTGAATTCGATCATAAATAGACTTGCCACCTTTTCAAATTTCCAAAACGGGACACCATTAAAAAACATAAAACAAAAATCCCAAAAAAATCGACGTCTCAAAATTTCTATGACGTCTCAAAATTGAGACGTCATAGAAACTTTTGGTAAAGCACTTAGATTCAGGACATCAACCTTTATTTATCATATGTTAAACTTTAACACAAGTTGCACCGTTTTTCTGTAGCATCCAATAAGATGAAAATCTTATTATCTCAAAAACCCTACTAACGATTTTTTTTCAAATTGGGCTTAAAATGTTTGTACGGGTGCCAACTAACATAATCTGCAATAAAATTTCATATGCAGCGAACTTTTAGTTAAACTTGTTCTACCACACCGCACAGAAAATAATATTAAGAAAAACAATTTGAGTAATCACTTGTTGAATTTAACAAAAAAATTAAGTAATTTTTTAATTGACGCAATTAAAAATTTACTCAAAAATTAAAATAAAAAATTGAGTAAATAATTTAATACAAATTTAGTATTTTTTATTTTTTTTTATTCTTTTGGTATTTTGAATTCTTATTTAGTTTATAGTTTTTTGTACATGTATATGAAAGTTTGTAATCGTCTTCATAAAATGTTCGTATGTCTGTGAGACATAAACATGTTTGGTAAAGTTTGAAAACACAAGTTTTTTGATTTTTTTTGTAAAAAAATTTAAAACTTTTTTAAACTTTAAAAAAAATAAATTGAGAAAATTTTTACTTGACACAATTAAACAGTTACTTAAAAAAACGAAAAATTTTGAGTAAAGTTTTAATTGTGTCAATTAAAAATTTACTAAAATTTACTTGGCAAACATTTAATAAATTTTTATTAAAAGTTTACTCAATACTATTAAATCGTTTACTGGTGCAAAACTGAGGAATTTTTTACTCAATAGTATTAAAAATTTACTTAAATATTTTGTTTATTTTTTTCTGTGCGTGATCTGGTTGAAATTTGCAATACCTTTTTTTCTATTTTTTTCCTTTTCCTGTATTGCTGGCGATTCATTTATATCTGCTGCTCTTTTTCTGTTCATTTTCCTATGAAAAATTTAATAGTTTTAACATTTGTGCAAATTTATTGAAAAGAATATTAACTAAAATAATAAAAAAAACACCTCTACAAAAAATTACGCTCTGTTAAAATTTTAATTCATTTGAAAGTTGACAAATGAAATAAAAAATTCAAAATTTTCGTTTGACAATTTCACAAATCAAAATATACAAGTGTTGCTAATATGTATATTAAAAAAAATGACAGTGTTGCTAACAAAAATAAGTACTAAAGTTCACGATTTTTTTTTTTTTGTGACAATGAAAAAATTAGTTTTTTTCCTAAAACGGGACAAATGGCGTCCCGCTCAGGGTATCGCCGGGACACGGGACACTCCACTCTAAAACTGGTCTGTCCCGACGAAAACTGGACGGTTGGCAAGTCTAATCATAAAGCAAGGTTACAAAAAGATCTACCCTAGTATATAACCCAAAATTTATATCAAATTCTTAAAATTTTCTTATATGGAGTTCACACTACCGACTTTAAACATCTCATGAGTGTTTAAGCGCTAAACAATCAAAATTTGACTTGTTTCCCCATACATTTGGTTGTTTAGCTAAACAATCAAATTCGACTTGTTTCCCTGTTGAACATTTCGCTAAACATTTCAAAGGCAGGGTTCGGTATATTTCCTTTTAATTTTTCTTTATTCTATGCCAAAAAAAAAGATTTCATAGCAACCAGCTTGTGTATCTGTCAGCCATTTTCTTAGCAAAACATTGGAAAATTGAGAAATTATAAATATTTAAAAAACTAATAAAAACTACTGAAAAATCAGAAAAAAGTGTGTGTTTTATTAATAATTATATTGGAAAAGCTGCACTAATAGTGAATTTTGCCTTCCATCGAAGTATAAATATGCAAACAGCTTCGGACAGGTCCGGAACAAAAAACAGAAAAATCTTCCTATTTACTTGGAATTAGTCAATAAAAAGGTGTTCCGTGTAGTGGTGTTATGTAAATGTTATAAAAAAATTAAATATCTTGTCTTCCGCCAAAGTTTAAAAGGATTTTAGAAATATTTTTGCAATTTTTTTCAGAATTAGGTTATGTGCGTTTGTTTACAAACGTTAAACACTCAGCGTTAAACGAGCAAAATGTAGTGTGAACGATTTTGTTTACTTTTTTAAACAAGTGGCTTAAACGAGTACAAATTCTGTAGTGTGAACTCCGTATTACTTTTGTTGCCAGAAATTGTCAGTGTTAATATTAGTTATTCATTATGTATTGATAAGGAATTTCACGATTTATAAATATTAAAGGTCATTTTTATCAAAATATTTATTGTTATCCAAAAATAAGTCGATATTACTTATTATCCAAAAGCAATAAATTCAAAGTATGATTCACTTTAATTAAACTACACTATTTCCAATTGCATTTTCAAATTTTCCAAACGAATTTTTAAATTGTCCAAATATATGGGGGTTTTCGTGTCAACTGACACAACTTTTGAAACCAATGTCTTCCGATCGGAATGAAATTTGCACCAAGGTTGGTCCCTTGGATAGTAGTTCAGACACAAATAAAATAGGAGGTAAGCACAAAATCTAGTAAAGTCAGGAAAAGTCATTGTAATTTTTATCGCGTCAAGAAAGTTGCAAATTTACAATTTTATTGGAAATTATTTTATTTTTAACTCTCGAAAAATAGGAAGAAGCAAACAATTATTTTACGAGGCTTTTTTTTTGGCAATTTAAAAGATTTTTTTAAGTGTACCCTATGGAGCCATTTCGAAAAAATCGATATTTAATTAGCGACTTTATTTTTTTAAAATCACAAAATATTGAAAAAGTGCCTTAGTTTGAAGAGCTATAACTCCTTAAGTAAATATCGGATTTTTATAATCAAAATTAAATTCGAAAGTCCTCTACCTTAAACGTAAAAGTTAAAAAACAAATTGTGTCATTAAAAAATGCATTTGCATTTAAAATGAATTTTTTTTAATGTCACATTTTCGTCAATTTTTTACCCCTATTGATTTTTTTTAATTATCATATTAAACTATGACATTTTTACAAAAAAAAATAGTAATTATTTTAATGGAACACAAAAGCCTTCTGTTTTTACCCCCAGTTTCTGTAACACGAACGCCATTCGTCTGCGATCTGATTACACCGTCGGACAAAAATGAAAAAGTCGTTAAACACGAACTGGATAAAAAACGTTTAAAACTATAGACTAAATTTAGTAAAACTGCATTTACAGTTTTTCATTTCGTGATCCTGTTTCCTTTTAAAAGGACAAAGTTTTAGAGGATTACATTTTTTTAAATATTTTTTTAATATTTGTACTTTGCCTAGGATGCCACTTGTGATATCAAATGAAAGAGGAGGATCTCCCCTAATTTTCCTTTTCTATTATTTTATATACACTCAGAAAATTATTGCAGTTACTACATGACGGTCGTTTGTGTAGTAAGTAGTAGCTGTTGTTTTTAACTACAATTTCGGTCGTTTTTGTATGAAAAAATCTCAAACAACTTTTTTTGTAGTAGTTTCAAAAAATAACTACAAAAAATATACTACACTGTAGCAATAGTTGATTTATGTAGTTGTTTTTAGTTTTTTTTCTAAAACTCGTTTTTTTCTAGAAATTTTTATTGCAAACGAATGTGTCGAGCGAGTTGGTCGTGCGGGATGCGGAAGGAATTATTTTTATACCAAATAAATAATATCTAAATAAATTAAATTACAATTTATTAAATTTAATTATAACAAAAAATATGTTTTTGGAAAAATATTCTTTAGCGAAAGAAAATAAGTGGATAAATGAGATAACAAGTGTGTATAATATAGCGCTCACATAAGCGTGCGTAAAAACCAATCGGAAAAAAACAAAATAAAATGTGGGCAGTGTTTTGTTTTCTTATGAGCGCGCCATCTTTCTTTTCTTTGTATACACAACAGAGCAGGTACATACTTTTTTGAAACATTTCAAATGAATTCTTTTTTTTTATAAATCAATTTTGCCAAAGCATTTCGTTTTTTTTTATTCCAGACAAATTTTGATCAGTAGCGGTGAAAATTTGAAATGAACTATTAAAAAAACAAAGGTAAATACAATCAATTTATTTTGTTTAACATTTTATTAATATAATTTTTTTCTTCTATAATTCCAGATAAATACATCAAAAAATTGTCATCATGTCGAAATTCTATACAACCAACTGAAATGTATTGCTTTTTAAATAAATAAATATCAATCATTTAAACGTTTAAGAAATTTTTTAAATAAAATTTCAGGCAATTGTAGAAAAAACAACTGTATTAAACAGTTTTGTAGTAGTTTTTACTACATTTTGTAGTTGAAAATCAATAGTTAAAAACAACAACATGTTCAGTTGTTTTTACCGTTTATGTAGTGGACGCCTTTTCAACGACAAAATGTAGTCAAAACAACTGTCTTTTGTAGTAGATTTTACCGACATACTTTTTTGAGTGTATCAGGCAAAAGGAAGTAAGTTAAGTCCTTTCAAAACTTTATCCTTCAATATCATTCAAAATTTTCAGCAAAATATTTTGATAAAGTTTTCAAATGACTTTATTCACATTAGGGTTGCCAGACGGCCGGGAATGACCTGGATTTTCCAGTTATTTTGGGTCTGGTCCAGTTTCCAGTTAAACTACAGTTTTTCCAGTTGCAAAAGAATTTCTTTAATTTTAACAATTATTTTTTTATTAAATATACGTTAAATTTTTTTGACTACTTTTTGAATAAAATAACAGCCTCTTTTGGCTACTTTTAAATGTGCTCTTTTTGGTGCATTTTCACTACTTTTATTACTTTTTCGAAAATTTCGGGCAGTCTAGTGTTCAATTCGGCACGAATGTTTGCCTTGAGATCTTCGATGATTTGAGGATTGTTTGGTGTACTATTTGTTTTTTAAAAAAACTCACAAAAATAAGTCCCTTTTTGACATAGCACTGTGCGATTCCCACATCCATGGAATTTTAACTGGCCACATAAATTTCCCGATTTGACCACTCCAGACTTATATTTGTGGGGTTATTTGAAAATCGTTAGATCCTTTATGAGCTCACCATCAATATTTCGAGATGATCGAAAAAGTAATGAAAATGCTTAAAAAGGTTACATTTTGGCGTGGCCAATAAAATAAAGTCGGTAATTTGATTGATATTATATTATATTCGAAAAGAATTCCAAAATAAAAATGGCTCACATTTGAAAACAGTGCCCAATTTCTGTAACTATGCGAAAAGTTTTCGCATCGAGAAAAAATAAATAATATTGTAGTCATTTAGTTTCCTACAGGGTGAGTACAATGACGCTAGTGTTAAAAACATCGAATACAAAAAAGAAATCAAAGTTTTTTTCTGAATCACTCTGTGACATACTGGATGACTATAACGTTATTTTATTTTTTTCGATGCGAAAACTTCTCGCATAGTTACAGAAATCGGGTACAGGTCGCAGTTTTTATTCGATTGGTCTGAAAATTTAAATTTAAGCTTATCTTAACTCAAGGACGAAGCCTATTGAAACATCGGTCCATATTAAGACTTAGCTCCCATAAAAACGTCCACTTTGAATTTGGCTCAAATGGCTCTTATAACCGTACTTAAATAGGTAGCCTTTCGAAATTTGGCAGGTAAACGTATTTCGTATTCATAAATCATCGTTCCAAATTTGATGGGAATCGAACCAGTTTTTTCTATATAAACCACCCCACCGATAATGACATAAAACTCTTAAAATTCATTAAAAAAATTTAATATTTGATTAAAATTTGCAGGTATTTAACTCGTACTTTTTGCAGGTATTTAACTCGTACTTTAGTAGTCTTATAAAATCTTATTATAATTGGACCATTTTTGGACTGACAATGAGTCTCATATACAAATTTTAACCGATATTAAGATAAACCGGTCAATTGCCAACAAAAATAAGCATATTTCACTTAAATTAGCTTTTTGTGTGTTTGCTACAGTAATTAAATGTCCAACAAAATATAGATCGAATCGGTTCATGATTGGACTTGGGATCCATTTTGCGGGAAACACTGGTGTAGGGTATTATATGGTCGATCTTGATACTATAATTTTCTTACTTGTTTTTTATACTTTTTTATATCAGAATAAGTTCGAAGTCTTGTACCCAGGAGCTTAGAAATAAAATTTAAATAGTAATAAAATTGTATAACTTACGTGCAAAAACCAAAGAAAATAAATTCCTTAATAATTATCGCAGGGAGGAAGATGTCCTCCGACATCAACGCCAACCCCATCGATTTCAGAAACTTTTTGATATTTATGCTTAGCTTGCCAAAATTAATAAAAAATGCATCGCAAGATAATTGTTTTTTTTATACCCTCCAACCACAGTATGGGGGTATACTCACTTTGTCATTCCGTGTGTAACGCATTGAAATATCAATCTAGGACCCCATAAAGTATATATATTATTGATCAGTGATCGATTCTAAGACATTCTAGCGATGTCCGTCCGTCCGTCTGTAGAAGACACGATACAGTCCAAAATAAAAGAGCTAGACTTTCGAAGTTTGGCACGAATATGTCTAATGTTCCTAAGGCAGGTTAAGTTCGGAAATGGGCAAAATCGGACCAAGGGGAAAAAAGTTCCCCCTTAGAGAACTAAACCAAGCCAAGAAAAATCACTTTTTTTGCAGGGCTTTTTGTACTTTTGCTAAGCAAATGCAACATTCTTATCTCAGAAGAAGTTCAAAATCACAAGGGGAAGGTGCCCCCTAACGTCTCCCACCAACCCCCCCCCACCAAAAAAAAAAGACGCCCCTGGATTTTTTTATATTGTTTTTTTTTACATTTTGGAGGGTATAAAAGATTCGGCACAGCCGAATGTAACACTCTCACTTGTTTTTTTTAATTTTTGAAAAATCAAAAACTTTGGTGGAAATTTTTTTCAAAAAAACTTTGATCGAGGGGCACCACGTGTTGAAATGATCGGATTTGGCTCAAATTAAGTTTAAAGAAAATACTGTTTTAAGCTCAAGGGAAAGATATTTTGAGATTTTTTTTTAATTTCTTGAACGTAAGATATATAGTCGCAACAAAAAGTCAACTTTTCGACTTTTTTCAAATTTTTAAAAGTCTACTTTTCGACCTTACGACTTTTTTAAAAAGTCGACTTTTTTCAACTTTTTGACTTTTTTCGACTTTTTCCAACTTTTAAAAAGTTCTTTTTTGTGTAAAAAAATTTTTTTTTGACTTGTAATCATTTAGGTGCTATTTTTTTGGTTGCATTTTATTTATCAATGTTGGATATTAATGTAATGAAGGTTAAAAAAAGTCGAAGAAATCGAAAAAGTGGAAAAGGTTGAAAAAAGGCAAAAGTAGACTTTCGATTTATAGAACCCTGTCACTGAGGTTGTTATTTAGCTCTGCTGGTATTTGAGATTTTTTTCAGAAAAAAGAAATTATTTTCATCTGGCAAAAGTTAAAAAAAAATCAAGTCGATTTTGGGCTAATTTAATTCGACGCATTTTTAGCACATTGGGCCTAGTAGAATAAAAATTTGCTCGGATGTTCAAAATCGGAAAAAAATGCTAGTCTTATATTGCATACATAATACATTCGGCACATCCAACTAAATCTTGTAAAATAGTAGTTATTAGAAATTAAAAATAAGTTACGTACAATTTTTTTCTAAATTTTTTGCTTATGTGGGGTGAATTTGGAAGGTAGGTGATCAACCAATCCCATTTTAGTTCTGACATTTATAAAGCCGTGACAGAAGTTTAACGATGATATCTCTACTGAAAGTTTTTTTTCCACCCACTTCATACAAGTTCGACTACTAGAATGTATTTTTTTTATTTTTTTCTGTTAGAAAAAATTATATCATGGAGTCGGCCAAGTCGAATTTAACTTTTTTACTTGTTTTAAAGAACATTGGTTAAATAAATAGTTAAACAAATTGTGTTGGCTCATATATGTATGTATTTAAAATCTTTATTATATCAATTTCTTTATCTTCACAAATTCTTGCCTGTTTTTAATAAAAACTACATATGTATGTAAATGTAAATATGATTTTCTTAATTTTCCTTTTAAATATAAAATTTTTATTTTTTTTTTATCGTTTATATTATCACCGTACAAAATATTTCACATGCTTTTTTTTTTAATTCTTTACCTTATTGGAAAAATACACAAATTTATAATAAATTTTATTTAGATAAATAAAATATGACACCTTTTTTTCATCATAATTACATAATTGATTAAGGCTTTATGATAACTGCTTTTCAAATTTTTATAATAATTTCGATAAATTCAAAATTATCATAGAAGATACCTTGAAAAAAGTTCTTGAAAAAAGCAGGTCTCAAATAGCCTAATGTGATAAATGTTTTTATGTGTTTTTTTTTACAATGGCAATTTTTAAACCAATGCAAGTGTAAAGTTTTGTTACAACAAAGACGTAAGAATATATTTAGCATTTTTTTATTTACATTCTCAAATAATTGTTGCAAACAAATTTACACTTTTGCACTTTGCAAGGATAAAAATGTCTGACATTGATTTTATATATGTTTTGATAATTAGAGTTTAATATATTAAATACATTGATTTGATTTAATTTAGTAAAAACATTTGTGTAATTATTTATGTCAAGATAATATTATTATAAGAATTTTATGATGTTTTGGTTTATTTTTACATTTGATGTATAAATAAGTAGATTTACAGATATTTTTTTTTTTTTTTTGTTTTTATTTAAAATTAAAATTTTATTTTAATGTCACAGAAGCCAGTATAAAAATATGTTTGTTTTGTTTTTCTATTTTATATGTTGTATATTGTTTATGTTTAATAAAAAAAATGTTTAAAATTTAAGCACCTTAGGAGGTTTAGAAAATTATTAAATTAAAAAAAAAATATTGAAAATATAATTTGAACATAAATTTTGGAATGAAGTCTTATTTTTTGTTTACATATTTTTTGTTATACATATTTATTTATAAAAAAAACTCAAAATTAGTTATTTAGATAATAATGTTATAAAATTTAATTCTATTTAAAAAAAAAAAAAACATTTTGTTAAATATTTTAAATTAAATTATATTGTGTAAAAAAATCCCTTTAAAAAAATCTTCTAATTATCACTTTAAGCTGAGGTTTTTTTAAAATAATTTCGGTTTAAAATACTATTTGTTAATAATTTACATAAAAAAGCACCTATTTTAAGAATAAAATGTATAAATAAATTGTGGAACTAAAAAAACGGAACAAATTTGGGAATTTTTTTTTGTTGGTTGTTTGGAAAACGTAGTATTACAAGATTATAGCAAAATTATGTTAAATTATCGTATATATATTTATATTTTAATTTATTAATAATTAATTAACTATTATTATTTTAATTCTTTTTTTTTTTTGTAAAAAAAAATGTGATGAAAATATTGTTTTTAATTTCACTCATTCCTTACAGGGTAAGGAATGGCACACACATGCGCCGCACATCACATTGAGCAATGTGTCATGTGCCCATAGCATGGCACATCTAAAATGTGCAATTTGTCCTAGTATGACACATATCACATCTGAAATGTGCCGTGTGCCCGTTATGGGATCATGGCACATTACAGATGTTTTTTTTCCATAATAGTTTTAAATTACTTATTTAAAAAAAATTTTTTTTGGAAAAAAAGAAAAAAAAATACGTTTTTAGAAAAAGTAGTATTTTTTTAGAAAAGTACTATAACACCTTAAAGAAAAAAACGTACTTTTTCAGGAAAAAAGTACTTATTTAGAAAAAAGCTATTTTTTCCTAAAAAAAATATTATTTAAGAAAATATAGTACTTTTTAGAAAACAAGTACTTTTTTGGAAAACAAGTACTTTTTTGTAAAAAAGTAATTTTTCTAGAAAAAAGTACTTTTGTACTACTTTTTTTTAGAAAAAAATTACTTTTTTTTTAGAAAAAATACTATTTTTCTAAAAAAGTTGTAAAAATGTAGGTTCTTATTTAAAAAAGTACTTTTTTATTTAAAAAAAGTACTTTTTTCTAGAAAGTAAATTTTTTTCTAAAAAATACTTTTTTTTTTTAAAAAAGTACTATATTTTCTTAAATAATACTTTTTTAGGGAAAAAAGTACTACTACTATTTTTTCTATATAAGTACTTTTTTCCTGAAAAAGTAAGTTTTTTTCTTTTTATAGTACTTTTCTGAAAAAGTACTATTTTACCAAAAAAGTGCTACTTTTCTAAAACTGATTTTTTTAAAAAGGATTTTTTTCTAAAAAAGTACTATTTTTCTAAAAAAAAGTATTTTGTTTTCTAAAAAAATACTACAATTTTTTCTGAAAAAAGTACTACTTTTTTTTCTTAAAAAAGTATTTCATTTCTTAAAACAATTATTGAAACAAAAAAAAACATCTGAAATGTTCCATGAACCCATAACTGGCACACGGCACATGTGCCCTTGTATGGCACATTTCAGATGGGACATGTGGCATACTAGGGCACATTGCTCATTACAGATGTGCCATGTGCCGGTAGCACATCTGAAATGTGCATTGTGCCATACTAATCTGTCTAAAGATTTGACCAAAATTTTGTCATATGTTTTGAACAAAATTTAAAGTCCAAAATATGTATAACATTAAGCATGTGTAAAGCTGACATAAATGTGTAAAATGTAAATCTTTACATTTGTACTAATCACAAATTTTAGCAAGACCGGTATTTTATTTTTGTATGGCCAAAAGAAATTTCTTTCGATTTTTAACGTCCGGGCAAATTTGTATTTTATTAAGCCTAAAACTTACGAGGAGCACACTTCAGGCCAATCGGATTAAATTAACGAGTGGTGGTTGGCAATAAAAGTTTTGAATTTTTGAAAATTAATATTCGTGCCAACCTTTATAGGGGTCCAAAATTTGAATCTAAAAAAAATACACTCCCAAAAATTTTCGGGAGTGCAATGCAAAACTTTTATCGAAGGGCGCCATGATTTTGCCCAAATTAAGTTTAAATGAAAGTTTGTCTCCAGCTTTTTAAAATGGTTAAGGAATTTTTGATTTTTAATTTCTCTCTCATTGTATTGAATACTTAAAAGGGACAATTTAACATTGCCATCACGTGGTATTATGAGAAAATTTTGGTTATAGCAGGGGGTCTGCACGCACCTCAAACATATTTTAAACAAAACAAATTTATAAAATTATTTATATTAAAAGTGTAAATAAATAAAGTACAAATTTCATGACTTTAAAAATCTAAAATTTCCCTTTAATCCCTACCAGACTTGCGTTGAGAAGAATAATTGAGAGATGAACCACTTGCAATCTCATATCTTAATTTCTCTAGGGTTATAGCCCTAATATACATATAGTCGCTGAGCCTAAAAACGGAGCTATGTGTTTTTAAAATTTGTTTGAAGAGTCACAAGAACCAACCTTATTTGTTCCATTCACAGTAGGTACTTTTTAAAAGTCAACTTTTAACAAAAATACAATTTGAAATATTAGTTTTTGAAAGGACCAAATAAGGCTGTTTCTTGGACTTCTTTAAAACAAATTTAAATATTTTTTTAATTTTTTTGACTATATATTGTTGACTGCCCAGAACCTTTGGAGTTTGAAAAATCTAAGCGAGGCCAAAAAAAAAATTTAAAAATGTTTGCTGATTAGATTTTTCCTCCTTTTCTTAAAGGAAGTTACATTAAATGCTTTTTTGCTTTTTTTTATTTAAAAAAAAAAAATTATCGAAATTTTAAAGTAAATGCTAAATTTTGTGATTGCTTTTGAATTCTGAACAGTTAAACTCCACTGTATTTGTTTGCAAAAGTACTTATGCATATGTCTACATCAGCGTCTCCCGAAAATGAAAAATTTTAGGGCATGCCCCTAGAACGATGCTTATTAAATTTTTTTTAGGTCATCTTCAGACCAAAAACAATTAAAGTATACTAATAGTAGACCCAAAAGCCCCAAAGGGGATTGGTCACTTACTTCCAGTTTTTCTTTTATAAGGTTAAAACTGTTTTTTTTTTTTTTTGTTGAACATTAACCACTTTGTTTATATGCAATTTTAAGAAAATTGTTTTAGAAATTTTTTAAAATTATTCAACTTAACCTCTTTTTTGTTTTTTTTTTTAACTCATTCTCATAGAAATATTTGTATCACTCACATTAGTTTTTACTTATTGATATTATTACTATGATGATTATTATTATTATTATTATTAAATATATTTCTATATAAACGGTTAAAATAGAAATTTCTACTCATAACCGTTGTCCTTACTAGTGAAGGATTTTTCAGTAATTCTCACAATGATCCACCACTACCATTACTACTATTATCATCATCCTCATCAATATCAGCACCACTTTCATTATTACCAGCGCTGCCTGCTCCGGAGGAACGACGACGACGACGGCCATTATTAAGATGTTCTATGTTTGTAGAGGTGGCCGTCGTTGCCGCTGTTGATATTGTTGAGGGCAAAAAATGCATAAGATTTGTATCAATAACACCATTTAAACTAATCGGTGGTGTAGTCGTGGATAGTGGGGTGGCTTCACATGAAAAACGACTTGTATTACTGTTGCTGCTTGTACTCAATTGATCATCGAATAGATCAATATTAACAATGGTCGATGTGGCATCATTAGCAAAACAATTGTCTATAGCATTGTTGGTTAGATATTGTAGCTGTTGTTGTTTAACTGTATTTTGACATATTGAATTGTGCGTTTCCGTTTCCTGCATTGAAGGAGGTAAAGAGTTGATCGTATTTATCATATCATGTGATTTCTTTTCACTCAATTTATGTTTTATTGTATTGCTATTGGTAGCATCAGTCATTTGTTGTTGTATATTGTGATTGAGTTGATTTTTCATTTTATCGACACCATCAACACTATCCGTATTTTGATTGTTAAGAAATTTTAAACCTGTAAATATCAAAAGGAAGATAAATATTAATATCTAAGAGAGAGAGATTATTTGAAAAGAATTTTTTTTTTGTAAAATTCCAATTCAAGGTAAATAAAATATAAATACCGTTAAAAAAATGCACTTAAAAAATATATGATGATTACTAGGGTCCGACCGAATATTCAGCTTCGAACAAAAAACAATATTTGACCACTGTTCGACTTCGGCCCTATTTTTGGCCAAATCCCGAATGGTTGTATAAAATTTGTACAAAAACATTTTGCTAACAAGGGAAGTATTCAAGCCCTTATGAACCGATTCGCCTGTAATTTAAAATGTATATAACAGAGACAATTCTAAGGTTGGGGTGTCTCGACTTATCAGCCATATCGTGGATTTTTGGGTTAAAAAAATGGCAAAACTTATTTTTTTTTTGGATTTTTTAGCCATTTATTCTTAAGAAACAACATGATAAGTAAGGCTGCTGTTTTGCACCCTTTAAATATAGAGGACAAAAGCAGGAAAAATACGTGTCCCTTTATTTTTCCTGCTCTACAAAATAAAATCAATTCCATAAGATCCACGGATGACACCAAGGAGACTTCCCTTGTTAGTTAAATATTTTTTTTCACGAAAATGTGTAAATTTTGGTGGGTATTTATGTAGATATCTACGATATCCATATACTCAAAATAAATTCTCAGAAAAATCTGCTGAAAATAAATACACCCATATTGAGCCATATTAGAAATTTGTTGATTTTAGCAGACACGGTTTGCTGAAAATCTGTCATGATTATCTAGGTGAAATCATCAGAGAAATATATCATCAGAGAAATATGTCAAAACAGCAGAGAAATTTGCTAAGACATTTTCTAGAAAGTTTTTGTTTTTAGCAAATTTGTTTTCATGAAAACTATAACTTAAGAAAGTTTTCTTGAAAAAAGGATGACAGCAAACTATTTCTGTAAAATTACAAAATAATCTGCTAAAAGAATGTTCAAAAATATGTTTAAAATACCGTTTTGAATGCATAAAAAAATTAACACTTTAAAAAAAAAGTTTAGGAAATTTTCTTGAAAAAATAATGAGAGCAAACTATTTCTATATATTTAAAAAATAATCTGCTAAAAATATGTTCAAAAATATTTTGAAATTCAGCAAATAGAATCAGAAAAACGTAGTAAAATCTCCGTTATCTTGTAAAACTGAATGACAGAGATTTTATTTAAAATATAATTTGCTAAATCAAATTGAAAGTCGTTTTACAGATTTTTTGACAGAGTTTTGAATGAATACGAAATAATCTATATTAAATTTAAGTCGACACGTATTTTTGCTCTTGACGATATTCCTGTTGGTTTGGGAGTTATCGGAATTTTCCCGAAGGTCCACATTGGTTTAAATGGGGGCAACGAAATTTTTAAACACTAATACAACACTGGGGTCGTGACACACCAACCCTAGAATCGTCTCTATTACATATACATATATTTTAAGTTTTAGGCAAATCGGTTCATAACGGTTGGAATACTTTCTTTGTAAGTGTTTTAGCAGCAAAAACAAAATTTTACACTCCAAAAAATTTTCCGATCGAAAACGATTCAATGGGGACCAATACGCAGAGACAGAATGCTACCCAAACAAGTCTACATAAGTTACCAGATAAAATAGATATTCCGGAAAGGAGCGTATGGTCTACTAACACTTGGAATCCAGAATCAAGTTCTCAATTGTGGTTTGCTGATGACAACACTCAAAATAATTCTACAGTAAAAGGTTTAGTAAGTGATTTTGTACCAAAATCTACTAATACGTGTAGAGTTTTGTTTTAGTTTAAAAATAAAGTTTATTTAAAGATACAAAGTTTATGTTGTTTAATTTGATAAAGTAAAAATAAGGGTTGAAATATTGTTACGCGCACGACCGGCTTCTTTGACACACTGAAGTAGACTCACTAAATGAGAAAATGTGACTGAGTGTGTGTGTGTGTTTTTTCATTCTCCTACAAATCGGCCTTCCTGCAATGGATTCGTCTCGAATTCGTCTTCATCATCTGGCCAAGGCTTAATAAATTCTGCACATGTTGATGTTTGCTTCGGACCTTCACTATTACCCACTTTAATTACGTCGTAAGTATTGTGAGGCTTAACTTTGACAATGCGATATGGACCAAAATACTTTGACTTTAATTTTAGTCCACCTCCAAATTGTGTCCTCTTTATTGCCACCAAGTCGTTAACCTTATACTGGGTAGCTGGTTTTCGTCTTAGATTGTAGGTTTTCTTATTCTCGTTCTGCAGTTTCAAAATGTTTTCCTTTGCCTCTTTTCTGGCATCGGATCTTATTTGGTCAAAATTAGAGATGACCTCCTGCTCAAGTAATTCTCTTATTCGAATGTCATCCTTGCTTTGCATTTTTACGCCTATCAATACCTCAAATGGAGTAGAATTGATACTTCTATTGTAGGTTGAGTTTAGGATTTGCTGAACTTTAGCTACGTATTTATACCATTTGCCTGGGTCGTCTATTGTAAGTTTTGCTAATACTGGAACGATTATACTATTCATTCTCTCTATTTGGCCATTGGCACGAGGTAAACCAGTTGTAATCTTGGAGTGCTTAATGGATTCGTTTTCACAATATTGTTGAAATTCTCCAGACGTAAACGCTGACCCACGATCTGATATTATCTGAACGGGATTGCCGAATATAACACTCTGTAATTCCAATTTGGAAATAGCATCTTTAGCCGTTGTTGACTTGGTTGGATATAACCAGCAAAATTTGGTAAATGAATCTATAACTGCAAATACGTGGTTGTAATTCTTATTGGTAGATTCTAATGGTCCGAGAAAGTCAACATGGTACGTCTTCAGAGGAACGTCTTCTTTTGGCAACGGATTGAGTTCACCTTCCTGTTTACCCTTCTTTCTGTTGATTACGATACAGGGAACGCAATTAGCGATATGGTGTTTTATTTTTTCATCAATTTTGGGTATGTAGTAGTCACGGCATATTAGATCCTTCGTTTTCTTAACGGCAAAATGACCTTTGTCATGAGCTTGCTTGATGATCTCACGTTGGATGCCCTTTGGCACCACCAGCAGCTCACAATCATTTACAACTTTGTAAATTATTTCACCTTTGAGAAAATAATCTTTATAAGTCGGTGTATTCTTCAAAATTTCCTTAATTGTTAAGAGATCTTCATCTAGCATTTGTGAACGTTTTATTTTCTCGACGACACTGTTTTCGTCGGTAATCATCATGATCGGATGTCGGGAAAAAGCATCAACGTGCTTCATCTGCGTACCAGATCGATGTTCGACGGTATAGTTATACTCTTGAAGGAATAGTATCCAACGAGCGACACGAGTACATAGATCTTTCTTCTCGAGTGTTTTTGTGAAAGCGTTGCAATCAGTGACAAGTTTGAAATGTATACCGAGTAAATAAACCTTAAATTTTTTCAACGCTTCGATGACGGCAAGAATTTCTAACTCGTAACTGGAATATTTTCTTTCTTGGTCAGTAGTTTTCTTACTCATGTAATACACTGGATGTAGTTGATTATCGTCAGGCGATCTTTGAAGTAAAACTGCTCCGTATCCCTCAATAGATGCGTCTGTGTGGACTTCGGTTTCATAGTTTTGATTGTAAATACGTAAAACAGGATTTTGACTCATAACAGTCTTCAATTGGTTGAATGCCGACAAATGTTCTTCATTTATTTCAAATTTACGATCACGTTTCTTCAGGTCAGTAAGTGGTTTTGCAATGATTGAAAAGTTCAGTATAAATTTACGAAAATAACTTGCTAATCCCAGAAAGCTTTCAAGATGCTTCAAGTTTTTTGGAGCAGGAAACTTTATTAACGCTTCAATCTTTTCAGGTGATGGCGAAATCTGTTTATTTTCGATTACGTATCCCAAAAACTGAATCCTCTTCTTCAAAAAATGGCATTTCCCAAGATTTATTTCCAAACCATAATCTTGGCAAAGCTCTAGGACAGTTTTCAAATTGTGTACCGCTTCTTCTTCATTCGTGGCTGTTATAATTACATCGTCAATATACGGTAAAGCTATACCCTTTCTAGTAAGATCCCTAAATATTGCATTTACGTGTCGTTGGAAAACTCCAGGAGAATTAGATAAACCAAATGGAACCCTTTTAAACTGATATTGTCCATTATGCGTTACAAAGGATGTGTACTTTTTACTTGACTCTTCGACAGATACGTGAAAAAAACCATTCTTAAGATCGATCGTAGAAAAAACGTTAGCTTCCTGTAGACGGTCAAGCTGGTCTTCGATCAACGGTAATGGGAATCGATCTTTTACTATTACCTTATTGATTCTTCTAAAATCTATGCAAAGTCTTGGTTCTCCATTTCGTTTTCTAACAAGTACCACAGGACTACTGTACTCTGACTCGGATGGTTCAATAACATCTTCTTTGATCCACTTTTCAACCTGATCATCAACAACGGATCTTTCAACGAATGGGAGACGTCTTGGAGTACAATGAACTGGCGTTTCGTCCTTTAGAATAATCTTCATTTCAACATTTGTTGTTTTGTTTTTGGATGGTCGATAATTTTCTATCAACTGTGTTACCTCCATCTTCGCATTTTTACTAGCAGTATTTTCAATATCAATTGTACTTACGTTTATTTCCCGTTCTTCGCAGACGTTCATAACCATGATTTTGTGTATTTCTTCGTTTGTGTCATTTTCAATTTTTCGTATTTTCAAATCATCAGGTGTAATCGTCACTTCAGCAAACGCACAAAATTCTTTACCCAATATTACATCAAAATCAATACAATCAGTAGGCACGACGTGAAAAGTTAAAATATAATCATCATTATTAAGATTCACTTTATGTTCAAAATTTCCAAGTGGTTTAATTTTGCTTCTGTTGCTGGCATTACCAAATCCAGTTAAATAAAAATCTGATTTATGAAGTTTAGGTTTAACCAATTTATCATAAACGTTAGCCGTAACAACATTATACTTGCTACCAGTATCAAACAAAGCTTTCGCCGAAAATGGTTCATTAGTCAAAAATTGTATATTCAGTTCCATGGTGTCACTTTTTACGGTTACCAGTTGACGTAGATTCGCCTTTTCTGGTTTTGTCGGACACTGCTTAGAAATGTGGCCAAATTTATTGCAGTTAAAACATTTAACGCCTTTGTCCTTGTCCTTGCAATTTTTAGATTCATGACCTTTACCACCACAATTGAAACATTTTTGTTCCTTTCTGTCGTTTTTGACTGTAGCTCTTGGTGTTGGCTTTTCGTATCGTTTATCCCGTTTTTCTGACATGGTCTCGTAACACTTTAGCTTAAATTTAAAATCCTTTAAATTTGCTGCGCCATATAAGATGGTCTTATTTATCGTCAAATCATTAACGCCATCAATGATATACTGCATAAGGGTATTATCATCAATTTTACCACGCGAGGCCAATTCCTTCATACTAAAGAAATATTCATGTACCGTTTCGTCCTTATTCATTTTACGTTCAATCATCATTTTATGCAATTGTGCACCGTTCACCGTTGCACCAAATTCGTTTTGTAATGCTGCTTTCAATTTTCCATAAGATGTAATCTTTTTCTCGCTGGCGATAAACATCTTAGCCACTCCCTTCATAGATTTTTTTGCAAATATAAATTTCTGAAAATCATCAAATCCCATAACAACAGATGTCTCCTCAAAATCATCTATCCACGCCTCTACAGGCATGTTACCATTTCCATCAAACGAAGGTATGGAATCTTCAACATCACGATAGTTAATTGCAAATCTTTGCATATTTAAACGTCTAGTTTCGTCAACTCGATTGTTGGTACGAATAATTCTCTGATTATGACTTGCTCTAGCGCCGTCATTTACGTTATTTGCATGTCTTGTATTGACCGTCGTTCTATTCGTTGCTGCATTTTGTATACCGCCGTTGTCGTCGTTGCCATCATTTGCTTCTTCAAAGCCGGCAAATTCAGAAGAACCGTCGCTTTCGTTGTTGTTTATAATTGTACGCTCGTCGTCGCCATGATCTGTATCGCCGTCGTCGTCGTCATCATGACCTATAGCGCCGTCGTCATCATCATCGTCGTCGTCGTCATTTTCCTGACAACAAAGTAATTGCCCCTTTCGCAGGTTGGAAAAAATGTATTGAAACAAGTTGTTGTTGTTGTAGCTCAAACCTAACAAGCCACATACCGCCACCATATCAGCATTGCTGAGGTTTTCATTAACATACTTCTTTTTCTTATCGAAATCGTCGTCGTCTATGTTAAATTCAAACCCCTGAAATTGCCGGATACGGTTTCTGTTGCCGCGGTCACCTTCTCCTTCAAAAATGAATTTGTGTAAAGCTACAACCACCAACTTTTTAGCCGTTGACAAGTTGTTTTTTATTTTTAAAAAATCTCCCAAAACGCTCATCTTGATGCCTACGCTTGCGTATGTATATGTGTCTTTTACTTTCGTCGTTTTGCTTCAGTATGTATTGTTGCACTTGTGTATTCGTTTGTGGCTCTTTAGCGATTTTTCTTTGCCCGCGTGTATGTATGTGTGTATTTTACTTTTTCTTTTTTTTTTTTCGTTCTAGTTCTTTCAACGCGACACGATTGGTTATGTTCTTTTTTGTCTTTTCGTTTTTTTTTTTTTTTTTTTTCGAAACTATTTTATACACACACACATATATATAATTAACAAAAATCACTTTTTATAACTTTAATCACTTTTAATTTCGTCTTTTAGCAATTTAGTTTTGATCTGGGTTGAGCCCCCAAAATTGTAGAGTTTTGTTTTAGTTTAAAAATAAAGTTTATTTAAAGATACAAAGTTTATGTTGTTTAATTTGATAAAGTAAAAATAAGGGTTGAAATATTGTTACGCGCACGACCGGCTTCTTTGACACACTGAAGTAGACTCACTAAATGAGAAAATGTGACTGAGTGTGTGTGTGTGTTTTTTCATTCTCCTACATACGTTACTAATTTTAGTACCTTAAAAGTACTAAAATTAGTCATTTTTACTGGTTTTGAGTAATAGTAAAAAATTTTAGTATTGGTTACCAATTCCTGCACTAGGTCCTTTTAGACTAAAATTTAGTTAAATTTTTAGTATTGAATACCCACGTTTTTTTTTGGGTGTAGAATCCAGAGCATCAAATGATCTCATTCCTTATTTTGATTTGGCATTCTGAATGAAAATTTAGTGATTGCATTCCCCCCCCAATCACATTTTAACGAATTCAATGAATTCACTTTAGACTCATTCAATTTATAAATATAGAATTTTTTATTCGACTTTTAAAAATCTAATGCATTCCATTGGGGTCAACATGTGTTGCCCCCAATGGGCCCTAATTTTGAATCTAAAAATGATATGTGTATTTTGTAAATTTTCGGGAATACCAATATTTTTTGGTTAAAAATTAGTGCCATTATGGTCATCATCTATGAAGAGGGTCGGCGATATTATGGACCAAAATTTGGCTCCATTTTGTTTATCTATTTAAAAAATCGATTGCATTCGCAGTGGAATGATAAAAAATCGAATGCATTCGATTTTTCTAAATCGAATGAACAAGAAATCGAATTCATTCATTTTTTTCATTCAATCAAATGCATTCCAAGGACTGCATTCAATGTTGATGTGAATGGATGATTTGGAGAATTCATTCCAAAAGGATTTCATTCTTCAAAGCTCTGCTCGAAGCAAATCAATATGATACTGGCGCAGGAAATTTTTAGTCCTGATTTCCAACGTGCATTACCTTTGGGGAAATCCCCATCGATATTTCAAGCAGAATTTTATGCCACTTATCTTATCGTAACAGAGACTTTATCCTCAGTTGGATCCCAGGCCACTGAGCAACGGACGGGAAGACTGTCTGGGAAAACGAGGGGCAAAGCCGATATTCAACGGTCCAGAACAATCTAAGGATTCTAAATATTCGCTGTCAACTTAGGAAAAAAAAAAATATATCGGACACTGCAATATGTAGATTCTGTGAAAATGACGTCGAAATGGCAGAACATATTCTTCTAGAGGGAAATTTATTAGCTTAAAACAAAATTTGGCCATAAGTTTATCAGAGGTATCGTCATAATTAGCTTTATTAATGAAACGGTACTGTACAGATGAACTATGTTTGAGAACTACTTATTTAATTAATAACACTGCGTGATAAAACTAACCACTATTTTAGAAAACAAGAGGTACGACCATCATTTCAATATATTTCGGACATGCTGAATCGAATGGCGTACTCCGTTTTTCGATGTATGGTACAGTTTTCTTGTAAAATGTCATTAAAGATTCGCTGGTTTTCAGATGCTTTTTTAACAAAAAAAAATTACAAAGCTAATGATTTTTAAATTTTATGGCATGGAAAACAAAGATATAACTTGTAGCAATATTTCTAATATAAATTTGGTTTAAAGCTTTTTATCTTAAGCCCCTTAATTCGTGGATTTCTTCATTTTTTTAAGTTTTCGCGAAATTTACCGCTAAATTGGTCTCTGATAAAAAACTTGCATTTTGTGGATCATAAAGGCGTCCATGACACTACGAATAGTGGACAAAAAACATCTATGTTATATGGACCATCGTGATGAAAATCGCGAAAAACCGTTTTTTTGTATATGGCAGCATCACTTTAGGAGATGATTTGAGGCTTCATCTTTTAGTATATAATGTGGGAACCTTAAACAATGAACTGACCCAAAATTTGTCCAAAAAAGTTTTCATTTGCAAAAGTTATCTTAACAAAAACTATAATTATTGTATCGCAAACACTGAAATAATAGTTTTTGTTAAGATAACTTTTGCAAATGAAAACTTTTTTGGCCGAATTTTTGGTCAGTTAGATATTTAAGGTTCCGACATTATATACTAAAAGATGGAATCTTAAATCATCTCGTAAAGTGATGCTGGCATATACAAAAAAATGGTTTTTCGCGATTTTCATCATGATGGTCCATATAACATAGCTGTTTTTTGTCCACTATTCGTATTGTTAGGGATGCATTTTTGATTCATTAAAAGCAAGTTTTTTATCAAAGACCAATTTGGCTGTTAATTTCGCGAAAACCTTAAAAAATGAAGAAATTCGCAAATTTAAGGGCTTAAATTGAAAAGCTTTAAACCAAATTTGCATAAGAAATGTTGCTACAAGTCATATCTTTGTTTTCCATGTCATAAAATTTATAAACCATATACTTTGCAAATTTTTTTGTTAAAAAACTGGCTCGAAATCAGCAAATCTTTAACGACATTTTGCAATAAAACTGTACCATACATCGAAAAACGGAGTACGCCATTCGAATCAGCATGTCCGAAATATATAGAAATGATGGTCGTAACTCTTGTTTACTCTTGATGCAGTGTAATGGCATCATCTATTATGAGAATATAATAGATTGTTTTTTGGAGGGATCGGTTCAAAATTAACCGAGTAAATTATTTCCCTACGTATATATATATTATTCGGTTTTGACTTATTAATTAAAACTAAGTTAAAATTAAGTTTTATACTTTATTTTTTTATTTTTTTTTTTTTTTATATATTTTTTCTAATTTTTATTGCGTTTTTTTATAGTTTTTAAATTTTTATAAATTTTGCTTTTTTAAATTTTATATTTTTTTTTTACTTTTTTCATAGTTTTTATGTATACTTAAATAATTATATACAATTTAAAACTTAACAAAAGAAATATAATTAAATACCACATTTTTTTTACTTTTTAAATACTTTTAATATTTTTTTGTTTTGTTTTTTGATTTTATTTTTTTAAATGAAATTATTTGGTATTTTGATATTAAAACAAAGTTAGTGTTAAAAATACTGTATCAATAATTAATAAAAACACAATAATAAATAAACAAAATCAACATATACAATAAACAAATAATGAATATAATTGTTTGTAACTACTCAAATAAATTACTACAAATAAAACAAAAAAAAAATAAAAATACATATATTTTAAAAATAAAACCTCGCAACAAACACACTTATTTTCGAAATCTTAAATCCTAACAAAAAATTGTGTCAATTGAGAGAAGAGTTTCACTTAAACGCTATTTAAACAAAATACATAGTTTAGTTTTAATTATTAATTAAATTTGAACTTTGAAAAAATTATAAATTTTACTTAGATATTTAAAACACTACTTTTCTGTTAAATTTTTAAAACTTTTTACATTACAATAATAAGCTTATAATATTTTATATGTGCTGTATGTATTTTCTTATGGAAAATTTTTTATAATTTTAATTATTTAATAGAAAATTATATTAAAAGTGCTCCCCAGATTTTTTATATTTATTTTAATTTAAAGAGTATATATGTGTTTACTAAATATAATAAATCAAGTGGTATTCAGATTGTGGCATACTTGTTGTGGTACTATGGCAAAAGTGCTCTTTTTTTGCAAAAATGCATTTATCTTTTTTTTTTAAAAGTGCACTTTTTTCACAGTACCAGGGCTGGCAAGTATGAAACTAACTACCACGATTATTTGTTGTTTGTTTTTGTATTTATTGTTGACAAATTTACATGTAAAAGTCAAAATTTTGACTTAAGGGACATATAATATTGTTTACCAAGGTGCTTCAATTTAAACATTTGTTGAATCAAATCCGAAAAAGGATTTTTATTTATTTTTTCTGTTAAGGATTGTTAAATATGCAAAACAATTTGCATAAATAAGTTCCTAAACAAGCCCAAAAAGCGTTCCCTTTAGCAAAAATTTGGTAGGTGAGAGAGTTTTTGAGACATATTTCGTTACTCATTTTACCAAATCGATCTGCACTTTTTTTGAGTAAATTGGTAACAATTAGCTGTTGAGAAAGCAGCTGTTTTTGTTTGTTGAAGAAAATTAAAAAAATCAAATTAAATAAAGAACTGCAGCATTTACCGATGTAATTCTTAAAGGGCTTATTGTAATTTGAAAATACCACGTGTAATTAATTCAAAGATTGTATTGTAATTTGAGGATTCATTTGTAATTCGAAGATTCTACTTAAAATTCAAATACTCCATCTGTTATTCGAAGATTCCGTTGTTATTCATTTTGCATATCATATATAATATCAAACAAATGTCCGTGGATCTTTTTCGAATTACAATTGATCTCTTGATCCCTCAACTTATTGTTAGTGGTAAAGGTTTTTTTTAAGTATGTCATTAAAGCTTCTTTACGAACAGCGACTTCGTGCTAAAGTTCTTGCTGCTCCTCGGGGCAGTAAGAGCTTTTGGTCGTTTGTTAAACGAGTCAGGGAAAATGCTAGTTCTTCTATCCCGACTCTTTTAAAAGACGACCAAGTATTCACTGAACCGGTTGATAAAGCTAACCTGTTGGCTGGTCTTTTTGCAAGAAACTCTTTTTTGTCGGAAAGCAATCAACCACTGCCCGAACTCGAGAGGGTATCCCATACTATGCTCAAGATATTTTTCCGAGCACGTGCAGTTAAAAGGGTTCTTGCGGATCTTAACGTAAATAAATCACCGGGGCCGGATGGTATACCAGCACTGGTGCTGAAACAGTGTTCGGTAACGACTTCTCTCGATTTATTTCGAGTTTTCTCAGGAACCGATCTATACGTGTTGTTATAGATGTTATCTCATCGGATGAGTTTCAGCTTCAATCAGGGGTACCGCAAGGTTCTGTTCTTTCTCCAAACCCTTTTTCTTAACGACCTTCTAAGTCAAACTTCAAATGCTATCTACTCTTTTGCAGATGACAGCAACATTTGTCATTCATTTTCCTTCGATCGTAGGCCAAGCCTTGTTCAGGTTGAGGAAAAAAGGCGGATTATGAATGACACACTTAATCAGGACCTTTTGACAATCTCTGAGTGGGGTCTTGCGAATAGGGTCAAGTTTAATGCACGCAAGACCCAATGTTGCTTGTTGATCCACAGGAATGTGGAATCACCAGCGTCATCTGTACAAATGGGTGGTATAGGTATCGAGGAATCGGACACTCTTGATGTTCTGGGCATGAAAATTCAGTGCGATGTCCGTTGGAATAAACACAATTTTCAAGTGTCGAAAGAAGCATTCAAGTGTCTCGGGTTTTTTAAACCGGTGTAAGAAGTACTTCACCTCATCCGATCTCCTAACTATTTATACCACCTACATCCGACCGAAGATGGAATACAACTCCCATATATGGGCATGGGCTTCAAAGTCTATTTGGGAGCTTTTGGACCGTGTGCAACGGAGGGCGTTGATGCTTATCAATGACAATAGGGTATCCAACTCTATTGACTCACTGGAGCATCGTCGGAATGTGGGTTGTGTGACCCTGTTCTATCGATATTACCATGGGAAGTGTTCCGTTGAGATAAGTGAGCTTATCCCTAGAGACCGAGTTTTTGTTCGCAACACTCGGTAGTCTAGTAGATCACATCCATTTGTTGTCGATTGTCCAGTTGATCGCACATCGCATTACAGAGAAGGTTCGTTTATCAGTCGTACTAGCCGTATGTGGAATAATCTTCCAGCGAAGGTCTTCCCAGCTTCTTTCAATGTAGATAAATTCAAGTCAAATGTCCACAAACACTACTCCCTCTTTCCTCCTCCTCACAACCTATTTTCCTGATATCAACACAATGCATTGCATTAGTAGGGGCATCCCCTGAGTGTTGGTTCAACGTAAAAAAAAAAAAACAATTATACGGATATGACTGAGACTTAACATATACGGCGGGCAACGATACATTGGAAACTTTTTTATAGTAGATGCAATTTGTTAAAGACAAAGTTAACCATATTAATCGTTATTATTATCAAACAAGTATTATTATAAAAAAATGTTATGTAGGTAATTTCTACAGCTTTAATTTAAGCTTGATAGCGTCTAGATAAAGTAAATAATAAATGTGCTACGAGGGTCGATCTGGAAAATGAAATTATTTATAGACATTTTTTAAAATATTTCCTAGTCGATTTTTTCCAAGTTCAAACATTAAAAATAGTCTTTTTTTCAGCGATCAAATCATTTTTCTAACAATGCATAAAACAGCGAATTTTTTTTTAGTGCAGTACAAAAAAAAATCCACATTTTTCACCTCAAATTCTTTTGACCACCAATTTTTTGTAAACAAAGAAAAATTTTAGTTATTATAATATTTCATTACTATACACTTAGGTGTACTAAAATTAATAAAAAATAACATATTTTCTTTGTTTACAAAAAATTGGTGGTCAAAAGAGTTGGAGATCAAAAAATGTGGATTTTTTTCTACTGTACTTAAAAAATTTCACTGTTCGTTTGGGACATTTGGACATTTTTTAAAATTGTTATGTTAGCAGTTAGAAAAAATCGACTTGGAAATATTTTTAAAAAATGTTCTGAAAAATGTCTATAAATAATTTCATTTTCCAGATCGGCTCTCGTAGCACATTTATTATTTACTCAATCTGGACGCCATTAAGCTTAAATTAAAGCTTTATAAATTACCTACACAACATTTTTTAAATGCTTTAACTCGACGGCTGATCGACATATGTGAACGGAATTGGATACCGGAAGGTATTTGAACAAACACAAATATATTTTTGTGTACAATTTTATTTTTCGCGGAATTTTTTTCATCAAGAATTTTTTTCTGCGGAATTTTTTTTTCAAATGGAAATGGCTCTGAGTTGGTGGGGGAACAGGTTGAACCTGACTTCTCGGTTCCTATAGTGAAATTGATGAACGAACTTGATAGGATATCAAAGAATAGAATGAATGATATGTGGACATCACTGACTACGTGCAGGATATCGCGAATCCTGTGGCCACTTCCAAATCCTAAGAGAATAGAAAGTCTTCTTACTTTTGGCAAACGGACGGTTAGTCTATTAGCGGAAGTACTACCAGAACATAATCGGACAAATGGTCGTGCGTATGGAAATCTCTGACAGGGACTATTGTAAGAGTAGTGGGGAAGTGGTGAAGGAGTCAGTGAAGCACTTGTGTGAATGTCCGGGTCTGGTGAAGCTCCGCCTTAAACATTTGGGGCAAAGATTTTTAGCAGGCTTGTAATGCCTAAACGATGTCTCATTGACTTCTCTAGCATATTTTAGGGAATCGTGGTGGTTAAGAAGTATACCATCGTATCAGAGGGGAAGTAGGGAAATAACAATTAAGGGAATTACAATGGGCCTTGTGGCCTCCGAGTGAATTCGTCAAATAGCGGCCATTCAAACCTATTGCACTTGTTTTTTTTTTTAATCACAATTAATCTCCCAGGCAAACTAAATCGAGATTTTGGCAGCAAAGCTTTTTTTTACAGCGCTTCCAAAAAGTGTTATTGAGTAAGGGAAACAAATTCAATTAGTGCCGAAAATACACATTATTTAACTGTATCTTAAAAGCGCTTTATCAAAGCTACCAAACAGTGCTCTAAAAGCTGCTCCCACTTAAGCAAGATTTCTGCTGGGCTTTTTCGAATAGCAATTGATCTTTTTCGAATTACAACTAATCTTTTACGAATTACAGTTTGAATCTTTGAATTATAATTGGAATCTTTGAATTATAAATGAAATATTCGAATTACAAGTAGAATGTTCAAATAATAAATCGAATTTGAAGGTTAACCTTTAAATTACAAATGGAATCTTCAAATAACAATTGATAATTTTCAAATGACATCTATAAACGGTGTGAACAAAAGAAATGTTTAGAAAACATTTGAGCCCTTATTTTCTAAAACTCACCATGCTGTACAAATTATAATATTTATTGTTGTCACAAGAACAATTTGGACAGAAATTTTAATAACGCAGCGCATTGCGTTTTAAACCAACTGGGAATAAATATTTTACAAAATAGGTGTGTTCCAGAACGTTACCGCGGGTGCCCGCGGGTACCCAAACCAGCCCGAAAAGCGTTCCCGTACGCAAAAATTGGGTAAATGAGAGAGTTTTTGAGAGAATAAATTACGTTCTCATTTTACCGAACTTACCCGCACTTTTTTTTCGGGTAAATTGGTAACAGTCAGATGTTAAAAAAACAGCTGATTTTTTTTGTGAAGCTAAATTGGAAATTTAAATAAAATAAAGAACTAAACCAAGGAAATGTGTTTTTTCAATACAAAAAAAGCTAATTTGTTATTAAAATAAACTTTTACAATTTGTTTTCTTGTTTAAAGTAATTTTTCTTACGAAAATATTTTAGCGTTATTGGTTTGTTTACATTTTCTATTATTTTGGGCTTGAAATGTGGTTTTTAGCGTTCCCGTACTTTTGTGCATTTTTGTGGTATCGTGAGAGGTTTTTTGATTTTCTCTCATTTTACCGAACTTTACCCGGAAAGTTCTGGAACACACCTAATATTTTACAAAATATCTTAAATTAAGAATATAATTTTGTAGAAACAGCTGATGTAAAAAAACATAACAAAACATTTAAAAATCGAATTTTCTCTGCATTTTTTTTTTGAGAGCAACTTAAGAAGCTTATAGAGCAAACTTGTTATTGAGCAATAATCCCTGTTTAAAAAAAAAAATGTTCAACAAATTTTTATAAAAAAAGAAACAGATTGATATAATGAAAATGTCATTCTTTCGCCAAAAATGGTTCATTAAAAATTTTTGAATCTTTTAATGTACTACTGCTACTATAATCCCTGGTGGATTCCATATCATGGCTAAAGTAAACCATATAAATGTAATAAATGAGTATTAAACAAAAAATACAAAACAAACAAATGGCTAATTCTTATCTTTTGCGCCTTTTTGTTTTCTTTTTTAATGCCCCCACTGTTGTCTGGGGAGTAACCACTATGGGGAGTGGTAAAGAAGTTGTGGCAGCTATATTATTAGCTACCGAGATCAATGATTCGTCATTATCATGTGAAGAACGCCTTCCTTCAAATTCGACACCACTCTCCTCGGCTGAGGAGGTGGACGAAGACGTAGCTGCTTCAATGGCAGCAATTAAATTAATTTTATGTTCCAATTTCTTGGTTTTTATTTTATGTTGATTGTGCACTACTGGAGCTGGGATAGTGAAAACATTATCATCCGATGTAGTAGCTGGCATGGGCCCTTCACTATCCGTGGTCGTAGAGTGTGTCAGTGGTTGGGTGGCTGTCAACAATTGATTCATCGAAAAACTTTCATCTAACAATGTTGGCATAGAAGTGTCGATTCCAGTTGATATCTGGTCGATTTGTGATTCTGTCATGGCTATTAAGGGTCTTAATTCCTCATCGTCCATTTGTTGATGTTCTGTTTGCTTCTGCAACTCCACTAGCTGTTGTCGTTTACGTTTTTGTTTTTTTGTCATTTTCTTTTCTTCCATTATTATGATTTCTTCTGAACCAGAAGAATTTGTCGATGATGAGAACTTCTCATTGGTTGTATTGGTATTAGTGGTATTTGTATCTTGCGAACTTTGTTCCAAACTGATATAAGGATCATCATTCTCTGTCAGAGATTTATAATCAGCCATAGATGGTTCATCCAATGCTGAAGAAGAACGATTTGATGAGAGTGTTGGAGAGATATCTGCCTTTTCGGGAGATGCACGTGAATGCTCGTTTTCATAGTGTAGAGAGCCACAGAGGGCAAAAATCAGATTTTGTTCTGTAAAACCACGAGGTGGTGGCGTGATTTTACGATGCAGTGCCGGATTTTCTTGTAAAGGACTTTCGAAGTTGATCAAACTGAAATTGCCGCACCTACTATCTGGTATCAACCCTAAGGGTTCAAGTGCTGGTAAGGGTGGCAAAGATTCCAAAGGTTCTAAAATTGAAAACTCATCTAAACCACATGCTCTTTTAGTTTTTTTTGTAACTTTACCCAAACACAACGGGGCATTTACTTCCTTAGGCGTGGGCAGTTCGGGTAGCAATTTTTCTTGGCTGGTAGACATTTTCGGAGCATTCAATTTGCTTACCGCCCCCAATGACGGAAACTTAATTATGTCTGTGTCTGGTTTATTAAGGTTTTTATTTATCATTTCGGCGCCACTTAAAGTTTTCCAGGCAGATGTTTGTGGAGGAGTTGGCAATATGATAGGAATATCTGTTTTATTCTTAGACGAAACACGTTTAGCCACTTCCAATTTTTTTTCACAAGCATCATTATCGGATACGTCTTTTTCTTTTATAATTTGCTTTATTACAGTTTTTTCTACCACTATTTTGTCGTTTTTATTAGATAGTGGAATAGCCATGTCCTCCTTGTTCTTGTTTTCTTTTAAAGTGATTTTTGTTTGGGTTCTTCCAGTTTCCTCTTCATTTTCCTGTGTTTTTTTAATTTCTTTAGTAATCTTTGTTGCAGGTTCTTTTTCATCATTAGCAGTTTCTTTTTCCTTTTTTTGGGGTGATGCTGGTGGCGTTGTTTTATTTTTAGCAATTTCTCTTATTGGTGCTGCCGTTTCCGTTTTCTTTTCAGATAATTCCTTTTTGATAGGCTCTCTTACTGTCTCCTTGGTAGCTTGAGAGATGCTTACTTTTGTTTTAATATCTTCTTGTTTTGGTGTTTCTTGTTGTTTCTCTTTGAGAGATTTTATGTCGGATAATTCTTGTTTAGTTTTTGGATTTACAATATTTCCTTTATTACTTTTGTTATCTTCTTTATTTTGTTGTTTTTCTTTGATTTCTTTAGATTCTTGTTTGTCTGATCTAGTATTAACTGCTATTATTTTATTATCAACTTTTCTTGGTTCTTCAACTTTAGATCGTTGTTCTTGTTTCTCGGCATTTGCTTTTGGATTTTTCTTTTCTTCTTCCGTTTTAGGTTCAACTTTTGCAAAGCTGTCATTTTTATTATCCTTTTCACATAACTTATTTGATTTATCGGTAGCTTTCTTATCAGCATCTTTAATTTTTACCGGTAGATTCTTTTCCGATACAATTTCTTCATGAACATTTATTAAAGCATCTTTTTTCTTTAAACCGTCAGTTGGTTTTGCCTCATTAATTCCAATTTTCTTAGAGGTTGCTTTTAAAACTGTTGTCTCATCCGATTTCTTGCAGGATGATGACTTAGATGTACTTTGCTGTTCCAAATCCAATTTTTCTTCTTTCGATGCCTCTTTTATTAAGGAAGGTTCTAATAATTTCTTATCCATTTTTTGCATTTCCTTTTCACTATTTTTTAATTTTTCTTCCGATTTTTTTGGTTCCGAAATATTTTCTGCAGTTTTTGTTAGATTTTCCTCTTTATCAACTAAAAGTTTATCCGTTGGTTTGCTTTCTTGCACACTTTTGTCTTGTCTCACTTCATCATAATTTACGTTTAAAGATTGCTCACTAGATTTAGGGGGAACAGCCTTGTGTTCGTCGTCCTTACTATTTTTCTTTTCTAACTCAGCAC
Organism: Pegoplata infirma; assembly: GCA_963921195.1. Taxonomy (NCBI): domain Eukaryota; kingdom Metazoa; phylum Arthropoda; class Insecta; order Diptera; family Anthomyiidae; genus Pegoplata; species Pegoplata infirma. Next base: position 4,026,737 of record OY992540.1, on the reverse strand, counting down.
CATCTTTCTTTTTATCACATTCTGCTGATTTTTCGGGTTTTGTAATCTCTTTAGGATTGGCTTGATCTTTAGTTGCTTTACGTACTTCGGTATCTGTAAAACTTACAAACATAGTTTGCTGTGGGACAATTTTTCTTTCCAAAAGATTATCAGCCCAATCGATGTAACTATCCTCTGAACTGGTAGAATTTTTCTTTTTTAAGACAGAGTGTCCATCTGATTGGGTGTTTGGCTTTGATGTCGATATTATCGATGTCTTTTTAACTTCTACAATTTCTTCGTTTTCTGAACTGGAACCTGATTTGTTACCCTTCTTTTTATTTCTCTTGGAAGATTTTGTTGGAATCGCAAACATTTTAACTGTTTCTGCGAGTGGCGTTTCTTTTTTGGGGGTTTCTTCTCGTTTCTCAATTTTTTTATCTTTGTTTATGGGATCTTTTTTAAATTCTGGTTTTGCGATTTCTTGAACAGTGACCTCAGTTTTCTCCTTTTCATATTTAGGTTCAATTAAGCTATCAGCCAAATCTTTGACATTTAGTTGTTCAGTTTTTATAAAATCTTTCGGATCGGGTTTTTTACTTTTAGTTTCATCTTTTACTTTCTGTGAAGTTATTTTTATTTCTTCTTTTATGGCAGTTTTATCAATGGCGCTTAATTTCACATTTAAGGCAGTTTGTGTTTTAGTTTTAACTTCTGAAGTTGATGGTAATTCTTTATACTTCAAAACCTTTCCCTCATCGTTTTGAGAAACTTTTATTTGGTCTTTATTAGCTACAGTTGTGGCAGTTGAACTAGCTTCAGTGTTAGTATTAAGTGACATAGCTTTTGTGCCATCATCTTTTGCTAACTGTTTGTTGGATTCCACCATATTTTCACAGGGGGTTTTTGCAACAAATTTGACCTTTTCTTCGGAGGTTCTTTCATCGTGGTTTTCTTTTGATAGCTTTGCGTCAATATTTTCTTGGGATTTCTTTTTAATTTTCTCGATATCGATATTCTTTACATTAGGTTCGTCAGTTTGTTTGGTTTCCAGATTCTGTTTTGTAATTTCTTCGCTTTTCCTTGATTTGTCCACTTCCGTTTTAATCGAATTTTCAATGTCTCCACTAGTTTGTTTTTTAGATTCATCTTTAGTTTTTTGTTGCTGGTGTTTCTTTACTTCCTTTTTTGAGAGCATTTTTTGGGGTGTTACTTTTTCAGCTGCCTTTGGCGTCATTCTTATAAATTCTATGGGGGTTTCTTGTTCAAATTCATCCTGTATTTTATTTACAGAACCTTGAGTATTTAATTCCTTTTTTATTAAATCTTCCTGCTGCTTAGGCATTTTTTCCTTTTCTGGAGATTTTCTTTTTTCTGGTGTAACTTTTGCTGGTTTCATTTGATAATCTTTTTCGACTTTTTCTGTAGATCTCTGTTCACACTCTCTCTTTACAGTAGCTTCACCTTTTTGCAAATCTCTTGCAATCTCTTTTACAGCAATTTTTGTGGATTTCTTATCTACTTGCACTTCTTTTACAGTTGTTTGTTTTGATTTTTTATTTAAAGAAGAAAGTTCTTCAAATTTGCTTTGCTCTCTTGCCTGGTTTTCAATTTCTCTGACGGCCATTACTTTAGCTTTGGAGGCACTATTCTTTTCTTTTTCTTTTTTATTAAGTTCATCATCGACTTCCTTAGCTATAACGGGCACCACAAGTTTATTGCTGATCGTTTCTGGTGGCTGACAATGTTCTAGACTTTTACGTCTATCTTCTTCATGCTTCAGGCGAGTCTTTTCATCACAAAAGATGGCCACCACGGGTCGGAAAAGACTCTCATCACAATTCTCATGTATAATAGTATCTTCCGCTGCCAGCTGAGATACAACTTCATCCAATATATCTGTTTGAACGTCAGCTGTTAAGCAAGACGTTACTGTAGTAACAGTACCTAAGGGATTAACAATTTTCTCAATTGAAGCTTTTGGTCTTTTAACCGAATCTAAAGATTCATAACTCGAATTGTTGTCATACGAATGTATGTTGGGCAAAGCACTTGCTAGTGCTGCCGCAGAAGCAGTACGGGCCTGAATATAATCCTGATCATCTTGGTCATCATGATCCGTTAGGGCATCATAAAATGCAACATTATCACCTGAACCACCGACTCCTGTTTCACAACCACCACGACCTTAATTGATGCAAAAAGAGAGGAAAGAAGAGAAAAATCAAACAATTGCATGAGAAAGAGCAGTTCATATATTTAATAAAAGCCAAAGGCATTTTTAGTTAAAATGTGAATGATTTGATTTTTTTTTATTTAAAAAATGTACACGAGTTTTCAAAAACGATTAAAAATCTAAAATTTTTATTTAATTGTTATATTTTGTTATCATTTTTAAAATTGAGTTTTGTCTTTAACGAACAGTGCAGAAATCTAAGAAATCGTAACGAATTAAAACAAAATAATATTAACTAAAAACGGTTTTCTTGAATGAAAAAAAAAAATAGTAGATATAAGAACAATTTTAGGGGTTATTTTTAAATTGATTAAACTTTTGAAAATGTGTTTTATTTTTTTTTTTTTGGTGTGTGAAGTTTAAAAAATAGTGGATGTGTTGTTTTATAAACATAAAAATTTAAATAATTTAAAATAAAATTAATTTGCCAATTTTTTTTTTATTTCAACATGCTGTATTGATGATTGAACATTTGATTTAGATAATTAATATAAATAAAAGCTTTAAGCTCGAAACCGTTAAATGAAAACTATATGTATTTGAAAAAAATTAAACTAACACCAAGATTTTTTGGGGAATTTAATTATTTTTAGCGAAAAACGAAACCATGATACAATTTAACGTTATGTAGAGGTAAAACAAATAGCAAAAACAACAATTATGCCGAAAATACTCGTTATTGCATAAAAAAATAAATTAAATAAAATTATTCTTCTAACAAGCTTTAAAAACATTTAGAAAAAATCTTTGGCTTTTTAATTTATCAAATATAAAACATACTCTCTCATTTGACAATGCTATATACTTTTTCTTTCTCTCTCTTACACTCTGCTTGCTTTTTTCTCACTCTCTCTTTCTCATTATTTAAAAACACATAATAGTAATTTGTTAACTTATTTTTGGTAAAAACTCGAAATTTATTTAACAACAAAATAAATTTAGTTTATACGAAAAAAATAAGAAAATAATATATTTTTTTAATGGTTTTTCTTTCTCAAACAAAAAAAAATATGAAAAAAGAAATAAGAAATACACAAGCATTGGCTTTCTTCTCTGAAATAAATGCATCATATATAGAACAAGCAAATTTAGGAAAATGGGAAATTTAGGTGATGAGTAATGGATGAACACAAAGGTGGTTTTGGCGATAGAGAAGGAGTAAGGGCGGCTTAAAGTGAGGTTGGATGGTTTTATATAATAGTATTAAAGCATTAATATCATATTTATTTAATGATTGTTTTCAATAATAATTGTTGTAATAAAACTAATGCAAAACACTGAATGAGTTTATTATTATCATTAATTTAAAAGTTATTTAAAAACATTCACCAAAAATATTTAATACACATTTTCAATTAATAACAAACATATAACATAGAATTTGAATATAGAGCACATAGAGGCGAAACTTATGCCGATATGATGTTGTCTTTATTGAAATTTTAAATTGTTCTTTTTTTGTGTGGAGTTTTTTATCACAGATTTCAAAATTTAAAGTGTTTTTAAAATTTGTGTAAAAAACCCTTTTAAAAAGACAAGAAAAACTTCTAAAATGGACACATGAGCATAAGAATAAGAAAAAAAGCTCTTCTACGATCGCCATACTTTAAGAGCAAATATACAAAAGTCGTTTTTTGACACTTATTCACATCTATGTACTCCATGAATTTGGATTAATTTTTATTTTAAAAAATAATTATTGCATGCAATGGATGGTTAATTTAATCTTACAAAATTAAAAATACTTAGGTATGAAATACTACTAAACTACTAAATTATAAACATAAAAATAAAGAATTTGTTTATAAGAATGCCAATGATAAAAATTTCATTGTCATTAGTATCAATATAATGCTAATGAAATCGTCAATTAATTAGTCCATTTATTTAAATAGTCCCCTGTATAGTTCTTATCAAGGGAATATCTATATATTTTTGTATGGAGGTGTCGCAAAAGGTAATTTGAATTAAATATTAATGAATTCTGGAATTTTTGTTGTACAATTGCTATAGTTTTAAAGTACTCCACTAGGAAGTGGTAATGACTTTTTTATACCCCCCAACCACAGTATGGGGGTATACTCACTTTGTCATTCCGTGTGTAACACATCGAAATATCGGTCGGGGACCCCACAAAGTTTATATAATATTGATCCATGATAGAATCTAAGACATTCTAGCGATGTCCGTCCGTCCGTCCGTCTGTGGACATAACGATGCAGTCCAAACCAAAAGAGCTAGACCCCTGAAATTGGGCGAGAATATCTCTTATGTTACTGGTAAGGTTAAGTTCGAAGATGGGCAAAATCGGACCAGGGGGAAAAAAGTTCCCTCTTGAAGAACTAAAATGACCCCTGAAAATACAATATTTTTACGAGTTTTTTTTAATTTTTGCTCAACAAATGTAACATTTTTATGCCATATTATGTTCATAGACCTGCGCTTGGACCAAGAGGGTTAGGAAATTCGATTTTTTTCAGGCCGTGGATATAGAAATTAATTGAAAATAACGATAAAAATTTATTATTTAAGCGTAAATATCATAAACAAATAATTTGTAAACATATGTAGCGGTGGTAAAGGTGTCCCCCACTGATTCCGCTGACCTCACCCCCCCCCCCCGCAAAAATAAAACACGCCCCTGCGATTTTTTTTAAACGTGTTGGAGGGTATAAAAGATTCAGCACAGCCGAATTTAACACTCTTACTTGTTTAAATTGTTATTAAGGAAACAAAAATTAAATACTTGGCACTAACTGAGACAAAGAAGAAAGCGCAGGGTTGCATTATTATTGAAGATGGATTTCTATTAATACACTCACGTGTTCCTTTTACGGAAAGAGCAAAGGCAGGCGTGGGTTTTCTAATACATAAAGATAACGTAGCAATGTGTGACAGTTGAAATTTGTGAATTAACGAATACTTTGTGTAAAGATAAAAGAGGAAGAGGAATTTGTTACCCTATTATCCATATATGCATGGAATGAAGACGATAGTACTAAAGCCAAATACTTTAAAAAAAACCATAGACAAGATAACACAACAAAAGTTATAAAAGTAGAAAAGTAGACTTCAATGAAAGAGAGCAAGTCCGAAAGAAGACGAAAATGTAATTAGAATTTATGGTGAAAATGTAAAAAAAAAATGGCAATCGACTTATTGAATTTTGTATCGCTAATGAGCTTATAATCACAAATACCATGTTCCCACATAAAAATATACACAGTTACACAAGGTCTGAGAAACAAAATTTTAATTAATTACATAATCCAGAGGAAGAATGACTTCGCTAGATGTAGAGATGCATGACCGGAAATTAGAAGCGATGAGGATCTAGGTGTGCTTCGATATGTCACAAAAATGCCTCCACAAGGAAAACAAACAAGAAAACGTAATTTTAAGAAAATACTTTATGGGGTCCTAGACCGATATTTTGATGCGTTACACACGGAATGACAAAGTGAGTATACCCCCATACTGTAGTTGGATGGTATAAAAATGTTTATAAAAAAACGTTTTATGTACTTAAAAATATGTCTAAAAATAAGGGTATTTATTGGCCTTTGGGCCCCCATGAGGTCGGGGGCCTGGGTACGTGCTCTGTGTGCTCCAATGGCTGAAACAGAACTGTGGAAGATGGTAATTTTTTTAAACTTAAAAGTAGGGCATGGCGCAAAAAAAGGTTGGGAACTATTACCAAAAACGCTATTCTTCAATAAAACATTCTAAAAAAAAATCTTTCTTATATAGAGTTCACACTAGCGACTTTAAACAAGTTGTTTAACAAAACACCAGTAACAGCATAAAAACGTAATGGATACAGAACAAAGACTTTTTTAAACATCTCACTCTTAAACACTTCAAAACAGCAAGTGTGAACGCCGTTTTAAAGTTTCCTCCTTTTCAAGTAGTGACAATGTTTACGAGAACTTGTTTCCCCACAAACAGAAAAAATTAATTTTGGGTACAGGGAAATGAAAGGGAAGATGTACTCTCGAAACTTGGAGCTGATGGTATAGGTACCATGATGCCAGTTTTACCACCGAAATTCTACTAATGCTATAAAGCATCTTTTATGCGCCATGCCCCACTTTTAAGTTAAAAAAACTACAATGTCCCCCTACACTCAAGAAAAATTTGCAAATTTTCCAAATTTGTTTTAAAACTCAAAATTTATTTGTGATTAAACAAACTTTTTGCTAAAATCATAGTTTAAACAAAGTTTTTAGAAAGAGTTTTCAACAATTTACTAAATAATTTAACTAAAATATAATATTTTTTTAGTTTATTTAACAAAAAAAAAATCTTAAAAATTTGCACAATGCCCCTATGAAACATTCAAATTGCCCCCCAGTGGGGCGAGAATCAAAGGTTGGGAACCATTGCTATAAAGGCAAACAGGAAGTGGAAAGAACAGGCAAGGGAAAACTAAATATCTACTATCACTTACGAGAAGGGAATGTCGAGCTCTGACTTGAATAATAACTGCTCATTGTCATATCGGCATCCATGCCAAGAATATTGGACTTCTTTCAGAAGCTAGTTGTAAAAAATGCGGTTCACTAGGAGTAGAAAAAACGACGAACACATACTTTTTCACTGCACAGAGGTGGCAAGGAGTCACCGATCCATTACCGGTCAGATAAGTTTCGGTACTTTGGAGAATATAATGCAATGTATCTTAGGATATTGAAAAGCTAGCGGAAAAAGTTTTGTGGTATCGCTATGGACCAAGAGGTCTATGCGAGGTGTCAATTGGACACCGCCACCCCTAACCTAATCTATCAAGCAGTGAGAAATTTATTGTGATGTATAAAAGTTCTGCATAAAAAAAAAACTATCAACAAAAATGGTTTAGTAGAAAATTTTGAATTGTGTATAACTTAGGCCACTGTTCCAAAAAAAGTAATTGATATAAAAAATGTGAAAATGAAAATTTCCGAATTTTTTTGGTGTTTTAGATTTTACTTCCGATTTTTTTTTCGTTTTGTTTCACATAAAGTTTGTGTGAAAGTAAAACGAATGCACTTTTTTCCCTACAAATTTTAATTATTTGATTTCAACTTCAAATGAAAACGTGAACAACAAAACACCAAACTCGATTTCACGTGATTTGGAAAATTTCATGTGAATTAAAAAGTTGTGAAAGATAGAACATAGGACTTATTTTCTTTAATGAATTATGAGTTTTGAATGTGTTAGGGGTTTATTTATAATAACTGAAATATAACTAAAGTACCCTGCAAGCATTTCGATACGAAGAAGTTTCCCTAGCGTATCGTCTGGAAGATAAATTGTATTGCGGGGGATATCTTCTTCGTATTGCGGAAGAAACACCTGTTGGTAGAAATCGTGTCCCGAAAGCAATACTTCCAGAAGATACAAAATGCGCAATATCGCCAGATAATCATTTGGAAGATATCACTCAAATTTTACCTAGAAGATAAAAAGAAGATGTTGCCACTTTGTCACAGGAGATAAATTAACATTTATTTTTGCTTAGTTTAATTGAAAAGGCATTTTACAAACAGTTGTATTAAATAATGATTTTCTTACTGTTTGCATTATCTTGAAATTGATTTTCTTCCTCAAAACATTAATTAATTCTTGGAAATTTGTAGGACCTAATGGAGTTAAAAAATACATTTATTAGATCTTGAAGCTCAATGGTTTTTTTTTGCGAATTCATTACATACCTCAAAAACACGAATTTTATGATTTTTTTGTTGATTTAGTGCAAATATACAAAGAAAAACTAATTTAAAATGTTGAAAAATATTTTTGACAACAAATAAAATATTTTGATTTCGAATATTTTCCATCCGTATGATAAAAGGAAGATATCGTATATGTATCGCGCAGGTGAAAAATCACCTAGAAGATAAATTTTTGATAATTTGGCGATTTTATCTACTTTATAAATAACAAAAAAAATATATATTTTTAAAAAATTGCTACAATATCCTCAAAATGATAAAAGGAAGATTTTATAATAATACTACTTTGATGAATTTTTATTACGATAAAAAGAAGATATTGCCGAAATTTCGTTTAAGCGATATTTCTTCCTAATGCTTGCAGGCATAGACGTATGCAGGATTGTTTTTTCAGGGCCCAACAACAACAACAAAAAAAAAATTGTTGTTCTTTTCGTGAGATTTGTGTTTTCCAATACATATAAAAAAAAAAAAAATTTTGTTGTTGTTGTTGGGCCCCCCCCCCCTGAATACGTCGTTGCTTGCAGGGGTAGGTTTATTTGACAGATATTGCATGAATATTTGTCAAAGAAAACTACTATAAGTATTATGAAAAAGGGTTTAATGTTCAAGGCTTTGTACGATTTTTTTAATGTTTCTAAAACATTTTTTGATTTTATAAAAATTTTTCAAATTGCAAAAATTTTTAGTCGGTTTGCAACCCGAATTTATAGCAAAAACATTTTAAATGTTTAAAATGTTATTGAAAAGTAAGTTAATTATTTAAGTTCAAGGTTAATGTTTGTAAATAAATGATCTTTTAAATTTTTGCAACGTTTTTTTTAAGATAATCTTGAGGGAGTAGACTTAAAAATATAATTTTTCGTTTTTTAATTTTTAAAAATATTATTACTTTTACTCCCTCTTCATTAAAGACAAAAATTGTTGGATGAAAATAAAAGAAGATCAATTTGCCAACATTGGACTTTTAAATAATTAATTTATTTAATTAAATAATAACAACTATAAGTAATTATAGAATAAAAATCTTAGATTTATGCACCATTTTTTTACAAAACAAAATAAAATAAAAATTAAGCCAAAATAAAACCAATTACATAAAACAAAAAATTAATTTAATTGAAAACAAAATAAAAGTCATACAAAAAAATTAAAAATAACAACTACAGCATTAAAAAATAAAACAAATCAGTACAAGGAGTTAACAAAAATTTAATTAAAATATTTTTTATTAACTTACCACAATCTTTTGAAGCAGCAGAAGGTGATTCGCGCATAGCATCAGCTAAATCTTCTTTTAAACGAGTATCACCATGAGCAACTGCATAGTCAGAATCTAAATGATCATGACGAAAGCGGTCCATTAATTTGGGGCTTTGCTCAATGCTACCTAAAATGTTTAAAAACAATTGTAGGAAATGATGTCAAACAATCTTCTTAAGTGTGCTTTGAAACTTACTGTACGAACCAGATTCTATAAGGACTGGAACAGCACTTGCACGTCCTGCGGCGGTTAAGGGCATATTCAAAGGGCTTGAATGTTCGGGTTTAGCGGTAGTGGTAGCTGTGCTTGATTTAGATGTACCAATTTCAACCGCTTCAATATCAACATGACTTAAATTAGACCTAAGTAAAAAATAAATTAAATTTGTTAAAAAATTAAATGTAATTTTTCTTTGAATTGGTTAAAATTATATTTAAAAAATAAATTTGATTTTTAAACAATTTTGAAATTCAATTGAAACTGTAGTAGTAGTAGAAATACGAGGGCTGCTCGAAATGTTTTTAGCCTAACAAAAATCAAGAGAAAGAATAAAAAAAATCAATATAATCTCCTGAAATTTCAATACACTTACAAGGGAGGTATCCCATAGCTTACACTCCGAAAGCTCTGAAATTAATATATCGTTGGCTGGCCTTCAAGAAGGCCTATGTGCAGTTTTGAAAAATCTCAAAAAGACTACGCGGGCGTGTATATATGCAATATAGGACCACCATGGCCTAGTTAAAAAAATATGAAAAAATCTTGCACATAGGCCTTCTTGAAGGCCAGCCAACGATATATTAATAAGAATACTTATACCGAAAACACAGACTAGTACAGACTCGACATAAGTGCCAGGTGTCAAAAAAGTATTCTTGAACCATATGGTTAATTTTTTCAAATTATTATACGAATTAGGTTAGAAAGAGAAAACTGATTTAACGCGCCATAAGAAAAATGGATGCCAGATCGGTTTTTGTTGTTTCACTCACTCCTAAGTCGTAGAAAGTGTTGCCATGTTAGCGTAAAACGGACTAAAAACCGCTGTGTTTTCTCCTAAAAACGCTTAGTTTTTCCCCATTTTTTGTTATAAACTCTACTGTCGAGTCTGTGCCGAAAACTTAGTTTAACCTGCTATTTTTATCGGCTATCCCGGTGGTTTAAAAAAGGGTTACCACCTTATGAAAAGTGGAGGCCTTTCGAGAAAATCTAAATAAAAGCCGAACTAACAGGGATTTCGCCAAAAGCAAAAACTCGTGTCTGCTTAAACTTAATAGAGAGTATTATATATGAGTTTTGGGGGCAAGCCTAGTTTTTCCAAGCCCGACACACCATTGGATAGATCCAAAAAAAACTTTCCATCCATATAATATGTTCATATAGTTTCTATGAAAGAAAAAATCTAAAAAAATACCGTTTTCACCCTCCTATTTCCCACAGTAAATCTTTGATTTTGGACCTCTATAACATATCAAAAGTGCAGGACAATCGGGGTGTAAGCTATGGGACCTTCCTTGTTAGTACGCTTTTCGAACAATTCTTTCCCTTGGTTAAAATAACTTTCCTGAAGCTCTGCAAAATAATCGTTAACATCTGCAACTGCATCTTCATTTGAGGAAAAACGCTTGCCAGCAAGGATTTTTTTTGTGGTCAAGCAATTCGTACTTCAATTCGTTGAATTTTACTATTGTAAAAACACTCTTGTGCGTTGTCTTATTGAAAACGATTGATCTAAAATGTTACAATAATATTCTGAGGTTGTTGTTGTTTTACCTTTTTGAAGATAATCGGTCAATAAAATGCCTTTGCGACCCCAGAAACCGTTGCCAAAACTTTACCAACCGATTAAATTGTTTTTACCCTTGGTGCGCCCCCGCCAGTTTCAGTCCATTGTTTTGATTGCTATTTTGTCTCTGGTGTGTAAGGATGAATCCATGTTTCTTCAACAGTTACGAAAAAAAATTAAAATCCATTTTATTTCGCTTAAATCTATCTAAACAAGCTTGAGAAATTTTTATTTGAATGCGTTTTTATCTCAAGTGACACAACTATTAAAACCGATATCTTCCGATCGGAATGAAACCTGCACAAAATTCAGTTATATTGGATAGTAATTTAGACACAATTTTTCAACGAGATCGGTCAAGAACTCTCTGAGTTAGAGGGGGCAGAAATTTGACATGTTGGCCAAAGAGGTGATTTTTTGCCTCCATGTAACTTTTGGGGGGCCGCAAAATTTCAATTTTGGATTTTTAACCTTGTCGGGTCGAAATATTGTGCCACATGGTCTTAAACTGATGTAGAACAAATTTGATCCAAATCGGAAAACTTTAACCCGTGCCCCTTTGAGGTCAAAGTTTACAGGGTAAAAAAAATCCATACAAGTAAACATTTTTTTTTTTATTTTTTTTTTTTAATCTTAGTGAGCTTTATAAGCTTATTAACGGCAAAAACAATCATTTCATTTTTCAATTCCAAAATGGGCTTAAAAAAGTTGAGGCTGGTTGGATTCTTACTCTAAAATTTTTTCAAAAAAATTTTTTGTTTGTTTAATAAACAAAACCTTTTGCTGTTTAAACCGCCATGACTGTGTCAGCCTAAGAACATGTCGTACCGCCCTCGTACTATAAATGAATTGGGCAAAAAAAAAGTTATTCTATATAAAATCTAATTTCTTACCCGCTTGGTGTATTATAAGTTTTAAAAACAAATTGTGGTCCCATCCATAGGCGACGATGCGGGCCTGCATGGGTAACAATTTCTACTTGTGCCAGCCATGATTCACCCCGATCATCACTGTCGTCATATTGACGTGTACTATCGGTTAACATGCAAGAATTACGATTCTTAACCAACCAGTTATCCAGGGATAGTGGCGGCATTATCTCTTGAGATCCTTCTTTACGTCTACCCAAATTCCATTGAGCTTTAGCTTCGACCTCCAATTCAATAGGAGTATCATCACATATCTTTTCTTTGGCAACATCTGTTAAAAAAACAAAGTATTTCACACGAAAATTATTTTAAATTAACTTATTTTGTCTTACTTGAGGCAAGTTTTGTATCCAAATCATATTGAATAAGTGCTCCGTGTCCAGCCATAACAAACAGAGAATCAACGGCTTTACGTTGCATACGATGTGGTGCCTCTCGTGTAACGTTGGGTGGATCCAAAAGCCATGAACGTGACTTTGCAAAAATGGCACAAACGCTTAATGGTTTACCACTATCATCCGATAGGGAAGATAGTCTTTGACGTTGAGAACTGGATCCCGAGCCACCAGCGCCTGCTACGGATTTAACTCCCGACAAAGTTGCCGACCCTGGGGGAGATCCCAATGCAAAAGGTTGTCTTAATTGAGCTAAAGGCATGACCACCGTAGGCCGGGGAAATGGTGGTAGTGTAGGATTGTGATAAGGCTGCAATGACTGGGAGAATGTCGTGCTCTCTGAATGAGATATGGGCGAATTGGATCGGCCCTCTGCCGATAGGCCAGCAGAGCGATGAAAGCGTGATAGTTTATTAACCACATGCAATGAGGTGTGAGTTCTAACACCCATTGGCCCACCATAAGGAGTGATGGGAAATACATGTGTAGTGCCTCGTAGCGTAGACACCGCAACCCAGCGGGAATCCAAAGATATTGAAATATTTTGCACTTTGGCACTGGTATCACCGCGATGTAAAACATAAAGATGATGCACGGCTGCCAGGCTAGGTCCGACTGGGTTCGGTTGTATGCGAAACACGTGAAAATCATGACCTCTACGATCAGCTGTAACTAAAAGCATGCCAGAGTTATCAAATTCCATTGAAACTAATGCTTCAGAATGGGCAATAAAGTGGGCTATAATGTGATCAGTGCCAGCTGTTTGATTGCTGGACATTGGAACACCCGATGTAGGACTATAGTCCCTAAGAGGATTCTGAAAAACAAAACATCACAAATTAAGTTGGCCTAAAAAAAATGCAAGACATGTTGTCCCACCATTACACTTACCTTAACATCAATAACGGTAATTATACCAGATTGTTTTGAGTCTGGACCCATACCAGAATCGAAAGACGTATTTTTTGAATTACCAGCACTGCCAGAAGTACCAGTTAAACCAGCAGCTACTTGTTCACCAAGTTCTCTTAATCCTTTTACTAACGACTTTGAGGCATTTAAAACAGTAGCTGTATAACTAGCCACGCCATCACCATCACAGCCGCCACAGCTTCGTTTAGAGTGTAAAAGTTTATGTTCCGCATATGCTAACCAACGGGGACCCAAGGCAACAGGGTTGGGATTGATTCTTTAAGAAAAAAATTAACCCAATTAGTTGTATGACCAAATGGAACTGTAAGGATTCAGAACTTACCCGGGACTTGGATAACAGGTTGTTATCGACAAACGATCTTCCAAAGTACGGGCATCAAATACTGCAATACGTTCATTAAATGTAATTACTATCGAAGAACGATTTGCCAGTATGTCAATGACAGGATTCTTAAATTTGATCGTTTTTACTTGCGTTCCAGTCTTCAAAGATATAAAATTTACTGCACAAAATTGCGGTTGCGCGCCCGATGAAGAGCTTCCGTCTACCAAAGCTATTAAAGGTCTTTTCTCGGCAAAGACATCAATAGGTTCGTCGGCCCTGCCATTTTCTTCAATAGCCACGGACGACGAGGGTGTCGGTAAGACTCTTAAGGCGGAAACTATACCATGACGCCAGGAAAGCACCTCTACAGCTTCACCATTGGCTGGTATGGCCCAAACTTGGACACCCAAGCCATAGCCCAATATAAGGAGTAATGGTGGTGCAACATTTCCTTCTAGTTCCCAATCTTCGCCAAAACGTGGATCACTTATGTCAGCAGCCGTTTCAAATCTAGCCCAGGTTATAGTATCTTTGGGGTCAGTGAGAGGCTGATTAGTCAAAGTAACTTCATTTATAAAACCAATGGCTGAATCCAGTATAGATCGATCGCTAACTACCTGTGGTGGTACTATGGCTGGCACAGCAACCATACCACGTGACACACCACCCGAAGAACGTCTAGGTGAATCAGCAGACATATCGTCGAATGCTTCGTCGTTACTACAATTATTCTAGCTTTTGATGTTCTCCCTCTCTTACAAGATTTTTTCAAATCTCTCGTTCGGAGTAACAACTCCAAGAGAGTGAAAAAATCGTTATTTATTTGAGAGTTAAGAGTTTTAAAAACTCTTTAAAAGAGAATTAAACTTTTTTGAATTATAACGAAATTCAATCAATTATTTGTGCAAATTATTATATTAATTTTTTTTTTGTAATTATTTGAATTGTGCAAATGAAGAATGAGTATGTTTTCACTTTGCTGTCTTATTATTTGGTTTATTATATTTTAATATGATTTCAAAATTCAACTGGAGACAATCGGTCTGGTGTGATAATTATTTAGTTTCAACTGTTTTTCTTTGTTTTCAACAGCTGTTTGTTCTATGACGTGTCTTCAAAACAATCTAAAAGAAAAGAAAATATATAAAATAATGAATATTAAACATTTAAACAAAACCAATACATTTGTTTCATATTTGTTAGAAAAATTATCAAGTGCACTTTATTTTTATATTATTAACTAGAGATGGGCACACGAGCAGATTAGAGCGTGATTTACGCTTGATCACGAGTGAGTGTGACTCAATTTTACTCACGTGATTTCGAGTGAGTGAGTGAGTGAAAAATTTGTTTTGTGGCTAAGTGTGCGTGAGTTTGGCTGATTTGTTTTCTTCGTATTTCCTTTTTTTTTTAACGCGAAAACAAAAAATTTAAAATTTGGCCAAACTTTAAATTTCGTCCCAAAAAAAGGAAAAAATTATATAAAATTTGTCTAAACTTTAAACTTTGCTAAAAATTTTGATAGATTTTTAAAATTTTTTTTTTTTATTTTAAAATTAAGAGTTTCGTAAGTGTAAGTTAACGTGAGTATAATTGCGTATAAAGCTTGCGTGAGTGTACGTGATTGTGCTTTGCCTTTAAATTAATCATGTGATTGTGAGTAGAAAAATATGATTGTGAGTGATTGGAAATTTTCCGTCGTGAGAATGACTGAGCCAAAAGTCACTCGCGCGCCCATCTCTATTATTAACCCTAGAAAAACAACTTTATTCACACATTTTTTTATTTTGTTTAAAACACTTGAACTATAATTAAGTTTAAACTAGCCTAATAACAAGTTAAAGAAAGATCGCAAGGTAACAACAAATTAAAATACCCACTTTACTGTTATAGGGCTAAATTGTATTTACAAAATGTCATATTTAGTGTTTAACAAAATGTCATATTTAATGTTTAATCAAAGTGTCGTTATTAAATTGTAAACGAAAAAAGTGTATAAGCCTTTTTAATTACTTGTTTCTTGCCAATTTTACAGTTTATTGGCTTCACGATCGGTAGATTTATTAGTTAATGATCTAACAATATTTAATTAGAAAGATAATGATTTACTAGAAAAAAAAATTTGAAGAAATTAACAATAATTATGAAATACATGAGGAGGCAACTTAAAGGCAAGTCTGTATTTTAGGGGTGTTAATGAGGGAGAAGAATCGGTTATTTTTCAGTTTTTTCGGTTATCTTCTTTTTAATGGATTTTTCAAAGTATCATGTTGAATAGCGAATGAAAAGTTCTATCTAACTGTACTAAGAACATGGTATCAAAAACCGTTAATGGCAATATTTTTCGTAAAAAACACGAAAGTTTCGTTTATTTTACCATTTTTTTTAAATATAAAATTTAAAAGATTCTTTTTTTTTTAATATAAAACTTAGTTTTTTTACCAAATTTACAACTTTTGAGTTTTTAACCACTCTAATTTGAAATAAAAATTGTATATTACGCATTATAGAAAATTATTACTCACTGTCACACAGTGGGGAAAAATTTACTTTTTTGTTAAATTTTGCCTACAGGCCGCAATTCTTAACCGATTTTAGTTTTTATTTTGCTAATGGTTTAGATAATAAAATTCCATCAATTTGTCATGGTGAATTTGTGAAAAACGGTTTAGTTTACTTTTAATATTTTTCTAAAATTTAGACAATTTTAATTTTTTCAGTATTATTGCTTTAAAAAAGGACTAACATTCACTAATATATTATTATTATTTTGGTTTTTATAACCAGAAAAAAATTAAAGAATTTTCACTTATAAAAGCCTATATTAGAGATGGGCACATGAGCAGATTAGAGCGTGATTCACGTTATTCACGCATGATCACGCCTGAGTGTGACTGAATTCAATTTTACTCACGTGACTGTGAGTGTAGAAAAAAATTGCGTAAGTAAGATTTTTGCGTGAGTGAGTGTTCGTCGCAAAAGTGAGTCGAGTGAGTGTTGGTAAGTCGTGAGTAAGGGCTCGCAAGTCGTAAGCAAGTACTTTTTAACTGCGAATATCTTAAAAACGGTACGTACTAGAAAAATTTGGATGGCAGATTTGGAAACAGGAGAGCGGAGGAGAGAGAATCAGTTGGATACTTCACTGACAAGGGAAGTATCTCAACCCTTATGAACCGATTTGCCTGAAACTTAAAATATATATAAAAGATACGATTTTAAGGTTGGGGTGTCTCGGCTTATCGGCTATATAAGTGTTTTAAAATTTCGTTGTCCCCTTATGAAACAATGTGGACCTCCGGGAAAATTTCGATAACTCCCGAAGTAACAGGAATATTCTCTAGAGCAAAAATACGAGTCGACTTAAATTTAATAAAGATTATTTCGTATTCATATGCACATCGTAGGTCTATGTCTTCATATAAATACCCCCCAAAATTAACACATTTTCATGAAAAAAGTATTTAACGAAGCCAAAATTTTACAAGGTTTTGCCAACATTGAATAGGCATTAAAAAAACCTTTCTTCTTATATGTAAACATAATATAGTTTCTTAGAAAGAAATGGCTGAAAAATCCAAAAAACGATTTTTTCGCCATTTTTTGACCCATGTTTTGAACCCCTAAATCCCCGATATGGCCGATAAGCCGAGACACCCCAACCTTAGAATTGTCTCTTTTATATATATTTTACGTTTCATGCAAATCGGTTCATAAGGGTTGAGATACTTCCCTTTTGAGAGGTTTTTGTTGTCGAACAGTGTAATTATTAAGCAATAACTCGAAAACAGGATCAGCTAGGATTTTCGTGCTAACAATTTTTAAAGCTCTAAATAAAAAGGAATGAAATGCCATTAGCCAATTTTGTCATCATTTTTACAAAACCAAATCTTGCTTGATGGGGAGTGTGTACAGAAAATAAACTCCGATCGGAGTAATACTTTTCTTTTTGGTTAAAAAAAAAAAAAAAAAAATACCGGATTTTTGATAATCTAACTTTGTATACAAATTAAAATTTCAGAACAGTTTTTGAAAATTTTTCAAAAATTTTTATTCGATAAAAAATTATTTATGAATGCTTAATTTTGAGATTGTGTTGAATTCCGTTTTAAGTTGATACATATCACCGCTCAACAAATCGAAGGTTTTTGACTCCGGTTTGAAGTTTGATACAAAATTTTTAAAGATTTTAACTCGCTGATTCCAAATTTGTGCTCCAAATTTTTCCATCACGTCTAGAATTTTAATTATTCGCGGTTGAAAATGCGAAAAAACGCGATTTTTGCATTTTTTGAAAGCCTGCACAGCAGCCACTGGGTGGAATAAAAATCTGATATAAAGCGTTAGAGTAGAATTGAACTATGATCTCAAATATATGATCAAAAAAATTTGAAGTTGTTGCACTATTATTGGTCAAACATGTATTTTAAAAAAACACTGTGAAAAAAATTAGAAAAAGCACCATTTTTAAAAGGCTCTAAAACAAAAACCAGATGATCAATTTTTACTGTGATGAGCTCAAAATTTAGGCAAAAGTTCATTCTTTCTTATAGACTTTTAAACCCATTAAAGATACCTTCCGGTTTGTACGAAAAATTACAGAGAAAACTTATATTTGTAAAATATTTATTTTTTTAGTTTTTCTTTGAAAAATATCAAAAAATTATAATTTTAACCGAGTCATTTTAAAACGCAATTGTAACCCAACCAAACGCAATAATTAGAAAAAAATTGTTTTCTATGTTGGAGACCAAAGACAAATTATACTTTTGCGCTATATACCAGATTTGTATTCCACTCAATGGCAGGCTTTCAATAATGCAAAAATCGTAATTTTTCGCATTTTCAACCATGAATAACTAAAAATTTGGACGTGATGGAAAAATTTGGAGAACAGATTTGGAATCAGGAGATCAAAGTCTACTAAAATTGACCACCAGAATTCAAACCGGAAAATGAGTGTTGAGCGGTTTATTTAACCAAGGGAACTCGACCGGCACAAATTTAAATATTTTTTCTATATTTAACCACGCCTTATAAACAGTGAAGCAAGCCGATCGAAAATTTTGAAAGTTACACAGAAAAAAATAAAAAAAATATTTGAGTAAATTTTTAATACTATTGAGTAAAAAATTACTCAATTTTGCACCAGTAAACGATTTAATAATATTGAGTAAATTTTTAATAAAAATTTATTAAATGTTTGAAAAAAAAATTTGAGTAAATTTTTAATTGACACAATTAAAAATTTACTCAAAATGTATCTATTTATTTTTTTTTTTAAAGTTTAAAAAAGTTTTACTGTGCGATTCGCTATCTCGGTCGAAGTGAGTGACTACACTCAAAAAATTTCATGCATAAAAATACGAAGTATTATTTCGTAAAATTTTTTTCGTACATATTACGAAATTTTTGTACATATTACGAAATTTTTGTAATTTTACGAAAACTTGGAATTTCGTAAAAATACAAATTTCGTATATTTTACGAAGTACATTTCGTAGCCAAAAAAATACGAAATACTTCGTATCTTAACGAAATATTTCGTAATTTAACAAAATATTTTTCGGAAAAAAAAAATCACAAAATCAAGGGGTTTGATTTATTTATCTGAATTACTAGATTTAACAGATTAAACAATTAAAAAAATTGAATAACAAAAATTTGTTCCTTCTCTTTTTAATTTTTGTTTACGGTTTCTAATTTTAAATTATTTTCAGCATAACACAAAGTCAAATCACCCAAGATATATTTTTCATTGCAGTCTGTTAGGTGTTGCGACATTAGTGAAAAGTTATACGGGCATGTCACCGCGTCAATTCCGTTTAGAAATGGAATTGAATGTTTGCTCGGGAAAATATTTTTTTCGTAAAGAAACTTTAAATTACAGTGAATATTTGGAAGTGTTTTGATTCCGAAAAAAATATTTTATTTTACGTTTTTAAAAAATATTCGATCCCACTTCCGGACGGAATGTACTCAATGACATGTCCCATAAGATGATACAATTTAACCAAAAAAATGTCATACATAAAAATACAAATAATTTTCATACAAATACAAAACAAATATATCGTACCATAAACTAAATGTTTTTACATACTACATAAAAAAAACTTCGTAATATGTACAAAATATTTTGTATGTTTACGAAATATTTCGTAATAATACAAAATATTTCGTATTTATACAAATAGTTTAACGAAAATATTTCGTAACTTTACGAAATATTTTCGTTAAACAAAACATAATTCGTATTTACAAAAAAAAACTTCGTAATATGTACAAAAATATTTTGTATTTTTACGAAATATTTCGTAATTATACAAAATATTTCGTAGTTATACAAAAAATTTCGTAACTTTACAAAATATTTTCGTAAAAAAATACATAATTCGTATTTACAAAAAAAAAAAAACTTCGTAATATGTACGAAAATATTTAGTATTTTTACGAAATATTTCGTAATTATACTAAATATTTCGTAAATTTACGAAATATTTTCGTATTTATTTCGTAAATATCACTAAAAAAACTTCGTAATATTTACGAAATGCCATAGGTAAATATTACGAAATATTTCGTTCCGGCAAAACCACGAAATATTTCGTACAATGTACGAAGTATTTCGTACATATTACCTATGAAATTTTTTGAGTGTACAAAATTTGTACGTAAAACAAAAACAAAATACTCAAATTTGTTTTTGTTTTACGTACAAAATTTCTAGTCACTCACTTCGTACGACATACTGAATCAGGGCATTAAATTTAAAAAAAAAAAAAAAAACTTGTTTTTTCAAACTTTACCAAACATATTTATGTCTCAAAAACATAATAAAATTTTATAAAGACGATTACAAACTTTCATATACATACACAAAAAAATATAAACTAAACGAGAATTCGAAAAACTATGAGAGTTTTAAAAAAATTAAAAAAACTATTTACTTAAATTGTTTTTAAAATTTTTAATTGCGTCAATTAAAAAATTACTCAATTTTTGTTTTTAAATTTGCTCAAATTTGTTTCCACCATATTTTTTTCTGTGTATAAACCAACAAAAGGCTACAAATGCACCCTACTCAGACATTCATTTAGACATTTTTGGATAAACACTTGGTATGGAATGCCTGTTTGTACACTCAGAAAATGATGTAAGTAACTACATGTTAGTTGTTTGTATATTTTACAGTAGTTAGTTGTTTTCAACTACAAAGTTGTTTTTGTATGAAAAATTTCAAACGACTACTTCTGTTAGTTATTTTAAGTCTTTTTTTGAACAACTAACAAAAAAGTACTGTGATTTAGTAACAGTTATTTTAAGTAGTTAATTTTATTTTTTATCTTTGAAAAATTTTCAAAGTTTTTTTCAAAAAATAAAAATAGATTTTCGTTTTTTATTTTTCACAACTTTAAAACAAAAAATAAAAAAAAGCATTTGAAAAAAATTTAAATCTGAAAAAATTTTTGATAAAAAAAAAAATTATTTATTGATTATTATATTTTTACTACATTTTAGTTGTTTTGACCACAAATGTAAGAGTTTTTACTACACAAGTCAGTTGTTTTTTGTCCGTTAAAATAACTAACATTGTTAGTTGATTTAACTGAAAAAGTAGTTGACCCCAAAACAACTTACAAAGTAGTTATTTTACCTGACATTTTCAGTTGATTTTACTTACATAATTTTTTGAGTGTATATATTTTTGTAGTGTTTAGTTTAAAATCAAATTAATATTTTATTGTTTGGAAAATTGCATGTTATTTTATGTTGTTGTACAGTATTATTATTTTTTTAATTGCAAATAGTTACACACATTTTACAAAATACATACAATAGAAAATATTTCTTTTAACAATCACAATGTTTAAATAATGGCTTGACAAGAATGCAATAAATATCCGTTGTTTAACAAATGCAATTTTAAAATTTTAAAATAAAAAAAAAAATAAGAATTTTTTTTTATTTAAAATAAAAAAAAAAAAATACTAAAAATTTGTTAATACGTACTTAATTTTCTTTAAATTTAAAAACATGCGTATTTGTTTACTTCAAAAATTATACTAAAATTTAGAGATTGGATTTGTTTTGTTAATTTTTTATTTACCTTGTTGAAAACAAAAATTAAAAACAAATTTAAAGAAAACGAAGAAATATGAAAAACAATAACAAATAACCAAATATAAAGGGTGTTCATGTCAGAAATTTAAAATCTTGCAAAGTGCAAAATTCAAAACTTTTCATAACAAACACAACACAAAAGGAATTAATTTTGAATTTTATTACATCCCATGTAATTGTTGTAAAAAACAAATATCATTTTACACTTGGCAAGGGTAAAAATTGATAACTGAATACCATTAATGTTGTTATCACATACTGACGAAATCAGTTGTGGTTGTTATTTTTTCTGTTTTTATTTTATTTTTTGCCAATTTTGCGTTTCAAGTGTTTAGGGGGAGGAGACAGTATTTTCAACGGAAACTGTTAACAAAGTTTTATAAACAAGTATTTGCCCACCTTTAACTGAATTGAATGCTGATGATTAGGCCAACCAAAAAAAGCTAGTGCTCCTTTTTAATTTATATTTTGCTTATTTTTAATTTATTGGCATTTATTTGCTTTTTTATCTATTTTTTGGCTTATTTTTTGCTCTTTTATCGCTTCTTATTTTTTTTTTTTAAATATTAGCTTATTTTAGCTTTAAAAAAAAAAAAAAAATATTTTTTCAAAAAAAAATTACACAAAAATTTCAACGATTATTAGAAAAATGTTTTTGCATCTCAATTCAATTTAACAGGCCTATTCACAGTTATGACTGGTTATGACTTGTTTTATTATTTGTAAGCTTCATATTCCTTGTGTTTGTTGTAACGACAAGCATAAAAAGTCTCAAAATTTAAAATTTTTTGTAAATTTTGAGACCTGCTACCCAGGTCTTTATTTTTTTGAAATTTTCAAACAAAATTTGAATTTTTATGATTGTTTACAACAACCACATGGAAAAAAATTACTTATGATTGAGTTATGACTATTTCCTGTGAATCGTCCCCTTTATGTATTTTTTTGATTATTTGTTTAAGTTTTTTATGAAACACCTTAAATTTTAAAGAGAATCCTATAAAATTCGTTTTTGATGAAAATCCATTAAAAAAACAAGTAGAAAAATTTAATTCGACTTGGTCGAATCTATGAATACCCTCCACAATGTTATCTGATAGTAATTTTCTAAAAAAAATTTAAAAAAATTGCATTACAAATTTTTTATTAGAAATGTGTATATTATTTTGAGTCAAACTTTCTTTTAATAAATCAAATTTTTTTGAGTGTACAATTTTTTTGACTGTCAACATTTTTTTGAGTCTGCCATTTCATCCAAAAAAATAATAATGTGTAAATTTTTTTTTTTGAGTGTAAAATTTTTTTTTTGAGTGTAAATTTTTTTTTTGAGTGTAAATTTTTTTTTGTGTACAAATTCTTTGAGTAACAAATTACTTTGTAAAATATTTTTGTTGTTTTATACCTACATATATGTAATACAAAAAAAAACTATTTCACATATTTTCCTCTTTTTATATTACCATCCTTTTCTTTAAAAACCAAAAACAAATTAACATTCAATCATACACATACTTTATTTGATTTTTTCCCGTTACATACAGTTACACTAACAATAACAAATATTTACTTGTCTAACAACTAAACTGCACCCCACGACAAGAAAACAAACAACAACAAGTTTTAAAAAACTGGTATTTCACCATGCTATTAAAACTTGTTTAACGAGTTTTCAACAGTTTAAGGTGAAAAAAATCTGAAATTCAGTGCATTGCTTATAACTTTTGAACCACTGAACCGATTTTGCTGAAATTCAAAACCAAACAGCCTTGGGGAACAACAAATATATATGCTAAGCTTCAGTCCCCTCAGAATTGTCTTTCGAAAGTTATAGTGGTTTTAATCTTGTAAATTCGAAAAATACCCTTCCCGAAATTTACTATTTTGCTCATAACTTTTGAACCACTGGACCGATTTCGCTGGATTGCAATACCAACCTGACCCGGTAAATGAAGAACATATATGTCAAACTTCAGGAGCCTCCGTAAAGTCTTTCAAAAGTTAGCGTGTTTTCAACGGACAGACAGACAGACGGACGGACGGACGGACGGACATCGCTAGATCGACTTAAAATCGATCAAGGATCATGAATATATATACTTTATGGGGTCCTAGACCAATATTTCGATGTGTTACAAACGGAATGACAAACTTATATATACCCTCTATCACTAGAGTGGAGGGTATAATAATGTTTTTTTTTTTCAATCTTGAGTTCACACAAATTTTTTTTTTTTTTCAATGAACGATTTTCATAGTATTTATGAACAAATTCATACAATTTATTAACTTTTTCATAATATTTATAAACTTTTTCATAGTATGTATTTATGAAAAATGTTAAAAATTCTTAAATTTCACTTATTATGATTTATTCATAAATACTATGAAAAAGTTTATAAATATTATGAAAAAGTTAATAATATTTATATATGAATTTATTCATAAATACTATGAAAATCGTTCATGGAAAAAAAAATTTTTGTGTTTTTATTTTAAGGTTTTTTCCGGATTATTTAAGAGCCTAAAAATTTTTTAGTGCTTATTTTTGGTTGCCCTACTGATGATAAATAAGCTCTGTGGTAAATTGACTTACTAAATGACTAACATACAAACTGACTGACGTTTAGACATCAAGGTTTAAAATTATCATGTTTGTATTGATTTCTATAAACTCTATTACAGTCGACGTCTAATAGTACAAATGCTATACTGTTAGGCCTATTCGAATTTCCGTATTAATTGTATGTACTAGAGATGGGCACGTGAGCAGATTAGAGCGTGATTCACGCGTAATTGTGACTGAATTCAATTTTACTCACGTGATTGTGAGTGGAGAAAAAAGAGTAAGATTTTTGCGTAATTGAGTGTGCGTGAGTCAATTTTTTGCGTGAGTTTGCGTAATTAATTATATGTATGTATTAGACTGCCCAGAAAAAAAGCGAAGTTTTTATTTTCTTGGGGATACCTGCAAATTTTGTTCCTTTTTGTGCAAAAAAATTTCGTTTTTTTTGGGATTTTTAAAATAATATCTAGAGGTCGCGAACTCGCGTTTTATAACGATTTATTTTTTTTTTTGAGTTTTTTATTATTTTAAATTGTTAAATATGATTAATATGATAAAATATTAATAATTTCAGACAAAAAAAAAATTAAATTAAAAATTAAATATCGCTCATTCCATGAGATGTCTCCCAGCATCTAATCAAATGTTCCTTAATTTATTTGAAATTTTGCACACATGAACACTATGAAGCTATTAAAATAAATCAGTTGTTAGTTCCGAGAAAATCCGTGAATTCGCGAATATATTCGCGTTCGCGAATTCGTGGATTTTCGCGAAACTAAAAACGAATTTATTTTAATTGCTCCATAGTGTACCTGTGTGCGAAATTTCAAATAAATTAAAGAACATTTTATTAGATGCTGGGAGACATCTCATGGAATGAGCGATATTTAATTTTTAATTTATTTTTTTTTTGTCTGAAATTATTAATATTTTATCATATTAATCATATTTAACAATTTAAAATAAAAAACTCAAAAAAAATAAATCGTTATAAAACGTGAGTTCGCGACCTCTAGATATTATTTTAAAAATCCCAAAAAAAAACCGAAATTTTTTTGCACAAAAAGGAACAAAATTCGCAGGTATCCCCCAAGAAAATAACAACTTTGTTTTTTTCTGGGCAGTCTAGTATGTATGTCTTACGTCTTAAATGTATGGAACAATTAATGCATATTTTTGCATCATTTTTGCTATGCGTATTAGCGCGTCCCGAATTCGGCTTTTTTTCGAATTTGAAAATGCTTGCCCCCTCAAAAGATGGGGATTTAGGACCCTTTTACGGGAAAAATAACAAAAAAAGTTTTGGACAAAAAACCAGTTGGCTACCAGCGGCTAAGGATTGCAATCTTACAAGGGAAGTATCTCAACCCTTATGAACCGATTTGCCTGAAACTTAAAATATATATTAAAGAGACGATTTTAAGGTTGGGGCGTCTCGGCTTATCGGCCATATCGGTGTTTAAAAATTTCGTTGTCACCTTATGAAACAATGTGGACGTTCGGGAAAATTTTTATAACTTCCGAACTAACAGGAATATCGTCTAGGGCAAAAATACGGCTCGACTTAAATTTAATAAAGATTATTTCTTAGCCATATGGATATCGTAGGTCTATGTCTTCACATAAGTACCCCCCAAAATTTACACATTTTCCTGAAAAAAATATTTAAAGAAGCCGAATTTTTATAAGGTTATTCCACCATTGGATAGGCATTAAAAAAACCTTTCTTCTCATATGAAAACATCATATAGTTTCTTAAAAAGAAATGGCTGAAAAATCCCAAAAACGATTTTTTCGCCATTTTTTTATCCATGTTTTGAACCCCTAAATCCCTGATATGGCCGATAAGCCGAGACACCCCAACCTTAGAATTGTCTCTTTTATATATATTTTACGTTTCATGCAAATCGGTTCATAAGGGTTGAGATACTTCCCTTGTTAGTGCATTTTGAAAAAAATATTTTTTTTGTTTTTTAAAAATGTATGCCAAAAGTTGCGCAATATAGAGTACATTCCTGGAAAAATATTAATAAAATTTCCATGGAGTAATTTTGGTGCAGCGTTGCATCTTAAAGATGAAAAGTGTGACTTAAATTTTTTTTATTTTTTCTTTTAAGCTAAATTGGTCTCAAAACCTGCGCAAAACAGATCACATTCGTCAGATCACTGTGTCAAAGCAGATTTTAAGACCAATTTAGCTTAAAAGAAAGAAAAAGTAAAAATTAAGTACATCTTTTGATCTTTGAGATGCAACGCTGCACCAAAATTTCTCCATGGAAATTTTATTAATATTTTTCCTCAAATGTATTCTATATTGCGCAACTTTTGGCGTCAAATTTTTGGACAACAAAAAAAAAAAGTTTTTTCAAAATGCACTAAGATTGCAATCTTTAGCTGCTGGTAGCCAACTGGTTTTTTGTCCAAAAATTTTTTTGTTATTTTTCCCGTAAAAGGGTCCTAAATCCCCATCGTTTGAGGGGTCAAGCTAAAAAAATTTGAATTCGGGACGCGCTAATGCGTATGGCAGAATGGTAATGCATTACGTATCCCTTACCATTTTTAAGGGTTTGTTGGCATGTACCCCTATTTGGGGCCAATCTTTTATAAAGGGTTAACAACCTTTAAAATGTTCAAACGATTTAATTTTTCAAGCTCATTGATTTCATTATTAGATTATTAAGCTCCATTTATTGAATAAGAAAAAAGCTCCTATTATAACATACATATGTATATGAACACACTTATTTATAAAAAAATGGTGTTATAGACAATTTACATAAAACTAAGAAAATTTTGTTATTTTTCAGTCACCAATCATCAAACCAGTCACTAATACAAACAAGAATATAAAAAAACAATTTAGAGTTTTAAATTCGGCTGTGCTGAATCTTTAATACCCTCCAACACAAAAAAAATTAAAAAAAATACAGGCGCGTTTTTTGTGGAGGGAGGCGGGGGGTCGTCACAGTCAATGAGAGTCATTTCCCCCTTGCGGATTATGTTTATAAATTTATTAATTATGCATTTTGCACTTCAGTATTACAATTTTATCATTATTTAAATAATTTTTCAATATCCACGCCCACAATCCCCGCGGTTTGAGGCCAGGACCTAGAACTTCTTCCGACTTTAAAATGTTTCATTTGCTTAATAAAAGTATAATAAAACCTGTAAAAAATTAAATTTTTTTAGAGGTTGGTTAAGTTCCTCAGGTCGGATTTTGCCCATCTCCAAACTTAACCAGCCTATGACCATAAGACATATTTGTGCCAAACTTCAGGAGTCTAGCTCTTTTAGTTTGGGCTGTATCGTGGCTTTCACAGACAGACGGATATACTTTATGGGGTCCTAGACCTATATTCCGATGCGTTACACACGGAATGACAAAGTGAGTATACCCCCATACCGTGGTTGGAGGGTATAAAAATAAACTCTTATTAAAGCTTTCAGAGATAAGAATTTTTTGATTTTTTTATATATTTAAGAGATTGTTGCAAAGCGATTTCAATTAAATTTTAAAAAAAATGTTTTCATGTCGTTCAACTATGTACAATAGGCCGGAATGATTTTAGCTTTTTTTAAGATTTTCAAAAATGGGTAGAGAGGAAAAGCTGTTAGTGGTTGTTAAAGTATTTTTAAAACATTTTTAGCTGAATTGGAAATAAATTTAGATAGATCTGAAAAAATTCAATACGGTATCCATACACTTTCCTTCCTAACTTTTGAACTGATGAAACGATTTCTATCAAATGCAATACCAAACTGCTCAGGGCAACAACAAGTGAATAGTATGTTAAAGTTTTCTTCAATCTGTGCAATATTTTGACCATTATCACCATTTCAACAGACAGGCGGACATCGCTAGAATGTCTTAAAATCGATCGATGATTAACAAACGGAATGACAAACTTACCCAGGAAAAATTTTTGGAACATATTCTTATTACAATAGATTCTTGAATATATTCTTCGGTAATCACAGCAAAATTTTCAATGTAAAATATTTAAAAAAAAAAAAATACTTGCTCTAAAAACGATTGCTTTTGGCACAATTTCAAACAAAAATTATTGATTCTAGAATGTTAAATGTAGACTCGATTGCAGGGTAATATGATGCATTCTGGAACCGTTAATTTGGAACAGAAAATTTTTGCTGGGTATATAGACCCTCTATCACTAACAAAAGTGGAGGGTATGAAAACTCCCCCTTGTTTATTTATTAGTAAATATAATTATTAGTTGACAATGATAAAGACTTTGTTCATTGACCCAGAGTTTATTTAAATTAGACATGCATTTTTATGTGTGTATAAGTTTTTACAAATATATATTGTAATTGTAAATGTATACTTAATTACACTATGCTAAAAAAGTAGAGTTGTTTGTTAAAAACATATCACCATATTTTCCATTTTTCTAGTATTTTTTTTGAATTGACATAGAAAAACTAAAAAACTTAATTGTGTAACACAATTTTATCATTATTTATTTTTGTTTTATATCCCGCCCAAAAAAGGGGGCGTGCCAAAAAAGTGTAATTTCAAATTCCTGGTTCTAAGTACAGGACATTGAACGTATTATTACATGAAAATGCTTCATTTGTTTAGGTTAGCTCGACAAGATCAAACTTTTTTCCCCTGGTCTGATTTTGCTTATTATGAGCTTAACCAGC
This sequence comes from Pegoplata infirma, assembly GCA_963921195.1. Lineage (NCBI taxonomy): Eukaryota > Metazoa > Arthropoda > Insecta > Diptera > Anthomyiidae > Pegoplata > Pegoplata infirma. The sequence continues at coordinate 3,997,815 of OY992540.1, read as the reverse complement.
CTATGACAACAATTAAGAGTGTAGCTCTTTTATTTTGGACTGCATCGTCCCCTAAAGGACTAATATTCATAGAATGTCTTAGATCATGGAACAATCATATGGGGTCCTAGACTGATATTTCGATGCGTTACACACGAAATGACAAAGTGTTCGATAACCCAACTATAATCTACTATTTTTTACAATTTTACTCCAGCTGGAATTTGGGTAATCGAATAGACGTAATATGATTTAAACATGATTTGTTCAGTCACTGTATCTAAAAAAGTTAACGGGCACAAGTTTAAAGATTTGTCTGTAACCACTACTGAAAAACTTTTATGGGTGTGCTTTTTATACCCTCCTCTAATTGGTATAGGGTATATATAAATTTGTCATTCCGTTTGTAACTCATCGAAATATTTATTGATCAGTCCGTATGTCTGTTGAAATGGCGATCACTGCCAAAATATTATTCAGCGGTTCAAAAATTTTGAATGGAACTGTAAGAAAACCTCGAAAATGTTGGCTGCTGGTGGACATATGTTAACTAAATTAGAACTGGATGTTATTTAAACAAGTACAAATTTATTTTAATACACAAAAAAAATTTCGCGATTTTCCTTTTCACCAAAAAATTTTTTTTTTCAAATATTTTTTTTACATTATGGAGGGTATCAATCATTCGCCTAGTTGAAATTTAAATTTTTTATTTGTGTACACTCAAAAAAATAAAACTGTAAAGTTAACAATTTTTTTTTTTGTTAACTCGAGTTTACTGGATTTTTAGCAAATTTTTAGTTAAAATCAGCGTTTTAACTACTTTTTTTAGTTAAGTTCAATTTACGAAAATACTAGTTTTCTACAAATTTTGAATTAATTTTTTTTGTTGACTTTAAAACTGTGTTTACGAATTTTTATTAATTAATTTGCTGATTTCTCGTAAAATAATTGTGGAGTGAAAAAATGTTAGAAATTTCTGGTGCAGCCTCCTATGCAAATCTCATAAGTTCTACTTAAGCTGAACTTAATGCTGTGAAAAAAAAGAAAAAAATAAGTGAAGTGTTAGTGTATAAAATCAATATTTAACAAACTTTTTTATTTTTATTTATTTATTTTTACAAAAAGTTTAGCTAAATTTAACTAATTTTTTTCTAAATACATACATAAAAATATTACGAAATTTTCAGCTGAATTTTTAGTTAAAGTTACGTTTTTTTTTGATACATTCATTCTACGAAAAGTTAACTAAATATTTTTAGTTAAAATAACTAGAAATTTAGTAGGTTCAAAATCAGGTGTTTTTTTAGTTAAATTTAACTAAATTTTTTGCTAACTTTACAGTTTTATTTTTTTGAGTGTACTTATTTACATATAAAATACGTACACATTGCAATTTTATTTTAAGTTATTGTATAATTAATTTTTTTTTTGTCACGTTTTAGTATGAATTTCAAAATATTGTAGTTCATAGACATTGCGATGTTTTTTTTTTTTGCTTTCAATGTAGGTTTCGTTGAATTTTTAATAGACGTTTTGTTGTTTCGATGCCTTTTTCTATTCGCAATCGTAATTTTTAATTGTAGAATTATAACACTGTGCTACAGCAGAAAAACCTTTTTGATGTGGTTGTTGGTTTCGTCGAGTAGATAACAAAAATGCCCATTAAACGTGCCAGACAACCTTAAATTTTAGAGTTATTGTCAAAAAACGTTTTTTGAGACTTTTCTCACTAAACCTCATGTAATTTAGAAACTTTTTAGATGATTTTTAATTTTTTAAATGTTCTGGATAGAAGAAGTGTAAATTGGTCAATACGTTTAAAAAATAATAATTTTGTTATATTTTGAAACTTTTTTGAGTTTAATGACGTTTTCTGCTATAGTTCATTCAAAAACCTCCATACTTATAAAAATATTCTTAAAGATAATTTTATTCTGAATAGGATGAGCTTTATCTTGAAAAATCGGATAACAATTAAAAGAGTTGTGATAATTATTCTAAAAAATAAAAAAAGATTTTAAGATTTTTTGGGAACTCGATGTTCGGATTACCCGGGCACAAACAAATAAATTCATCATAAGAAGTCATGTAGATTATTTTTAAAGGTTTTTAGCGCGCTGAATCCGAATCTTGCCTTAAATTGTACTATCTCATCAGGTTTTTGAGATATTTAACATATCTTGTTATTTAAAAAACCAAATGCAATAGAACAATTTCTTTGGCAAGTTTGATGGACATTTTTGTGATCTTTTCGACAAGACCTACAACCTACACTAGCTCACTTAAAAAGTATATTAGATTTTTTTTTTATAGCACAGTGTTATTTACCCAATTTAAAAAGACTGCGTAATCCAGTTAAATGTGGATTTTGATCATATCGTCGCTGCGCCACTACACTCAAAAAAAAAAACTTGTCAAATTACTAGAAAAAGGCCCATTTTACCAAAATTTGACCGTTTTCCTTGTTTTTTAACAAATAATTTTCGATCGAAATTTATTTATTTTTTTTTTTTTGTAATTTTACAGTTTTTTTTTTTGTAATTTTACAAATTTCCTAGATTTTTTACAAAAAAAAATCTAGTAAATTTACGAGAATTTCCTGTAAGTTTTATTTTGCCAAAAAACTTGTAAATTTACAATTTTATTGGTAAAAATCTTGTAAAATTACAAAAAAGTTTGTAATTATACTAGGAATTCTCGTAAAATAGGAGGTAGCAAAAAATATAGTAAAATCACGAAACCTCCTTTTAAGTTTTTTTCGCGTCAAAAAAATTGTAAATTAAAATTTTTTTTGGTAAAAAGCTTGTAAAATTACAAAATTATTGGTAACAAGTAAGATTGTTAGATTCGGCTGTGCCGAATCTTTTATACCCTCCAACATGCAAAAAAAAAATTGCAGGGATGTTTTCTTTTTTTTGGGGGGGGGGGGTCAAATTTCCTTTCGAATATGTGTTTAAAAATTCATTCTTATGCTTTATGCACTAAAGAAATACAAGTTTATCATTATTTAAAAAAAAAAATTATTCCGCGCCCATAAAAGGGGGCGGACCGAAAAAACGACATTATCTAATTCTCTGGGTCCAAATGCAGGACTTTGAACTTCCTGTTGCATAAAAATGTTGCATTTGTTAAACAAAAAATCATGTAAAATAGCGGTATTTTTCATGGGTTGGTATAGTTCTCTAAGTGGGAACTTTTTCCCCCTTGGTCCGATTTTGCCAAACTTTTCTTGTAATTTTACAAATTATTTTTGTTCACTTCGTTTGGAGATATAATACTGACCCTAAAAGACAACTGTTCCGATCCGACGCTATAGAACAGAGCTTCTCACTAACTTTTGCTTTGCGACCCCTTTTCAATATTTAAAATTTTTCATAAAAAATATAAAAAAATAAAAAAAAAAAATTATTAACGTGACCTTTAACCAGTTTTTTCAAAAACCTAAAGTAATGGAATTTGGAAACCAAATTCAGAAGCAGCATTGAAAGATTTACCGAAACCGTGTGGTCAGATCCCAGACGCATACCAAAACTTTCAAGTAAAAACTTCTAAAAAATAAAAATAAACACAATTTTTGTGAACTTTGACCTCAATTGTCTCAAAAATTTGGAAACCAGGTCCCAAACTACGGCATTTTATATCGAAACTTACAATCTTCATCGATTTTTTATTTCCGAAAATTAAAGAAAAACACCGGTTAAACCTGAGTCCAGTTAAACCTGAGTCAAAATTATGTACCAATGTATGGTAGTGATTTCAATTAAATTCTATCACGATCCAGATTTGGAATCAGCATTAAAAAGTAAATCGAAAAAAGTGGTCAGATCCCAGACGCATCCGAAAATTGTACAAACAAAGTTCTTTAAAGTGCACAAGAATACGTTGTTGTGAACTTTGCCTTAAACTTTCTAAAAAACCTAACGTACTAGAAAAATTTGGAACCCAGATTCGGCATCAGCATCGAAAAGTTAATGGAAAACGAACTGCCAGATCCCAAACTCAGTCAAAACACTTCATAAATAAGTGTTGGGCATCCCGAGAAATTAACAACTGCACAGTGATTACGGAGGGCCCTCAAGTGATGGGAAATTTTTTTTTCTTTAATAAAAGTATTTGTATATTTTTAAAACACAGCAATAAAAAATGGGTTTTAAATTTACCAAAATTTAAGGTTTTAACAAATTTGTTCGCGACCCCCTAGGGGGTCGCGACCCACCGTTTGTGAACCATTGCTATAGAAAAGCGAAAAAAAGAAAAAATCGCTTCACCCTACTACTCATCTTACAGTACATGTAATAAAAAAACTTAAGTTTGTTTAAAGTTTTCATTTCTTTGTCTAGCAGTTATTTTCTAAGAGTAAATTTCAGTATAGCGATTACGTTAGTATTGCAAGCTGTTTGTATGGTTACAGTGAAATACACTCAATGTAAACACTATGCTCAAAAAGTATTTAATTTTTTAACTCTTTCACTACCGACTTTTTTGACTAAAAATTTCGATATCAAACTTTGTGAATTTTGTTGGGCTACTACACCCTCTAGCGGAGATATATGCAACCAAAGTTAATATTTTTTCAAAACTGGAATTTTGTATTTTACCGAGAATTTCTATACAACCCGCTTTTCAGAAAGCTGACGCGATTCTTATCCGATTTATGAGAATTTTTTTAGAAATTTTTCTTGTCCAAAGAAAACATAAAAATGTTGTACGGTGAATTTCACAGCTCCACAAAAAAAGGTTCTGACCTAGAAACTACACCTTTTCCAATTGAAATTCAGAAAAGATCAATTGTAATTCAGAAATCTCAATTGAAATTCAGAAAAGCACAATTGAAATTCAGAAATCGTAATTGAAATTCAGAAAAGCCCAATTGAAATTCAGAAATCACAATTGAAATTCAGAAAAGCCCAATTGAAATTCAGAAATCACAATTGAAATTCAGAAAAGCCCAATTGAAATTCAGAAATCACAATTGAAATTCAGAAAAGCACAATTGAAATTCAGAAAAGATCAATTGAAATTCAGAAAAGCCCAATTGAAATTCAGAAAAGCACAATTGAAATTCAGAAAAGCCCAATTGAAATTCAGAAAAGCACAATTGAAATTCAGAAAACCCCAATTGAAATTCAGAAAAGCACAATTGAAATTCAGAAAAGCACAATTGAAATTCAGAAATCGTAATTGAAATTCAGAAAAGCCCAATTGAAATTCAGAAAAGCACAATTGAAATTCAGAAATGCCCAATTGAAATTCAGAAAAGCATAATTGAAATTCAGAAATCGTAATTGAAATTCAGAAATCGTAATTGAAATTCAGAAAAGCCCAATTGAAATTCAGAAAATCACAATTAAAATTCAGAAAATCACAATTGAAATTCAGAAAAGCCCAATTGAAATTCAGAAAAGCACAATTGAAATTCAGAAAAGCACAATTGAAATTCAGAAAATCACAATTGAAATTCAGAAAATCACAATTGAAATTCAGAAAAGCACAATTGAAATTCAGAAAATCACAATTGAAATTCAGAATAGCCCAATTGAAATTCAGAAAATCACAATTGAAATTCAGAAAAGCCCAATTGAAATTCAGAAAATCACAATTGAAATTCAGAAAAGCCCAATTGAAATTCAGAAATCGTAATTGAAATTCAGAAAAGCCCAATTGAAATTCAGAAAAGCGCAATTGAAATTCAGAAAAGCACAATTGAAATTCAGAAAAGCCCAATTGAAATTCAGAAAAGACCAATTGAAATTCAGAAATCGTAATTGAAATTCAGAAAAGCCCAATTGAAATTCAGAAAATCACAATTGAAATTCAGAAAATCACAATTGAAATTCAGAAAAGCCCAATTGAAATTCAGAAAAGCACAATTGAAATTCAGAAAAGCACAATTGAAATTCAGAAAATCACAATTGAAATTCAGAAAATCACAATTGAAATTCAGAAAAGCCCAATTGAAATTCAGAAAAACACAATTGAAATTCAGAAAAGATCAATTGAAATTCAGAATATCACAATTGAAATTCAGAAAAGCCCAATTGAAATTCAGAAATCACAATTGAAATTCAGAAATCACAATTGAAATTCAGAAAATGTAAACAAACCAATTATTAGTCACCACTACAAACATAGACACATTATGCAAATGCAGTACAGAAATGTGTATATGAGAGTATCTAACTTTATTCTCTTGCTACGTATTGTAGAGAGCAGACAGACAATACACTCATAAAATGCTTAAGGTAACATTAAGTGAAACTGACTTTTTATTATTTTTCTTTAAAACTAATTTTTCATTAATGCATTTGTCAAGGTAGAGTAAATATTTTTGTTCACTATATTAATTAATTTACAAAAAATAATAAAAATTCAGTTAAACTAAATTTTACCAACAACATTCTATGAGTGTATTATTGTCTGTCTGCTCTCTACAATACGTAGCAAGAGAATAAAGTTAAATACTCTCATAGTTGTACAGCATTTGTTTAATGTGTCTATGTAGTGGTGACTCATAATTGGTTTGTTTACATTTTCTGAATTTCAATTGTGATTTCTGAATTTCAATTGGTCTTTTCTGAATTTCAATTATGATTTCTGAATTTCAATTGGGCTTTTCTGAATTTCAATTGTGATTTTCTGAATTTCAATTGGGCTTTTCTGAATTTCAATTGTGATTTTCTGAATTTCAATTGTGATTTTCTGAATTTCAATTGTGCTTTTCTGAATTTCAATTGTGCTTTTCTGAATTTCAATTGGCCTTTTCTGAAATTCAATTGTGATTTTCTGAATTTCAATTGTGATTTTCTGAATTTCAATTGGGCTTTTCTGAATTTCAATTACGATTTCTGAATTTCAATTGGTCTTTTCTGAATTTCAATTGGGCTTTTCTGAATTTCAATTGTGCTTTTCTGAATTTCAATTGTGCTTTTCTGAATTTCAATTGGGCTTTTCTGAATTTCAATTACGATTTCTGAATTTCAATTGGGCTTTTCTGAATTTCAATTGTGATTTTCTGAATTTCAATTGGGCTTTTCTGAATTTCAATTGTGATTTTCTGAATTTCAATTGGGCTATTCTGAATTTCAATTGTGATTTTCTGAATTTCAATTGTGCTTTTCTGAATTTCAATTGTGATTTTCTGAATTTCAATTGTGATTTTCTGAATTTCAATTGTGCTTTTCTGAATTTCAATTGTGCTTTTCTGAATTTCAATTGGGCTTTTCTGAATTTCAATTGTGATTTTCTGAATTTCAATTGTGATTTTCTGAATTTCAATTGGGCTTTTCTGAATTTCAATTACGATTTCTGAATTTCAATTACGATTTCTGAATTTCAATTATGCTTTTCTGAATTTCAATTGGACATTTCTGAATTTCAATTGTGCTTTTCTGAATTTCAATTGGGCTTTTCTGAATTTCAATTACGATTTCTGAATTTCAATTGTGCTTTTCTGAATTTCAATTGTGCTTTTCTGAATTTCAATTGGGGTTTTCTGAATTTCAATTGTGCTTTTCTGAATTTCAATTGGGGTTTTCTGAATTTCAATTGTGCTTTTCTGAATTTCAATTGGGCTTTTCTGAATTTCAATTGATCTTTTCTGAATTTCAATTGTGCTTTTCTGAATTTCAATTGTGATTTCTGAATTTCAATTGGGCTTTTCTGAATTTTAATTGTGATTTCTGAATTTCAATTGGGCTTTTCTGAATTTCAATTATGATTTCTGAATTTCAATTGGGCTATTCTGAATTTCAATTGGGATTTCTGAATTTCAATTGTGATTTCTGAATTACAATTGATCTTTTCTGAATTTCAATTGGAAAAGGTGTAGACCAACTTCTTCTTATGTATTTTACTTCAGACTTAAACTTTACATACAGAAATATGTGTCACTGTTCAACAGGGCGATTTTTTTTTTTTTTTTTTTTTTGACCATCTTTGGGTTCCTTTTTTGACTTGAAAATCCAAGAGTTCCAAACAAAGTTAAAAAATATAATTTTTACTTTTTTTTGAACGAAAATGTACAAAAAATATTTTGAAAATTTTAAAAAAACATTTGGACAATTTTAAAACACATTTGGACAGTTTTAAAATACATTTGAAAAATTTTAAAATATATTTAGACAATTTTAAAATACTTTTGGACACTTTTAAAATACATTGGGAAAATTTTAAATATAATTGGAAATGGTGTAGATTATTGAGTTATCGTGAAACTATAATACTAATTGGTCATAGTGTTTACTGTAGGTGTGTAAGTTTAAAATTGAATTGTTGTTACTGTCGCTGTCATTGCATGCTAGTTCATACAAAGAACATTCCGAGAAAAAATAATTTTGAAAGCCCTCCAAAATTTCAAATCTAAAAAAAAGTAATTTTCCATTCCGTTATGAAATGATAATGAGAGTAGCCTTGATCATATCGGGACACAATCTCGCCCAAAGAAAATGTAATTTCATGTTAAATAAAACTAAAATTAATTATTTACACGTATAATTTTTAACTACACTTTTCTAATATACAGGGTGATTCAGTCACGACCCGCCGAATTTTACCAGCGTATTCCTTGGCTCATTTCATGAAAATATGTCTATTACGACCATCCCCCGAAAATGCATGTGTGCGAAATGGCAGCGGTTTGAAAATTTTCGGATTAGTGGTTAGAGGGTAGTAGGGTAAAATTGATAACTTCTGAATCTGTCGTCCGATTTTTTTGTTTTTGGGCTTTTTGGAAAGTTTGTTAGAACACCTTTCAGAATCAATAAAAAAAAATTAAAATAAAGAGAAATCGTCGAGATACAGAGCTTTTAAAAATAAAATTTGAAAAAAAAGACATACAAATTTGCATATAACCTCAATTTATTCCGCCAGATGGCAGGTAACTTATATTTTTTTCTCTCTTAAAAGATAGCCCTACGTCTTACCTTTCCAAAATGCCCTAAAAGAAGCCCAGAGGTCTTACCGTTCCAAAGTTATGACCATTTGCCTTCCAAAAATTTTAATAAAATAATATCTTAAACTTGTTAATTTTCAAAAAAAATAAATTTGTGCTGTTATTTCGCCTCCAAAAAAAAATTGTTTGCATTTCAGTCAAATGGTCATAACTTTAGAACAGAAAGACCTCTGGGCTTCTTTTAGGACATTTTGGAAAGGTAAGACGTAGGGCTATCTTTTAAGAAAGAAAAAAATATGAGTTACCTGCCATCTGGCTGAATAAATTGAGGTTATGTGCAAATTTGCATATCTTTTTTTTTCAAATTTTATTTTTACAAGCTCTGTATCTCGACGATTTCACTTTATTTTAATTTTTTTGTTATTGAATCTGAAAGGTCTCATAATGAGCTTTCCAACAAGCTCAAAAACAAAAAAATCGGACCACAGGTTCAGAAGTTATCAATTTTACCCTACTACCCTCTAACCACTAATCCGAAAATTTTCAAACCACTGCCATTTCGCACACATGCATTTTCGGGGGATGGTCGTAATAGACATATTTTCATGAAATGAGCCAAGGAATGCGCTGGTAAAATTCGGCGGGTCGTGACTGAATCACCCTGTATATAAGGTTATACTTATCATAATCAACCTTATAGCCCCATTCGTAGAAAAAATCTTAAAAATGTTTAAATATTCAGGGAGCTTCAGAAACTTTTGGTCCTTGCAACAGTGCAATATTGCAACTTTTTATTTAAAAAAATTTTGATAAAATTTTTATTTTTCTATTACCTTTTATATGATGCGTGTTGGAAGAAAATATTCGCAATTTATTTTAAAAGAAATATTCACAAAGAGACAAGCATAAAAAGTTGCAATTTTGACATTGCGCAATTTTGTAAGATTAAAATTTCTGACGTGAATTCCATTATTAAATTAACACAGTCATATAAAGTCACAAATTTAATTTTTTTTTTTAATTTTTAAATTAAATTTTAATTTTTTATAATTGTTCTCTAACAACTTCATGGAAAAAAAGATTTTTTACTGAGTTATTACTGTTTTCTACAAATAAGTCCGTCCCTTAATCATATAAGAAATAAAAAATTAGTAATTATTTTTACTCGGGAGTATACTTTACCTACGTAACTTGTGTATTGTATATAAATTCATATGCATATTTTATATAAAAATATACAATATGTATATGTATATAATATGTACATATTTTTTTCAAATAGATTTTTTGTTTTTGCGCATTAATTTAATTTTATCTCTTTATTTGTGGTTTATTAAAGAATTCTTTATTGAAAAAATAAAAAAAAAATCTAATACAATAACGCTATTCATAATGTTATACTGATGGAACTCTTAAGACCTCGTAACCACCTTGTATACAACGTATAGTTTAGACTAGGGGTGCCAAACGGGATTGACATTTACAAATTCAGGATATAAAGGTCGTAGTTCAGGGGATCCCGAGATTTTCAAATCATAGTCTCGGGTAGAGATGGGCGCGTGAGTGATTTTTGACTCACACTCACTCACGCTCACGACAGGAATTTTTGAATCACGCACACTCACTCACTAACATATTTTTTCTACTCACACTCACTCACAATCACGTGAGTAAATTTAATACAACTCACACTCACGTGCAAGCTTCACTCACACTCACGTTGACTCACACTCACGAAACTCTTATTTATACAAAAAATTTCAAAAATCTTTCAAAATTTTCAGCACAATTTAAAGTTCAGCGAAATTTTACATTTTTTTTTGGTTTTTTTGGGAAGAAAAGCAAAATTTTACAACTTCTTTGTTGCTTTTTTTGGTATGAAAGGAAATACACTGAAAGAATTTTGTTCATTACGGCTTTGAAAACGTACATTGATTCTATGAAAAAAATCATTAGAAGTGAGCCAATGATGCCCTTCATAGAATCTATGAAACAAATTCATAGAAGCCAGCTACCTATGAAAAAGTTCATAGGCTATGGAAAAAAATTTTATTGTTCAATTCTATTTTTTTTTTATTTTATTATTAAATTTTTATTTACTTTATTATTTTATTTTTATTTATTTACAATATTCTATTTTTAAAAATTTATTTATTTTTAACTGATCCCCACCGAGATTCGAACACAATACCAGTTGTTCGTGAAGCTTAGTCTCTAACCACTGAGCTAAAGTAAATAAACAAGTTATAACACTTAAAATCTATTTTGTTAAATATCCTGCTTTAAAATATTATGCTCTGCCGCAATGCTCTGCCAAAATCTGTGTGTATGTTTGTAGAAAACAAAATGTTTGTGTATTTGCAAAAAAAAAAAAATAACGAACATTACAAAACTAAGTGTTAGTCGGCGAGGTTTTCCTCCTTTGGTGGCGCTGCTAGCTAAGGCGTCGATTATAAATTTCCCAGTCGGTAGGTCTTGGGTTCGAACCCCGCCTGGGCAGCAATATTTTTTTTTTTTTTACGTTTTTTATGTTTTTTTTATATTTTTTATATTTTTTTAATATATTTATTCAAATTATTTAATTATTGTAACATTATTTTAATTTTTAAAAAATTATTAATGACATTTTTTTTCTATGAATTTTTTCTATGAATCTTACAAAATCTATGAATAAAATTCTATGAAATATTTCAAAATACTAATGAATATTCATTCAGCCAATGAATTGTTTCATAGATTCTATGAATTTGGTTTTATGAAATATGTTCATATTATGAACAATAATTCTTTCAGTGTATGAAGAGAAAATAAATCACGCAAACTCACGCAAAAAAATCGACTCACGCACACTCACTCACGCAAAAATCTTACTCACGCAATTTTTTTCTCCCCTCACACTCACTTACAATCACGTGGGTAAAATTGAATTCAGTCACACTCACGCGTGAATCACGTGAATCACGCTCGAATCTGAATTTGAAATCTGAATCTGAATTTGAAATTTGTTTTCGCGATATCGAATATGTTTTGGAGGAGATATTGAAAAAATCCCTTCAGCGAGTCTGAAAATACTTTTACACTTTATGATATATGAATTCCGATCCTGACGATTTTTAAATTCGAAACGAAGGAATGTTTGCCCCATCCTAATATATTTGTATATGTTGTTTTTTATTTATTATTTTTTTTACTATTGTTTATTATTGTTTTCTATGTATGTCAGCTGTTTTTTGTTTATATTAGAGAAACTAGTTCCACTTTAATTTTGTTTTAAAAACTCTTGATTTTCTTGTTATTATAATACTTAGACGTTGTTTAAGTATTTTGTGTTTGTATTAGCATGCGCGGGTACAAGGGGGGGGAAAAAGGGGAAATTTCCCCCCCCAGACCAAATTTCAAAAAGAAAAAAAAAGAAGAAAAAAAGAAAAAAAAGAAAAAAGAAAGGAAAAGAAAGAAAAAGAAGAAAAAAGAAAGAAGGAAGTTTTCTAAAAAAATTTTCCGAAGGAAAAAAATCTCGAAATCCAAAAATTTTTAATAGCGAAAAATCTGAAAATTTTTAAAGGAAAAATGTGACTTAATCTGAAAATTTTCTGTGAAAAAATATCTTTCAATCTTATTATGAATTTTAGTATAAAAAATTATGTACTTAGAATAGGTTTTTTTTTGTCTAGAAAAATGTAAGAGGATTTACTTTACATAAAAAATGTTTGTCTACTGCATAGGAATAGGAAAAATATCTTAAAATCTTAAAAATATTGGTAGTCTAACGTTTGAAAAACTATTTTGGAAAACTTTTTTAGAATGTCTTAGAATCGGTCACAAAATCTGAGACTTTTTCCATAGAAAAAGGTACAAAAAAACTCTAAGATTTTTCACATCCTCAAACATTTTCTTTTTAGGATTTTTGCAGAAGAATTCCCGAATTCTAAAAGTATCAGAATCTGAGACTTTTTCTACGGAAGAAAGGTATCAAAACTTGAGACTTATTTATAGGAAAAAAGGTCGCAGAATCTGAGACTTTTTCGAAAGGAAAAAGGTTTAAAAATCTGAGACTTTTTCTATAGGAAGAATCTCTGAATTTGAGACTTATTTAAGGGGAAAAGGCCTCAAAATCTGAATCTTTTTCAAAAAGAAAAAGGTCTCAAAGTCTGAGACTTTTTATTGTTGAAAAAAGTCTCAGAAGTTGAAACTTACTCAATTGGAAGAAGGTCGCAGAATCTGTGACTTTTTCTATAGGAAAAAGGTGTTAGAATCTAATACTTTTTCTATAGGAATAAGGTCTCAGAATTTCAAAATTTTAGACTTATTCTATAGGAAAAATATCTCAGAATCTGACACTTTTTCTTTGGGAAGCAGGTTCAGAATCTATGAATTTTTCGATAGGATAAAGGTCTCAAAATTTGAGACGTTTTCTTTAGAAAAAAGTGTCTTTTTTATATAAGAAGAAGGTTTTAGAATCTAAGACATTTTCTATAGGGAAAACGTCTCAGAATCTGTGACGTTTTGTTTTGGAAAGAGTCTCAAAATCTCAGACTTTTTCTATATAGGTCTTTGAATCAGAATGTTAAACTTTTTCTGAAGGAAAAAGTTCTTACAATCTGAGACTTTTAATAAAGGAAAAATTTTTCAGAAACTTTTTCTTTAGGGGAAAAAGTGCCAGAATTTTAGATTTTTTTTATTTAAGAAAAACCTCTCAGAATCTGAGACATTTTCTATGGCAAAAAGGTCTGAAAGTCTGAGACTTTTTCTTTAGGAATAAGGTCTCAGAATCTGAGACTTTTTCTTCACAAAAAAAAGTCTGAGAATCTGAAAAAGGTCTCTGACTTTCTCTATAGAAAAAAGAATCTGAAATTATTTTAGTACGAACAAATCTAATAATCTTAGACCTTTCTATAGAAAAAATATCTCAAAAATGCTTTAAAATATGAAATTTTTTCTATAGTAAAATTTCTCAGAATCTGAGACCTTTTCTGTGGAAAAAAGTTCTTAGAATCCAAAAATTTGTCTATACGAAAAAACTCTCAGATTCTGAGACATTTTGCGTTAAGAAGAAGTCTTAGATTCTGAGACATTTGCCCTATAAAAAAAATAATTTTTTCATCATCTGTAGGAAGAATTTCTTCTATTGAAAAATTCTCAGATTTAGTAATAGAAAAAAAAAAAAATTATCTAAACAAAATATATATGATTATGAAAAACAAACCCCCTTCGGCAAAAACTAATAAATTTTATGATATTATCATAAAATATATTATCCCATATTTTTTTTTTGCAATTGAAACGTATCCCTGTTTTTGCTCGTCCGAGAAAGCATTATGATTTTTTTCTTTGAAGTAAAAAAAAATTTCCCCCCCCGAAGCCAAAAGCTGTACCCGCCACTGGTATTAGAGTACCCACATCAATTGAAAGTGTGCAGTGAGTGATTGGACTATTCTACAGAATAGCTTTCAGTTTTCAGGCTTGCCATTTAAGCACTTTTAGTGCTATAAGCACTTTTTAATTTAAATAACACAAAAACTAGGCTAGAAAAGTTTCAAAAAGGAATGTTACTGCCAAAAATTATGGCAGTAAAAACATGCGAGTTGTTTGTAAATTAATCGGTAGTAGTTGTTTTTAATTAATAAATGTATGTGCTTTTCTCTAAAAATTATTAAACAACTATTTTTGTTAGTTTTTGTTTAAGAACAACTAACGCAAAAGTACTATTTTGTAGTAACAGCCATTTAAAGTAGTTGTTTTTGTATATAACTGTCAAATTTTTTTTTAAATTTGTTAAACTTTTATTAATTTTTTTTATTATTTAAAATTTAAAAGATTTTTCATTAAAAAAATATTATGTAAGTCGTTTTTACAGTTATTTGTAAAGTTGAGTTAAACTTCTTTTACTGGCTATTTTTATAAATGACAATAGTAGATAAAGTTTTTAATTTTGTGTAAAGGCAGTGTTGTATTTTTAGTGGATACCTCAATTTTTTTTTTTTGTAGAAACTCAAATGATATTTGAAATCCAAAATTTCGAAGCTTATGTAAAATGGCTATTACTTGTTTAAAAAAAAATAATATTGCAAATACTAAACTGGCCATTAAATTTATTAATGTTTTTTGTCGCTTAATTAATAATTCAAACACATCGTCATATAATTAATATTAAGAATAAATTAACAGGGTGTTTAAACGCCTGCACAAAAACGTATTGAAACTGATTAACACTAAATGAAAAAAAAAACTCAAAGCACCTTGGAATTTTAAAGTTATGTTTTCTTTAACCCCCCTATTCTAGAAAAAATTGTCATTATAACAATTTGTTATAGAATTTTGTATTTTGATTTCTCGCGATATTAATAATTTTTATTGTTTCAAAAAATGTGTAAATACATAAATACAATTTGGCAAAGCCTTTGTCATGAAAAATGTTTTGCAAAATTCGCTAATTGTGAAGATACTTACATAGAAAATTTGCCTTGTTATAGTTTTGTCATTTATTATAGATGACAATTTTCTTGGAATAGGGGGGTAAATGTTTAATGTTTTTATTTTTTAGTTTTTTTAAGAACCATCAACAATAAAATCAAGTAAAGACAGTTTAACTCGGCTCGCCTGAGTCCATGAGAGTATATCGAATTTAAATTTAAATATTTTTGTTATACAAATAAAACGTTTGGTATATTTATCGCAATGTAAAGGTGCTCTCGACGACCCAAAAAGCGTAAAAACAGCCCATCCTAATATGTATGTATATGGATGCCAAATTTGTATTCAAATAACTACAGGTTAATTTTTAATTATATCGGTAATACATTTTTTTTAACAAAATATATAAAAACATATTCGAAAAAAAATTGCATACAAAATATTGTGCATTTTGAACAAAACAAGTTGAGCAAAAAATAAAACAATAGAAAAACTAGTTTAACGTTACAGAATTAAATAAAATACATAAAGTTACAATAAGTAGACAAAACGAAACAAAAAAATCTAAAAAATGGCTTTTAATGTTGAACTGAACTGAATTGAGTGAATGATCGCAATTGTGTTTGTAACCTCGAACTTGCTTGCTTTCTGTTTTTTTTTTTTATTTATTGTTGTAATAGTAACAGCTGAGTGTAGTACATACTATGGATTGCACTATGTATAAAATATACTTACTCATACAATTGAGTTTACATGTACAAATTAAAGATATTTGAAAATATAGTGAATCGGTAAGAGCTACCAAAAAGTTCCAACACAACTAAATTCGGACCTCTCGGAACGTAATTTTAATGAATTTATAAAATGGCTCTAAAAAAGAAAAATGTTTTAGAGCCTTAAATTTTTGGAGTTTTTAAGTTAATAAAAAATCCTAAACAAAATCAATTTTAAACAGCTCAGGTAAAAATATAAGGGATGTCGCGAATAGTGTATTCGGCATTTTACCGAATATTTACTATTCGGTATTCGGTTCAAACCGGTTTGAACCGAATACTAGCCGAATAGTTAGATTATTCATACGCCTGTATTCTACCTATGTAAAGCTAAGTAAGTTGTTCACCGGTGAATAAAAATGTTTCGAAACATCAATTAATTTGTAGTGAAAATTTGACAGTCATATGTTTGGTTATGTTTTGCGCATCAGCATACATAAAATACCTTCAATTAAAATGTTGTTGATAATTTTTGTCTATTTATGTGATATAATTAATGTTTACAGTGCCAAACACTTATAATTACTTAATTTTATTTCTGAATGTTAAATTTCACCGCTTTTTAAATGGTCTGTACAATTTAAAAAAATTTTGCTTATAGTGTTGTTGCGTATTGATGCAACATATACCGGGTTATTTTGCCGGTTTTTCACCAGTGAACAGAATACCTCTTCAGCGAAATTTTTACGCTTTTGTAAAGCTAGTGTGAAATTTATGTTTTTTTTGGAGTTTGACAGATTTTTTTGGAGTTTGACAGATTTTCACGTGAAAACCGAGCAACTTACCCACCTTAAAAATAAAAAAAAGTACCAGACTAAAAAACAGAAACGCTGTTGTTGACACTATTTTTTCTGTTACCTTAACAATTCAAATTTAAACCAAGTGCTCAAGTTTTTTTGTATACAAAACAAATTGAAATGACTACAAAAAAATGTCAAACATTAATAAAAAGTGTTTTTTTTTTTAACAAATTTAAATTTTGCCGAATATTCGGCAAACTGTTGACGAATATTTAAAAAACGTGCCGAATATGCCGAATAGTGACGAATATTCGCGACATCCCTAAATAAATACAACCGCGCGAAATGCTTTTAAAGCACTTTGTACACAGAAAAAAATAAAAAAAAATGTTGAGTAAATTTGTAATACTATTGAGTAAAAAATTACTCAATTTTGCACCAGTAAACGATTTAATAGTATTGAGTAAACTTTTAATAAAAAAAAATATTAAATGCTTAATAAAAAATTTTAGTAAATTACACCGCTCAACAAATCGAAGGTTTTTGACTCCGGTTTGAAGTTTGATACAAAATTTTTAGAGATTTTGACTCGCTGATTCCAAATCTGTGCTCCAAATTTTTCCATCACGTCTAGAATTTTAATTATTCGCGGTTGAAAATGCAAAAAAACGCGATTTTTTCCTTTTTTGAAAGCCTGCACAGCAGCCACTGGGTGGAATAAAAATCTGGTATAAAGCGTTAGAGTAGAATTGAACTATGATCTCAAATATATGATGAAAAAAATTTCAAGTTGTTGCACTATTATTGGCCAAACGCGTATTTTAAAAAAACACTGTGAAAAAAATTAGAAAAAGCACCATTTTTAAAAGACTCTAAAACAAAAACCAGATGATCAATCTTTAGTGTGATGAGCTCAAAATTTAGACAAATCCCATTCTTTCTTATAGACTTTTAAACCCATTAAAGATATCTTCCGGTTTATTCGAAAAATAACACAGAAAACTTAAATTTGTAAAATAATTCTTTTTTTAGTTTTTCTTTGAAAAATATCAGAAAAAACTAAGGTACCTACCTTATCTTTTTTACAAAAATGATAATTTTAACAGAGTCATTTTAAAACGCAATTGTAACCCAACCAAACGCAAATATTAGAAAAAAATTGTTTTTTATGTTGGAGACCAAAGACAAATTATACTTTTGCGCTTTATACCAGATTTGTATTCCACTCAATGGGTGCTGTGCAGGCTTTCAAATAATGCAAAAATCGTAATTTTTCGCATTTTTAACCGTAAATAACTAAAAATCTAGACGTGATGGAAAAATTTGGAGTACAGATTTGGAATCAGGAGATCAAAGTCTACTAAAATTGATCACCAGAATTCAAACCGGAAAATGACTGTTGAGCGGTGTTATTAATTCACAGAATTAAAACTTAACTTAAATATTTTTCAATATTTTTAAGTAAGTTTTTAATTGTGTCAAGTAAAAATTTACTCGAATTTAAAAAAAAAATGCTTTTTGAAACCAAAGACATACCAAATATACTTATGTCTTCAAGACAAAAGAACATTTTATAAAGATGATTTCAAACTTTCATATACGTATACAAAAAACTATAAACTAAATGAGAATTCAAAACACCATTAAATTTGTATTAAATTATTTACTCAAATTTTATTTTAAATTTTTGAGTAAATTTTTAATTGCGTTAATTTAAAAATTACTCAAATTTATTTTAAAAATCTAAACAACTTTAAAATAAAAATTGTCAATTTTTTTAAAGTAATTTTTGACTCCAAAACGCAAAAAAAATGGAAAAATTTTTAAAAATTAAAACTTTTTCAAAAATCATTTTTTACAAGGAAGATGTATAATTAGTCCATGATTTTTTATGAAATTTTTTCTCCAAAAAGCAAAAGAAAATTGTGTCTGAAATTTAGAAATTTTTTTATGACCTACTGTTTATAACGCAAATGGATCTTAGAATATTAAAAAGATTCGCAATGATTTTGAACGTGTTTAACTTTCGCCGCTAGCGAAAAAAGTTTTGTGGTATCGCTATGGACCAAAAGGTCTATGCGAGGTGTAAATCGTACACCGCCACCCCAACCTAACCTACTGTCACAGACTATATAGATAGACACGACAGTAGTGTTTTATAACAAAAAATGTAGAAAAAAGAGCGATTTTAGGAGACATTTTAGTGATATGTATTACAATAGATATTTTACGAATTACATCTGTAAATTGTGTAGTAGTAGAAGAAAGATACAGCCACAGACTAAATACAGACTCGACAGAAGAGTTTTATAAGAAAAAATGGGGAAAAACTAAGCGATTTTAGGAGAAAACACAGCGGTTTTTAGTCCGTTTTACGCTAACATGGCAACACTTTCTACGACTTAGGAGTGAGTGAAATAACAAAAACAGATCTGGCATCCATTTTTCTAATGGCGCGTTATATAAGCTTTCTCTTTCTAACCTAATTCGTAGAATAATTTGAAAACATTAACCATATGGTTCAAGACTACTTTTTTGACATCTGTCACTTATGTCGAGTCTGTATTAGTCTGTGATACAGCTATGCGAAGTATAAAAACGCGTCTATATAATTTTTTTAGTAAGTGTTTATGTATGTATATATTTTTTTTGTTTATGTGGTGGTATACAGAAGTATACGTATGTGAATACGTTACTATTTGAAATGAGTATTTGTAGTAAATATGGCACAATCGTTGTTTCTTTGTCTATTTACTAAATAAAAATTTTACAAAAAATTGTTATGCACATATATTTACAAACAAACATCTTCGTCATAATATAGATTCAAATATGACAATAATTGAAAATTTAATAATAAATGTTTGTTAGGGTGGTCCTTATTACACCTAGTCTTCAATAGTAAATAAATTTCGATGGCAATAAGCAATAACGTCGATAGAATAAACAAAAAAAAAAGAACGTATTGAAATGAAAAGTTTATCGTAACACCTCGTCCACAACTAATAAAAATACCAATCAATAACGGAAAAATTGATATAACGCCAAAATATATATAGCAATAATTGCTTGGCAATTTATCTGAGCAACTATTGCTGGCAATTAAACATCAAAATCGAACGTCATCTTTGTTTGGAAGTCATCAAAATAGACGAAAAGTGTTATTGCCACCGAAAATAAATCAGGTGGAGACCTGGTGTAAGGGTATACAGAACAAGCAATATACGAAAATGTTTTGATTCTTATTTGACGCTGAATTCAAAAGGAATATATGAGGCATTCCACACCAAATGTCCCGCTACAGAAAAACATGTGTACCGTAAATTTCTGAATAGGTTGCTTGGATAGCCCTATATGGAACTTTCTAATTTTCAAAAACTGGGCTTAGAAGGCGTGGTCAAATATTGGAAAAATTGTAAAATTTGTGGCGAGTTGCCTTGATTAAATATATATCACATTAAAACGGAATGCACCACAATGTCAAAAATTTACATTCTTATATAGTTTTGTATGGGCTATCGATTAAATTTTTTTGTTTGAAAATTAATAATTGCATAAATATTACTCATTCGCAACGTTAAAACAAAGAAATACTAGAGTTATATAGTCGCAACAAAAAGTCGACTTTTCGACATTTTTCAATTTCTAAAAAGTCGATTTTTCGACTTTTCGACTTTTTTCAAATTTTAAAAAGTCGACTTTTCGACTTTTTTCGACTTTTTAACTTTTTTCGACCTTTTCCAACTTTAACCAATAGCTTTATTTGTTATTAAACTCGGCTCTCATTTGAAATTTTTTTCAGAAGAAATTATTTTCATTTAGCAAAAGTAAAAAAAAAACAAAAAAAAAAAATCAAAAAAAAGTCGAAAAAAAGTCGAAAAAAGTCGAAAGCAAAAGTCGATTTTGAGATTGAGGTGCATTCCGTTTAAATGTGATAAATATTTAATCAAGCAACTCGGCAAAAATTTGACCATTTTTCCAATATTTGACCACGCCTCCTAAGCCCAGTTTTTGAAAAATTGAAAAACCAAAAACGCAATTTTCTAAGTTCCATATAGGGCTATCCAGCGACGTATCCAGGAATTTGAAAAGGGGGGGCACAACTCCCAAAATTTTTTGTCATCGCCTATTTATATTTAGTTTTAACTAGAAGTACTTGAAAAGTAATTGAAAAGGGGGGGGCACGTGCCCCCTGTGCCCACCCCCTGTATACGTCCATGGGGCTATCCATACAACCTATTCAGAAGTTTACGGTACACGTGTTTTTTTTCGCTGGACATTTGGTGTGGAATGCCTCATATGTATATGAAGAAGTCGATTTAATTTCTGATGACAGATTTGTGTTAAGTTGATTTTGTAGAGGAGTGTAATTATTGCAACTCCATTGCTAATGGGTATGAAAATTTACTTTCTTGTAATTAATTTCAAAATACATTTTATTCAGTTTAAAATTTATTACATCTGTTTGATTAATAACACAGGGCAACACTTTTTTTGCCCGGGTTCTGATACCAAATTATGGGTAGTTGGGGTACGCTGATTTCAAATCTGGCTACCGTGTTTTGGGGTCAGCTCTAGTTTTCGAGATATAGCCTAAGGAAACTTTGAAAATAGGCTACTTTTGGCATGTTTGTGAGTCCATATTTACCAACACTAGTATAACATCCAAAAGTGCATGACGATTTTAGGTATGTTGGATATGCTGATTCCAAAAATGC
Organism: Pegoplata infirma; assembly: GCA_963921195.1. Taxonomy (NCBI): domain Eukaryota; kingdom Metazoa; phylum Arthropoda; class Insecta; order Diptera; family Anthomyiidae; genus Pegoplata; species Pegoplata infirma. The sequence continues at coordinate 3,976,301 of OY992540.1, read as the reverse complement.
TCATACTTTTGTAGAGTCATCTTTAGTTTTTGAAATATTGCTAAAATAAAATTTTAAAATTTATGCCCTCTTTAATTTTATCTAATATTTATGCCCTTTTTAATAACTCCAAAAGTAAAGCTGTCAGAAAATAGCTAATACCAGTTTTGGAATCCTTGCATCTTATACAGTCAAGTTCGTGTTTAAAACACAGGCTCTTAAATTAACACGAGCTGATGGAAAAAATTGGTTAACAGATTCGGAATCAGCACACTAAACTCCATATAAATCAGTTGCCAAAGTTCAGGCAAATTGAAAAAGCTCAACTTTTGTCAACCTGTGTAATTATATTGATTGTAAACAATTTAAATTTGAATTTTTGAAGGGGCACATCTCGGAAAATCATAGTTTTTTTTATGAAACATAAACTGAATATCTCGCCAACAATTAAAGATATTTGAGTATATATTTTTTTATTAAATAACATACTGCTGTATTTCATATGCAAACAAAATAATCAAAGCATAAAATTTTAAATAATTACACAAATCCAAATTTATTTGTTTTTTTTGGCGAGGGAAAAAGTTATTTTATTAACTTAACTAAAAGTTCGAAACGAAAACGATTTCTTAAGTAACTAAGATTTATTTTAATTCATACATTATTAACAATTTTAAAATATTGCATCACCTTTTAAACAAAAAATTAAATAAAAATAATAATATTTGTTAAAACCAAATAAAAAAATTTAAACAGCAAAATTTAGAAAACAAAATTTAAAGTGTGTCAGAATTTCAATGAGAACGAAAAAAAAAGTCTGTATTAAAAAAGATTAAATTCAGTTAAAAATATACATAAATATAAACAAAAATAGAACAAAGGAAAAAAATAATTAAATAGAAAAAAAGAAACAAAAAAACAAATAAATAAAAATAATAAAAGAAACAAGTGGTTATTTTTTTAAATCAAAGTCAGCATTTTATAGTCTACACCTACAATCGAGTGTCTTGAGATTAAAAGCAATTTTAATACTTATATTTATGTTAACAGCCAATCGTTTGTGCTTTCAAAATCAACTTAGGCAACCCAAATTTGAAATAACTTTTTTTAGTTCCAAATTTGCTTGAAAAGGCTTGCGTTTAAATGTAGCTTAAGAATATATAACTTTAAAATGTGGCCTCATCAGTCATTTATAAACTACCGTTCCTATTAAATTATTCCATACAAAAGGAATTGTAAAATTAATACAAACACTTTCATATGTTAGAAGTAAAAACAAATTGCCATGAATGCAAACTTGAAAAAATATATATACAATATAGTTTCTCCTTAAAAATTTCAACAGTTTTATAAACATTTTTGTTTATTTTTTTCTTCAGAGTAATTTTAGGAAAATAGTTTAAAGAAAAATCATTGGAATTGTAAAGAGAACAGATTTTTTTTTGTTTAGATTCCAATTGCAACTGCGCGGTAAAAACTGAAAAACTTATATTGGAATTTCTTTGCAAAATATTTTAGATATTTTTTTTTATAATTTTCTTTTAAAAACTGTAAACAGAAAATGCAAAGGTTTTTTTTTGTTACTTTTGATTGGAAAAAAATCTTATTCAGGGTATTCACTTCAGAATTTTTTGACCCTTGCAACAGTGCAATATTGCAACTTTTTTTTTTTAAAAAATTAATAATAAAATTTTTATTTTTCTATTACCTTTTATATGATGCGTAGTTGCAAGAAAAGATTTGAAATTTATTTTAATATAAATAAAATTGCTTTTATTCACAAAGAAACAAGCAAAAAAAGTTGCAATTTTGACATTGCGCAATTTTGCAAGACTAAAATTTCTGACGTGAATTCCATTATTATAAATTAACTGATGTGCAAAATAAAATTTAAATGTACATTAAGGAGGGTTTCTTATTTGTATGAACTTTTACTTGAAACATTGAAATGAACATTTAAATATTGTAAGGCTGGTTTTTACAATCAGTACTTAAGTCTAACTACATAGATACTTAAGTATGAGGTTTTCCAAGCAAATATGACCAATTTTAATAAACTAATAAGCACTTATTCTTGCTTGCCGATTATGGCCATTAGGCTAGGTTATAGAAAATGAAATAAATAAATACTAAATTAAAGCCTTACACACAACACTTCAAGCAAGTTTAGGTTTTGTAAAAATGATGACAAAATCGTGTAATGGCAATTCATTCCTCGTAATTTAGAACTTTAAAAATCGCTAACACAAAAATCCTAGCTGATCCTTTTTTCGAGTTATTGCTAAAAAATAAAACTGTTGGACAAGAAAACCCTTCCAGTGAAATATCCAACTAATTCTTATAGATTTTAGTCTCCTGTTTCCAAATCTGCCATCCAAATTTTTCTAACACGTACCGTTTTTGGAATATTCGCTGTTAAACAAACAAAAATTTAATATTTTAGAACTTTTGGGAATCCACTGTTGCATATTCTACGGTTGCTTCCAAAAAATATGATTTGATTTAATATAAAATAGACCACCTGATTATAAAACCAAATATTTCTAGCATTTCCATTTTCAAAATATTCGCGTTTGGGAATTTTTTCACGTGAATGTATCGAACGCAAATATCTCAAAAGCAAAACATTTTCCAACTTTTGGGACCAGTTTGGAAAAAAAAATAATTTTTGTCTTAAAAAATCATCATCTGTGGACCAAAATCGAAATTCGTTCGGCAGGTGTAAGGACACGAAATTCGAAAGTTTAGATTTGACAGGACGCCCTAATGCACATAAGTTGAAAAAACTGTCTTCTGTATCTGCATTTTAACAATTATATTTTTGCATTTAACACCTGCCAAACGATGGCCATGTTAGAGCTGATTGTGGGAAAATTTTTAAAAAAAATTTAGCAAGGTCATCTTCAGTCGGCAAACAGCGGTCAAAGTTGAAAAAAAATCCAAAACCGGGATTTTGTTCCACAGATGCTGATTTTTAAACATAAAAATATTTTTTTTTATCCAAATTGGTCTCAATAGTTAGAAAATGTTAAATGTGTAACCTAAAAAATTTTTGATCCAAAAATGCTGATCTGCGATTTTGGTCCACAGATGCTGATCAGCATTTTCGGACCAAAATCGTGTTTGTATATTTTTTTAATATTTTTTAGATAACAAAAGTTGTAAAATGTTAAGTGTGTTGTCTAAAAAATATTAAAAAATATAAAAACGCGAGTTTGGTCCGAAAATGCAGATCTGAGGTTTTATTCCATAGATTATGATCAGCATTTTCGGACTAAAATCGTGTTTTTATATTTTTTATATATCTTTTAGATTACACACTTAACATTTTACAACTTTTGAGACCAATTAGGATACAAAATTATTTTTATGTTTAAAAATCAGCATGGACCAAAATCGCGGTTTTGGAATTTTTTAAATATTTTTCCAATAAAGTGCGCCAAGGTTCTGAATTTTTGAGCCGGATTTGGTAAAAAAATTAGGACATGAATTTTGGTCGATATACGTCATTTTTTTTTTTAACTTTGACCGCTGGTTGCCGACGAAGATGACTTTGCAAAATAATGACACTACTGAACATTTAAAAAAATTGATGCGACTGGAGTGATCACAAATCTGGTCTCAATCACATCAGGTTTTTAAGAAAATTGATGTCAAAGTTCAAAAATTTGTAGTTTTGGGCAGTTTTGACAACTCATAGAGAATCAACCTGACTTTATAGCGACTTGAAAATAAGTCGAGGGAAAAGCTTAAACAAGGACGCAAAACGCCTTTGGGCAGTCACCCTAAGGGCACCAATTGTCCTTTAATAATGTCTTATTCCGAAATAACGATTTTTCCGCTACTAATCATATGAAAAAAAATCTTGAAGCAAATGGAACGCTACCTTACACAGATGATTACAATTATTCTCCTGCTTACAAATCCGGTCTCCAAACTTTTCCCTTTTTGAGAAATTTGAAGTACAAAAACTCTCGTTTTCGGACATATTTTACAACTCGTAGCGGATGAACCTGATGTGCTGAAGACTTAAAAATTATTCAAGGGTAAAGCCCAAACATTACTCTTTAAGATGCATAACTCATTTGATCAGTCGCTTTAACCGTTGGAGCACCAATTGTCCTTTAATAAGATATTTTACACCATAACGTTTTTTTTCGATACTGGGGAATAAGACATCAAAGACAATTGGTGTCCAAAGGGTTAAGGCGACTGACAAATGAGCTCTGCATCTTAAAGAGTAATGTTTAAGCTTTACCTTAGACTTATTTTTAAGTCATCATCTCATCGGGTTCATCCGCAATGAGTTGCTAAAAATTCCCTAAACGGCCATTTTTTTTAACTTTGACCTCAATTTTCTCAAACACCTGATGTGATGGAAAAGTTTGGAGACCGGATTTTTGATCAACAGAGCATATATAATTGAATGTACAAGGTCGCGTTCCAGTCAAATTTTCATAGATTAATAGTGTAATTTTATAAGCTTAAAATTTTTAATCTACTTAGGATTATTCTGCAAAAATAGAACATTTAAGTTCTAAGGTATAATTGGTACTTTTTAGGACTACTGAACTAAAGACCCCAGAATCTAAAATTTTGAAATTGAGGATTCTTCAGCAGAATTAACTTCCAAACGTTGTTCATTTTTGAATTTCAATTTAAATAAGTAAATTACAATTGATCGGATGTAAGTTCTTCAATTTAATCGTTAAATTTTATTAAATGTGTTACTTTTGAATAACAGTTGATAATGCTAAAGTGTAATAACAATTTCAATTTGTACAACAAAATTAAATGTGTAGTATAGAACAATAACCTCTTAAAGAAAAGAGATGATAATACAAACAAAAATATAAAAGCTAATTTAAAATTTTGTATAAATGACATTGAAAAAATGTCGAAACAATTACAATTTAACTTAAACAAAATACAAGCAGTTGTAAAAATATAATGTTAAGAATTCATTAAGAATTTTGCAAAAATTAATAAACTATTTTAAGAAAAGCATTCCCCCACCTGCAGAAAATGTATTTTCGTATTCATAATGACTAATGCATAAGTATTTATGTATATTTTTCACTTGAGAAAACAACTTCAAAATTCATAGATGCACAAACATTTATATTTTTCTTTTTTGTAAGATTTTGTTTTTCTTTGATTTGCCATTTTGTTCGATTTTATTTCTTTTATTCCTTATTTGCAAAATAATTGCATACGTGAGTTTCTGGTAGATTTCGAATAATTCGTTCTCTGTTTGTTGGTTTGCTGCTATTGTTCATTGTAGACATTTTTTTTTTGTATACAATATTGAAACGTATAAAAACAGGTATTTTTTTCAAAAAAAAGCTTAGTAACAAACAAAAGTAACCTGAATTGTTAATGAGAAGTGTCCAAAAATTAGATTTTATTATTTTTTTTTATTGCTCTAACCTATTAAAGATTAATGTCCTTTGTGCACTTTTTAATGTTTTATCGAATTCCCACATCAAAAAAAATCTACACATTTTAGCATTATGAATAAATTTAAAACCGCTGTTTCTGTTGTTTCTGTTTCCAAAATGTCGTAAATAAAAGTAAAGTATTATTTACATCCATGGGCTTTTTTATAAATTTAATCTAGGATTTTTATAAAAGTGTGTAACAAATTAAAAAAACATCTTGGGATCTTATAGATTATCGCCCGTATTCATCGAGCTGCTAACTTTTTGAAATAAAATTTTCTGAAAGGGAAAGATTGTCCCTCGATGTTAGGCACTTTTATTTTCCTTAAACCTTCCTAACCCCCGAAGGTTTTTGAAAACTTAGCTCGAGTTCTTTTTTTATGGCCCACTGAATATTTAAAGGCGTTTAAAATGAGTAGAAAAATGGTATTAAATCTATTTCTGAGGCAGATAATGCTAAAAGATGTCTTTAGTAAAATTTAATGGCGGTTCTTTTCTTAAAATATATAAACCCTCTTTCTCCCATTTTAATTTTGTTGCTTTTTTCAGATAACCTCATAGATCTCACCATTAAACCGTGCGTTTAAAGGGTTAAAATGTTCTGCATCAAATTTCACTAGGGGTTCGTGCGAATAGTGAAAAATGCTTAAATAGCGTTAACAGATGTCTTCAATGAAATTTGATGGCGGTTCTTTTATTAGAACATATCAAACTTCATATTAAAAATTGGATAACAATTAACAGAGTTGCGAAAATTAAGATTTTGCAGGAAATCGATGTTTGGTTTACTCAGGCAATTTAAAAGTTTATTCGATTTTATTTTTTTGTAGCACATTTGATTGGATTATATCTACACCATTTACAGACGAAATTCGAAAAAGATCAATTGTATTTCGTAAATTCTACTTGGAATTCAAAGATTCCATTTGTAACTCGAAGATTTTATTTGTAATTCGAAGATTTCATTTGTAATTCGAAAATTCCATTTGTAATTCGAAAATTCCAATTGTAATTTGAAAAATATTAATTGTAAATGCAAGAACAGAAGAAACACGGCACAGGGGACGGTTTCCAATTAGAATAAGTTTGACCACCTGTAAAAAATAGAACAAGTTTTATTTCACACTGGCGCCGGCTACCGGTTTTATCTGTCAAATCGCATGGAAAAAGTCATGCCGGCTCGTTCTGTTACTGCACTAATCTGTAATTTAAAATAGATCAATTGCAATGCGAGAAAAAATAAAATTGGAATTCGAAAAAATAAATTGTAATTCGAAGATTCCAATTGTAATTCAAAAAGGATGTATTATACTTTGAATTTGAAGATTCCATTTGTTATTCAAAGATTATATTTGTAATTTGTAATTTGAAAATTCCATTTGTAAATCGAAAATTCCAATTGTAATTTGAAAAATATCAATTGTAATTTGAAAAAGATTAATTATAATTCGAAATAGATCAATTGTAGTTTGAAAAAGATCAATTGTAATTTGAAATAGATTAATTGTAATTTGAAAAAGATCAATTGTAATTTTTATTTGTAATACGAAAATTCCAATTGTAATTTGAAAAAGATCTATTGTAATTTAAACAAGTGAGAGTGTAAAATTCGGCTGTGCCGAATCTTTTATACCCTCCAAACTGTAAAAAAAAAATACATAAAAAAAAATTTTGGTGGGAGTCATTGGGAGGCAACTTCCCCTTGCGATAGCTGTTATTAAATGGATTTATTATGATTCTTCCAATTTTTTAATCCAATTAATCATAATTAAAACATATTTTTTATATCCACGCCCACTAAAGGGGCAGGTAAAATGTTTTGTTTTATTTTTTTTTATCCGTTGGGTCCATATGCAGGGTTTTAAGCTTCGTCTTACATAAAAATGTTGCTATTGCTCAAAAAAAGTACAAAAAACCCTGCAAAAATACCGTTTTTCAGAGGTTGGTTTAGTTCTCCAAGGGGGAACTTTTTCCCCGTGGTCCGATTTTGCCCATTTCCGAACTTAACCTGCCTAGGAATATAAGACATATTCATGCCAAACTTCGAAAGTCTACCTCTTTTATTTTGGACTGTATCGTGTCCTCTACAGACGGACAGACGGACGGACATCGCTAGAATATCTTAGAATCGATCACTGATCAATAATATATATACTTTATGGGGTCCTAGACCGATATTTCGATGCGTTAAACACGGAATGACAAAGTGAGTATACCCCCATACTGTGGTTGGAGGGTATAAAAATAACAATTTTAATTCGAAATAGATCAATTGTAATTCGAAAAATATCAATTGTAATTCGAAAAATATCAATTGTAATTCAAAAAAGATAAATTGTAATCCGAAATAGATTAATTGTAATTCGAAATAGATCAATTGCAATTCGAAATAGATAAATTGTAATTTGAAAATGATAAATTGTAATTCGAGAATTCAAATTGAAATTCGATAAAGATCAATGGAAATTTAGTCTACATTAAATGTAGACTAAATTATTGATCTTTTTCGAAATACAATTGGAATTTTCGAATTGCAAATGGAATTTTTGAATTACAAATGGAATGTCAAATAGAATCTTCAAATTACAAATCTTCGAAATACTAGTAGAATTTTCGAATTAGAATTGATCTTTTTCGAACTACATCTGTAAATGGTGAAGTAAGATCTGCTCAGACTTGATCAGGATGTATCAGATATTATTTGATATCGGAAATAGGGATCGAGTTTAAAATAAAATATTGGCGATGGGATACAATTATGAATATGTATATAATTTGATATTAGCCGATCAAACCAAATCTAATCAAATATAACACGGGTAAGCAATATAATTCAAATAAATGCATTATTTAAATATATAAAAAAAAAAATTACCTTCATTGGCCTTTTCGCTTTCCTGTCCAGCAGCTGAGATCAAGATGTTTCAAAGAGAAAGTAATTAAATACCAAATTATGTCTCCAAAGTTGTTAAAAGCATTTGCTGTTTCTAATAGTTGAATACCACCAACCAATTAACAAAAGGATAAAATGATGTGTGGATCGAACAAACCAACGAAAACAAAATCAACGACCACAAAGAAACAAAACAAAAATCATCTGTTTTAACGATGACGATTCTTTATTGTTTCTAAGTTTGTTCTACTTTATCGTATACCTTTTTTCTGTTTAAAGATGTGATGTTTTTTGTGATGATGTTGTTTTATTTTATTATTGTCGTTGTTTTTTATATATATTTTTTTTAATATTTTTTTTTTTTTTTCAATTTGTTTCTCGATTGTTGTTCTTGGCCAAAGTCAAAGTCATAGAATGATGAATTACACAAAAAATTACACAAATATTATTTTCCTTTTTTTGCAATAAACCAGAAACGAAATGTTTTTTTTTTTATAAAATTTACAAAAATATTAGTTTAAATTTGTTTGTTTGTTGTATAGATATGACCTTGATTTAGGTTGCAAAAGTTTTTAGCACTGGTAAAACCTTGGCTTAATTTAGCTTTGTGTGAAAAAAGCAAATCCAGTTCAATTTTATTGAAAATATTTATCAATAATTGTTGTTTTTTGCAGTTTTTTGTTGGATTTTGCAATTTAAAATTTGTAGATTATTGTACAATTTGGTTTTCCTTTGTTATTGGTTGGCTGATTAATTGGGTTGTGTTCTTCGTTCTTACAATGAACTGCGTTTCATTTTTATTGCAATTTTTTGTTTTGTTTATTTTGTATTTAATTTCAACACTGTAATTAAGTTTCAACTTTTATAATATTTTGCAAAAATTTTCCTTTACAAACACTTTTAAAAAAGCAATAATTTTCTTCTTTTTTTTTGTAAAAAATGTTAAAAAATCGTCTCGAGAAATGTCGTTTTACTTCGTTGGACGAACAAAGAAATTAAAAATTACGAAATCCATTTATATTTTTTTTCTGTTGCGTATTCGTAGTTTTCTGTGTTGGTCTCTACTTCCACTATCACACTTGATTTTCTATGTTTCTATTCTTCTTCCATTGTTATTTTTTTTTTTAGTTTCATGGAATTATTCTTCCCTTCTTTTTGCTCAACCAAAAATGATTTCTTTGTTCGCTCGACAACAATTTTGTTACTTCTTTAGCAAGCCTTCCCAAACAACTGACTTCTTCCACGAAATTCAAAACACAATTGCGTCTAGTTAAATAAACCCCACAAAAAAAAGGTAAACAAAACTTCCAAAATAAAAACTCAAAACAGCTGATTGGAATACAAGAAACAAAAAACAAAAGAGAGGTGGAGATAAAGCAACAAAAATAAATACAAAATAAGGGGTTGCCGTGTCTAAGCAAGTAATCTAGCTACTAATTAAAAGCAACCAAGTTTTTTTTTCCTTTCGAAACTTATGTATAGAATGAATTGTAAAAAGAAATATGATGATAAATATATTTTACAAAATACAAAACAAAATAATGAAAATTTTTATTACAAAAAAGATGTATTGATGTAATATGAAAAGCAAAAAAAAAAACTCTTCTTCTACTCCGAAAAAAAACTATATATCTTTAAATAAAAACTAATGACGCAGTTTATTTTTTCAATAGACCACATAACAAAGAAAAAGTTATTTGTCTTCAATATTTTTTAAAAAAGTTTTAAATTTAACACAGTTTTTGTGTGGGCTGATTTTTCGCAATAATAGAATTGATTTTATTCCATTTTCTCTTTGTTCAACTTTAAGAAATTGATACATTTTTGCAGTTTTTCAGTATATAGTTCCATAATTTTATACTTATTTCATACTTGGTATATTATTTTTCCATTTTTTTATATTATCGCTTAATATTTTTGCACTATTATTAAATTTTTCAAAAGAATTTCACTGAACAATTTTTGCTTATTTTTTTGTTATTCCGTCGTTACTTGTTTAGTGTTGTAAGAGTATAAAGTATTTGAATACTGGGTAATCAAAAGTGTCTCCATTTTTTGAGTACTCAATACTCAAAAGTAACTACATAATCAGCTCTATTCTTGGCCTCGCATATATGCCAATTGGCCTCACATACGCTTTAAAAACGTTTCGAAATAAACGTTTGCTGTTCCAAAAAAAAACGTTAGTGAGGTGAACTGAAAACTTTGGAGATGTGCACAAATTTCTTCTTTTTCTTCCTTTTTTCCTCTTCCTTTTTTTCCTCTTTTTTTTCTTTTTGAAATTTGGTGTGGGGGGAGGGGTGGGGGGGGGGGGAAATTAAAAATAGTTTTGCCAAGTCCCATTTTTCTTGTAATTCGCCGCCCACAGGCAAAAAATTCGGCTTCGTAAGAATCTGTCCCTGGTGTTTTACTATATACATGCCAATTTTAAGCTTTTAAGTCCATCAATGAGATTCAAAAGGCGCTGGATACACAAAAAATAAGAGAAACACAAAGAAAATAAAATACATATTCAGAAAATAGATGGAAATAAATTTACCACACCCTTTGCCTTTCTTATTCTCCACCCATACACTGGATATCAAAAATCCAAGTTCGTGTTGATCTTCCCCATGAAACCTTCCATATACATGCCAATTTTCATCTTCCTAAGTCATTCGGGGTCTTCAAATTAGTTAAAATATTAAAAAACCCCAATTTTTTCACGCTCTTTAATCTTTTAATTCTCCGTCCACAGTCGAGAAATTTAAAATCCGATTACTTCAGGATATACTACATCGTTAGGACTATACGCTATCCATTTTCGCTTCCTTTGGGGGTTCAAAATAAGTTAAAATGTTAAAAATCCCTATTTCGTCCATTCCCCATTTTCCTTTCAATTCTCCGCCCACAGTCCAAAAATTTAAAATTCGACTACTTCAGGATACACTCAAAAAAGTATGTCGGTAAAATCTACTACAAAAGACAGTTGTTTTGACTACATTTTGTTGTTGAAAAGGCGTCCACTACACATTACGGTAAAAACAACTGAATATGTTGTTGTTTTTAACTATTGATTTTCAACTACAAAATGTAGTAAAAACTACTACAAAAGACGGTATACAGTTGTTTTTATTACACTTGCCTGAAATTTTATTTAAAAAATTTTTTAAACGTTTAAGTGATTGATTTTTATTTATTTAAAAAGCAATACATTTCAGTTGGTTGTATAGAATTTCGACATGAAATTAAAGTTTTTTGGTGTATTTATCTGGAATTATAGAAGAAAAAAATTATATTAATAAAATGTTAAACAAAATAAATTGATTGTATTTACCTTTGTTTTTTTAATAGTTCATTTCAAATTTTCACCGCTACTGATCAAAATTTGTCTGGAATAAAAAAAAAACGAAATGCTTTGGCAAAATTGATTTATAAAAAAAAAGAATTAATTTGCAATGTTTGAAAAAAGTATGTACCTGTTCTGTTGTGTATACAAAGAAAAGAAAGATGGCACGCTCATAAGAAAACAAGACACTGCATACATTGTATTTTGTTTTTTTCCGATTGGTTTTTACACACGCTTATGTGAGCGCTATATTATACACACTTGTTTTCTCTATTTTATCCACTTATTTTCTTTCGCTCAAGAATATTTTTCCAAAAACATATTTTTTGTTATAATTAAATTTAATAAATTGTAATTTAATTTATTTAGATATTATTTACTTGGTATAAAAATAATTCCTTCCGCATCCCGCACGACCAACTCGTTCGACACATTCGTTTGCAATAAAAATTTCTAGAAAAAACGAGTTTTTAGAAAAAAACTAAAAACAACTACATAAAAAATATACTACAGTGTAGTATATTTTTTGTATTTATTTTTTGAAACTACTTCAAAAAAAAGTTGTTTGAGATTTTTTCACACAAAAACGACCGAAATTGTAGTTAAAACCAACAGCTACTACTTACTACACAAACAACCGTCATGTAGTAACTGCAATAATTTTCTGAGTGTATGCTTCATCGATAGGACTATATGCTAGGAAATTTTCAGCTTCCTAAGACATTATAGGACTTTAAAATAAGCAAAAAATATAATTTTTCATCTTCATAGGTCAATGGGGTCTTCAATTTAGTTAAAATATTAAAAAACACAATTTTGCCACGCCCCATTTTTTTCTTAATTTTCCTTCCACAGCCTAAAAAATGTAAGTCCGATTACTTCAGGATATATTTCATTTTTACACTCAAAAAATTATGTTAGTAAAATCAACTGAAAATGTCAGTTAAAATAACTACTTTGTAAGTTGTTTTGGGGTCAACTACTTTTTCAGTTAAATCAACTAACAATGTTAGTTACACTCAAAAAATTATGTTAGCAAAATCAACTGAAAATGTCAGTTAAAATAACTACTTTGTAAGTTGTTTTGGGGTCAACTACTTTTTCAGTTAAATGAACTAACAATGTTAGTTATTTTAACTGACAAAAAACAACTGACTAATGTAGTAAAAATTACTAACATTTGTAGTCAAAACAACTAATATGTAGTAAAAAAAAAATAAACAATATATTTTTTTTTTCAAAAAATTTTTTAAAAAAAAAAATTAAGACCAAATTTTTTTCAAGTTTTTTTTTTTTTTAAATTGTGAAAAATAAAAAAACAATTTTTTTTTTTTTTTGGAAAAACTTTGAAAAATTTTTAGTGATAAAAAAATAAAATTAGCTAAAATTAAAAATTAACCTTAAATAACTGCTACTACATTACAGTACTTTTTTGTTAGTTATTAAAAAAAAAACGACTTAAAATAACTAACAGAAATAGTTGTTTGACATTTTTCATACAAAAATAACTGACGTTGTAGTTGAAAACAACTAACTACTGTAAAATATACAAATAACTAACATGTAGTAACTTACATAATTTTCTGAGTGTATTTTAACTGACAAAAACAACTGACTTATGTAGTAAAAACTACTTACATTTGTAGTCAAAACAACTAAAATGTAGTAAAAATAAAATAATCAATATATAATTTTTTTTTTCAAAACATTTCTCAAAAAAAAAAAAAAATTGAAGACCAAATTTTTTCAAATTTTTTTTTTTTATAAAGTTGTGAAAAATAAAAAAAAACGATTTTTTTTTTTGGAAAAAAACTTTGAAAATTTTTTAGAGATAAAAAAATAAAATTAACTACTTTAAATAACTGTTACTACATTACAGTACTTTTTTGTTATTTGTTCAAAAAAACGACTTAAAAAAACTAACAGAAGTAGTTGTTTGATATTTTTCATACAAAAACAACTGACTTTGTAGTTGAAAACAACTAACTACTGTAAAATATACAAATAACTAACATCTAGTGACTTACATAATTTTCTGAGTGTAGAACTAAATACTATGCAATTTTCCGCTTCCTAAGTCATTTGGGGGCTTCAAAAGCAGTACACTCAAAAAATTATGTTAGTAAAATCAACTGAAAATGTCAGTTAAAATAACTACTTTGTAAGTTGTTTTGGGGTCAACTACTTTTTCAGTTAAATCAACTAACAACGTTAGTTATTTTAACTAACAAAAAACAACTGACTTATGTAGTAAAAACTACTAACATTTGTAGTCAAAACAACTAAAATGTAGTAAAAATAAAATAATCAATATATAATTTTTTTTTTTTCAAAAAATTAAAAAAAACAAGTAAGAGTGTTAAATTCGGCTGTGCCGAATCTTTTATACCCTCCAACACGTTTAAAATTAAAAAAAAAAAATCGCAGGTGCGTCCATTTTTTTTTGGTGGGGGGGGGTCAGCGCAGATGATGGGGGACACCTGTACCCCCGCTATATATGTTTACAAATTAGTTGTTTATGATATTTACGCTTAAATAATAAATTTTTATCGTTATTTTGAATTAATTTCTATAACCACGCCCCCAAAGGGGGGCGCCCTGAAAAAAATCGAATTTTCTAACCCCCTTGGTCCAAGCGCAGGTCTATGAACATAATATGGCATACAAATGTTACGTTTGTTGAGCAAAAATTAAAAAAAACTCGTAAAAATATTGTATTTTTCAGTGGTCGTTTTAGTTCTTCAAGGGGGAACTTTTTTCCCCTTGGTCCGATTTTGCCCATCTTCGAACTTAACCTTACCAGTAACATAAGAGATATTCTTGCCCAATTTCAGGGGTCTAGCTCCTTTGGTTTGGACTGCATTGTTATTTCTACAGACGGACGGACGGACATCGCTAGAATGTCTTAGATTCTATCATGGATCAATATTATATATACTTTGTGGGGTCCCCGACCGATATTTCGATGTGTTACACACGCAATGACAAAGTGAGTATACCCCCATACTGTGGTTGGAGGGTATAAAAAAAAATTGAAGACCATATTTTTTCCAAGTTTTTTTTTTTTTTAAAGTTGTGAAAAATAAAAAATGATTTTTTTTTTTTTGGAAAAAACTTTGCAAATTTTTCAGAGATAAAAAATAAAATTAACTACATACTTTAAATAACTGTTAGTAACAGTCAGTCTTAGTGAAATCAATCAAAAATAGCTAAAAATTTTCATGACCCCCTCCGATTTTGATGAAATTTGGTTTAGTTGTAACACTAAGTGATAAACTGACGCACACCTATTTTCAGCCCTCTAAGTAAACAGTGGGCGAAAACACGGAGGGTCAAAATTTCCCCAAAATCTCCCAGTCGCGACACTTTGCGCCGTAAAAACTTAATATCGTTGGTTCTATTATAGCTAGAAAGCCAATTTTTGGTTTGTTTTGAAGCTCATAATATGCTCTACAAGACCTTTCATAACCAAAAAATTTTCGAAAAAAAATAAGGGTTACCTCCCTTATTTTAAGGTCGTGATATACGGAGGAGAAAATGGGGAGGATGGTATCCCCCGATTTTTTTTTTACTTGATAATCTTATAGAGAAAGTCCTAAAGAATATATTCTAAAATTTTTAAGTTGGGACAACAATGGGATCGCTCAAAATCAAAATTTTTCACAATTTACCACTCTTTAACCACTCTTTTTCTACACTCTTTAACCTTAAAAATTTAATATCATAAGTGCTTTTGTAGCTACAGAGCCCATTTTTTTGTTTTAAAGCTTATAATAAGCTCTAAAAAACATACCAAAACCAAAAAAATTTCCAAAAAAAGGAATTGGTGCCCCCTTTATTTGAAGGTCGGGGCAAAGGGTGGAGGAAATGGGGGGAAAGTATCCCCCGATTTTTTTTTTACTTGGTATTCTCAAAGTGCAAGTCCTAATGAACATATTCTACAATTTTTATATTGGGACAACAATGGGATCGACCAAAATCAAAATTTTTCAAAATTTTCCCCCAAGATCAACAAATCGCGACATTCTTGCGCCTCCCATTGGAGTCCCAAGATAAAAATTTCAGGATATGCTCTCTAGAACTTACTCTTAAAAAAAAAACAAGGTAAAAAAAAATTGGGGGATACTATCCCCCGATTTCCCCCACCCCTTGCCACGATCTTTTAATACAAGAGGCACCCCTAATTTTTTTTATTTTTTTTTTTTGTGATAGTAATATTGTAGGGCATATTAAGAGCTTTAAAACAAACCAAAAATGGACTCTTTAGCTACAATATAAGTAGTCCACGATATTAAATTTGTAATATGCAAGAGTGTCGCGATTTGAAGATTTTGGGGGAAATTGTAAAAAATTTTGATTTTGGTCGATCTGATTGTTGTCCCAACATAAAAATTTTAGAATATGTTCATTAGGACTTGCACTTTGAGAATACCAAGTAAAAAAAAAATCGGGGGATACTTTTCCCCCATTTCCTCCACCCTTTGCCATGACCTTCAAATAAGGGGGGCATCAGGTTCTTTTTTTCTAAAATTTTTTGGTTAAGGTAGGTATTGTAGAGCGTACTATAAGCTATAATATAAACAAAAATGGACTCTGTAGCTACAATAGCACTTATGATATTAAATTTTTAAGGTTCAAGAGTGTTGCGATTTGGAGATCAATCAATAGATTGAATTTTGTAATATCAACATTGATTTTTGTTAAATTCTGTAAAACTTGATCTACAATAGGTTTACTAATTTTTCTACTAAGATATTTCTATGAGTGTAGTTATAAAATTAATACCTACAAAATCATTTATTAAGCAAAGCCAATGGAGTTCCAGACCAATGTTTCGATGAGTTACAAATGGAATGACAAAGTGAGTATGCCTCCATACCAAAGACACCACAAGGGTTTTTTAATAAAAAAATTTGTGTTTTTTAATATTTTTTTTATTTTTACAGGGTGCTGGTAAATAAATTCGTGAAGCAATAGCGGATCCTCACTACAAGAAAAAGCGTGGGCAACAGTCACTGTAATTGGAGAAAATTGTACGAAAAGGGTAATTGGTCGGTGGTAAATTAAATCCTACACAACATTTATTATTTAAATATGGATTTATTGTGAGAAAATTTAAAATTCAACAAATATAAAAATTTTTACAAAAGTTTAATAAAAAATATTTTGGCATACATGTGGTATTTTTTTAGCATTACACTCAGAAAATTATGTAAGTTACTACATGCTAGTTGTTCGTATATTTTACAGTAGTTAGTTGTTTTCAACTACAAAGTCAGTTGTTTTTGTATGAAAAATAGCAAACAACTATTTCTGTTATTTATTTTAAGTCGTTTTTTTGAACAACTAACAAAAAAGTACTATAATGTAGTAACAGTTATTTAAAGTAGTTACCCAGCAGAAATAAATCGAGATTTTGGCGACACAGCATCTGTTTATAGCATACCGTAGCGCATCCAAAGAGCGCTCTTAGGGATGCAGTAAAAGGAAGGGGAAAAAATTTTATTTTTTTTTAAGATTTTTTATATTAAACTTATAATGTGTAATTATTTTTTGATAAAATTTTACACTTGCTTTCCTTTTTAATATTTTTAAATAAAATAATCAGCGCTGCAAAGAGCGCTTCAATCATAGCATCTTTGACCGCTGTTCCCAAAAAAAATCCCATAAAAAATGTGAAAATGAAAATTTCCGATATTTTTTTGATGTTCACTTCCGATTTTTTTTTTTTTTTTTGTTTCACATAAAGTTTTGTAAAGTAAAACGAATGAATTTTTTTGTTATATTTTTTTAAATTTTAGTTATTTGATTTCAACTTTGAATTTACAGCATCTTTATTCTGCTTAAATCAGCTCTACAAAGATACATGAATTCACTGCATCTTTAATCTGCTTAAATCAGCGCTAAAAAGATACATGAATTTACAGCATCTTTATTCTGCTTAAATCAGCGCTCTAAAGACACGTGATTTCAGTGCATCTAAAGAGCGCTGTTTCTGTGTATACAACTAGCGCTCTAAAGTGGGACATCGCCTTAGGGAATCATGCATGAATTCAGCGCAATTGGATGCGCTCCTTTACTCAAGTTCCCCTTCCAAAAGCTGCTGAACGTTCAGCAAAATTTCTGCTGGGTAATTTTGTTTTTTTTGTCTCTGAAAAATTTTCAGTTTTTTTTCCAAAAAAATAAAAATAAAATTTTTTTATTTTTCATAACCATTTTTTTTAAAAAACTTTGAAAAAATTTGGTCTTCAATTTTTTTCTGAAAAATTTTTTGAAAAAAAAATTATATATTGATTATTTTATTTTTACTACATGTTAGTTGTTTTGACTACAAATGTAAGTAGTTTTTACTACATGAGTCAGTTGTTTTTTCTCAGTTAAAATAATTAACGTTGTTAGTTGATTTAACTGAAAAAGTAGTTGACCCCAAAACAACTTACATAGTAGTTATTTTAACTGACATGGTTAGTTGATTTTACTAACATATTTTTTTGAGTGTATTTTAAGTCACCTTTTCTAATATTTTTTTGGTTTTTTTGGCTATAACTCGTCGACTAATTGATATTTTTCAATCTGTAAAAGCCAAATTATTTCTAGAGACCTGTCCAACAATTAAAGTTTTTTAAAAAATGAATGTAGAAAATTTTTGTGGTGCTTATGAAGCAAAATGTTGGAAAAATTATACAGTCACACACAAAAAAAAGGTCCAGACCCAGAGGGTAGACCCAGTTATTTCTATTTGGGGTCGCACAGTGTTGTGACCTTGGCCATAAATGGTCAAACTAAATGTCTTAAAACTTAAGGTTATATGAATTTTATTTTAAGAAAACATCGCAAATAAAACAAATCCAAAACAGTTTATAGATATCTTTAATAGTTTTTAAGTTACATGTCCCTAAAGTTGAACTTTTTGAAATATATCATATTTTGGTTTTAAAATCTTTGAAATCCACATGTTCCTTTAACGGTTAAATAATTATATTGCATTTAAAATTCGACCTTATTGGTAATGAAGTTTTAAGTTAGATATGTTGCTTGTATGATAATGCTGTTTTGGTCGACATAAGTTAATCATATGGCAAGTAACGCTGTTATAAAGTGAGTTCCAAAGAAAATACTAATTTATTTTGCAAATTTCATATTTGATAGTCAGCCATTTTTGTGGCCCTCATTGGCGCGCTTAGTTCCTTGCCGAAAATATTGGTATAAGTATGTAGATTACAAATAACAAAAGAACTCGTCCACGTTTTTCCACTTTTTTTTTTAATAAATTTTTTTTTGTGGGAACCCGAATATAAATTTGAAATTTTTTTTAACGAAAACACCAAGATTCAGCAGTTGTCGTTGATAATTTGAAATGTATTGCGAAAAATAATTATGGAACACATATAATAAATCGGAATGCAAAATGAATTGGTCGGTAAAATTTTAAATTTTATTTAAATTGGTCCAAGAACCATTATTTGTCATCCAGGCCTGACACAAATTAAATGCTTGGCTAGACACCAGTTGTACATTAACAGATGCAGACTTTTATTTAGAAAGATTTTGTTGAGGAAGTACGTTGTACTATATTTTTACTTGCTTATTTTAAAACGGTCTTTTTGAAATAGGCATATCCCTGCTTAAACTTAAAAACAATATTCAACGTATTGTAAATACTACGTGCAAAAATTTTGTGAATTATTGATAGTTTTAAGGTCAAAGGATTTCCGGAATTTTCTCAAGTCTTTAAAAAAGGATATTTATGCGCTAAGAATATCCTAAGGATAGGTTAAGGATAATCCTTGCTTCAATTATACTAAAATAAGGTATTTTCAACATTATCAGAACAGAATTTCATGAAGTACGAAGGATTTTTGAAACTTTTTTTTAAATTTTTTAAGGACATTTTTGATATATGTATCACATCCTTGCTTCAATTTTTTAATTTGATTAAGATTTAAGGTATATTCTAAGTGTTGCGGATGCAAAAATTCATGAAGGAATTTCAATTTTGAACTTTTTCTTGACTTTTTTAAAAAAGGACATTTTCGAGGAGGGCGTTTCCTTGTTCCGATTTGCACAAATTTTGGAAAATACATTGAGCATATTATAACAGTTGGATTTTCAAAATTTCATGAAATAACTTCAACTTTTACCTTTTTTCTGAACGTTATTTTAAAAAGGATATTTTTGAGCTAGGCGTATCCTTGCTCCGAATTGGACAAAATTTTGTAGAATAATTAATGGCATTATAGATAATAACTACAATAAATAACATGAAGATTAAAGCGTTAGTTTTCGTTTTATGCCATATTTTAATTTCAGGATATATGGGAAGAATACGAATCCTTTGGCGGATATTGACCAAATTCAAAATTTTTCTTGATCTTATCGATCTTAACAAGTGTTTCAAATTTTAACGCTCTAACTTAACTCCTTCTATTTTTGGCCACTCTTTACATGAAGACGCAACACTGTGGGTCGCTGAATCCGAATAAAAAATCATTTCAATGGCCAGTTTTTACCCTACCGCCCCCTATAACCCCACGGATGATTTACTTTTAACTGTCATACAAAGTTAAAATTAATGTGTACTTTTATGTTCTTTTGGCAGTTAAACCCTAAAATGATAACAAAAAAATTATGTGACCCTTCCCTCAACCCCTAGCACGCCCTTACAACCCCCTGAAAGGGAATGAATTTTGAGTGTACATAAAAATCAAGATGTATATGGATTTCTACGTTTTTTTGGGTCACTAAAACCAAATACTTATGACTTCAAAAAATTTATAATACCCCTCCCTAATTTTTTCAACGTTTTTTATACCCTCCACTTAGTGATAGAGGGTATACACTCAAAAAATTATGTTAGTAAAATCAACTGAAAATGTCAGTTAAAATAACTACTTTGTAAGTTGTTTTGGGGTCAACTACTTTTTCAGTTAAATTAACTAACAATGTTAGTTATTTTAACTGACAAAAAACAACTGACTTATGAAGTAAAAACTACTAACATTTGTAGTCAAAACAACTAAAATGTAGTAAAAATAAAATAATCAATAAATATATATATTTTTTTTAATTTTTCAGAAAAAAATTTAAAGGCCAAATTTTTTCAGTTTTTTTTTTTTTTTAAAAAGTTGTGAAAAATAAAAAAAAAAATAAAAATTATTTTTATTTTTTGGAAAAAAGCTTTGAAAAGATAAAAAAAATAAAATTAACTACTTTAAATAACTGTTACTACATCACAGTACTTTTTTGTTAGTTATTCAAAAAAACTATTTAAAATAACTAACAGAAATAGTTGTTTGATATTTTTCATACAAAAACAACTGACTTTGTAGTTAAAAACAACTAACTACTGTAAAATATACAAACAACTAACATGTAGTAACTTATATAATTAACAAAATCGTTTTTACAGTTCTTTAGTTTTTATTTTTCTAATAATAATTATTTTTTTCTTCTCTTCCGTTTCCGGAATTTACTGGAAAAAATAAACATACGCCCCTCTTACAATGCGGAACTTAATTCTAATTGTAAGCGTCTGCTGTTTCCAGACACATAGAATTAAGATGCGCAGCGCAAGTATAGAGGCGTATGCTTATTTTTTCCTGTTAATTCCGGAAACGGAAGGGAAGAAAAAATAAAAATTATTAGAAAATTAAGCGAATAAAAACTAAAGAAATGTAAATACGATTTATTTTGGTTTACTTTATTGATTTTTATGTGTCTAATCCAAATTTCAGTCACTAAAAAATGAAATAAAGAACTTTTAACAGACCCCTAGAGCTTGTACGCGCATTGTAAATATAAAGGGCGTATGCTTATTTTTTCCAGTAAATTCCGGAAACGGAAGAGAAGAAAAAAATAATTACTATTAGAAAAATAAACAAATAAAAACCAAACAAGTGCAAAAACGATTTGATTTTATTTGCTTTATTGATTTTTATGTGGTAATCAAGACTTCAATCATTAACAAATGAAATTAAGAACTTTTAATAAACTGCCGGAAACAGTTATAAAAAACGCCATCTAGTGAACAGTAAAAAGAAGAAGCATTTACTGCATCTTTATTATATATGTCTTTGCTTTTAATAAACTGCCGGAAACAGTTATAAAACGACATCTAGTGAACACTTATTAGAAGAATTATTTGCTGCATCTTTATTATATATCGCTTATTTACTTGTATAGTGTCATAACACAAAATGTTTGATTTAACAGAAAACCTGTTTAAAGATTACAATTGAAACTTGTTTTACATTGCAAAAGGCCCGTACATAGAAAATGTTATAATGTCGTGTTCAATTCTCAAACGGCGAGTTTAGAAGATATTTATATGAATTTTTGACACAATATAAAGCAGGATATAACAAATAATTCTGTATGGTTTACGCAAAAACGACATATTTTGAGTTATGGCACTATACAAGTAAATGAGCGATATGTTTTTGCTGTTTCCGGCAGCAAAGACATATATACATTAGGGCGTCCCAAAATAAAACCTTTATTCTCTTTTCTTGGGTGCTCAAGCATAATTTGAAAGCTTATAGGGTAAAGTATTTTTGAGATTTTTTTCAGATTTTTCGGAAAAGTTTTTAAGGTCGCGCAAATCGATTTTGTGCTTAAAATCGGCTTTGACGACCGTTTTTTAAACTTTCTTTATAAGTTCGCCAATAATCACGATATTCTTTACTATTGATGTAACATTTTTAAAGAAAAATGTCCAAACTTTATTTTTGTGTGCATAAACTATACGTTTTGGCAACTCTTTTGCTCATTTGGGTACCCTACATAAGGTTTTTTCGTAAATTTTCCATAAATTTTGAAAATAACGCTTTGTAACTTTTAAAATTTCTATGAAAGTCAAAAAAAGGAATAATGCAGTTTGAAAGATAAATTAATTCTCTATAATTTAGCAATAATAATTTTTGAATTTACTCTTACCGTTCCAGAGTAATACCATTTTAAAGATTTCTATCCATTGTACAAAACTAATAGTAAAATAATAAACTTCTTATAAAGACCTGAAAAATTCGAGTTTTGGTCAGCAACAGAAATGTGAGAAGGTGGATCCTTAAGATTTTTTGATGCTGAACACAAAACTGCCTTAAGCAATTCCCTAACAAGTCATGTTTGGTGGTAATTTAGGGCAGTAGGTCAAAATGTCCGTCCGTCCGGCTGTATAAGACACGATGGAGTCAAAAATAAAAGAGATAGACTCCTGATGTTACGCACGAATATGTCTTATGGTCATAGGATGGTTATCTTTACAAATGGGTAAAAGCGGTCAAGCAGGAAAAAAATTGCCCCTTGAAGAATCGACAAATAACATATTTTTTTACAT
Organism: Pegoplata infirma; assembly: GCA_963921195.1. Taxonomy (NCBI): domain Eukaryota; kingdom Metazoa; phylum Arthropoda; class Insecta; order Diptera; family Anthomyiidae; genus Pegoplata; species Pegoplata infirma. The sequence continues at coordinate 3,953,325 of OY992540.1, read as the reverse complement.
TATATTTTGTATTTTTGTTAAAAAAATAAAACTTTTTTGTAAAAGAAGATATATAAAGTCATGTTCCTACGCCTAGGAAATAATAAAATGCTTATTTTCGGCCCGCCCCATTTTGTGGGCGCGGATTTATTCAAATAATGATGAAAATTTGATTACTTCAGTGGAAAAAGCAAAATAAATGTATTGGTAATATTTATCGCGAGGGGGAAGGTCTCCCCTTACGGCCGCCGCTTGGGACCACCAAGACTGCCTTGTCAAAAAACATTTTTATAAATATTTTTTTTATTTTTTTTACATATTGCAGGGCATAAAATATTCTGCACAACCGAATTTAGAACTCTTGTTTGTTACAAAAACTTAAATATATAAAGACTAGGCAATAGTCAATTCTTTTTGACGTTTAAAGGTGGTGTTAGTTTTACAAATGGTATCTGGGAAAGCTGGAAATTTTGTTTACCTTTTATTTTTCGTTTAATTTTGCTGGTTGTTTTGATTTAATTATATTCATTTCGTTTTTTTATTATGTATTTTTTTATTTTCAAGTGACAAAACAATAATTTTCATTCATAATTTTAAAATTTTTTAATGTTTATTTTTCGTTATTCCCAAATCGTTCCCAAAAACAAGATTGCCATCTGTAGATAACGACTTCGTTATTACTGACACTACTATTCATTAGTTACCCCTGGTTTGTTATTTCTGAAAGCTGCATCTCATAGTACCTTTATTCAACTTTTAAACCCATCATATATAGCCAATTTACAAGTCTTTACCCTAAGATATTAAATAGTGGAAGACAATAGCGGTTTTCACCCTTGATAGAAAACAAAAAAAGAATCGGAGAAATGAAGAAAACAAGAAAATGTTTGACAGAAATACATGTATTTTGTTGTTGTATCTCTCAAACATTTTCTTGTTTTCTTCATTTCTACGATTCTTTTTATGTTTTCTATCAAGGGTGAGAACCGCTAATATCATTTTTAAATTCAATATTTTATTTTATTATTAGTTTTGTACAATGGATAGAAATCTTTAAAATGGTATTACTCTGGAACGGTAAGAGCAAATTCAAAAATTATTGTTGCTAAATTATAGAAAATTAATTTATCTTTCAAACTGCATTATTACTTTTTTTGACTTTCATAGAAATTTTAAAAGTTACAAAGCGTTATTTTCAAAATTTATGAAAAATTTACGAAAAAATCTAATGTAGGGTACCCAAATGAGCAAAAGAGTTGCCAAAACTTATAGTTTATGCACACAAAAATAAAGTTTGGACATTTTTCTTTAAAAATATTACCTCAGTAGTGAAGAAACTCGTGGCTATTGCCGATTTTATAAAGAAAGTTAAAAAAACGGTCGGCAAAGCCGATTTTCAGCAAAAAATCGATTTGCGCGACCTTAAAACCTTTTCCGAAAAATCTGAAAAAAATCTCAAAAATACTTTACCCTATAAGCTTTCAAATTATGCTTGAGCCCGGACAACTTTTTTTTTGTGGGACACCCTAATATACATGCTCTGCTCAACTAAATGCTGTATTAAACACCTTCCACCATCTATTAAATAATTTAGGCAAACAAATGTAATACATCATTTTTGTTGTATAAAGTTTGCCAAACTGTTATACAGAAATTAATGCTGTTCAACAAAGCCTAAAAATTCCTTTTCCAAAAAGTAACCCCAACATTTGTAAATAGAAAATATATTACTACTAAAAACTGCTAAATACATACTAAGTCCAAGTTTTTACAACCATGTCATCAGACTATGCAGGGTAACTCATGAATAGTAGTGTCAGTAATAACGAAGTCGTTATATACAGATGGCAATCTCTTTTTGGGAACGATTTGGGAATAACGAAAAATAAACATTAAAAAATTTTAAAATTATGAATGAAAATTATTGTTGTGTCACTTGAAAATAAAAAAATACATAATAAAAAAACGAAATTAATATAATTAAATCAAAACAACCATCAAAATTAAACGAAAAATAAAAGGTAAACAAAATTTCCAGCTTTCCCAGATACCATTTGTAAAACTAACACCACCTTTAAACGTCAAAAAGAATTGACTCTTGCATAGTCTTTATATATTTAAGTTTTTGAGACTATGTGTCTCTTCACAATACAGCACCAAACAGCAGACAGCAAAATTTTTACATGTATTTTGTTGTTGCGCCAACAATAAAAAACGAAAATTTATTATTATTTTTTCGAAAAAAACTTTGAAAATTTTTCAGAGATAAAAAAAATAAAATTAACTACTTTAAATAACTGTTACTACATAACAGTACTTTTTTTAAGTTATTCAAAAAATTACTTAAAATAACTAACAGAAATAGTTGGTTGATATTTTTCATACAAAAACTACTGACTTTGTAGTTGTAAACAACTAACTACTGTAAAATATACAAACAACTAGCATGTAGTAACTTACATAATTTTTTGGGTGTTGATTTAAAAAAAATTAATCCTAATCTTAATCTCTTTTGGGTTTTCGAGTAAAGAGTTTCAATAAAAATGATTAAAAAAAAGTTTAAGATTTTTTTTGCTTTTAAAAATTATTGAATTATAGTCCACCTAATCCTCTTTCCCAAACTCTTCTTTTGTATATCTTTCTAAAGATGCTGCTTTGAGTGGACACTTTTTAAACAATTTAACATTTTTTCTGGTACAATATATTAATAATTAAATTAAAATAGGAGTTATTCCCGGGAATTCCCGGGAAATCCGACCCGAGAATTTCCGAACTCCAAATACTATCTACAGCATAAAAACTTCTTAGTGAAGCGATTTTTTTTTTGTTAATTTTGACAATTTTTTTACAAAAAAAGGTGGCATCCCTGACCATCAAACCAAAGTAATATCACAGACTAAATACAGACTCGACAGTAGAGTTTTATAAGAAAAAATGGGGAAAAACTAAGCGATTTTAGGAGAAAACACAGCGGTTTTTAGTCCGTTTTACGCTAACATGGCAGCACTTTCTACGACTTAGGAGTGAGTGAAACCACAAAAAACCGATCTGGCATCCATTTTTCTTATGGCGCGTTATATCAGTTATCTCTTTCTAACCTAATTCGTAGAATAATTTGAAAATATTAACCATATGGTTAAAGAATACTTTTTTGACACCTGTCACTTATGTCGAGTCTGTATTAGTCTGTGATAATATGCTATTTACATATACCCCAAAATCCATATAAATTTGGATTTCAAATCCAATTAAAATCTATACCGTTTAAATATGCTTTTTTGACATTTAGCGGGATTTTGTTTGTACTAACTCTGTATTTTTTTTTTTGATTTGTGTACAGGGTTGTTAGTGGGAAAATTACCCAATTTTATAAATATTTCTAAAAACAATGATTTTTCTTTGCCGGAGCCAATATTTTCAATCCCACTAGCACAGACTAATATAGACTCGACATATGTGACAGGTGTCAAAAAAGTAGTTCTGAACCATATGATTAATAATTTCAAATTATTCTACGAATTAGGTTAGATAGAGAAAACTGATATAACGCGGCATAAGAAAAATAGATGCCAGATCGGTTTTAGTTGTTTCACTCACTCCTAAGTCGTAGAAAGTGTTGCCATGTTAGCGTAAATCGGACTAAAAACCGCTGTGTTTTCTCCTAAAATCGCTTAGTTTTTCCCCATTTTTTCTTGTAAAACTCTACTGTCGAGTCTGTATTTAGTCTGTGCCACTAGCACAGACTAAATACAGACTCGACAGTAGAGTTTTGTAAAAAAAAATGGGGATAAACTAAGAGATTTTAGGAGAAAACACAGCGGTTTTTAGTCCGTTTTACGCTAACATGGCAACACTTTCTACGATTTAGGAGGGAGTGAAACAACAAAAACCGATCTGGCATCCATTTTTCTTATGGCGCGTTATATCAGTTTTCTCTTTCTAACCTAATTCGTAGAATAATTTGATAATATTAACCATATGGTTAAAGAATACTTTTTTGACACCTGTCACTTATGTCGAGTCTGTATTTAGTCTGTGCCACTAGTATATGTTGGGACCACAATATCAAAATATGTGTTTTTATGTAGAGCTGCTTCTTTAAATGCAAGAAAATTAACATTTTTGCCAAGTTTAGGGCCGCCACCATTGAGTGTTTTTCTTTGTTAGGAAGACCAAATTGGTCAACTAAATTGTGCGTTTACCATTTGCAATGGTAAATTTTAAATGAAACATTGTTAAACATTTGGGGTTTTCACAGTGACGATTAAATTTGCCTTTTTTATTTGGGTATTTGGCAAATTTGCCATTTCACTAAACGTCAAGTATTTGCCACCATTTTTTCTTTACATATCGTGAGCGCACTTTTCGTTAATAATTTGCACAAAATAACTTTAATTAACTTTTTACATTAATAAACACAAAAAATGAGTATGTTTCTTTTTGTATAAATGTTTTTGTTGCCGCGTTCGAAATTTCAGCATAAACAATCACAGCTGTTGTCATTTTTATGTTTTTTTTTTATTTGCACACTGGCATTTTGTTTGTAGACAAGGTTTGAGTTGGGCATTTTAAGAAAAATATGCCACATTCAAATTGGCATTTTTTTGACGTTTGGCACATTTGCCAAATACCAAACTAAAAAAGGCAAATTTAATCGTTACTGTGAAAACCCTAATTGTTTTTATTAATCTTTTAATAGTTTTTAAAAAATAAATTTTAATTGTTTTTTTTTACTTTATAAAAAACAACAACAGCTGATAAAAAAAAATCTTGTGCAGCGTTGCAAAAAGCATTAGGGATGATTATTTTGGGAAAAACCATAGTTGTACAATTAAGTAGTAGAATTTTTTTTGGGATTTTGAATTGCGATTTAACGATTTTCCCAAAATCCAAGGGATTTGACATTTGAAATCCAAAAAATTTATGGGATTTACTTGGATTTTCATTGAAATCCCATTTTTTCTGGATTTCGAGGTATATGTAAATGGCATATAAACGATATATCCATTTAAAATCCACTCTTAAAATTGTAAACTAACTAAAAACAACCAAAAACAGTAATATTAGGGCTTTTATTTTTAAATCAAAAATTTTATAATTTACAGTTTTGTATTATTAACAAGTTCAAATAAATTGTATCTTAACACCAGGTCTCCACCTGATTTTTTTTCGGTGGCAATAACAAATAACGTAGGCAGAATAACCAAAATAAAACACTTTTCGTCTATTTTGATAATGTTTTATTGCCAGAATAGTTGCTCAGCCAAATTGCCAACCAAATATTGCTAAATATCTTCTTCTTCTTCGGTGGTGTAGCAATGCTACACCTTGTCCACGAATGGACGAATAAAAAGGTGACCGAGACACGAAGTCTATATGCCACCTTTGTGGGGATAAAGTTTTTGTGGGGTTTTAACACGTGGGAAACTCCGGACACAATACGACCATTGCCCTCACAATGGAAGAGTGAAACGACGCTTCCTTAACACGTGCGTGTGTTTGAGTATGGTTAGACACCGTTGTCTAACGGTACTCGCGGAGAAAAACCCAATACTAGCGACCAACAAACACAAACACGTTTCTAAATTTATAAAATAATTTCAGCGACGAATAGATGCTTCCCCGACGCGATCTCGATTAAGACTCTATTGCTAAATATATTTTGGCGTTATATCAATTTTGACGTTATTGCTAAGTTTTTTTTATCAGTTGTAAACGAGGTGTAAAATATCTTGTTCTATTTTTGTTAGTTATTTCAAGATGAATGTTTAGAGTACCACTAATGAAAGTGAAAAATATCTCTCTACTAAACAAGTACGTTATATTACAACCGTGTCAACTAGAGTACCCGAGGTAATGCATGGAGTTAACTGGTAGTAACAACGAGGTCGTTATCAATAGATGGCATTATTTTTGGAAAGTATGGTAAATATTTGGGAATTACGAAAAGTAAACAATAAAAATGTTTAAAATTATGAAAGAAAATTATTATTGTGAAACTTTTAAGCAAAATAGTAAATAATAAAAAAGGAAATAAATTGAATTAAATAAAGCAAAATAACTAGAAAAATTACAAGAAAAATAAAAAGTAAATAAAACTTTCAGCTTTCCCAGATGTCATTTTTGAAACTAACACCACCTATCAACGCCACAAGGAACTGACCCATAAAAAATCTTTATAAATTATAGTTTTGTAGAGTTTTACTAAAAACCAGCATACACAAGTAAACGGTATAATCATTAGAAATCCTCTCTCAAAATATTAAATTAAAAAACAACCAAAATCAAAAAATATAAAGTAGGATTTTGATTTCTAAAATATAAAAATATAATTTACAGAGTTTTATTTAATTTTTAAATTGAATGTTTAAATATCTTTTTATATTTTTGTATGTTTTTCAAAGACAAATTTTAGAGAGTACCACTAATGAAAGGTCAGATAAATGAGTTTACCTAGTATTGTTCTATCATGGTGTAAACAAAATAAAAAAAATATCTCTCTCACCGTGTCAACTAGAGTTCTACTAAAAACCAATACACAAAAGAAGGTAGACAAATAAGAATTTAGTTCGTCATTCGTTGTTTTTCAAGATAAAAGATACGCGAAAAATACCGGATAACATTTTTCAAGTTTTAATTTTTTTTGGCAAAAGAATATAGAATATCAGGTGGTAGTGGCTGTCTGACAAATAAATTAAAATACATATTTAATTGTGGAAATATACTTAAAAAAAGGTGATTATAAGAATAATTACAAAAAGAAAATTCATAAAAAGTGAAGAAAATTGGTCAGAAAATTAGCTAAAAAAGTGGCTTATAAGAAAAAAAAAAAATTGCATGATTTTTATTTTCATATTCATATGTGTGAGTGTTTAATAATGTGTTGTACTTTTTTCTTACAAAAAAAAAGAAGATTTAATATAGACGACTGCGTGTGTGTGTTTTTCTAAAAAAAAAAAGTTAAAATCTACAAGAAAACCAATAAGAATTTAAACAAAAAACAATTTTCCAATTTATTGATATTTTTAAAACTAATTTTTTGGAAGAAAACTGAAAAAAATATTTAGTAATGGGGAGTTTTTTTGTTGTTGCTGTTTTGGGTTGAAGTCGGTTGAAAACAGTGGTTGGTTGATTCGTATCGTAGTTGTTGTTTTCGTGTTATAACGTTTTATGGTGCCCATTCATTGATTTTTTCCATTTTTTTTTGGTAATGACAAAATAATAAAAAAAAGAAAAAGTAAAAAGAAAACGAAAAACATGTTTAATAAATTTATTAACATCATAATTAGAATTAAGCAAATGGAATTATAAACATTTTTTTTTTAATATATTACCGGTTTAAAATGAAAATAAAAAGTGAGGTTATGTTTAAAAAAAATGAAAAAAATAGTAATATATAATTTAAATAATTTTCTTTAAACTTATTTGATGTTTTTCTTCTAAAAATCAAAAAGTTTTGTTATAGAAAATAAAAATACTATATAAATTTATTATTATTAAATTTTATGTAAAAAAAAATTACACTTGTTATGGAAAAATAGTTAAAAAACAACAACAATAATATTATTACAAATCGTGACATTCTTAATTTTTGTTTGTTGTACTCTTTTTTTATTTTTATTATATACGAGAGTATTTTTACTCCCTACTGAAAATAGTAGTAAATTAAAGTTACGTTAGTGAATTGCTTAGTGTGTGTGTATTTTTAACATTCATCTTTTGTACGGTGTTGCCGGATCATTCTATGTGCTCGATTCTGGAATACGATTTCACCATTCACCTAATTATTAAAAATTTGATATTCTTTCGACTTTTAAGATTTTTAAATTTGTTCTTGTAATTATTGAAGATATTAACTAGATCTCTAATTGTTACAAGAAAAAAATTTTAAAATCTTCAAATTCGAAAGAATATCAAATTTTTAACAATTAGGTGAATGGTGAAATCGTATTCGAGAATCGAGCACTATATATTTCTACACTTATCTCTTAAGATAGTTAATTCTTGTTGATCATTTTGCAATCAATTATTATGCTAATTAGTTTAATTGACAAGGAAAAAAAAAAACAAATTTTATTTAAAATTGTTAAAATATTTAAAATTGAATGATTATACACTCAAAATATTATGTAAGTAATTTGTGTCTTCTAAAGAAAAATCAGAAAAACACAAACAACAAATTAAATACACTTGGCTTACGCCGAAAAAATATAATAAAATTATGTAAGTAAATTTAACTGAAAATACGTTTTAAACCAATGAAACTTCATTTTAAAAACGGACCGCTTACATTTCGTTTGAAACAAAAACAGTTTTCAGATATTTTTAAATGTGTATTAGTAACTAGTGTTTCCAATTCGGTTAATCGATTAACCGATTCCTCGATTAATCGCCTCTATTTCGGTTAATGTCGAAACAAATAATTTAAAACGCAAATAATTATTCGACCCGTTTAATCGGTTAAAATGGTTCGATTAACCGGTTAACATAATTATATCTATATTCTCCAGAATTTTGTCCAAAAGTGTCCTAATTTTGCAAACACTTTTTATTTTCCAAAACGATAAGCAAAAAAAAAAAATTAAAGCAAAACTACGGACAAAATATTTGACAACCAAATTGATAACCCAAATTAAAATTCAGAAACATCCTTTTGAAATAAAGAAAAGCTAATTGAAATTTAGAAATCCCAATTCAAATTTAGAAATTCCAATTGTGTTTCGAAAAGCCAACTGAAACTTAAAAAATCAATACTAAAACTTAAAAACCACAACTGAAAATAGGAAAAGTCAATTAAAATTCAGAAATCTCAATAGAAATTCAAAAAATCCCAATTGGAATTTACAAAACTCTATAAGAAAATGAGTTTAAAATTCCAAGAAAAGCTCTATTGAAATTTTGAAAAGCCCTATTGAAACTTATAAAAACCAAATTTGAATTCAGAAAACCAAATTGATATTGATATTCAGAAACCCCAATTAAGAGTTAAGAAAAGCAAGATTGAAATTTAAAATAACTAATGATTGATTGAAATTCAGAAAACCCAAATAAAATTTGGAAATCTTAATTGAAATTTCCAAATGAATTTCAAAAAACCCAATTGAAATTCAGAAATCTGAAATGAAATTCAGAATTTACAAAAGCACAATCAAAAGCAATTCACAAAAGCACAACTGAAATTCATGACACTCAATTGAAATTACGAAATCCCAATTGAAATTCAGAAATTGCCAATTGAAATTGAGAAAATTCGGAAACTATTGGTAATTTCAATTGGCTGTTTAATTTATGTTTTATCTTGTTTAAAGGCTGCGCAATTTAGTCATAAAATTTTATTTTAAAAATTTTAAAAATAATACAAACAAGTAGAAAAGTTAAATTCGACTTGGCCGAATCTATGAATACCCTCCACAATGCACATTTTAAGTGATAGTAAATTTTTCTAACGTGAAAAAATAACAGTTATGATTAGAAATATTTTATTTTGTGTAAAAAATTTTTTTTTAGTAATTTAAAAAAAAAAAAAAAATTTTTTTTGAGTGTAAAATTTTTTTCGAATTTTACATTAAAAAAAAATTTACTAATTTTTTTTTTGAATGTAAAAATTTTTTTTTAGTAATTTTTGAAAAAAAAAAAAATATTTTTTTTTGAGCGTAAATTTTTTTTTGAGTGTAAATTTTTTTTTGAATTTTACATTAAAAAAAAAAAAATTACTAATTTTTTTTTGAGTGTAAAATTTTTTTTGAGTGTAACATTTTTTTCGAGTGTATTTTTTTTTGTTTTGGTATAAAAATATTTTTGAGTGACAAAAATACGTTTTAAAATATTTTTGTGACTTACCAATGGTTGTAAAACAGGTTTAACGCGTTTACACCACGTGAATTTAAGGTGAAGCTAATCTGATATTCACGGTTTTGCTAATAACTTTTGAACCACTGGACCGATTTGGGTGAAATTCAATACGAACAAGTAAGAGTGTTAAATTCGGCTGTGCCGAATCTTTTATACCCTCCAACACGTTTAAAATTGAAAAAAAATTGCAGGGGCGTCTGTTTTTTTGGTGGGGGCGGATGGGGGGGGGGGGGGGTCGGCGAAGTTGGTGGGGGGCACCTGTACCCCGGCTATATATGTTTACAAATTATTTGCTTATGATAATGACGCTTAAATAATACATTTTTATCGTTATTTTTAATTAATTTCTATAACCACGCCCCTAAAGGGGGGCGGACTGAAAAAATCGAATTTTCTAACCCCCTTGGTCCAAGCGCAGGTCTATGAACATAATATTGCATACAAATGTTACATTTGTTGAGCAAAAATTAAAAAAAAACTCGTAAAAATATCGTATTTTTTAGGGGTCGTTTTAGTTCTTCAAGGGGGAACTTCTTCCCCCCTGGTCCGATATTGCCCATCTTCGAACTTAACCTTACCAGTAAAATAAGAGATATTCTTGCCCAATTTCAGGAGTCTAGCTCTTTTGGTTTGGACTGCATCGTTATTTCTACAGACGGACGGACGGACGGACGGACGGACGGACATCGCTAGAATGTCTTAGATTCTATCATGGATCAATATTATATATACTTTATGGGGTCCCCGACCGATATTTCGATGTGTTACACACGGAATGACAAAGTGAGTATACCCCCATACTGTGGTTGGAGGGTATAACTAGGCTGGAGGAACGAATAATATATATGCCAAGCTTCAGAATCCTCAGAATGGACTTTCGAAAGTTATAGTGCTTTTTATCTCATAAATTCACGAAAAACCCTTGCCGAAATTCAGTCTTTTGCTCATAACTTTTGAACCACTTGACCGATTTTGCTGGATTGCAATACCAACCTGACCAGGTAAATGCCCAACATATATGACAAACTTCAGGAGCCTCCGTAAAGTCTTTCAAAAGTTAGTGTGTTTTCAACAGACAGACAGACGGACGTACGGACGGACGGACGGACATCGCTAGATCGTCTTAAAATCGATCGAGGATCATGAATATATATACTTTATGGGGTCCTAGACCAATATTTCGAGGTGTTACAAACAGAATGACAAACTTATATATACCCTCTATCACTAGAGTGGAGGGTATAATAAATAAATAGTTTACTTAAATTTTAATTTTTACGATTAATCGCCTATTTTTCCGATTAATCGACCCGAATAACCGATTAATGAATTTTTGTCATTTTTCGAATAATGCCCTAACCGGCAGGGTCGAATAATTGGAAACACTACAACTGTTAAAAACCGCAAACAGTTAAAATTAACAAATTACTGTAATTTACATTGATTTTTATTAATTCTTTTTTAGAAATAATTATAAAAAACTTCGATCCTGAGGGGAATAGAACTCACAATTTCTGGCTAATAGCCCAGCACGCTATCCTCTGTGCCACAAGCTATTCTCAACAGAAAAACTCTGTCAAAAAGTCTATAAAACGACTTTCAATTTGAATTAGCAAACTTTTAGCAGAATGTTCTGCTGAAAGGATACTAAAATCTCTGTCATTCTGATTCTGTTTGCTGCATTTTAAAATATTTTTTAACATATTTTTAGCAGATAATTTTGTAATTTTACAGAAATAATTTGCTATCACTCAGTTTTTAAGAAAATTTTCCAAGTTTTTTTTTGTAAAGTGTATTTTTTTGTTTTTATACAATTAAAAATGTATTTTTAAACATATTTTTAACCATATATTTGAAAATCTTTTTAAACATATTTTTAGCAGATCATTTTAAAATTTTGCAGAAATAGTTTGCTATCATTATTTGTTCAAAAAAAATTTTCGTTTTCGTCTTTTAATAAAGGTCATATTCGAATTTAGCACCCTCAAATTAGTTAAGAAACTAATAATGCAAAATTGATTAATGAAATTTTAAAAGATGCATAAAATCCACAATCTTCAAAATTTTTTAATGCCGCTCAGTTTTGGGATAAAGCTTTATAAGTACCAGCAATTGCCATTTATAGAAATTAATTTCTATTAACGGTTTGGGTTTGCCCTGGCGGTTTATCTGGAGACAAAATTGGCGCGTTTTCAGCGTACAGTTACATTAAGTGCTAATTTTTGCACACGATACATAATACGCATTACAAGCAATCGTTAGACGGGTATATTTTAAATCTAAATTCTTTTCGCGTGAAAATACAAGCAAAAGTTCAAAATCGTGAAACGTCAGATTTTTCAAAAATTTTTGCTACACTAATTAAAATGATTTCAGTTTCCAACTATAAATTGGTTAAGATTACACAAATTGCGTAATTTTACTTAAAAATCTTGGAAATTTACTAAATTTTTAGTAGTACATTTTTTGAATTTGTTGAAATTTACCCAATTTATAGTAGGAGACTGGACTCATTTTTTAGGGTGTAATCAAAATTTTAACACGCTATATGGATTTTATTATAAAAAATCAAAAAATATTTGGATCACGCGATGTGTTGGCCACTTTTAAATAATATTGCGAATGTGCCTCGCAAAGTTGTGGATTTTTGATGACTTTCACGTTTTGTCTCACAACCTTTTGTTGGCTTGAGTAATGCGTGAGCGCGATCACTTTTTTCGCTTACACACAAAAAAATATTTTACCAATAACTTGGGAGGATATGCGTTTTTAAAGTTTTTTACATAAATTATGAAAAATTTTGCAACATTTTACCAAGTTTTTGCATAATTTTGGTTAAGGTTTGTAAAATTACCCAAGGTTAAATAATCTTATGAATATTTTCTAAATTTTTATCAGAAACAAGCAAAAACTTGGTAAATTGATGCTATTTTTTGAATAATATATGCAAAAAACTTTAAAAACGCATATCCTCCCAAGTACTTGGTAAAAATTTTTTTGTGTGTACGTATACTCAGAACGTGATTAAAGAAAAAATTGTGTGAGTGATTCTTAAACTCGATGTAGTTTCAGCAGATTTTTTTTGCTGAAATCTGCAGACTGTGTTGCTTAATCTGCTGGCTTTTCTGCTTAATCAGCAGACTTTTCTGATAAATCAGCAGATTTCACTGCTGTCTCGACAGATTTCTCTGCTGATTTAACCTAGGTTATCATGACAGATATTTAGCAATCCACGTCTGCTAAATCAGCAGATTTCTCATATGGCTGTATTTTTATCAGGTTTTTCTGCTGATTGGACAGAGCATTTTCAAATTGGAATTTAAAATTCCAAAAAAGAAATTAAACATTTTGAAATTTTGAAATGATTGACAATAATAACCGACACGGTTAATAATATGCCTGTTCGTTTACCTTAATACAATCTCAGTACAAAAAGTAAACACAAATTTCCAGTTGTAGTAAAAATAGTAAGAAATTCATGTAAACAAACAGACCTAATGTGGTTTGTTGTGTTTAATTACTGAAAAAACCCCTTACGGAAAATTTGAATTATAAGACAGTTATGTATTTAAAAAAAAAAATGTAAATTTGTATGTGGAATTAAATTAACTGAACCAAAAAATTTTTGTTTTCTACCGATTTTTTTCGCTAAAGAGTAAACAGCTTTTTGACCAAGTTTCTCACACAAAAATTTCTCACAAAAAATTATTATACATAATTAAAACCACGAAATAATATTAAGCAACACGATTTCTAGTAAAAAATATAATTAATCATTTAAATTTTATTTTAAATTTCGTTTAAAATTTCGGAAAATATCACTAAATAATTAAATACCGCTCTAATCAGCAGTCTAGGAACTCTTATTTTTTTCTTTGCTTTAACTTGCTCGAGCACCAAATCGAAGAAATTTCCTATATAGAAAAGAAGAAATTAAGAAAATGAGAAAAACGAAACATTTTCTTGGTTTCTGTTCTTCATTTCTTCGACTCTTTTTTAGTTTTCTATCAAAGTTCCTATAACAATAGATTCTTAAATATATTCTACGGTAATCAAAACAAAATTTTCTATGTAAAATCATTTGTCACAAAAACTACTTGCTCTAAAAAACAATAGCTTTTGGAACAATTTCAAACAAAAATCATTGATTCTGGAATGTTAAGTAGAATCTTTTGCTGGGTAATATGATGCGTTCTGGAACCGATTATTTGGAACGGAAAATTTTGCTGGGCTATTATGATTTCTCAAAGTTTTATTAAGTAATCATGTGCTACGAAAATTCGGGCACCAAAAGTTTAAAAAAGTTTTAATGGATTTTATTCTCGGCCCCTTAATCCCAATGTGCTATGATCAATTATGTAAAGATAGATCTGGCAACAGTGTATTGATTGAGTTGGGTTTCTTACTCTCTTTGCTAACAAAATAAAAGATACTATTTTTATTTTAATTCTCTCGAAAAATAAATCTACTACTATTTAATTAGAAAAAAACGACGTGTCGTTTTTATAGTTTATTTTAAAAATATGTATAATTTTTTTAAAATTAAACTACTCACTAAAATAGTTTATTTATTCTTGATATAAGCTAACCACAGCTTGTTTTTGTAAGTCTTGTATATTTATACAAAAAAAAAAATAAACGTTAATAAACAGACTTTGTTATAAATGCACTTTATTTGTTCATGACGTCTATTTGGTTTTGTTTATCTTTTTACCATTATTTGTATTCTCTCATTACTTGTTTTTTCTTCATTATGAATTTTATAGAAAAACAAGTAAAAAAAGTTAAAATCGGCATTACCGAAAGTATTGATACCCTCAGTAATGTAAAAAAAATATTTTTAAGAAAAAAATTGGTAAATTTCGCGAAAAAAAATTTTGTAAAAAAAATATATTTGTACCTGTTTAAATAACATTAAATACAACATATCCCAGCAAAAAAGTGCGAAGTACTTCTATTTGGAGTGCTTTAAAATTATAACAAATATAGTGAAATACAACAAAAATAACAAAAAACACAAGAAAAAACGCGAAGGCATTCTATGCGTTTAAAAATTCAAAATATGCACTGAAAACTTTAAAAATATGCATCTAAAAATACTGTTTTTACTAAAGAAAATAATTTGTCAACATAAATTAGGCTTTGTCAAATATTTTTAGGCCCTCGACAATTCTTAAAAATATTCTATTAAGTGGAAACAATTTTTAATTAGTGAAATATTTTTTACTTGAGAAGTTTTTTCTTGAGTCACTAAAAATTTTATAAAAAAAAAAAAAACATTACAATACAATATTTTCTAGAACAATTTATTTTTCAATACTTTTTGTTATTTATTCTAAAAAAAAATTATTTATTTTAAAAGTTTCTTTTTTCACTTCTTTCGGAATTTTCCGATTTTCAAGTCAAAAAATTAACTCAAAAGACCCCGCCCTAAATCTAATCAAAATAAAATAGCAATTTTCCCGTAAAAAAAATAATCAAATCGCAATTTTCCTGTAAAATCTCTAGGAATAGGAACATTTTAAGTAGAAAACATTTCTCAGAATCTAAAAATTATACTTCCAGAATCCATTTTCTTTCAAAAATGCATCAGAATATGATTTCCATAAATAAATACATTTTTCTATAACAAATGGGGGATAGGTTTTGAATTTCCCTAAGGAAGTTTTGAAAAATATTGATGAAATTTAAAAAAAAGTCCAATTTATGTGAAAATATGCAAAAATATGCATTTATACCAAAATATGCAAAAATATGCAACTACAAATCAATGCCATTTTATTGCAAATTTATTGATTCGGATAGATATTTAATTTATGTTATGTTTACAATGCTTAGTAAAAATATGCATTTTCATAAAAGTGTTTGCCCTACTAATCAATAATACAACGGAATGACAATCGTATATAAACCCTCTACCACTAACAAGGGAAGTCTCCCTAGTCCAGAACAAAAATCATTTTTAGGGTTGTCGATTTGCACGCGGGAAGTTGATCTTTTTCTATTTTTTACGATTTACCAATGTTTTGTCAAAACAAGGTACCAAAACAGACAATATTATTCGATTTATTAACAAAAATTTACCAAAATTTTGCTATTTTACACATTTTAAAAAGGATTTCCAATAAAATAGGATTTCCAAAGACATTTCATTTGATATAAAAAACCACACACAAAAAATTATTGGCTAAAAATTTTCAATTTAATCTATTGATTAACAAAATTTAAATGAGTCAATTATTGTTTTGATCAACATTTTTGTTATTTTCTTTAACTATCAAATTAAAAATTTTCAACATACCAGATTTTTTTTTCGCTTCAATTTATTTGAATACATTAATTCAAAAATATACTTTATACTAGGGTTTTACATTTTTTTTTTTGTTGGTAGCATATTGGAAAGCAAAAAATATGAATTTCTTCATAGTTTTTCATAAGCTTGAAATTCATTTGTTAAATCAATCATTATTTTAATTGACTTTAAATAAAAAATTGATAAAATTTTTGATCAAAATCGAAAAATGATTAATTGAAATAAAAATCAATTAATCACCTACAATTTGATAATTGATATAACAATTTTCTTTATCGGAGGAGTTTCAATTAAAAAATTAATTGAATCCACGTTTTTGTTGATTGACTTTCGCTTTCAATCCTTTCTGTGTAGGTTGTAAGTGGCTGGTGAAGTTTTACGCCAGCACACATAGACTCTGAGTTCCGTTGTGATAACGACTATGTTACTTTGCACAGTATAGTAAATATCGAAAAAAACTAAAAAAATACTGTTTCTTCCCTCCATCATTTGCACCCCCTAAATATGAATATTGGCCGCAAAAAAAAAAATACATGTCCTTTTATTTTTAATGCTTAACAAAATAAAACCAATTTCATGAAGATCGGGGTGAAACTAGAAAGACTTTCCTTGTAAGTGGAGGGCATAAAAACACTTGTATTGTCCGTGCTTAATTAACATTCATAACTTGTAAAATCCCAATTACATTGCATACCTTATAACTTGTACAATACGTTAGGGTGGAGCAAATTTTTTTTTTTTTAATTTCAAAATCGTCGGGGACGGAAAAGTTGCTTATTTACTTGAAAAATTTTTATCAAGTTTTTTTTTAGCTTAAAATGTCAGTTCATATTTGGACATTACTGAAGAAGTGTTTTCATGATAAAAAAATGAATGGTCCTTACAAAGTTGAAAAAAAAATATGTTGGACCTGTAGGGCAATGCCTTTCACTTTGTTCGGATAGTTCTGAGCAAAGTGAAAAAAATATAACGCGAAAAATAGAAATGACATGCTATACAGCTTTATATAAATTATAATTATATATCTTTATTATTTAACTAAAACTTTTTTTGAAATTCGGAAAATAATACACTGAGAAAAATTATTATGAAATTTTAACCGTCAAATATTTTCGCGGGGTCAAATATTTTTGCGGGATAATGGGTATAAAACCTATATGGAAATTAGACACAAACGCCTTTAGTTTTCTTTTTATACTATTTTTTACAGAACTTGGGAATTTTTTTTTACATATTTGGACCGATTTAATTTTCTTCTAAACGATACGAACGAACGGGTGTTTCTTCTAAACGATACACTGTAGGCCGTATCGATTTATATGTTGTTTAAAGCTTGAGGGTTTCAAAAAGTTTCGATAAAAAAGTTCTCTATAAAAATTTCGTGAAAATCAAAAATTTCCTTGAGCTCCCGCATCGCGGTTAAAATATGGCTTTGTTGGAAATTTTTATTCAATCCGCGATGTGGGGTCCCAAGGATTTTTTGATTTTTATAAGATTTCGGTAGAGACATTTTGAGTTGCAGCATAAGATTTTTTATAGCACAATTTTTTAAAGTGGCTAACGAAGAAAATGCTCATGATGTTACGATTTCGCGATTTTTTTATGAATGTCTAGACAGGCTAGAACCATTTTTTCAAACAAATAAAACAAACAAAACAATGTTGGTTGCCTTGAAATAAGAAGAAATGTATTATTTTTTTCATCCACCACGATGGGGAGCAGAAGATTATTACGACTTTTTATGGAGTCATTTTGACCCCTTTTAGGTTAAAAAAAAAATAAAATTAGAAATCGATATGGCCTACTAGTTACGTATTAGTTAATTCACCTGTTTGTTTTGTATTTTATAAATGTTCATTTATATGTACTTCCGACACATTTGCCCTAACGTTCATTGACTTTTTTTATACACTTACCTTAAATATTCTTTTATTTTCTGTAATAATATTTTTTTTTTCAAGATCGGACATCCGATTAGGTTTCTCTCTCTCTTTCTAACTCTATAACGAAATTCTAGTGATGGACATTTGAATTTTGCAATATGCGTTTTAAGATTTGTATACCCTCCAACTATAGATTGACACATGAGCTGATTAGTTCGTGATTCACGCATTATCACGCGTGATTGTGACTGAAAATAAATTTTACTCTCGTAATTGTGGGAGAGTGTGAGTGTCCACAAATTGCTTTGCGTGAGTACGATTTTCGCGTTAATGACTCGATTTTTTTCCGAATGCAGTCAGATCCAGGGAGGAATCGTTCAGAAATTGGCGTGACGAGTGACAAGTGTTCACTGAACCGTTTAATAAGGCTAACGTGTTAGCTGGTCTCTTTGCAAGAAATTATTTCTTGCCTGAAAGCAGTCAACAATCGCAATATGCTCTGCGCTCTCGAAGGTGATGGAGAGAATAGTAAATTTTCAACTTGTAATGGTATCTGGGGCTAACTGACTTTTAAACGATCGTTAGTATGGTTTTCGCAGAACTCGTTCTACAGGATACCTGTTGGCGTTCCTTTCATAACGTTGGAGTCGTTCGATTCATCTTGATGGTGAAATTAAGGTAGTTGCTGTGGTTATCCTATTTGCTCTGATTATCCAATTGATCGCACATCACATTAAAGAAAAAGTTAGTTTATCAGTCGTACTTGCCGTATGTGGAATAAACTTCCCTCAGAAGTCTTCTCAGTTTCATTCAATGTGGATAAATTCAAGTCAAATATCCGCAAACAGTATTCCCTCGTTCCTCCTCCTCATAGTCTATTTGGATCAAAGTAAAAAAAACTTACAAAAAAACATCCCTGCCATTTTATTAAAACTTGTTTTTTTATTTTTATATCCTACACCACTCTGTGGTACAGGGTATAATGAGTTTGTGCTGATGTTTGTAACTATCCGAAATATGGTCCTTGACCCACCTTTAAGTATTCTGATCGACTCAGAATCACTTTCTGAGACGATTTGGCGATGTCCGTCCGCACGATACATGCCACAATTGTCAATCGATTTGTACGAAATTTGAAACTCATTCTTCCTTTGGTCCAAGTACGAAGCCTATTGAAAAAAAATTCGGTCCATATTTAGACCTAGCGCCCATACAAACGTCCTGTTATAATTTGGCTCAAATGACTCTTATGACCGTATTATAATAGGTATCCTTGGCAGGTAAAAATATTTTGTATTCACAAATCATCATTCCAAATTTTAAAGGAATCGGGCCGGTTATTCTTACAGTCTCGTTAAAACCACCTTACCATAAAACTCACAAAATTCATGAAAATAGGAAATATTTGATCAAAATTTTGTTTGTAGATGTTAATCGTGTTTTTTGGTGGCATAATCAATTCTGTATATAATTGGATCATTTTTGGAATTTATTAGACCTATTTAAAAATTTCTCCCGTTATTCAGTAAAATCGGTCTATTAGCAACACAAATAAGCCAATTTCACGAAAATTTTGTTTGTGTGTGTTTTCTACACTAATTTATGATCTAATACCCACTTTACACTATTATACTTATCCATTATACAAGCGTAATTTCACTATGTTAGGCAAATATTTTATAAAAAAATGCACACTGGTTTAGGGTATCATATGGTCGGTCTTGACCGACTATAATTTTCTTGCTTGTTTTTTTTCCTTTTTGGAAAAGTATGTAAGATTCGAATTGTTTGCTGGGATAAACTTGAAAATCTCTACTTTGTCTAAGAGTTTAAAAGGTGGTGATTCTCATTCAGTTGACAACCATCGCCCGGTACCGTATTAGTTCTCTTCATAACTTGATTGATTAAAGTGGTTACTGTCATTCTAATTGGAAACCGTCCACCGTGCCGTGCTTGTTCTTTCAGTATTATAATTCGGCAAATAGTATATTTATACAAAATGTTTCGAATTTTTATTTGTTTTCATTCATTTTTAAAACGTTTACTTTTTATTATTTGTTTATTTTGCCTTTTGCAATGTGAGATATTTGACATACATTTCATAAATGTTTATTTTTGCTATAAAAACTTGTGTAATAAATACACACATTCATATTTGATACTGCAAAAATTCTATATGTATCTATCTATATGACGTGATTTATTTAATACCTTTTTTTTATTTTATTCAACGCCATAATAATCTGTCCAATTTAAAGTTGCCTAAAATAGTGTATGCATTTTAAAATTTAGTTAATTTGATGATTGTTAAGCCCCTATGACACTACATTTTTTTTTTATTTTATTTTTTATTAATTGATAGAATGAAACAGCAAAAGAAGAAATGAAAAAGAAACATAAAATAAACAAACAAATAGTGATGATTACTTTTATTTAAAAAACCCGCTTAATAAATATCAAAAACCGTCAAAAAACAAAAAAATCGCTTCATTTAATGAAAAACAGAAAAGTTGGCAACACTTAATGTCATTCATGCGTAAAGGTCAAAAAAAAATTTAAAATTTTTATATTTTTTTTGACATTCAATCATTTGATAACCAAATTTATCGATAACACAAGAATAAAATTTGACGTTTACTGTTTTTTTTAGTATGCTTTTACTATTCACACTTATTCAGATTTCCTATGGTGATATATTTGCACTGTTCACATAAATTCCATCAATACAAAAAAAATGTAGTGTCATAGGGGCTTTAAGCTTTTCAAATATTGACGAATTTAGCTGACTCTTTCAAATACTGGTAACACTTGATTTACGAAGTTATGATAAAATGGGATTAATTTTGCATACTTTTGCATACTGTTAATTTTCATTACTTTCACGAAGCTTTTTTTTAGTGCTGCCACAAAAAAACCGTTCATTTTCATTTTTTGGGGGAAAAAAGTTATACATTTTAAGTAAATTTTTACTTGACATAATTAAAAAATTACTTAAACGAAAAATTTTGAGTAAAGTTTTAATTGTATCAATTAAAAGTTTACTAAATTTTTTTGGTAAATAATTAATTTTTTTTTTTTTATTTTTTTTTTTCTGTTTACATATAACTAATTTGTTAATTTTAATGTTACCATTTTTGTTTAATTAACATAAATCTAATCTAATCCTAATATTTTTTTCTTTTTTTCATTTTCAGTGTTTAATTAAATGTAACGTGAATGTGAGCCAAATAAAAATGTGTAGTAAATCCATTGATGGATGTAAAGCATTTTCAATATAAAAATGTTTTAAATACATGTAAAAACCAAAAAGTACTTAAAAAAAAATAAAAAAATAAACCAAAAGTTTAAACACACAAAGTGCAATATTAAGCTATTTAACAAATTGTGTAAAAAAAAACAAAACAACATCTCTTTACTTTAATACTTAATGCAATTTAAAAAAAAATTTAAAAAAAAATAAACTAAAAATAATCCCTCCTTTACCATTTAAAATTTAAGAGTAAAACAAAAAACTTAATTAAATTTTATTAAAAATCAGCTTGTGCTTAAAAATAATATAACAGAATTTTAAAATCTAGTAGTTGTTAATGCAAAAAAAAAATACAAGTGTTTGTTTTTTGTAGTAAATAAAATATTAAAATTAAAAAAAATAATAATAATTGTGTGTTTTTAATGTTTAAATCCTCGCTTCATTTTAAATGTATCCATCATAAAAAAATTAAAAAATATCCCCAAATACATATAAATAATGGAAAAAATTAAGTGTTTAATTGTCAATAATCTTAATCCTTTTTACAATTAAAAGATTAAATTACTTAAACTTAAAAAACGAAACAAAAAATAATTGACATAATCAATTTTTAAATTGATTTAAAAAATCTATAAAACTTTTTGGACGTAACAACAAACAACAAAAAAAAATCCATTCATCATGGCGGACTTAATACGTCCGCCGTTTAGTGAAATTAAACGGCCGGATGAAATAGTTAGAATGACTACTGCTGATAACATAAAATTTTCTGTACTCATCGGTCTCATCGAAGTTGGCCAAGTGACAAATCGTGAAGTTGTTAATACAGTTTTACATTTGGTAAGTTTTACATTAATTTTATACAATAAAACATTTTGAATTTATTAAAATTTAACTTTAGTGCAAAAAAAATTAGATAATTCTGTTAATATATTTTGAGTACACTCTAAACAAATGAGTTCAGTTTCCAACTATAAATTGGGTAAATTTCAACAAATTCAAGTAATATACTACTATAAATGTGTAAATTTCCAATAATTTTTTGTTAAAACTACACATTTTGTGTAAATTTACCCAATTTATAGTAGGAAACTGAAATCATTTTAATTAGAGTGTAGGTTTATTCAATTTTTCTTTTATCATGATATTCTTATAGCATAATTTTTTAAAAAAATATTTTTCTGTTTCAAATTTATTCATATTGGTAATTTTTTGCAGTGTAATTGCGAACATCTACAATGTTGTTACTATAACACTTTTCTGAGTGTAAAATAAAAAGATAAGATTTGAAAACCAAAAACAAAAGAAAAAAACCATCTGAAATTGTCTCGTATCATTTTTAGCACGCGTCGCATTATTATACCCTCCACTTAGTGATTGACGGTATATATAAGTTTGTCATTCCGTTTGTAACTCATCGAAATATCGGTATGGGACCCCATAAAGTAAATATATATTAGATCAGTGATCGATTTTAAGACATTCTAGCGATGTCCGTCTATCTGTTTGTCTGTGGAACTGGAGATCACGGCCAAAATATTACACGAAGATGACTGAAACTTAACATCCCAGCAAAAATTTTGCTGAACTGGCAGCAGCTTTTGGAAACGAAACTCGAGTCAAGGAGCGCATCCAAACCTGCTGAATTCATGCATGATTCTCTAAGGCGATGTCACACTTCAGAGCGCTAGTTGGATACACCAAAAAAGCGCTCTTAAGATGCTTTGAATTCACATCTCTTTAGAGCGCTGAAATAATCGCTATAAAGATGCAGTGAATTCATGTATCTTTTTAGAGCTGATTTAAGCAGAATAAAGATGAAGCACATTTTACTATTTCTGAAATACAAACTACAAAATCTGAATTACAATTGACTACTTCTGAATACAATTGGAAAATATAAAAAACAATTGACTTATTCTGAAAATCAGTTGACTCTCTATCATTTGGAAGAAATATCGTCTAAGAGATCCAATTACATTTAAAAAATGTTCAATTATATTTTGAAAATTTCAAATTATATTTCAGAAACTTGAAATATAATTGGACATTTTTAAATATAATTGGAGATTCTAAAATATGATTGGACATTTATTGTAATATAATTTGTATTTTCTGAAACTAAAGAAGATGGTGTACTAATTTTGTTTTTCATTCAAAATGTGTTAAAGGTGTTATGATTGAAGCACTCTTTGATTATTGAATTGTAGCACTCTTTGCAGCGCTGATTAATGCGCAATAATGATGCAGTAAAATCATGTGTCTTTGTCCAAAACTCATGGTTTTTTATTCATAAAGTGTTAAATATATTAAAAAGGTTAAATATATTGAAATTTTATCAAAATATAATTTTATATTTTAAGTTTTATATAAAAGATCTTAACAAAAAATTAAAAATTTTTCCCCTTACTTTTACTGCATCCTCAAGAGCGCTCTTTGGATGCGCTTAAGTATGCTATAAAAAGATGCTGTGTCGCCAAAATATCGATTTTTTTTTGCTGGGATATTTGTTGGAAGTTCTCCCGAGCAGTTTGGTATTGCATTTGAACTATATCGGTTCAGCGGTTCAAAAGTTATGAACGAAACTGTAAGGACACCTCGAAAATTTTGGTACATTCAACATAACCTAAAAATATAAAATGTTTTAATTCGGCTGCTGGTTGACATATGTGAACATAATTGAACACCAAATGGTATTTTAACAAGTACAAACATATTTTTTGACAAAAAAGAAAAAAATCGTGGATTTTTTTACCAACAAATTTTTTTCGCGGAAATTTTTTTTCAAAAAAATTTTTTTTTTCAAAGGTAATTTTGGAGGGTATCATGCATTCGGCAAGGCCGAATTTAACTTTTTTACTTATTTACTGTGTTGTGTGTTGTTTGTTTAAGTACTTATTCACTTAAGGCATTTTAAAATATTAAAAATTTCACTTTCAAATCCCTTTTTTCTTGTTTTTAAAAAGCGTGTTTACTAACCGGTTATTTTTTGTTTTTGTATTTTGCACACGCTTTTTAAAATAACCCTTTTATACATCTTTTCCTTAAAAAAAAACACACACAACATGAATTATTGCACTTCAAAACTGATATCAATGAAGAAACTTTTTTCATTTAACATCAACAGATTTTCTCTTAAATGCAGCCTACATTTTTGGATTATTTATTTTTAGTTTTGCGATAAAAAATATATGTACTGTATAGTAGTGCCGAGCGGAACATTGTTACTACACCTTTTCCGATGATAATTAAGAATATCTAGTATGTTCTGAATTACATTTAGGGTTTTTGCATTTCAAGTAGTTGTTATATAAATTTTTATCGATATATTCTGAATCTCAATTAATATTTTCTGATTTTCTTTTGTTATTTTACTGAATTTTATAAATTTGTAAATATATAAAATACTGGCTTTTCTAAATTTTAATTGATTTTTATGAACTTTAATTAGAATTGAAATTTTTTAAGATCAAATTTATGTTATCTTAATTTCATTTAAAGTTTTCGGAATTGCAATTTTTATTTTCCAAATTTCAATTAACAAATTCTGAACTTAAATTCACATCAATAAACTTCAATACTTATTTTCTGAATTCAAAAAAAGCTTTCCTTAATTTCAAATAATTTTTAGAAAGTTTCTATTAGAATTTTAAAATTAAAATGTATCAGCCTTACCATAGAAAAATAAAATATATTTAAAATTAGCTTTTAATTTTATTTCCAAACAAATTGTTTTTGTTTTTAAAATCGACTTTCAAAAAATGTATTGAAAATTTGAAATTTAAAATAAAACTTTTGTTAAAGTAGACTTCTTTTTTTCTTGTGGTAAGGGCCTATATTTTCTGAACTTCTGAGTAATATTTGTAAATTAATTGAAATTTTCTAAATGTTAGTTGAATTTTGATTGGAAAAGGTTTAGAGAACTTTTTTCCATAAGAATTAGTCATTTATTTGTAAACTCTTTTTAGTATCAAAATGTTTATACTGTCATCATATAACGAAACATATAAAAAAAAACATGCATGAATAATAGGTTCAGTTAATATTTGCATACATTTTTAGTCTGCTCTTTCCACACGGTAATCGTCAAGTATTTTAAAGTGGTGTTGACAACGGCACACACTTAAAAAAACAAATTGGGTAATTTCCATCTGCACAACATCATTTCCAATTGTATATAAAAATTGTTCAAAGCTGATTAATTTCTATTAAAAAAATAAAAATTATTTTATTTGACATTTAAAATATAGTATTTGGGGAGAAAATACAAATTATAATACAAAAAATGTCCAATCATATTTTAGAATCTCCAATTATATTGAAAAATGTCCAATTATATTTAAAAAATTTCCAATATAATTGAACATTTTTAAAATGTAATAAAATTTTTTTTTTTGGTTATAAATGGTAATTTTTGGAATATAAATGGAAGTTTTTGAAATATATTTTGAATTTTTCGAAATTGTATAATTGGAAATGTTTTATATGTAATTGGATCTCTTAGGCGATATTTCTTCCAAATGCTTGCAGGGAGTCAACTGATTTTCAGAATTAGTCAATTGTATTAAAGATTTTCTAATTGTAAAAAAAAATAAAAATTGTATTCAGAAATAGTCAATTGTATTTCAGATTTTGTAATTTGTATTTCAGAAATAGTCAAATGTGCTTCATCTTTATTCTGCTTAAATCAGCTCTAAAAAGATACATGAATTCAGCGCTCTATAGAGATGTGAATTCAGAGCATCTTAAGAGCGCTTTTTCGGTGTATCCAACTAGCGCTCTAAAGTGTGACATCGCCTTAGAGAATCATGCATGAATTCAGCAGGTTTGGATTCGCTCCTTGACTCAAGTTTCCTTTCCAAAACCTGCTGCCAGTTCAGAAAAATTTATGCTGGGAAGTTTGTTGAAAACAAAATGGAAATTTTGTATTATGGACTAACTGGCGGCAATTTTTACTAAATGTTTGGTTGATATCATGTTTGCTTGATTTACAATCGATTTTTGTTGATTTAAATTTGACGATTTTATTTTCTGTGCATAGTCTCGACAAGATCTTGACGATATCAAAACATGTGTCAGCTAGTCGTTTTTAAATTTTAAACAGAAAAATATTTTTTTTTTGAAAATTATTCTATGAGAATATCATGGTGAAACTAGTAAAGAAAAATGACCTCGATCTAGAATAAACTAACTCAAAATATAATTTTTCTAATGCATTTTAAAATTTTCGTTAGTCTGTGCCTAAAAGGGTTCCATTATTTAGTCCTACCACTTTGGGATGATATTTTCAGTGAAATTTTACTATCGTTTAACGAACTTTAAAATAACTTGGTTTGGAAATTGGTATTATTTTGTGTGTATTTTTAAACATGTTAGCCGTAATCAACAGCTTTTTTGATTACAACTGATTATATAAGAAATTCATTTGTTTCTGTTTTACCGGCCGGCATTTTTATATTTTTTTTTGTATTTAAATATTTCATTTACTATTTTATACATATATTGACGTATTCATTTTTATTCTGCTTTCTTTTGTTTGTTATTGTACAAGTTTACAAAATGATAAATATGTGCTGTTAACAGCACTAAAAGTATATCGTCACCTAAAATAAAAATAGACGCACTTAAAATATTATGTAAGTAAAATCAACTGAATATGGAAGCTGAAACAACTACTGCGGAAGTTGTTTTGGGCCAAATAAGGGGACAAGGAAATTTTTTAAAACTGATAAACCGAGACACCCCAACCTTAAAATCGTCACTTTTATATGAGCAAATCCATGGGAAATATAACTGGTGGATCACCGATATTGATAATTTGTGGTTATTGTATAGAGCTTTATAAATGATAAAAACCCATATTTGTTTTGGATCAATACTTAGGAAGGTATGGACGTTTAACAAATCGTTTTTTTTTTTGGCAATATTGAGTTTTAGACAGTTTTTGTATTCGGAAACAGTAAGGCTGCGTTTTTGACATATCGCTTTAACTTAGTTTAACCGAGAGTTTTATTAAACTTTATAAAAATAAAACCAAGTTTTACCAAGCATTCTGTTTTTCAGTTCAAGTTTAGCAAATGTCGATTAACGCGGTATTGCCATACCAAATGCCACATTTCCAATTAGATTAGTTGCCATCATCGCACATTTTTTCGAACAAAATACCACAACATGGCAATACTAACCAGTATATTTGAAAATCAGAGGTGTTTTTTTTGACGTTTTTGTACCTTAGTTTAACTCTCCAACATTGGTGAGTTAAACTTAAAATTAACCACATCTCAAAAACAGAATTTGTGGGTTTAACTCAGTTTAAACCTAAAATCATTAAATTTTACAACTCAAAAACTCGCCCTAAGTCGTACAAAAAAACTTGTAAAAACAATATTGTAGATAAAATAATAAAGATTTATAATTTAAAAAAAAAAAAAGATTTTTTTTTAAAAAAATTCAACCAAAAATTTTGCAAAACAATGTTACGATGTTTTTTTTTTACTGGCAAGGACACCATGGATTTCCAAAAGCAACATTTTATATTAAAGTCAAGAATGTCCTTTTAACGCTGTTAAAATTTCAGAGAGATGTTTTCTCGTACACCCAGAAAGTTTTACAGTAACTATTTACGGTTAATCAAAAAGTTTTTAGCTAAAGCTGTTTTAAACGTTTTATCGTTTGTCATGGAAACTAAAATATTAAATAATCTATACAGTTGTTAAAAAATAAACTACAAAATTTACGGAAAAAAATTTTTATCAGTTAAATTATTTGTGACTGATTATACCCCATAATTTTACAGATCTACGGTTTATGTGGTTTGTTATTCAAAAAAAAAAAAAAAAAATTACCCCACAAAATAAAAAATTGTAAACAGTTAAAATAACTGAAATATCATTTGTTTTTACGGAATGCCTTGTCATTTATTAACGTTTAAAATGTCTGAAAAGGAAAAACGATTGTTTCAAACGTTTTTTCAGTTGAATTTACTTACAAAATATTTTGAGTGTTTAAGTATAAGAGGCGTATACTTATTTTGATTGCTAAACAATATATTGTTGAGCAATAAATTTTCAAAGTTTGTTGGAGAGCCCAATAATGGATTTTTTGAAAAAATTTTGAAAAAATCAAATAGTTGGCTCTAGACAGTTTTTTTGTGTTTTTTTTCTCGAGAACCGTAAGTTGTACGAAAAATTTATCTGTGACAATATTGTTGATCAAATTATGGAGACTTAAAACTTATAAACAAAAAAAAAAAATTCAAAAAAGTTTTAACAAAAAAACAATATTGAAATTTTCTTTTTTCCTGGCAAGGACACTATGGATTTCAAAAACCAAAATTTTTTATTAAAGTTTAGCATGTCCTTTTAACACTGTTAAAATTTTAGAGAAGTTTTTTTGCGTGTTATCGAGCAATAAATTTTCGAAGTTGGCAATAAAGAAAAATTTTTGATTTTTGAAACAAATCAAGTGTTTGGCTCTCTAACAAACTTTAAAAATTTATTACTCAACAATACGAAAATACACCTCTCTGAAATTTTAACAGCGTTAAAAGGACATTCTAAACTTTAATACAAAATTTTGTTTTTTTTTTGGAAATCCATGGTATCCTTGTTAGGAAAAAAGGACATTGAAATGTTATTTTAAAATTTTTTGTGGAAATTTTTTTGAAAAAACATTTTTTTTTCTTAATTTCAAATATTCATAATTTTATCTTCAATATTGCTTTATAAGTTTTTTCCTAGGACTTACGGTTTCCGAGTAAAAAATACGTAAAAATTGTCTAAAAGTCAATATTGTCAATAAAATGGTTTTAAATCATTTATGAAGTTTTATCAAATAACCAAAAATTAACAAAATCGGTGATCCGCCAGTTAAATTTCCCATGGATTTGCTCATATATATTTTACACATCCGTTGTTAGAAAAATTTTAAATTTTTTTTTTGAATATTTTTTTTACTCCAAAATATTTTTGTGTCTGTAAATAAAATTGTGTCTTACAAGGGAAGTATCTCAACCCTTATGAACCGATTTGCCTGAAACTTAAAATATGGTGACATGACATAAACCCCACGGACATAATCCCCATTTCCGCTATGGGGATTATGACCAAATTCATTTCGGTCATAATCCCCATAATGGTAGTGGGGACTATGACCGAAAATTATTTGGACATAATCCCAATAAAAAACTGACATAATTCCCAGATTTATGGGGATAATGACCACGTAACAAATGGCCATAATCCCCTTTATGGGGATTATGTCTTCTATACTAGTTAGTCATAATCCCCAAAATTAAAAAAAATTTATTTTTTACTTAAAAGTTTTTCTGCGTAGTCGGCCTACGTCCGGGCTTAGGGATTACAAACTCCATGCATTAAACCCACCGTCTCTGCAGAAAACGGGGATCATGGCCAAAATTGCTTTGGACTTACTCCCCATAATGTCAATGGGGGTTATGACCGAAAAAAGTTCGGTCGTAATCCCAACAAGGAACGGACATAATCCCCATTGGGATTCTGACCGTTTTGGAAAAGGTCATAGTCCCCACAACTATTATGGGGATTATGACCGTAATGAATTCGGTCATAATTCCCATTTCCGTTATGGGGGTAATGTCCGTGGGGATTATGTCACCTTAAAATATACATAAAAGAGACGATTTTAAGGTTGGGGTGTCTCGGCTTATCGGCCATATCAGTGATTCAAAATTTCGTTGTCCCCTTATGAAACAATGTGGACCTCCGGGAAAATTTCGATAACTCCCGAACTAATAGGAATATCCTCTAAAACTAAAATACGTGTTGACTTAAATTTAATAAAGATTATTTCATATTCATATGGACATCGTAGGTCAATGTCTTCATATAAATACCCCGCAAAATTTACACATTTTCATGAAAATAGTTTTTAACGAAGCCAAACTTTTACAAGGTTATGCCACCGTTGGATAGGCATTAAAAAACCTTTCTTCTCATATGTAAACATCGTATAGTTTCTTCGAAAGAAATGGCTGAAAAATCCAAAAACGAGTTTTTCGCCATTTTTTGACCCATGTTTTGAACCCCTAAATCCGCGATATGGCCGATAAGCCGAGACACCCCAACCTTAGAATTGTCTCTTTTATATATATTTTACGTTTCATGCAAATCGGTTCATAAGGGTTGAGATACTTCCCTTGTTAGAGAATTTTGACAATCTTACATTTTGTTCTCAGATATTATTCGGTTACATGGTTTGGTTGATATTTTTTGAATCCACCCATATGCAAGCTGTTTTCCCTACATAAAACTGTTATATTTTTGTCAGTTTAAACAAGTTGCATCCATTTGCATTTGGTGTGACAATATGTTGACTTAAATACATATACAGTCAAACTCGGTTATAACGAACTAATTCTAAAGTTCCAACGCTTTGGCATTAATTTTCACACAAAATACTTCTTTTATATCGAACTCGGTTATAACGAATCCTTGGTTAAAACTAGCTGCTTATTATGGTCCCATGCAATTTCGTGTGTATTTTTACCTTTTTATAACGAACTCTAATAAATGTTTTTTAATGTGCGGCAATCATTTTTATCAAACTCATAAAAGGTTGGAAATTTTTTGTTTATATTGTGATTTAAAGACAATTAAAGATCTGGGCAATATCTTTAATAATTACAAGAAAAAATTTAAAAATCTTAAAACTCGAAAGAATATAAAATTTTTAAAAATTAGGTGAATGGTGAAATCGTATTCCTGAATCGAGCACATTATAATTTGGTAATTTTTTTTTTGCAATTTTAATATTTTCTTTTTAAAAAGTAGTTTATTTAAGAAAAAACATAAAATAAATTAAAGTTGAATATATTTTTTTGGAAAAAACACTGGGTTGATATAAATTATACCCCGCTTATACCAAACTTCGCTTATAACGAACTATTTTTACAGGTCCCTCGGAGTTCGTTATAACCGGATTTTAATGTAAATATTTTTGGTGTGGTTTTTATTAACATTTGTGGTACATTTTTTTCCATATTTGTTTCTATAAATGTTTATCTTATCGGAGTTATGAATTGTATTTAATTTTGTTGCTATTCATTTCATTTCAACTAAAATTAAGAGAAAAAATGATACAAGTGAAAAACATTTTTAACTTACTATTCATATCAATAATATGTATACCAGTAGAAAAAAAATCATCTAGTAGGAAATTTGTCACTTTATACTAAACCGTGAATAAAACATAAAAATATTGGTTTCGGATCCCATAAAATATATCGAGGTGGAATATACAAAACTTGCTATCTGCAGTGTTATAACGCAGCAAGTTTTGAGTATTCATCCTCGATATATATTTCTGATATTTTATCGATTTTAAGTCGTTTTATCGATTTTCGTACGTTGTCCATTTTTATTTATTTCCAATTGGGTTTGTTGCTACCCAAAAAGTCATTCACATGTGAAAAAAAGACATTTATAGATTTTTTTTTACGTTTTTAGTTAAAAATATCAACTTATTTTTTTCATAAAAGTGTTGCTGTTTGTTTGATTAATTTATCAAGCTTTTTTACTGTGTGGTTTTAATTAATATTTTTTTATATATTTTTTTATGTAATAAATATAGCATTTTTATTAAATAAAAAAATTATAATTAAATGAGTAACGAAGAAAAAAAATGTTTATGTTCATATTTTAATTCAATATTAAATCAGGTCATCCCATATATTTATTTATTATATATTTTTTTTTTTTGTTTTTCTTGTTTGTCGGTTGTTTGTTTATCAATTGTTATAAAAATCTTCATTGTTTTATATAAAACAATAAAAATCCTGTTGAAAAAGGAAAGTACGCCAGTTTTGGGTCATCATACATGCATAGATACAAATGCAGTTCAGTGCATATCAAAGAGATATAAAAAATAAAGAATCTGCTGTAAAGATTCATTTTTATTTCAAAATGTTAAGCATAAGTTGGCAACATAGACTTTAAAATTTCGCTTTGATCAGGAGCGTATCCAGGATTTTTGGCGGCCTAATTTTTTTTTTTTAATTTTTTTAAGAAAAAAATTGCAAATCTGCACATTTTTTGGATTTTATTTCCTACCGAGAATACAAATCAAAAAAAAAAAATCATCAAAATCGATTTAGTACTTTTTACTGTACAACTACAGCCGGTTTTGTCCTTAAAAATTAAAAAAATCACAATTGTGTTGCAATCCTGGTAATTCTAGTTAACCAAATTTTGTGTTATAAAATTTTAAAAATAAAAATTTTGCGAATTTATGTTTTTATAGCTGTAAATTTGTTAATAAAAGGCTGCTTTTTTAGCAACAATCCCCCTTAGGGTAACAGAAATTTCAACTTGGATCTTCTTTTTTCATCATTAAATATTTCATTACATTCATAAAGAGAACACAACACGTTAACCAAACAAGAGTTTTCGTTTTAATATAAAGTAGGTGTATTTATTTAACCAAAAACTAGAAAAGAAATACTCGTACATACACCCAATAATAACAAAAATTAAACATATTATTAGCGTTCAAGTGACAGCGGCAGTAACAGCTAGCCACCCTTCAAAGTATTTGCATTGAAAATCCAATAAGTATAAAAAAGAAACCCCTACTAAACATTTTTTAACCGGGGCAAATTTTATTAAATTTGTTTTACTTTTCTTTTTGCTTTCATTATTCACAAACACATGTACAAAAACCAACAGATAAATATTGTACTCGTAGACTCAATTTTATTTTTGTACCCTACAATATGTAGGTTTGCGTGTGTATTTGATTTTCACGATTTTTATGCCCTCAACTTATTGTTAGTATATTTAATCTGTCAGTTTGTCTGTTGAAATTGTGTTCACAGCAAAAATAATAAATAGATTTGACTGTAACTTAACATATTTATTTGCTGTTGCTTTGAGAAGTTTGGTATTGCATTTGATCGATATCGGTTTATGAACGAAAATGTAAGAACATCTCGAAAATGTTGGTGTTTTCTATATAACCTTAAAACTTAAAATGCTTTAATTAATTTTAACATACAAGTATTAAAACAAGTACAAACATATTTTTTACACCAAAAAATTTTCCCGGAACTTTTTTTCGCGGAATATTTTTTTTTATTTTTTTTTAATTAATTCTTTTTACCAATTTTTTGACCTCTAATATTTTCTCGGTTGTTTTTCACTAATGTTTTTTATTGCAAAAATTTATTTTTACAGAAAATTTGTTTCAACAATTTGTTTTCAATCAATTATTTTGCATTTTTTTTTACATTGTGGAGGGTATTAATAGATTCGGCAATGCCGAATTTTACTTTTTTACTTGATGACTCTGTTTTTTTCAATAACTTATCTACCGCGTTATTGGTGTATGGATTACTAAGATTGCTGCAGTATTTAAAGTTTGTATAATTAACCTTCAATCGGGGGTTTTTTTTTTTTTTTTGAAAACCAAAAAAAAAAGTTTCTTTACTAAATATCTCTTCTAACTATGCTAGTTAATAGCATGCCAGTCATGAGTGTGGGGGTCGTGAGTTCGATTCCAACCAGACCCTTGATCTGCTTCGCTACAACGAACCAATGGTAATTGTTAACCGTATCGGTTAGGTTAAACTAATATATGATTTGGAATTACATGTTAACTTCAATAAATAAAACTTTTCTAACCTTAAATAACAATTTCGAGTAGGGTATCATATTAACGGTCTTGATCGACTTAAAACATTCTCTCTGATTTTTTTATTTTTATATAAGCCCGTTTAAGACTTAACGACCAGCTCTAGCTATCTAGCTACTGTGTCTATAGACTTCTTTATTGTGGCAGCAAGTTGTAGTGGTTTTCACAGTAGTCATACTCCCGTAGTACACATACAGTGGTTGTCAACTAATTAGAAACGTTTCTATAATATAATACTTAACGTTATTATTATCAAATGAGTATAATTTAAAAATGTGTTGTGTAGGTAATTTATAAAGCTTGAATTTAAGCTTAATTGCATCCTGATTGAGTAAATAATAAATGTGCTACGTGGGTCGATGTGGAAAATGAAATTATTTATAGAAATTTTTCAGAAATTTTTTTTCTAAGTTCAAACATTAAAAATTTCAATAGTTTTTATTCAGTTATCAAATAATTTTTTCAGCAACTCAAACAAAAAATTAAATTTTTTAAATGCAGTAAAAAATTTCGCATTTTTGACCAAAAATTCCTTTGACCATCAATTTTTTGTAAGCAAAGAAAATATGTTATTCTTTATTAATATTAGAACACCTAAAAAACACGTTTTATGCGCTTAAAAAATGCTTTTAAAAACGGAAAATATGCTCTAAAAACAATTAATATACGCTCTTAAAAAAATGCTTCCCTCTTTTTGCGGTGTTTTTTTTTACAATTTGTTAGAGAATAGACCCAAAAAATACCGTTAATATGTTCCACAATAATATTTGCCTTAATATTTTCTACAAAGGTGCTGAATATACCCTACACTTAAATCTAAAGAAAACATAGTTTCTTTAGATCTTAGCAACTTAGAACAGACAGGACAATAGATAAATACCTTACCCATTAATCAATACAATGCGCTGGAAAAAACATGTTATTGCATATTTTTGGTTTCCCTGGTAATGAGATATTAAAATAATTAAAAATTTTCTTTGTTTACAAAAAATTGGTGGTAAAAAAATGTGGATTTCTTCTACTGTATTTAACAAACTTAATTTTTTGTTTAGATTGTTGGAAAAATTTGTTAATTACTGAATAAAAATTATTGGACAATTTTTTAAAGTTTTAATGTTTGAACCTAACCTAGATCGACCCTCGTAGCACATTTATTATTTACTTAATCTGAACACTAGCAAGCTTAAATTAAAGCTTTATAAATTATCTATACAACCTTTTTTATACACTCCACTCTAGTGATAGAGGGTATATATAAGTTTGTCATTCCGTTTGTAACACCTCGAAATATTGGTCTAGGACCCCATAAAGTATATATATTTATGATCCTCGATCGATTTTAAGTCGATCTAGCGATGTCCGTCCGTCCGTCCGTCCGTCCGTCCGTCTGTCTGTCTGTCCGTAGAAAACACGCTAACTTTTGAAAGACTTTACAGAGGCTACTGAAGTTTGGCATATATGTTTACCATTTACCTGGTCAGGTTGGTATTGCAATCCAGCCAAATCGGTACAGTGGTTCAAAAGTTATGAGCAAAAGAGTAAATTTCGGCAAGGGTGTTTCTCGAATTTACGAGATAAAAAACACGATAACTTTCGAATGACAATAATGAGACTACTGAAGCTTGGCACGTACCTTTGCCGTTCCCCGGGTCTGTTTGGTTTTAAATTTCAGCTCAATCGGTCCAGTGGTTCAAAAGTTATAAGCAAAACCCTGAATTTCAAATTAGTTTCATCTAAAATGCCACGTGTTTTAAAAAGTTTTAAAAGCATTGGTGGAAACTAAACAATGCTTTTCAAACTTGTTTAATTTTAAAGCAATGCTTTTTAAACTTGTTTAGTTTTAAAAGCATTGGTAACTTAAAAATTAAACTCGAAAAAAATTTTACACTCAAAAAAAATTTTACACTCAAAAAAATTTTACACTAAAAAAAATTTATTTTTTTTTTTTTTTTTTTAATTCACAACATTTTGTGTACATACGTACGTGCATTCACTCAGAAATATTTTTACAGTAATAATAACATTACACTCGAACAAAATTTTACACCCAAAAAAAATTAGTAATTTTTTTTTTTTTTAAAATGACAAAAAAAGAGTTTTTTATTCAAAATAAAATATTTCTAATCAAAATTGTTAATTTTTTCACGTTAAAAAATGTACTACCCTTTAAAAAAAATGCATTGTGGAGGGTATTCATAGATTCGGCAAAGTCGAATTTAACTTTTCTACTTGTTTAAATTATACTCGTTTGATAACACCGTGCGACAGCCAATATTGAACCGGATGACATACCCAGCAAAACTTTGGTAATGGGTAGTGATTATATAACACATTACCAGGTAATGTATATACCTTATTTGTAGCATTATTTTAGGATGTCTTACCAAACATTTGTTCCACAACGTATTATTTTCAAGTGAAAAATAATGCATTACTAATAATTTGCTACGTAATGCATGATTATTGGAAAAAATGTATTTCATATTTATTATTTCTAAACATTAAATCATGGATGACTTATATTTGGTTACATTATGTATTATTGATAAAGTTTTAAATAATGCATTATTTATAATTGGATGCATAATGCATTACAATAACATAAAAAATAATAATTTTTAAAAAAATTCATAAGTTTAAACTAAAGATGGGCTCACGACAGGAAATTTCTAACGAAACACACTCACGAGCATATTTTATCTACTTACACTCACTTACAACCACGTGAGTAAATTTAATACAAAAATACTTTTTCACTACTCGTAACACCTTATATATTATCTTCTGGTATGCTATATTATTTCATTTCTCGTAACCTATAAAATATCATATATTTTACACCTTACTCGTATTCTTCGTTATAAATTTATGGCTTATTTTATACCTTACTGGTATTCTTTGTGATAATGTGGATGCTTTACTTTGAGTCTCATCGCCTGTTAAAATCATCAATGCTGCAATGTATAAAATAAGAGATCCTATACCTTATTTTATACCTTATGTGGTAATCTAAGTTTTGCTGGGTACGTCTGAAAGTAGAGATCAAATGGAGTAAAACTGCATTTATAGTTTTTCATTTTGTAATCCTGTTTCCTTTTAAAAGGACTTCAAAGTTTTAAAGGATAAATTTTGTAAAATATTTCTTAAATATTTTTACTTGTCCTAGGATGACTGTGGAGATGACAAATAAAAGAGGAGGATCGCCCTTAATTTTTCTATTTTTTTTATTTTGCCATATCAGGATAAAAGGATGTGAATAAAATATTTTGTTGAAAATTTTGAAAGATATTGAAGGATAAAGTTTTGAAAGGTTGTAACTTACCTTCTTTTTCCTGATATGTAAAAATAATAAAATAGGAAAATTAGGGAGATCCTCCT
Organism: Pegoplata infirma; assembly: GCA_963921195.1. Lineage (NCBI taxonomy): Eukaryota > Metazoa > Arthropoda > Insecta > Diptera > Anthomyiidae > Pegoplata > Pegoplata infirma. Next base: position 3,916,004 of record OY992540.1, on the reverse strand, counting down.
CTTTCATTTGCTGTCAGTGGTATCTGTGGTATCCTGGGACAAGTATAAATATAAAAAAAATATTTTATAAAATTTAATCCTCTAAAACTTTGAAGTCCTTTAAAAAGGAAACAGGATCACGAAATGAAAAATTGTAAATGCAGTTTTACTACATTTAGAGCGGATTACTCAATGAAAAGTTAGCTGTCGATTAACGGAGCCTTATGTCAAAATTTGTATGGAAAATTTAAAATTAACGGTGAGTTATTTTATAACGGAGCATTGAGTAAACCACCCTTATACTGTATACAGACTTGCGTGATTTTAAAATCACTATGTGATTTTCCTTTGAACAAAATCACATAGTGATTTACAAAATCAACTCTAAATTGTACTAGCATAAAGAAAAATCACAAAATCATCTCAATTTACCATGGTAAGTTCTTGTAATGTGAACGTGGCCTTAGTCTCTAGTTTCAAACGTATATTATCCAGTTCGTGTTCAACGATTTTTTTTTCATTTTTGTCGGCCGGTGTAATAATAACGTTGAGTACTATACTATAGAAACGTTTCTAATTAGTTGACAACCACTGTTTATGTATTTGTAATAGTGATAAAACCCAAACAGACGGCGACAATATAAATGATGACAGTAGCGAAACCGATGACGACAAGGACAATGTTGTTGAGGATTTGCTATGCTATGTTTATAATGTGCCCACACAAACATACACGTACGAGCTCTCATAGACTAACTGACACACATACAGACTAAATAGACGAGCAGACCTACACTCTATACCAGGGATGGTAAATCATACTTTTGAAATGATACTGAAGCTTTACCAAAATAATACTTTTTCAAGATCAAAGCAGGGCCTGAATTACGGCATTCGATATCGAAATTTTGCTATCGAAATCTGTTTTTATTTTCTAAGATAAAATTTTGACGATAATTCTACCTAATCAGGGATGAAGTACTTTGTACCCATAAATCAAATAAAAGTAAAATGTAGTTAAATTATTATTCGTTAATTTGTGAATTGGTCGAAATTTCATTCGATCACGTATGCGATAATTCGGGCCCAGATTGTAGGCTCATCTTCAGGTTAGTCGTTGTTGTATTAACAAACATTTTAATTGTATTGATAAATTGTGTTGTTGCATAAAATTATCAATTTATTATTTTTTTAATGTCAATTGATTGTTAATACAACAATGATTTAATTGAAAATTTAATTGAACGCCTACAATACATTTTTTTTTCTGTGTATGAAAACTGGCGCTTAATTGAAAAATTTAATTAAATCTTTCCTAATAAAATTTGTTTTAGGATAAAAGTTGATAAAATTCTACATTACTAATTGTCAAAATAAATGTGTCAAATTATTAACATTGTTTGCAGTTTTTTGTCAAAGTTCAAAAAGTTTTGCTCCATATTTTAGAAGTGCTAAAAGTTAAAAATAGTGATAAAGTTTATTTTTTGTTGGTTAAAAACATAATTAAGGAACCTTTAAGTACTGGTATTAAGCTATTTGTTAACCCATTTCTTACCACCGTGTGATTGAACTGAAACATTTTTTTAAACGGAAAATTCTGCGTTAATTTTCGAAATGTGAAATTTTGCCAGAGACAAGATAGATTTTCTTAAGTTAAAAAAAAAAAAAAAAAAATTTTTCTTATGAAAAATCTGCAAATTTTGAATTCTTTTTTTTTAAATATGTGGAACATAAAATTATAAACGTTTTTGAGAAGAGTGTGGGAAATTACTGAAAAAAAGTACTAAAGTACTGACTTTTCCATCTCTGCTTTATACAGCCTTGTAATATTTAAAATATATACGGAGATGTTTGTATGTATGCACTCACTTCAATTTAATGTAAGTGTGTGTGAACTTCTCCAAACAACCCCTGCTATTATGTGAATTTTCTTTGTTATTGTTCTCGTCGTAAGTCACTTTCACCACCATCACCTGCACCCATTGTCGAACCATACATAAGTTGTTTTTCAATATCCTGTTGTCGGCCGCAAATGTTTTTTTTTTTTTTTATAAACATACAGACAAACACTGTGTTCGTCCTTTTTCTTGTTACATTCTCCTTGCTACTAATAATTTTGTTTTATTCTCGTCTTCTTTCAATTTAAATTATGGTGATATTTTTTTATTGAAACCCGTGTAAAAATGGATTTCAGCTGGTTTGATCTATTCATATAAGTTTTGAAGTTTTTAAATATTTTTATGTATGTAATCAAAGCCATCAGATCTCAAATTCGGGATTCGACCATATCGTGGAACTATATTCAATTTGAGCTATCTGCTCGGTTGACGAAAATGAGTTTTTGATGGCAAAATGTTCGCTGGCATAAGTGGCATCTATGGTATTAATTTCAGAACAAAAAAAAATATTTTAAGACTATTTTATTGCAGAAATAGCATGAGCTATGTGAAACCATGTTTTTTTATAAATAAAAATTTGAGCTATCTACAGTATAGTTTACAAGGGTAAACCTTTAAATTTAAGTTTTTTTATATTATCACTTTTTATACGGTGTTTCCATCAATTAAAATAATGTCAGTTTTTTTTTTTGGAAAGCTTCAACTCCTTTCCGCGGTTAAAAACGCGGTTTTTGACCCATATTTCGATGCGGAGCAAAACCGGTTAAACTTTTTTCATATTTTATTTGCCCATTCGATTGTAAAGCAAACACAAGTGTTATGACATTTTTTGCAAGCTTCATGAAAGTTCCAAATAATGGCGATAAAGCGCAAAAAAATCGATGATTTAAAAAAAAATTAAAAAGTATTTTTTTTAACACCTGTAATGGAAGGGCTTAAAAAACTGAGAAGTATGGTACCAAATTTACATTTTTATCATAATCCGTTAAAAAGTTATAAAGCTTTAAAGTCTGTATTGAATGAGCTATCTGCTTAGGTTGATTAATTTCAAATAAAAAAGGTTGAGCTATCTGCTGTAACTCAGCGAATAATACGAATTTTTACAAACAAAGCACGTGTAAAATTTAGTAGTAATTATTAATTAATATTGTAAAAGATCGGCCGACAAAAAGTTTAAAAATACGCGAATGCGACGGTTTTTTTGCTCTCCTGAAAAGTTATGTTTTTTTAGATAGCTCAAATTGAATATAGTTTAACGATATATTCTATCTGAAAGGTTTCGAAGTTGCAGACCAAATTTTAGTTCTGCTGTGTCTGAAGAGATTCAATTATAAAAAAAACTAGATATGATCAGATCAGACCTATTATGAACGTTAAACAAAATAGCCAAATAGGTTTGAAAAAAAATGGGCGTAGAAGTAGGCATGGACAGTTACATTAGTTAGATTTCATAGTCATCTGTCATTTAAAAAAATGTTGCCAAATCAGTCTATATTTGCCAAATCGGTACATCCATTCTCCAATTTTAAATATTTTCAAAAAGTGACGGTAAAAGTAGGCATGGTCAATTTTTCTTTCCGTTAAAACTGGAGGGTAGGTGTGTTCAGAGAAAATGTTTGGACTAAAAAAAAATTGTGGGTCGGTCATACATTTTGTTGCTCTAAGGGCACTATTAGGGCAGTTTGAGCGGTGGGAGCAAATTTAAAAAAATGTCGTTTAGTGTGAGAGCCCCCTTAGAAACTGGAGAAAGGGTATTAGTTTGTTCCAAAGAAATGTTAAGACGTAAAAATTAATGAGGGTCGGTCTTACAAATGACCCCTCTAAGACGCACCATTAGAGCAGTAGAAATGATTTTAAGATTAGAAAATTACAATACATTTTTTTCAAAAAATTTAAAAAAATAGTAATAATCGTTATCCCACGATCCTCCTGGGCAAACAATTTGTAGAATCGCTAGAAGTTTTACACAAAAAAATTTCAAAAAAATCAAAGAATACATACATTTTCAAAAATGAGATTTAAATTTTAAAACTTAAAGATCACATACTAGAGCGTTTTTAAGAATTTTTTGGGATTTTTTTTTAAAAGAACGTAAAAAAACAAAAATTTCGAAAAAAAAATTAAAATTTAGACCATTATTGAAGAAGTTATGAGTAAAAGAAGTTTGAGTAAAGGAACAAACTACCAATTTTTAAAAATTCGATATCTTTTGAACGGGTTATCAAAAAAAATTGAAAATTTACCACGAAGGAGTTTTCGAAGGGTACTGTAAACAAATTGGGAAAATCTAAAAAAAAAAAATTTCAAAGTGTCCGATTTGACATGGAATGCCCCATATATTCATGATCCCCGATCGATTTTAAGACATTCTAGCGATGTCCGTCTGTCTGTGGAAATAGTGATCACGGCCAAAATATTACATGTAGATGACTGAAACTTAACATATTTATTGGAAGTTTTCCCGAGAAGTTTGGTATTGCATTTGAGCGATATCGGTTCAGCGGTTCAAAAGTTATGAACGAAAATGTAGGGACACCTCAAAAATTTTAGTACATTCAACATAACCTAAAAATACAAAATGCTTTATTTCGGCTGCTGGTTGAACATAATTGAATACTAAAAGGTATTTAAACAAGTATGAACATATTTTTTGACAAAAAAAAGAAAAAAATCGCGGATTTTTTTTACCAAACTTATTTTTTCGCAGAAATTTTTTTGCAAAAAATTTTTTTTTTTTCAAAAGTAATTTCCTTTTAAATAAAGTTTTTTGCAATAATCTTTTAGAAATTGTGGAGGGTATCACTACATTCGGCAAGGCCGAATTTAATTTTTTTACTTGTTATACCCTACACCACACTGTGGTACAGGGTATAATGAGTTTGTGCTGATGTTTGTAACTACCCGAAATATTGGTCCTAGACTCACTTTTGAGTATACCGATCGACTTAGAATCACTTTTCGAGTCGATTTACAAAGGCCCTTTTTAGTTTTGGCTCAAATAACTCTAATAGCCGCATTTTAATAGGTATCTTTTCGAAATTTGGCAGGTAATCATGTTTTATCTACACAAATCACCATTCCGAATTTTTAAGAAATCGGACCAATTCTTCTTGTAGCCGCCATACAAACCACCTTCCCGATTTTCACACAAATCTCTCAAATTTTATGAAAATAGAAAATATTTAATTAAAATTCTGTTTGTGTATGTTAAACGCGTACTTTAATAACCTTATCAAATCTGATTATCATCGGACCATTTTTGGACTTAGGTCCCATGTGAAAATTTCGCCCGATATTCAGTTGAAGCGGTTTATTGTCAACAAAAAGAAGCCTATTCCACTCAAATTTGATTTGTGAGTGTTTTTTACACTTATTAAAGATTTGACAAAATATAGATATAATCAGTCCATGTTTGAACTTGGGACCCATTTCCCGGGAAACTCTGGTGTAGGGTATTATATGGTCGGTCTTGACCGACTATAATTTTCTTACTTGTTTTTTTATTAAATTGTGTTTAATATTTCTCATTTTAAGTGAAGACTATTAAAGAGTAAAATTTAAATTTTATTCAGCCAACATTAAATTTCCCACATCTACCCCTTCTAAACGATGTGCACATGCTAGAAATGAGTGAAAATAAAAATCAATAAAATATACTATAAATTCGAAAGGCAGACAACACCACATTTATATCTGTATAAATATGAAATTCTCATGGAAATACTACTTTAGCAAATATATATAAATACATTTTTTTTTATAAAACATTCGTCCTTTCATACACAATATTTAATTCATACCAAAACACGAAGTGGTTCACCACTATGTATGATGTATTGACACATGTAGGAAAAAGGAATATTTTAAAATCTAAAAACTTACTGGTTTTCTCAAAAAATGGTACATCAAGTATAGACCAGATTAAATGAAATTTAAAATAATTCCGACCTTGTCGAATATTGAGATTCCCTTTAATAACACTAATTACACTGTTCAACAATTTCATACTTTTCCAAACGACGATTGACATTTATACTAATAAACGTATTCCTAAAGAAAATTTAATTGTGAATACGATGAACTTTATGCCAAAAAAAATCGGATCACAATTGTGTTGTGATAATTTTTCTAAAAAAGAAAATTAAGATTTTGTATGAAATTGCGGATAACCCAGGCAAAAAAAAATAAAAAAATAAACGATCATACTGAGAGGACGCGTATCATTATTTTAAAGGTTTTTGAAATTGCGCTATCTTATTAAGTTTTTGATATATCAATTTATGATAAATATCTGAAAAACCTGACGAGATAGAACAATTTAAAGTCCAGATTCGGATTCAGCGCTCCAAAAACCTTTAAAAATATTGTACATGGCCATTTATGATAAATTTATTTTTTTTGCCTGGGTTATATGAACCGCGATTTCCTGCAAAATCTTAATTTTCTTTTTTAGAAAAATTATCACAACTCTGTCAATTATTATCCGATTTTTTCAGGATAAAGCTTATCGAATTTGGAATTAAATTTTCGTTAAAAAAACGCTTATAAATATAGCAGAAAAAAATCGATAAACTCGAAAAATTTTCAAAAAATAACAAAAAAAAATTATTTTATAGAAAAAATCAATAGATATCTTTCTCTTACGTATTAACCAATTCAAACACATGGAAAGCCCTATCCTTTTTCTTTCCAAAACAGTTTACAAATTTAAAATCGGTTGAAAATTTTCTGAATTACACAAGGTTTAGTGGGAAAAGTCCCAAAAAAACGTTTTTTGACAATAACTCTAAAATTTTAGGGTGTCTGGCAAGTTTAATGGGCATTTTTGTTATCTATTGACAAGACCAACAACCTATACTATTGCTATGTTTTTCAATAAGTGGATTTGTTTTCGGATTAATCTTACAAAGTTTAAAATAAATATTTTAAAATGCCAAAACAAATTTGGGATATTTTTTTCCGTAGTCTACGATAAATTAGCAATTATAATCAGAAAAAATAATAAAAAAATCTGGAAAATGAAAAAAGTTACAAATAAATCAAAATTAATCCAACTAATTTTTAGGATTTAATAAGTCCATTTTGGATTAATTTTGATTTATTTCTAACTCTTTCCATTTTCAAAATTTTTTTATTATTTTTTCAGATTATAATTGCAAATTTATCGTAGTCTACGGAAAAAATACTCCAAATTCGTTTTGGTATTTTAAAACATTTTTTTTAAACAAAATAAGATTAATCAGAAAATAAATCCACTTATTGAAAAACACAGCATATGTCACATCAGAAGTATTTTTTCACTGTAGCACAGTGGAATTTCAACATGGGATGAGACTCAAAGTAATTCATACAAGTAAGGTATGTAATATAGCATTACGAGTAGTGAAAACGTAACAATGTATTAAATTTACTCACGTGATTGTAAGTGAGTAGAAAAAATATTATCGTGAGTGTCCGTGATTCAAAAATTCCTGTCGTGAGCCCATCTCTAGTTTAAACTACCCGAGTAAAAATAAACATATATAACAATATATAACTTGATACAAACATAATAAATCATATATGATTATACATCCCGTGAGGTATTTTCTAATTTTTTTAAATGCAGTCATATGTTGTAATATATAATTTAATCATGATTCGGATTAAAAGGTATACGGTTGATATAAATATATGAAATAATATTAGGGCCAATACAAAATTTGTTTTTCTGTATAATTTAATATAAAATTATATATAGCTTATTCTGTTCCATATATAAATGTTTCCAATTAAATGTTTCCAATTAACCAAAAATGTTCTAAGTTTTTTAAGCAAAGTATAAGAAACTTTTAAAATGTTCCTAAACATTTCCTTGTTAGGGTTATGTATATCACCTATCTGGTTCGAAGCGTACCCAAACATTTTTTTGGTTTAGAAAATTATATGTTTGGTGAATGTATCGTTGACCTGTGGTGTAACTCACCCAAACCAAAACACACCAAGATTTTTTTATGTTTTTATGCAATTAGATCTAATTGGATCCAAAGAAATATGGCAATGTCTGGTCAAAACTCGGATGAAATCGAATCATATTTTATACAAGTTGATCTTTTTTAATGAAAAAACATCCACCATTATTCGGATCAAATTGCGTATAAATATATATTGTGTTATATATCATTATGTATTGCATCATATAAAATTTTTTACTCGGGTAATGCATTTTTGTGTAAAATATTTTTTTTAATGTTATTATAATGCATTGTGTATTCAATTACAAATAATGCATTATTTCAAATTTTGAAATAATACATAATGTAACCAATTATAATTCATCCATGATTTAATATTTAGAAATAATAAATATGAAATACAATTTTTGCAATAATCATGCATTCCGTAACAAGTTATTAGTAAAACATTATTTTTCACCTTGAAATAATATGTTGTTGAACAAATGTTTGGTAAGACATTCTAAAATAATGCTACAAATAGGGGATATGCATTACCTGGTAATGCGTTACATAATCACAACCCATTACCAAAGTTTTGCTAGGATACTCGTAAATTTGTTTATTTTAATTTTATTAGTCTTCGTGAGAGCGAATAGTTTTAGTAATTCCTCCATTGAGAGTTGGTGCAAATATCCCGAATGTGTACAAAAGGGTTAAATTCAGTTTAGATGTCTGAACGAGAGAAAAACATAAACATATAAAAAATCCTAAAGACAGTTTGTTTTTGAATAATTTTTGTGGGTGTTTATTGTGGTCTTCATTACTTGCAAACATTTTTATTATTATTATTATGCTAGTTTTCCATTATTACTTTTTTGTTTTGCTAAATTCTATTCCTTATGACGTTTATTTGTATTTTTATTCGTACTCAAAATTTATTTGTTTCATTTCAGTTAAGGGTCAATAGGGTAAAATGATGTCATTGTTGTATGGAATATTGTATGTGTCTACAATATCTTTTTATGTATATTTTTTTATATTTTATTTTGTTTATATCTATTATTTTGTATTCTTTCAAAGATATATGCTGATTTGACAATATGGTTTTAACAAGAATGCTCTTCAAACAGATTCTATTAAGTGCAATCAGGGTTGTCTGCAATTGGACATGATATCCTCAATCAAATAATTCTTATCCCCAAAAATTCCTTCTTTTTTTTATAAAATTAATTTAAAACATGTAAAAAAGTTAAATTCAACCTTGCCGAATGTATTGATACCCTCCACAATTAAAAAAAAAAAGTTATTTTGCAAAAAAAAAAATTTTGCGCAACAATTTTTTGGTGAAAAAAAAAATCGGCGACTCTTTTTTTTGAAAAAAAAAAATATGTTTGTACTTATTTAAATACCAGTAGGTGATCAACTCTGTTCACATGTGTTAACCAGCAGCTGAATTAAAGCATTTTGTATTTTTAGGTTATGTTGAATGTACCAAAATTGTCGAGGTGTCCTTACATTTCCTTTCATAACTTTTGAACCGCTTTTTAACCGATTTCGCTCAAATGCAATACCAAAATGCCTAGAGCAACAATAAGTAAATATGCTAAGAGTTAGTCTGGATTTTTCAATGCTCCGTTATAAAATAACTCTCCTTTAAATTTAACTTTTTCATACAAATTTTGACATTAGGCTCCGTTAAATCGGCAGTTAGCAACTAACTTTTTATTGAGTAATCCGCCCTTAGTCATATCTGTCTAATACCTTGGCCGTGATAACCATTTTCACAGACGGACAGACAGACGGACAGAATGTCTTAAAATCGATCACAGATCAATAATATGTATGGGGTATTCCATGTGAAATCGGACACTTTCAATAATTTTTTTTTAGATTTTTCCAAATTGTTGACAGTTTTTAGTACCCTTCGAAAACTCATTCGTGGTAAATTTTCAGATTTTTTTGATGACCCGCTCATTTTCATTTTTAAAAATACGTAGTTTGATCCTTTACTCAAACTTCTTTTACTCATAACTTCTACAATAATGGTCCGAATTGCAAAATATTTTTTTTTCAAAAATTTTCTTTGTTTACGTACTTTAAAAAATAAAATCCGAAAAAATTCTTAAAACTGCTCTAGTATGCGATTTTTAGGTTTTAAAATTTAAATATCATTTTTGAAAATGTATGTACTCTTTGATTTTTTTTGAAATTTTTTTGTGTAAAACTTCTATCGATTCTTCAAATTTTTTGCCCAGGAGGACCGTGGGATAACGATTATTACTTTTTTTAATATTTTTTTAAAAAAATTTTATTGTAATTTTCCAATCTTAAAATCATTTCTACTGCTCCAATGGTGCGTCATAGAGGGGTCATTTCCAAGACCGACCCCAATTTATTTTTACGTCTTAACATTTCTTCGGAACAAACTAATACCCTATCTCCAATTTTTAAGGGGGCTCCCACAAAATGACATTTTTTAAAATTTGCTCCAACCGCTCTAACTGCCCTACGAGTGCTCTTAGAGCAATAAAATGTATGATCGACCCACAATATTTTTTTAGTCCAAATACTTTCTCTGAACACACCTACCCTCTATCTTTTACTATTAAGGCGGTACCCATACAATTTCTTTTATTTTTTGTAAATTTGTTTTATTTAATCAGCTTCTACCGGTCCAATGGTGCGTCCGAGAGGGGTCATTATTGAGACCGAACCCCATTAACTTTTACCCTCCAACATTTTTGTAAAACATACTTACGCCCTATCTCCACTCCCCAAGCAGGCTCCCATATAAATTACAGTTGGAGCAAATTTTAAAAAATGTAATTTTAAATGGAAGCCCACTTAGGGAGTGAAGATACGTAAAAAATAAAATTTTTGAAAAAAACGTTTTGCAATTTGAACCATTATTGAAGAAGTTATGAGTGAAAGAAGTTTGAGTAAAGGATCAAACTACCTATTTTTAAAAATTTGATATCTTTTGAACGGATCATCAAAAAACTTACCACGAAGGAGTTTTCGAGGGGTACTAAAAACTGTAAACAAATTGGGAAAATCTAAAAAAAAAAATTCAAAGTGTCCGATTTGACATGGAATGCCCCATATACATTATGGGGATTTAGACCGATATTTCGATGAGTTACAAACGGAATGACAAACTTATATATACACTCTATCACTAACAATAAGTGGAGGGTATAAAAAAGGGGTTATGTAGAATTTTATTACTAAATACACTAATTCACTTACTTCATTATATGAATTTCCTCCGAGCATTCCGAAATTTCTAATATTGATTACTCGAATAATTGGTTAAATTACACTGCCCGAGTAAAAATTTTTATATGATACAATATATAATGATATGTAACACAATATCATTATATATACAATTTATACGCAATTTGATCCGAATAATGGTGGATGTTTTTGCATTAAAAAAGATCAACTTGTATAAAATATGATTTGATTTCATCCGAGTTTTGACCAGACATTGCCATATATTAGTGGATCTAATTAGATCTAATTGCATAAAAACATGTAAAATCCTGGTGTTTTTTGGTTTGGGTTGAGTTACACCACAGGTCAACGATACATTCACCAAACATATAATTTTCTTAAACAAAAAAATGTTCGGGTACGCTTCGAACCAGATAGGTGATATACATAACCCTAACAAGGAAATGTTTAGAAACATTTTAAAAAGTTTCTTATACTTTGCCTTAAAAACTTAGAAAATTGTTGGTTAAATGGAAACATATAGTGTTATATATGGAACAGAATAGAATATATATAATTTTATATTAAATTATACAGAAAAACAAATTTTGTATTGACCCTCATATAATTTTATATAATTATATCAACCGTACACCTTTTAATCCGAATCATGATTCAATTATTTATAACTACATATGACTGCATTTAAAAAATTTTGAAAATATCTCACGCGATGTATAATCATATATGATTTATTATGTTTGCATCAAGTTATATATTGTTATATATGTTTATTATTACTCGGGTGTACAACAATTTAATTTTTTTTCCAAAATAACGGGTTTCGAACAATTGATTCTGATTCAAAAGATTGATTCTGGTAGAGGAGTCGGCGTTTTGAAAGATCACGTCGAAATTTTATTTTTTAGGCGGTTAAACTTTCCAGATTTAGACTGTTCTTGCAGCATATCGGTATATAAAAGTATGTTTTCTTTTCATCTGAGGTGTAGGATGTGTTCAGCAACTTTGTAGAAAATTTAACCTCCTCTAAAATAAAATTCTGAAGTGATCTTTCAAAACGATGCTACACATATATTTTGTTTTTTATCTCCTCTACCAGAATCGTCGGAACCACGTACCATGGAACCACGTATTTATACCACATCTGTGGTACATGGTATAATGTGCTGATGTTTATAACTACCCAAAATATTGGTCCTAGACCCACTTTAAAATATACCGATCGACTTAGAATCACTTTTTGAGTCAATTTAGCGATGTCAGTCCGTCCGTCTGTCTGTGTAAACACGATACAGGTCGCAATTTTTAATCAATTGACTTTGAAACTTAATCCTCTCTTGGCCCAAGGATTGGTCCATATTTAGACCTAGCACAAAGGTCCTCCTTAGTTTTGGCTCAAATTACTCCAATAACCGTATTATAATGGGTATCTTTTCAAAATTTGGCAGATAAACGTGTTTTGTCATCACAAATCACCATTTCGAATTTTAAAGGAAGCGAACCAGTTCTTCTTGTAGCTTCCATACAACCCACCTTCCGGATTTTTACATAAATCGCTCAAATTTAATGAAAATAGAAAACATTAAATTTTTTTTTGTATGAAAATTTCACCCGATATTGAGTTAAAGCTGTTTATTGTCAACAAATAGAAGCCTTTTTCACTAAAATTTGATTTGTGGGTGTTTTTTTACACTTACTAAAGATTTGACAAAATAAAGATCTAACCGGTCAATGTTTGAACTTGGGAGCCATTTTCCGAGAAACTCTGGTGTAGGGTATTATATGGTCGATCTTTTCTTTACTTTTGATTTGTAGGGTGTGTTTAGCAGCTTTGTAGAACATTTAACCTCCTCTAAAATTTGTGAGTGTTTTTTAGACACAGAAAAAAACGAATTGTTATATTGACCCCATTACTTGTGAATACAATTAATTTTTTCACTGAAAGTGCTCCTATGCGGAAATTTGTAATATCTACAAACGTTTGTTATTTTTCTTTGTTGAAAAAAGAATTTATAAATGAGATTGTAATAGTTCGCTTTAATTATTATTTGTATTGACAAACCTACAAAATCTTATTTTTTTTTTTTTTTAAAAGAAATTCAACGAACTCAAACACATTTTGTTGATCTGACAAACGTAAAAATTCTTATTTTTTTTTTCAACAAAGAAATTTAACAAACACAAAAATTATTTGTAGACATGATAAAATCATTTTGAAATAAAATTACTTGACTGAGTTCGATGAAAACAAAATCGAAGTTTTGTATTATAGACTAACAGGCGGCCGTTTTGACTAAATGTTTGGTTGATTTACAATTGATGTTTGTTGATTTAAATTTGACGATTTTAATTTCTGTGCGCTTATTAAAGATTTGACAAACTATAGATCTAACCGGTCAATGTTTGAACTTGGGACCCATTTTCCGAAAAACTCTGGTCTAGGGTATTATATGGTCAGTCTTGACCGACTATAACTTTCTTACTTGTTTGTATATAAAATGTGACGAATTTTTAGAACTTTTGTGTAACTCGAATGATATATTTCCAGAAAATCCATGTCAATCTTAGAACCCCAAATTAAAAATGGCATCCCGATTTTCAATATAAAAAATACCCTGTTTGTGAACAAGTATTCTAAACTGGCAACACTGACTATTATTTTCTTCATTAAAAAAAATAAAAATATACACCTAACCCTCGAATTTGAATGCTTACTGCAAAAAATCATATTAAACAAAAAATTTTATTTAAAAGTTTTAACAAAAATATTTTTACGGTGTAAATCGAGTCTTATGTATGAATTGTATTTATGTTTTTGGGTTTATTCTGCTGATTCAGATATTTGTATAAAATTTTTCTTTATGGTATTTATGATATTTATTGAAAGTGATAACAATTTGAAGAGGGAATATCTTTGAAATGGATGTGTTAAGATTAGATATAAAATACAAATTTAAGAATTGCAATAAATTGGAGGGCATATAAAGCAATGTTTGGACGTACATACGTCATTATGTTTTATTGATTTTTCATTTTTGTGTCTCTTTCTATTAATTTAATTTTGCTACAATTTTAGTCTTTAAGTTCCTTCTCACATTTTTTTTTTTTTTGATACAAGTGTTTTTGTGTCTAATGAATTGCTTAGACAAACGTTTATATTTGTCTTACAAAAACTTGTAAATTCGTTATGTATATACATCTCAATTAACACGATTCCACTAAACTTAAATTGCACAAAATTTTTATTATACATTAGGTTGATTCAATATGGCTTAATATTTTGCTAATAGAACACCTTGAATATAACCATAACTTTGTAAGGCAAACATTTTTTATAAAATGTTTTCATTATTTGTTTAAATTTTTCATGACCGGTGAAACGGTTTCATCACTTGCTTTCATCATATGAAAAAGCATTTCTTCAATATAATGAAACTTTTCTTCAAAATATTTCATTTTATCACAAAATTATTTATCCCGTGATCGAAATTTTTTTAAACAAAAACTTTTTTTTGCCAATTCTTTATTTTGCAATTTGGAGTAAACAAAAATCATTAAAAGAACTAGTAATAAAAATTAAAATTAAATTTTGTAATTGAATAGAAAAAGAGAAATAAGACCACGGGATCAACATTATTATTATTATTATTATTATTATTATTATTATTAATGAAACATTTCATCATATTGCTGACAATATGTCATCAAAATTGATGAAAAAGTGTCATTATATTGATCACATACGTCACAGCAAAAAAAAAAAAAAAACATTGATAATAGTTTTTATTCATAAAAAAAAACATTGATAATAGTTTTTATTCATAATATATAAATGTAACAATTCATCAATATGAAGAAAGTTTTTCTTTGAGTGCGCGAAATTTAAACTTGCAACGTAAATTTTTTTTTATGAATCTCCCTATTATACATGCATTGAAATGAAGGAGAAAAAATATTGCTGCAAGATAAATGCTGACAAATTACACAAGTAAAGTATTTAACACATTTTACTTCACTAATTAGAACTTAAAACAAATAATTTTTTTTCTCTATGTGTTCTATAGCAGAGTAGTGAATTTCAAGAAAAAATAAACCAAAACAAAATCTTTTAATTCCCAATTTATACTGATAACAAAATACAGCTTAAATTGTATTTTAATGTTAGCAAATTATTATTTCTGAAAGTGTGGTTAAAAATCCACAAGTAGAAAAGTTAAATTCGACTTGGCCGAATCTATAAATACCCTCCACAATGGGCTTTTTATGTGATAGTAAATTTCAGAGACCAAATATAACAGTTATATGTGTCTTTTTGTTTTAAAAAAATCATGAAACGAATGTTGTCAAAACTTAGTATTTTATATATGAAAAGACTTCTAAAGATGTCCCGTGTTAAAACTTGCAATAACATTTATTTTTGGATTTTTTCAATAACAGTAAAAATAACAGTTATTAAAAACTTTTTGTTCAAACAATCTCAAATAACTTTTATTTTATATTTATTTGATTAAATAACTGTTATAACAGTTATTTTCACAAAAATTAATCAAAGTTTATATCTTTAAATCAATGATTGAAGTATTAGCTATCAATAGGATTCTTTTGCATGAGTTTATTGTGGTTTTATTTTAATAACTCGAGTTTTTTTAAGGCTCAAAGAGTTTTTAATAACAGTTATAAAAAATAAAAGTTTTTTATTTCTGTTATTTTGAACAGATATTTATATAAATCATTTCAAACTCTTATTTTTAATTTTTATTTGAAAAAATATTTTTGAACAGTTAAATTTGATTTTTTTCAATAAATCTCATAACTGTTATGGTCTCTGGTAAATTTTCTAACTTGAAATAAATAACATTTTTGATTTGAAACAATTTATTTTGTGTAAAAAAAACTTTTTTTAAGTAGTTTTTGAAAAAAAAAAATAATTTACAAAAAATTTTTTTGAGTGTAAAATTTTTTTTGAGTGTATTTTTTTTTTTTAGTCTAAAAATATTTTTTGGTGACAAAAATACGCTGTAAAATATTTTTGTGACTTACTTAATAGTTTTAAAATATGTTTAACGGGTTTTCAACACGCGAATTTAAGGTGAAACAAATCTGAAATTCACGGTTTTGCTAATAACTTTTGAGCCACTGGACCGATTTGGCTGAAATTCAACACGAACCAGGCCAGGGAAATGACAAATATATATGCCAAACATCAGCATCCTCAGAATTGTTTAATTTTTTTTTTCTTTGTTCCTGCACTACTACTACTTCATATTTTAATTTCCCTAGAAGCCACGTAAATAATTAAACTTCATTAAGCATTTGCTAAATATGTACGTGTGTGTGTGTGTTTAATGCAAAGTCTTACAGTGCGTGTCACACGAGACATTTTGTACATCAAGTGTCCTATTTGAATATTTATTAACTAAATACTAATCAAGAGAATACACTAAACCACTTACACACACACACACACATACTAATTAACTTTATATTAGTAATAAGTCATTTATAAAGACCATATTTAGGCGCCATCTGTGTATTTGTGTATGTATAGTTTGTTATACCCTCCACTCTAGTGATAGAGGGTATATATAAGTTTGTCATTCCGTTTGTAACACCTCGAAATATTGGTCTAGGACCCCATAAAGTATATATATTTATGATCCTCGATCGATTTTAAGTCGATCTAGCGATGTCCGTCCGTCCGTCCGTCCGTCCGTCCGTCTGTCTGTCTGTCCGTAGAAAACACGCTAACTTTTGAAAGACTTTACAGAGGCTACTGAAGTTTGGCATATATGTTGGTCATTTACCTGGTCAGGTTGGTATTGCAATCCAGCCAAATCGATCCAGTGGTTCAAAAGTTATGAGCAAAAGAGTAAATTTCGGCAAGGGTGTTTCGCGAATTTACTAGATAAAAACACGATAACTTTCGAAAGACAATAATGAGACTACTGACGCTTTGCATGTATCTTTGCCGTTCCGCGGGTCTATTTGGTATTAAATTTCAGCTCAATCGGTTCAGTGGTTCAAAAGTTATAAGCAAAACCCTGAATTTCAGATTAGTTTCATCTAAAATGCCACGTGTTTTAACAAGTTTTAAAAGCATTGGTGGTAACTAAACAATGCTTTTCAAACTTGTTTAATTTTAAAGCAATGCTTTTTAAACTTGTTTAGCTTTAAAAGCTTTGGTAACTTAAAAATTACTCTCGAAAAAAATTTTACACTCAAAAAAAATTTTACACTCAAAAAAAATTTATACAAAAAAAATTTAGTTTTTTTTTACAAAAATGACAATATTTTGTGTACATACTTACGTGCATTCACTCAGAAATATTTTAACAGTAAAATAAACATTACACTCGAAAAAAATTTTACACTCAAAAAAAAAGTTAGTAAATTTTTTTTTTTTTTTTTTTAAATGACAAAAAAAAAGAGTTTTTTACTCAAAATAAAATATTTCTAATCAAAATTGTTAATTTTTTCACGTTAAAAAATGTACAGCCGTTTAAAAAAATGCATTGTGGAGGGTATTCATAGATTCGGCAAAGTCGAATTTAACTTATCTACTTGTTTTTATCTTATGAATGTATATATGAAATCGAGCGCAGAGTTAACTAAAACTGTGTAACATATTTATGACAAAGTAAATTAAATGAAAATGACACAAAACAACAAAAAAATTTTGTTTGTTAGTTAATGAGGAGCTACAGTTTAATTAAAACTGAAAATTGTAAAATAGCATTATAATGTCAGATGTGTAAGTGTGTGTGTATGTGTACAATATGATACAAAACCAAAAAATTTATAAACTAATTAACATGTTTCATAAAAGACAGGGTAGAAACTGTTGTTGGTTGTTGTAGTAGTCTATAGTATATTTCCTTTTATTAATGCGCCCAAAGGTGAATAAACAAAATGTGACAGTCATAACATTTCCTTTAAACATATCCGCTTCAAAAGTGTGCACATACATATTTCGGCAAAACAAAAACAACAAAAAACACAACAAAATGAAATGAAATTGAACAGGCAAACAGACAACCCTTAAGGTTAGCTAAAGTTTAAATGATGAAATCAAACATAAACTTTAAACACACACGTATCAAAATTTAACCAGCACACAGAAAAAATTGAAAACTAATGTCAACCACGAAAAATGAGGTTTCAATAAATTTTTTGATTAAAACTGCTTCGATGAAAAAAATTGTTATACCAATCACCAAATTATGACAAAATTGTGAAGAAATGCTTATTTTTTGCTTTTTAATATATTGCCTAACCCGATTATTTAATAAATGTATTCAAATAAATTTAAACAAAAAAAAGGAAAAATTGTAATTCCACAGTAAAAGAAAATAACGAAAATTGTGATCAATGGATTTAATTGAAAATTTTAAAGCAATAATTTTTTGTGTGCAAAAAAGTCACAAAAAAATTGATTAGTCAAAAATTATCAAGGTCAAATATGTAGCAGTTGCCAAACCATGAACAACGATATGCATAATGTTAAGATTGGACTTAAAATGGCGACACAGTGGGGCGCGGCAAACATTTTTTTTAACATGATAATGTTTTTAGGCTGGTGTCTAATTTATAAAAAGTTGTAGGACGCCACCTCAGTTTGACTATATAAGCTAACAATTAACGAAAAAGAAAACAAAAATAGATAATAATTCACCTCGTGGTGAATAAAACCGTTTTTCACCAGCTGGTGAATAAAAAGTACCATAATTATTTTTCAACAAAAAAATATTTTTTTTTTTCATAATTTTTTTTTTCATCAAATTTTTCATCGAATTTTTTTTTTTCATCAAACTTTTTTTTTCATAATTTTTTTATCAATTTTTTTGTCAAATTTTTTTTTTCATCAAATTTTTATTTCCTAAATTTTTTTTTCATTAATTTTTTTCATCAAAATTTTTTTTTCATCAAAATTTTTTTTTCGTAATTTTTTTTTTTTTTCATAAATATGTTTTTCCATCAAAAATATTTACGCTTAAATAATAATTTTTATCATTATTTTTAATTAATTTATATAACCATGCCCCCAAAGGGGGGCGACCTGAAAAAAATTAATTTCCTAACCCTCTTGGTCCAAGCTCAGGTCTATGAACATAATATGGCATACAAATGTTACATTTGTTGAACAAAAATTAAAAAAACTCGTAAAAATATCTTATTTTTCAGTGGTCGTTTTAGTTCTTCAAGGGGGAACTTTTTTCCCCCTAGTCCGATTTTGCCCATCTTCGAACTTAACCTTACCAGTAACATAAGAGATATTCTTGCCCAATTTCAGGGGTCTAGCTCTCTTGGTTTGGACTGCATCGTTATTTCTACAGACGGACGGACGGATTGACGGACGGACGGACGGACGGACGGACATCGCTAGAATGTCTTAGATTCTATGTGGTTGGAGGGTATAAAAAAAATAATGGAAAAAAAAACTTATTGAAGAAAAAAGTTTTTAATGACGATACAGAAGTTTTGATAAAAAAATTTTAATAAAAAACTTTATTGATTAAAAAAAATTTTTTTGATGAAGAAAAATTTTTGAAATTAAAAAATTTATTTTGATGAAAAACATTTTTGACAAAAAATTTGATAAAAAAATCTTTTATGAAAAAAAAATTATGAAGAAAAAATTGGGGATAGCCCCCCCCCCAAAAAAAAAGACGTCACTGTTTTTTTTTTTTTACGTGTTGGAGGGTATAAAAGATTCGGCACAGCCGAATTTAACACTCTTACTTGTTTTTCATCACATTTTTTTTCATCAAATTTTTATTTTCATCAATTTTTTTTATTAATTTTTTTTTCAAAAAAATTCATCAACAACTTTTTTTCATCAATTTTTTTTTTTCACCAAAAGTTTTGGGTTCATTAAATTTTTTTTAACATAATTTTGTTTTTGGTGAAAAAAATCATTTTTTTTACCAAAACTACTTTTTCACCAAGTCTAAGCTTTTCGCATAAAAATTTTCCATTTGTTTATCAAATGTACATAAAGCAAGTGAGAGTGTTATATTCTTTGGTTCTGAATCTTTTATACTCTCCAACATGTAAAAACACTTTTTTGCACTTATTTAAATTTACGAAATGTACAACTCTTTTGGTTTTTTAATGGGGTCCTGGACTGATATTTCAATTCGTTTTGCATGGAATAGCAAAGTAATATAACATTGTTTTTTCTAAAAAAAACTTTGCTTTGGCAAGTACAAATAAATATTTTGGGCAAGAGTACAAAATTCTCAGGCATTTTTTTGGAAGCGTCTTCAACTAATCTTTAATTCTAGGGGGTTACTGGCAATACTTTTTTTGAACGACCAACCCTAGTGTGCGTGAGTAAGGTTTTTGGGTTAGTAAGTGTGCGTGAGTCGATTTTTTTTTGCGTGATTTATTTTCTCTACATATTTCCTTTCGTACCAAAAAAAGCAACAACAAAATTGTAAAATTTGGCTAAAAAAAATAAAATAAAAGTTTCGGTAGTGTGAGTCAACGTGAGTGTAAGTAAAGCTTGCGTGAGTGTGAGTTGTATTAAATTTACTCACGTGTTTGTGAGTGAGTGAAAAAATATGCTCGTAAGTGAGTTTGCGTGAATTAAAAATTCCTGTCGTGAGCGTGAGTGTGAGTCAAAAATAACTTACGCATCCAACTCCATTTTAAATTAAATTCATGGATGATCTCTTGCTTTTGCAATTAATAAAAAAAAATTTTATTAGGTTTTTTCTATTACTTTAAATTATGGTCATAGAAACTTGAAACGAGGGATGGTTGTAAGTGGCTGCTGACGTTTTACGTCAACACACGTAGACTCTGAAGTCAATTGTGATCTGAGGTCCATTGTGAAACGAGGGATTCTCCAGTTAAAAAAAAAAAACATTCTGAAAAAGTACCTCTTGAAATTTCAAATTGAAACCCTCCAGCAGAATTAAAATCGAAAAGAAAGGCATATTTTGAAATTGTGCTTTATATATTACTAGCTAACTCGCCCGGTACTTCGTTACCGGTTAGCTGTAAAAAAAAATTATTACTTCAAATTCTTAATAATTTTTCTTTAAACATAAAAATTGTTAGTTTCGACCTTTAAAATATTATATTTTGAGTAGATTTAAAGTTGAAAAAAAATTTGTTCTGGCGAAACGATCCCATAGTTCAAACTTTAAGTTTCAAGGAACATTAGTGCATAAGGAACAATATGTACCAAATTGAAACGAAAATTCAAAAATTTATTTTCCCAGAATGTAATTTCCGCGAGTGGATCGTAAAGTACCAATTTTAAGTATCTCTACTTTCTCCCTTTTTCCCATTAGAAGCAGAATTTTCATAAAAGTACTTATTTTAAAATGTTATTTCCGCGAAAGGATCGTACAGTCCAAATCTCAAGTATTTAGGACCATTAATGCAGCAGATACAAAATTGCCCTACTTTCCCCATTTTCCCCTTAGAAGCTACTAAAAAGTGCTTATTTCCGCTAGAGGATCGTACAGTCCAAACTTCAAGTATCTAGAACCATTAGTTCAGCAGATACAAAACAGTTCAAAATTCAAGTATCTAGGACCATTAGTTCAGCAGATACAAAATTGCCCAACTTTTCCCCTATTTCCACCTATAAAACAAAATTTTTAAAAAAGTACTTCTTTCAGAATGTTTTTTTCGCGAGAGGATCGTACACTCCAAATTTCAAGTATCAAGGACCGTTAGTTCAGCAGATACAAAATTGCCCTAATTTCCCCCTTTTTCCCCGTAGAAGCGAAATTTTCAAAAAAGTACTTCCATTAGAATGTTGTTTCCGCAAGAGGATTCAAATTTCAAGTTTACCCTACTTTCCCTCTTTTTCCCCCTATAGAAGCCGATTTTTCCAAAAAAGTACTTCTTCCAGAATGTTATTCCCGCGAGAGGATCGTACAGTCCAAACTTCAATATCTAGGAACATTACTTCAGCAGATACAAAATTGCCCTTCTTTCCCCCTTTAAAAAGTAATTTTCAAAAAAGTACTTCTTTCAATATGTTATTCCGCGAGATGATCCTATATTGCAAATGTCATGTTTTTAAGACCATTAGTTTAAAATTTACCAAATTGCCCTATTTTGCCCCTCTTGGCCCTCCTTAAAACCAAAATTTTCAAAAAGTGTATTTTTCAAAAAATTATTTCCGCGAGAGGATAAAAACTTAAAGTTTTAGTTCAGAAGATACAAAATTGTCCTATTTTCCACAGAATTATAGAGTCCAAATTTCAAGTTTCTAAAACTATTAGTTCAAAAGATACAAAGGGCCCTACTTTCCCCCTTAGAAGTGAAATTTTTAAAAAAGTTCTTTAAGTATGTTATTTTTGCGAAAGGATCGTTCAGTTCAAATTTCAAGAATCTAGGACCATTAGTTCAGCAGATTCAAAATTGCCCTTCTTTCCCCCTTTTTCCCACAAAATTTTAAAAAGTACTTTCTTAAGAATGTTATTTCCGCGAGAGGATCGTTCAGCCAAATTTCAAGTATCTAGAACCATTAGTTCAGCAGATACAAAATTGCCCTACCTTCCCCGTGTTCCCCCCTTGAAATCGGAATTTTCAAAAAAAGTACTTCTTTCAGAATGTTAATTCCAAGAGAGAGGATTGTGCAGTCTAAATTTCAAGTATCTAGGACCATTAGTTCAGCAGATACAAAATTGCCCTACTTTCCGCCTTTTCCCCCTTAGAAGCAGCGGAACTTTTTCCGCAAGAGGATCGTACAGTTCAAATTTTAAGTATCTGGGATCATTAGTTCAGCAGATACAGAATTGTCCTACTTTCCACCTGTTCCGCCTTTAGAAGGAGAACTTTCAAAAAAGTACTTCTTCTAGAATGTTTTTTCCGCGAGAGGATCGTACAGTCCAAACTTCAAGTATGTAGGACTATTAGTTAAGCAGATTCAAAATTGCCCTACTTTCTCCCTTTTCCCACCGTGGAAGCAGAATTTAAAAAAAGTACTTCTTTTAGAATGTTATATCTGCGAGAGGATCGTACAGTTAAATTTTAAGTATCGAGGACCATTAGTTCAGCAGATACAAAATTGCCATACCTTCCCCTTTTCCCCCTTAAAAGTAGAGTTTTCAAAAAAGTACTTCCTTGAGAATGTTATATCCGCGAGAGGATCGTACAGTCGAAATTTCAAGTATATAGGACCATTATTTCAGCAGATACAAAATTGCCCTACTTTTCCCCTTTTCCCCACTCAAAATCGGAATATTTAAAAAAGTACTTCTTTCAGAATGTTATTTTCGCGAAAAGATCGTACAGTCCAAATTTCAAGTCTCCCGGACCATTAGTTCAGCAGATACAAAATTGCCCCCTTTTCCCTCTTAGAGGCGGAATTTTCCAAAAAGTCCTTCATTCGAATTTTATTTCCGCGAGTGGATTGTGCAGTCCAATTTTCAAGTATCTAGGACTATTTGTTCAGCAGATACAAAATTTGCCTACTTTCCCCCTTTTTCCCCCTTAAAGAAGAATTTTTAAAAAAGTATTTCTTTCCGAATGTTATTTCCGCGGGAGGATCGTACAGTCCAATTTTCATGTATTTAGGGCCATTAGTTCAGCAGATTCAAAATTGTTCTATTTTCCCCTCTTTTTCCCCTTAAGAGAGGAATTTTTAAAAAAGTACTCCTTTCCGAATGTTATTTCCGCGGGAGGATCGTACAGTCCAATTTTCAAGTATCTAGGACCATTACTTTAGCATATACAAAATTGTACTACTTTCCCCCTTTCTCCCCCTTAAAAGCGAAATTTTCAAAAAAGTACTTCTTTTAGAATGTTATTGCCGCGATATGATCCCATATTCCAAATGTCATGTTTCTAAGACCATTAATTTAAAGTTTAGCAAATTGCCCTAATTTCCCCCTTTAAAACCAAAATTCTCAAAGAAATATATTTTTCAAAAAATAATTTCCGCGAGAGCATCCAGATTCAAAATTTCAAGTTTGTTCAGAAGATACAAAATTGCCCTATTAAACCCCTTCTACCCACCACCCCTGCTCTTATAAAAGGATTTTTCAAAATATTACTTTTTACAAAATGTTTTTTCCGCGAGAGTAGACTTAAAATTTCAAGTTTTTGGGACCATTCGTTTAGCAGATACGAAATTGCCCTTCTTTGCCCATTTTTCCTCCTTTAAAAACGAATTTTCAAAAATGTACTTCTTTTAGAATGTTATTTTCGGGATAGGAATGTACAGTTCAAATTTTAAGTATCTAGGACCATTAGTTCAGCAGATACAAAATTGCCCTACTTTCCCCCTTTTTCCCCGTAGAAGCATAATTTTTAAAAAAGTTTTTCTTTAACAATGTTATTTCCGCGAGAGGATCGTACAGTTGAAATTCCAAGTTTCTAGGACCATGAGTTCAGCATATTCAAAATTACCCCACGTACCCCCTTTTTCACCGGAATTTTCAAAAAGTACTTTCTTTGGAATATTATTTCTGCGAGAGGATTGTACAGTTCAAATTTCAAGTATCTAGGACCATTAGTTCTGCAGATACAAAATTGCCCTACTTTCCCCCTTTTTCCCCGTAGAAGCGGATTTTTTGAAAAGTTCTTCTTTAAGAATGTTATTTTCGCGAAAGGATCGTACAGTTTAAATTTCAAGTATTAAGAACCATTAGTTCAGCAGATTCAAAGTTGCCCTGCTTTCCCGATTTCCCCCCAGAATTTTGAAAAAGTACTTCCTTTAGAATGTTATTTCCGCGAGAGGTTCGTTCACTCCAAACTTCAAGTATCTAGGATTATATTTTCAGCAGATACAAAATTGCTCTACCTTCCTCTTTTTCCCCCTTTAAAGCGGAATTTTCAAAAAAGTACTTTTTTAGAATGTTATTTCCGCGAGAGGATCGTGCAGTCCAGGCGAGAGGATCGTGCAGTCCTATTTGTTCAGCAGATACAAACCGGAATTTTCAAAAAGTACTTCTTTCAGAAAGTTATTTCCGCGAGAGGATCGTACAGCCCAAATTTCAAGGATCTACGACCATTAGCTCAGCAGACACAAAATTACCCTACTTTCCCCTTTTTCTCCTTAGAAGCGAAATTTTCAAAATAGAACTTTCTTCACAATGTTATTTCCGCGAAGGATCCCATAGTCAAAATGTTTAAGTTTCTGGGAAAATTAGTTCAGAACATACAAAGTGTACCAAATTGTCCTATTATCCCCCTTTTTACCACCCTAGATGCGGAATTAAAAAAAAAAATTTTATTCCGGAATGTTTTTTCCGCGAGAGGTTCTTATAGTCCAAACTTTAAGTTTCTAGGACCATTAGGTCAGAGAAAAGAAAATGTACCAAATTGCCCAATTTTCCCCCTTTTCGCCTTCTTAGAAGTGCTTTTTTAAAAAAGTACTTTCTTCAGAATATTATTTCCGCGAGAGGATCCTATAGTCCAAATTTCAGGTTTCTGGGACCATTAGTTCACAATATAGAAAATGTTCAAAATCGTCCTATTTCCCCCCCAAATTTGAATGAAAAATTTTCAAAAAATACTTTCTTCAGAACATAATTTCCGCGAATCTAAAAAAATCTAGTGGATCTTATAGTCCAAACTTTAAGTTTCTAGGACCATTAGGTCAGAAGATAGAACATGTACCAAATTGCCCTTTTTTCCCCATTTCCCCTTCTTATTTTTTTTTAAATGCTTTCTTTAGAGTATTATTTCCGCGTGAGGATCCTATAGTCCAAATTTTAGGTTACTGAGGCCATTAGTTCAGAAGATCGAAATGTTTAAAATTGTCCTATTTCCTCCTAAATTAAAGTGATTAAATCAATAAATTCGCTAAAATTAAAAAATAAATGAGATAAAAAAATTGAGTAAAAAATTTGAGTCAAAAAATTAAGCAAAAAAATTTTGAGTAAAAAAAATTGAGTAAAAAAAATTTGGGTGAAAACACCTTCTAAGTAAAAAATTTAATTAAAAAAAATGAGTAAAAAAACTGAAGAATAAAATACAATTGAGTGAAAAAAATTTTTATTAAAAAAAAATGAGTAAAAAAAATGTTGAGTAAAAAAAAATGTTGAGTAAAAAAAAAAATTGTAAAAAAAAATTTTTGAGTGAAAAAAAAATTTGAGTGAAAAAAAATTTAAAAAAAAAAAAATTTTTGAGAGGGAAAAAATTTTGAGTTAAAAAAAAATTTTGAGTGAAAAAAAATTTTGAGTAAAAAAAAATTTTGAGTGAAAAAGAAATTTAAAATAAAAAAAATTTCGAGTGAAAAAAAAATTTTGAGTGAAAAAAAAATTTTGAGTGAAAAAAAATTTTTAGTGAAAAAATTTTAGTAAAAAAATTTTTTTCCCCGAGAGGATACTATAGTTCAAATATCTAGTTTCTAGGACCATTAGTTCAAAATTCACCAAATTGCCCTATTTTCCCCCTTTTTGTCCCCCTTAAAACCGGAATTTTCAAAAAAGTATTTTTTTCAAAATGTTATTTCCGCGAGAGTATCCTATATTCAAAATTTCAAGATTGTAGGACCATTAGTTCAGAAGATACAAAATGTATCAACTTGCCCTATTTTGCCCTCCCCCCACCTTAGGAGCGGAATTTTCAAAATATTACTTTTTCCAAAATGTTATTTCCGCGAGAGGGTGCTAGACTTCAAATTTCAAGTTTCTGGGACCATTTGTTTAGAATATAAAAAATGTACCAATTTGCCCTATTTTCCCCTTTTTCCCCCCTTGGAGGCGGAATTTAAAAAAAAAAAAAATTCCGAAATTTTATTTCCGCGAGAGGATCCTAGAGTTCAAATTTGAAGTTTCTAGGACTATTAGTTCAAAAGATACAAAATCCCCCAAAGGGCCCTATTTTCCCCCTTTTGCCCCCCTTAGAATCGGAATTTCCAAAAATCCCTTCTTAGTGGGTGGTTTTGTCGGGAGCCGAACCTACATTCCAAATTTCATGTCTCTAGCTTCAGCGGTTTGGGCTGGGCGATGATTATTGCCAATCAGTCAGTCAGTCAGTCAATCAGTCAGTCAGTCACCACACTCTTTTATATATATAGATGAGAAAACAACTTCCAAATATTTGAATGTTATACAGAAATGAATGAAGCTTACTTGGAACGACATGAAATGGAACTCAGAATGAAATAGAATAATACGGGGAATGAAATGGAATTATGTGATTTCATTGGGTAATTACGACATGTTTTAAATTCATTGTTTATTCAAAACAGTTTTTGTGAAAGATTTCAATATCATAAATTAAAAAAAAAAAAAATTTCTTAGGGCAGAGTTTTGGAATAGGGGACTCTAATCCTGACCCTTCTTTAATCCGTTATTTAAGGTTCCAAAATTCTGGTCCTCCATTATAGAGTTAATAAAATTCTAATTGTTTTTTTTTTGCGGGAAGTTTTTTGCAGGTTCCAAAATTCTGGTCGTCCATGAGTTAATAAAATTCTAATTGTTTTTTTTTTGCGGAAAGTTTTTTGCAGATCAATGATAAACATTATAATAATTTCAATAATGTTATAACAACTTTTGTGTCAGCATTAGGCAGTATCGATTTTTACTTTTATTTTTTGTTTGAGCTAAAAGTTTGAGCTATAAAAATCGAAAAATCCTTGGGCACCCACATCGCAGATTAAATAAAACCCCCAACAAATTTTACTATACAAGTACAATAGGCCGTAACGATTTTTTTTTGAGCTCAAAAGGGTCCATTAAGTTTCTATTGGGAGTCAAAATGACTTCTGCTCCCGCATCGCGGTTGAAGTATGTTTTTTTGGAAATTTTTAGTTAGTCCGCGATGTTGGGGAACCCACATTTTTTTCCATTTATGACTTTGAGGGAGGCATTTGGAGTTCCAATAGAATAATAATTTCACCATAGCATAATTTTTTAAAATGGCTTAACTCAGATAAATCGCTAATGAAGTTACGATTTCGCGATTTTTTATTACTTAAAAGTCCCATAATTCGCGAATTTTTTTATTTTGCAATATTTTTAAATGTGATCTAGACAGGGAAGACATATTTTTCCAAATAACTAACAAAAAATCTTGGTTACCTATAAATAAGACGAAATATGTATTTTTTTGGGGTTTTTACTATAACCGGGACGCAGGAGGTTAAGGAAATTTTTGATTTTTACGAAAATTTTATGGAGTCAATATTTTTGAACCCCTTTTAGCTCAAACAAAATATAAAAGTTAAAATCAATACGGCCTATTGAGCATGTTGGGTGATTATTTTCTATTTGGGAAAGCTTCATGTGTCTCATTTTGTGGATTTTGTTTAAACTAACATTTCTATGTACTGCCGTTATTAGCTTAACATTCAAATGTGTATATATTGTAGCTTTTGGCTATAAAGGAAATTATGACTGTATGTGTGTACTTATTTATTATTTTATATCCTTGTGTTAAAGTTGACTGCCAGCAGCAAATAGGAATTTTATATGTATAATTTTTGTCCACCATTTGTTAAGACTTTAGGCATTTTTAACTTTGTAAAGCACATTGCGTAGAACGGAAAAATGCCCCAGAAATTCTTAACTTAAGTGACAGATTAAACAGATACGACAGTTTTGACAGGTGTCAAATAAGTAATACTGAGCCATATGATTTATTTTTTTAAATGTCATGCTAGAAAGAAAAAATAAAACTTAACACCCTTTTAAAACTAGCAATTACAAAACCATCAAATGCATGTAAAAATGGTAAATTTCTTGCAAATATGATTGCTGGTATAGACCAGCAAATAGATGCGAGATTTTTTTATCGTATAACTTTTTCCAAAGGAGTTTTAAGTTAAAAAAGAGTAAACAGAATTAAGAATTTAAAAATAAACTCTCAATTTAATCTGTTTAACTTAAATAATTTATTAAAATACATTAAAAAAATTTTAAATTGTTTTTGAAACAAAATTGTGCAACAATTTTTGTTTTCTAAAAGTTATAAAGTAAAATCATCATGTTTCGACTTATGAAGGCAAAAACCACCGGACCCCATTAAAGTTGGTACAACAACCATTTTTTCTCATTGAATCCATATAAATAGCAAATGTAGATTATTGCCGGGTCAACATTTTAAAAGTTTCTTTACTACTACTAACACCTGATCTCCCTAATTTTACCCTTTAAAACAGTTTTTCTTTTTTGCACTTTATGTAATCTTCACTCAAAAAATTATGTAAGTAAAATCAACTGAAAATGTCAGTTAAAATAACTACTTTGTAAGTTGTTTTGGGGTCAACTACTTTTTCAGTTAAATCAACTTACAATGTTAGTTATTTTAACTGACAAAAAACAACTGACTTATGTAGTAAAAACTACTTACATTTGTAGTCAAAACAACTAAAATGTAGTAAAAATAAAATAATCAATAAATATTTTTTTTTTTTTCAAAAAATTTTTCAGAAAAAAAATTTGAAGACCAAATTTTTTTTTTAAGTTGTGAAAAGTAAAAAAAAAACGAAAATTTATTTTTATTTTTTGGAAAAAAACTGAAAATTTTTCAGAGATAAAAAAAATAAAATTAACTACTTTAAATAACTGTTACTACATCACAGTACTTTTTTGTTAGTTATTCAAAAAAAAATACTTAAAATAACTAACAGAAATAGTTGTTTGATATTTTTCATACAAAAACAACTGACTTTGTAGTTGAAAACAACTAACTACCGTAAAATATACAAACAACTAACATGTAGTTACTTACATAATTTTCTGAGTGTTGTTAAAATCCAAAATGCAAAAAAAAAGGAGATAAGTAAACTTTTGAATTCATAAATACTCGAAACAACTTTTTAATAAACTTTATTACAACTTTATGCAGCATCATCTTCATCATCTTAAATAATAACAAAAACAATCAAAGGAAAACTGCTAACACCATCACCTTCATTACCGTTACCGTTATGATGAGCATCATGATTGTTGGTTGTAACAACATGTTTTGAAGTATAAACTAATATCCAGAATATAATAGTATAAAAGATAAAGGAACCAAATGTGGGTAGTGGTTAAGAAGTTTTCAAAATATGATACAAAAACTGCAAGCCATAGAAATACATTTTATTTGTTTTGCTTAAGCAACACAGAAAAAATTATGGACCAAAAATTTATAATCAATTTTACAAGCTTTTTTTACTAATTAAATTGTAAAATTTTTTAATGCGATAAAACTTTTTTTTGCTACCTCATACTTGTCAAGATTTCCTTATTATTTTACAAGCTTTTTACCAATAATTTTGTAATTTTACAAGTTTTTTACGCAATAAAACTTACAAGAAGATTTCGCAACTTAACTAGATTTTTTGCTACCTCCTATTTTACGAGAGTTCCTAGTAAAAATTAATAGCTTTTTTGTAATTTTACAAGATTTTTACCGATTAAATTGTAAATTTACAATTTTTTTGGCGAAATAAAACTTACTAGGAATTCTCGAAAATTTACAATATTTTTTTTGTTACAAGAATATTACAAGAAAAACTGCAAAATTAAAAAAAAAAAAAAAATTTCGATCGGAAATTTTTTGTTAAAAAACAAGTAAAACTGCAAACTATTGGTAAAATGGGATTACGAGACTTTTTATTGGAAATTTGACAAAGTTTTTTTTTACTGTACTTATAGTTTAATTGGAATTTTGTTACACGTTTTTTTCTGTGTAACCATGAAATTGTTTCAACTACTTCTACTAGTTTTAAGTTTTAGTTTTATTTCTGTTTAGTTGTTTTTGTTAATATTAAAGTAATATAAAATAGCAACATCACTATTGACACTCAAGTATCATTACTAAAACCCCTTTAAATATATAAGTTTTTGTTATTAGTTATAAATAAAGCAAATACAGTCTCAGTCACCAGAATATTAAAAGAATTAATTCCTTAAATTTGTTTGTATTTTTTTTTTTAAGATTTTTGGGTGAGTGATTTATTTTGCTTACATAATTCCTTGCTTACCAAAAAAAGCAACAAAAAAATTGTAAAACTTGGCTAAACTTAAGATTTCATCCCGAATAAAGCAAAAAAAAAACAAGTAGAAAAGTTAAATTCGACTTGGCCGAATCTATGAATACCCTCCACAATGCCCTTTTTAAGTGATAGTAAATTTTCTAAAGTAAAATAATAATATTTTTGAATAGAAATATTTTATTTTGTGTAAAACAACTTTTTTTTAGTAATTATTGAAAAAAAAAAAATACTAAATTTTTTTTTGAGTGTAAAATTTTTTTTGAGTGTCAAAATTTTAGAGTGTATTTGTTTTTTTAGAGTAGGAATATTTTTGAGTGACAAAAATATGTTGTAAAATATTTTTCTGACTTACCAATGTTTTTAAAACATATTTAACGGGGTTTCAACACGTGAATTTGAGGTGAAACTTATCTGAAATTCACGGTTTTGCTAATAACTTTAGAACCACTAGACTGGTTTGGCTGAAATTCAATACGAACAAAGCCAAAGAGACGACAAATATATATGCCAAGCTTCAGCATTCTCAGAATTTTCTTTCGAAAGTTATCGTGTTTTTTATCTCGTAAATTCGTGAAAAACCCTTGCCTAAGTTCACTCTTTTGCTCATAACTTTTGAACAACTGGACCGATTTCGCTGGATTGCAATACCAACCTGACCAGGTAAATACCCAATATATATTCCAAACTTCAAGACCTCCGTAAACTCTTTCAAGTTAGAGTGTTTTCAATAGACAGACGGACGGACATCGCTAGATCGTCTTAAAATCGATCGAGGATCATGAATATATATACTTTATGGGGTCCTGGACCAATATTTCGAGGTGTTACAAACGGAATGAGGAACTTATACAGGGTGATTCAGTCACGACCTGCCGAATTTTACCAGCGTATTCCTTGGCTTATTTCATGAAAATATGTCCATTACATACCATCCCCGTAAATGCAAGTGTGCGAAATGGCAACGGTTTGAAAATTTTCGGATTGGTGGTCGGAGGGTAGTAGGGTAAAATTGATAACTTCTGAACAAGTGCCCGATTTTTTTGTTTTTGGGCTTGTTGGAAAGTTTTTTGGAAGATCTTCAGATTTTCAGAATCAATAACAAAAAAATTAAAAAAAAAAGTGAAATCGTCGAGATACAGAGCTTTTAAAAATAAAATTTGAAAAACAATTTGTACATAACCTCAATTTGCTCAGCCAGATGGCAGGTCACTTATGTTTTTTTTCCTTGAAATATATCCCTACCTCTTACCTTTCCAAAATGCCCTAAATAAAGCCCAGAGGTCATTCTGTTCTAAAGTTATGACCAATTGACTGAAATGCAAACAATTTTTTTTGGGGTTTGGAGGCAAAATAACAGCACTCATTCATTTTTTTTTTGTAAATTAACAAATTTAAGATCTTATTTTATAACATTTTTGGCCGTCAAATGGTCATAACTTTGGAACGGTAAGACCTATGGGCTTCTTCTAGGGCATTTTGGAAAGGTAAAAGGTAGGGCTAGGTTAGGTTAGGTTAGGTTAGGGTGGCGGTGTACGATTTACACCTCGCATAGACCTTTTGGTCCATAGCGATACCACAAAACTTTTTTTCGCTAGCGGCGCAAGTTAAACACGTTCAAAGTCATTGCAAATCTCTTTAATATTCTAAGATCCATTTGCGTTATATCCTCCTAAATATTAAAGCTTATCTGACCAGTAATCGATCGGCGACTTCTTGCCACCGCTGGACAGTGACAAAGTATGTGCTATATCGTTTCATCCACTCCTGGTGAGCCGCATCTTTTACAACTGGCGTCCGGGATGAGTCTAATATTCTTAGCATGAATGCCGATGAGACAGTGACCAGTTATTATTCCCGTCAGAGCTCGACATTCCCTTCTCGTAAGTGATAAAAGGTATTCAGTTTTCCCTTGGTCATAAGTTGGCCATAAAGTTCTGCTGATTTTGCATGTTGTTAGTTGTCCCCACTTCCTGTTCACTACTGCAACATTTATGGAATCCCTTTTTTTTTTAAATGTTTGAGCGGTGGTAAAACTAGCACCGTGGTACCTACACCATCAGCTCCATGTTTCGCGAGTTCGTCTGCCCTTTCATTTCCCTGTATTCCGTTGTGTCCTGGTACCCATAATAAATTAACCTGGTTGTGTTGCCCATTTCCGAACTTAACCTGCCTAGGAATATAAGACATATTCGTGCCAAACTTCGGAAGTTTAGCTCTTTTATTTTGGACTGTATCGTGTCTTCTACAGACGGACAGACGGACGAACGGACGGACGGACATCGCTAGAATGTCTTAGAATCGATCACTGACCAATAAAATATATACTTTATGGGGTCCTAGACCGATATTTCGATGCGTTACACACGGAATGACAAAGTGAGTATACCCCCATACTGTGGTTGGAGGGTATAAAATATGCATGTGGGTGTGTCTGCGTGATTCGAAAATCAAAGACGGCTAAAGGGAAAAGTCACTGGAAAGACAACTGCTGATTATGATTGACGTCATTTTGAACATTAATATTTAAATGTCTTAACTTGGTATATACAGATGCCTTGGGAATGTCAGGTCTCTGACATGTAAGCCTCCATGAGCCGTCACCTATGATGGCCGTTGCCAACTGAAAAATCATTCAGTTTTTAAGTTCTAAAATTACATATACCTAAGTAATAGGACTCCCAATCCCGAAATCGCGATTACGAATATTTCGTGATTTTTGGGAATAGGCGAAACTCAGAATCTCTGATTTTCAATCCCGAGATTTTCGGCATTAAATATTTGTATATTTTCTTCAATGATTTTTTTCAAAAATTTTTCTTCAATCTCGAGTCCTGAGCTTCAGAAAACCCAATTCCGATTGGAAGCGCTACTGTGTTCTTATCATTTTATGAATTAATTCATATAATATTCTGACAGCCACCCTCAATGACAATAGAGAAACTGCAAGAAAGTTTCAAAGGTAAAATAAACATGAAATCATAGTTGTCATACAAGATAGTTTATAATTCTAGGGGATGAGATATCAAGTAATATTTTTTCTTATTTCGCTTTGTTTAATAATGATATTTATTAGCAAACAATTATGATACAACAAATGTAATGCGTACAGTGTTTTTTCTCTTTAGTTTATGTAGTTGATTTTATTATTCAAGCCACTAGGAACTACTACGACAACTATTATATGAACTA
Source organism: Pegoplata infirma (assembly GCA_963921195.1). Lineage (NCBI taxonomy): Eukaryota > Metazoa > Arthropoda > Insecta > Diptera > Anthomyiidae > Pegoplata > Pegoplata infirma. Next base: position 3,881,856 of record OY992540.1, on the reverse strand, counting down.
TTGTAGTAAGACATACTTAACCTTTGTTTTATATTTATACATACCAACTTGTGCACTCAAACTATTGTTTAAGTAAAATTAAATGAAAGATGAAACAACGACTGTGTTTTAAAAACAACTAAATAATTGTAGTTGTTTTAACATTTAACAGTCCACTGAATTATGTAGTTAAAAGAATTTAGAGATTTAGTTAAAATATCTTATATGTGTAGTTAAGTATGTTAATAAAAACAAATCTTTGAAATACCTGTTACTACAATGCAGTAATTTTGTGTTAGTTGTTGTTTTAAAACAACTTACAAATCTGTTTTTTATTTGTCATAGAAAAACAACTACATTTGTGTTTGAAAGCAACTAATACGGTTTAACTTGAGAAAACTAACATGTGGTAACTCAAACATTTTTCTAAGTGTATATTTTCTTTTTATTTTCTTAACTTTTACTGTAGAAATATTGTTATTGTGTTGCCGCAGGCACCACTACTTGAGAGCGAATAAGTTTATATTTTCTTTTGTTATTTTTTTTTCACTTTTGCTGTCAAGAGTTTAAATGACATTTTAACTTATTTTATTTTTTTCCCAACTCTGTTTATTTCTTTTCATTATTACTCCCATAATGCCAGTTAGAGAATGTGCGAGTGCAGTGCACTATTCCACTATTGTCACTAGTTTTTTCTGTTTCTGTTTCTTTTCTTTTATTTTCTTTTTTTTTTTGGCGGTTATAAAACTTTTTAACCCTTAACGGTTTTGATCTAAATTATGTTTTTTTTTTCGTTTTTAATAGTTTTGACTTGTGCTCAGTAGTACAGGCTAACCTCTCTATACGGTTTATTTTTTTTTTTTTCAATTTCATAAACTTTAATTTAATTTTTTTCAAATGAACATAATACAATTTCTCACGAGAAAAAAAAACATTCTGAGTTTGAGTAAAATCAGTTTGTTAGAAAAATTATTTTTTGTTTATTAAGTTAATTTTTATTAAGTTAATTTGAGTAAAATCAGTTTGTTAGAAAAATTATTTTTTGTTTATTAAGTTAATTTTTAATTTAATTATGTAATCGTACCATAAATACAGCAAATTTAAATATCCCGACTACAGCGCCACCTATTGGCAAAAATTAAAAGAAATCTTTCTCCAGACTAAACAAATACTACTACATTATTCTAGTTTCATGTCCATCAGTCCAGCGTTCTCACATTGATAGTGCATATGAAAACCGATGGTCGTATATCGAGGTTTTGGTTTTGTGATATTGGCAACACAGTAGTTGTATAGAAAATGTTAAAATAATCTCTTAAAAAAAAAGAATAATTTTATAAAAAAAAAAATTAGAGCGGATAAAGTTTTTTAGTTTTTTTTTTATCAAGGGCTTTTGTTTCTTATTGTTCAAACGAATTTGTTTCACTTTTGAAATTTGTCAAATAAGATTTTTTTGTTCTATTCCCCAACCATATAAGCAATTTTTATAAATAAAGACAAAATAAAGAAAAAAAATTAAATTTTTTTTGTCAACAATTTAGTTCCAAAAAGTACTTATACAAGTAAGATAGTGTTAAATTCGGCTGTGCCGAATCTTTTATACCCTCCAATATATAATAAAATAACAAAAAAAAATTTTAACAGGGGCTTTGGGGGGGGGGGAGGTCGGGGAGGTCGGGGCGGTCAGTTGGGGGACCCCTTTTCCCTCGCGGAATATGTTTACAAGTTCGTTTTATTCTGCTTTGTGCACTAAAGTATTATAATTTTATTAATATTTAAAGATTTTTTTTATCCACTCCCTCAAAAGGGGGCGGGCCCCTGGGTCAAAGCGCAAGACTTTAAACTTCTGCGTACATAAAAATATTTAATTAGTTTAACAAAAATAAAAAAAACGTCAAAAAATTGGCGTTTCTCAATGGTTGGTTAAGTTCTTGAAGGGGGAACCTTTTCCCCCCTGATCAGATTTTGCCCATTTACGAACTTAACCCGCCTAGGATCATAAGACATATTCGTGCTAAACTTGAAGAATCTAGCTCTTTTATTTTGGACTGTACACTAAGAAAATTATGTCATTAACTGTTTGTAGGTTATTTTAAAAAGTAATCAGAAAAGTTATTTTAAAAGAAAAATCATTAATTTTATTAAGGACTTCTTATTTTCTACTGTTTCTGTAGTTTAAAAAAAAAAATTTACTGTATTAAAAACGAATTTTCTGTTACATTTAATTTCGGCAGTAAAAAATTTCTTCTATAGTTTTACTGTTTTTCAATACAAAATAACTGAATATTCACTAGTTTTTTAATGTTTTGGTTAGTCAATAAATTAACATTTAAAATTGACTGTAAAATGTTTTTATTTTAAATGAAAAAACTGTGGAATGGTTTTTAAATAAAATTTCATTTGTTTTAAATGAATATTCACTGGAATTTCCCTACATAATTTTTTGAGTGTATCTTGTTAACTACAGACGGTCGGTCAGACAGACGGACGGACAGACATCGCTAGTCTTTCGAAAGTAAGCCCGTTTCTTACTTAATCTTTCTTTTCTGGGTACGGTACAATGGACTATTTTAAGTCTGAGCGCCATGGACTTGCCTAAAAATTTACCTATTTTTAGGCTTGTACAACCCACCCTCAACTCAACAACTCAACTCAAAGCCCGTTTTTAAAACTTTCCAAAGACAATATGGAAAGTGCTAATGCAGTGCACAGTAGTTTATTATCGATTTTTTTTTTTACATAATTCGTCCATTCAGTAAGTACTACACCATTTACAGATGTAATTCGAAAAAGATCAATTGTAATTCGAAGATTCTATTTGTAATTCGAAGATTCCATTTGTAATTCGAAGATTCCATTTGTAATTCGAAGATTCCATTTGTAATTCGAATACTCCAATTGTAATTCGAAGATTCCATTTGTAATTCGAAGATTCCAATTGTAATTCGAAAAAGATCAATTGTAATTCGAAAAAGATCAATTGTAATTCGAAAAAGATCAATTGTAATTCGAAAAAGATCAATTGTAATTCGTAAAAGATCAATTGTAATTCGTAAAAGATCAATTGTAATTCGAAGATTCCAATTGTAATTCGAAAAATATCAACTGTATGTTCAAAAAAAATTTGGGAGGGGGCAAAATAATGGGGGTCGGCCATATATGGTGAAGGGTGAACGATGTGAGCGCTATCAGCTGATGTCCTATAAGCACGTTAGGTGACCAACCTATTCCCGAAAAACTGGATGGAGGTCGGAAAAAAATTAAAATTTTCCCCATTCAAATGTCTATAAATCGGAAAAAAGAAAAAAGAGATAACGACTACTTCAAGCATGTTTCTTTTAGGTATTTGCTTTAAAACCCCCAAAAACCTGTTTTTCGCGATTTCTCGCGAAAGTGCGCAGCTATAATTTTTTTGTGGGCAGTTGTAATTTCTTCCAACATGCTCAAATCAAACTGCTTAACATTTTTTTTTATCATTTCTAAAGAACCAGTTTTAAAATATAAGTTAATAATAAAAAAAATCATATAATTACGCGATATCTCGCGAAATTTAACACATACAATTTCGATGCCAACAGCTGTGTGACCTTTGATCAAGCACAAGTAAAACTGCATACCATGTTTTTACGAAATTTTAAAGAAACCTATCCAAAGATAAAAAACGAAAACAAAAACATCAAAAAATTAATTTGGCGATTTTTCGCGAACTAAAGAAGATAGGTGATGTGACCTTTAAATAAATTCAATTAAAACTGTATACTCAGTTTTTGAAAATATTTAAAAAACTTCAATGTCAAAATTTTAGAAAATACAAAAATATGATTTCGCTGTTAACAGTTTTGTGACATTTAATCTTCAAGAAATCGAACTGTATTTACACTTTTCGTCGACACTAAAGTTCAACCTAAACATCGCTGAGGCTCACCGTGTGCAGTGGTTCAAAAGCTATGAGCAAAATAATGAATTTCTGATGGGTTTCGCCTTGAATTCATTGGTAAGCGATTTAAAAGCATTCATAAGCCACAGAATATATTAAAAAAAGTATTTTTGGCACTCAAAAATTCTATACAATCAAAAAAAAAAAAAATTTACTTTGAAAAAAATGTACACCCAGAAAAAGTTTTAATAAACATTTTTTTCACAAAAATTACTAAAAAAATGTTTGGTTAAAACTAAAATTCACGTTAGAAAATTAAATATCACGTAAAAAGGTTATTGTGGAGGGTATTCATGGATTCGACCAAGTCGAAATGTTTTTGACTGGTGACTATCCCACCAAAAACTACTGCTTCGCCGTAAGCAGGTTTGTAAGGGAATGTTGAGTTGATATTCCCTTACAAACCTGCTTACGTATGGCATGATATTTGGTCGCAATGTCCCACTTTAGAGCATTTCATCCGAGCGCTTATTTCAGCGCAATAAAAATGTAATGAAATCATACCTTCTTAGAAGCTTACTAGGTGCATTTTTGTAAGCATATTGGATGCTCAGAAATCATTGCTCCAATAAAGCACAAAAATAATGTGTTACCATCACTAAAGTCTTCATGCCTGAAAAGTTTGTATGAAGGAAGTGCTCCTCGTAGGCACACAAATAACACTACAGTTTTAATATCTGAATAGTGTGTAGTCGAAACTTTTGTTTTCACATTTGCACATGCGTACACGTCCGTTCACAAAAACACAATATATCACTGAATTAAAATTGTATTTTTTTATTGCGTCATCCAAATTTTCGTTTTGCTGTTTGATGCTCGTAAGTCGTCGTATAATTCATAGTTTTTTCTCTCTGCCTTACGGTAGTGCATACTAGATGCACTACTGTAAGTGAATGTATTTAAAAATGTCTGTTTACATTCGTAATTTTTTGAAAAATTTATATTTCTATCTCTGCCTTACAGTAGTGCATCTAGTATGCACTACTGTAAGGCAGAAATATCTATGTGCTGAAGACGAAGCGTTTGTGTATGCCAGAAAAATTATGAACTGCTTCCACAATCTCGATTATTTTTTGCTGGGATACTTCTAAATGGTGTTTTAAATAACTCAAAACATCTAAATATCTATCTAACCAGTAATAACAATAATAATTGAGGTATAAAATAATAGAGATTTTGTAATTTACATAATAATTTGCACGAAAAAGAATACAAATTATCTAATGAGTTTGTGTCTGTCTGTCCGTCTGCCTGTCTGTCGTAAATGATGCTCCACTCAGTCATGTATTCATATTTAATTCTTTAGCATTTTCTTGAAAACTGTCATTTATTTTTAATGACTATTTTTCAGAGTGATTTTTAGGTATTTTTTGCAAAAAGTTATGAATTTTTAATTTAATAATTGTGTTAATGGTGTTTTATGAGTATATTTGCTGGATGAGATTTAACTACTAAAGTTAAGTGATTAAGGCAAAGTGAATTATACAGATTGTAAATGGTGGACGATAGCAATAGACTTTCTGTAAATTAACCTGTAATAAAAAAAAATCAAAGCAAAAAATAATTTTGAATATTTTTCTTATTAAAAAAATTTTCTTTTAGTGTTTAGTCTCCTAAAAGTATGCAATACTTTTACATGATTAATTATCCACTATGCACACTACACATATTAACCTCACTTATCAATGTCATTGGGCATTATCACATACAGTTGCATGTTCATAACTTACACTATCAAATTCAAATAATGAACTTTAATGTTATATAAAAATAGAAACTATTCCATTTATTACTTATTTTTTTTGGAAAAATATTTCACATTATTCATCATTTATTTTTCAGTATGTTAAGAATATTTAAACAAAAAAAAAAAAACACTTTACCAACACTTTGTAACTTTAGTCACAATTTTATGGTTGTGTACTTATGTAAAATTATTTTAAGGGTGTTGATGAGGAGCTCCCTTATAAGTGTTTCATATGTACTAGTTTGTCCTTTAAAATGAATTTTAAATTTTCCCAAAGTCATCATGTTCTATTTTTTACACGCCCTTTAATCCGGATGTATGTATGTGTGTTGAATATTCTCATGTGTGGTAATAATGATAGTTTGTTTTTTAAAAGTCTTGATGAGTTTACTTGGTTTGATGTTGTTTTCGATGTTAGCGGTTTTATCAATGTAAACAGAGTGACAATTTTGTTTTTCTCTTTCAATGATAAAAACGATTTTTATGAAGTGTAAATGATAAATGATACTGTTTGAAAATTTTTATAGAGATTATAAATTTTTTGTTACATACACTCAAAATAATAACTCTGTAAAATACTCTGTAAAATGACTGTAATCTCAATTCAACAGATATTTGACAGAGTTTTCTGTCAAAATACAGATTTAAAGAAAATGCTTTGTATTTTGTTGTGATAAAAAAACAAAGTTTTCTCTGTTATATTACTTTTTACTTTGTTATCTTAATTTTACAGATAATTAACAGAGTTTTCTGCTAAAATACAGATCTAAGCAAAATACTTCGTATTTTTTTTATAACCAAAAAAGTTTTCTGTTTTGAGTAGTTTTTGTTTTTGTTACCAAACATCAAAATTTTATCTGTATATTATTTTTTTTTAAGAAAAAGTGGAAAAAGTAGCAAAAAAAGTTATCAAAAATTTTTTTTCAGAATTCTAAAATAAAAATAAAAATTTTCAAAATAACATGCATTTAACTGAACTCCGTAAATTTACAAAGTTTTTTCTGTAATTTTTTTTTTTGCATCAAATGTATTTTACAAATACATGTAAATTTACTTAGTTTTCTTTGCTAAATGGTGGTTTATTTAACCAATATTTTGCTAGAAACTCTGTAAATTAACAGTTATTTGTTGTCCAAATCATTTTACAGAGTTTTATAGTAAAATTACATAGTTTTCTCTGTAAAAAAGCTTTCATATTTAACCAATATTTTACTATAAACTCTGTAAATTAACAGTTTTTTTCTGTCAAAATCATTTTACAGAGTTTTTTAGTAAAATTACCAAGAAATGTTGTTAGCTGGAAAAGTATGGTGTACTCTGTTAAATTAGCAGAGTTTTTCTGTAATTTAACAGAGTTATTATTTTGAGTGTAAGAGTTTTAAACAACGGAGCTAAGAATCTACACCATTTTCTGATATAAGAATATAACAAAATAAAATTTCGTTTCTCAGAGGTTAATTTATTCAAGAAGTAAATTGTTACCCCTGGTCCAATTTTGTTCATTTACGAACTTAACCAGCCTGTGATGTAAGACATATGCCAAAATTTAAGAGTCTAGAGCTTTTATTTTCGACTGTATCGTGTCAAACACACACAAAACAAGTAAAAAGGCTAAATTCGGCTTCTATTTCTAAATTTAAATTTCTAAAAGGAAATTACTTATAATTTTTTTTTTCTTTTTTTGAAAAAAAAAATTTCCGCAAAAAAAAACTTTGGTAAAAAAATCCGCGATTTTTTTCTATTTTTGTCAAAAATTATGTTCGTACTTGTTTTAATACCATTTGGTGCTCAATTTTGTACACATATGTCAACCAGGAGCCAAATTACAGCATTTCGTATTTTTAGGTTATGTTGAATATACTAACATTTTTGAGGTGTCCTTACATTTTCGTTCATAACTTTTGAACCACTGAACCGATATTGCTCAAATGCAATATCAAACTTCTAGGGAGAACATTAAATAAATATGTTAAGTTTCAGTCATCTCCGTGTAATAGTTTGGCCGTGGTCACCATTTCCACAGACAAACAGACGGACAGACGAACAGACGGGCAGACGGACAGACGGACTGACGAACATCGCTAGAATGTCTTAAAATCGATCGGATCATGAATATGTATACTTTATGGGGTCCCGGACCGATATTTCCATAAGTTACAAACGGAATGACAAACTTATATATACCCTCTATCACTAAGTGGAGGGTATAAAAAAAACTTTGTCAAATTACTAGGAATAGTCTTGTAGTCCCATTTTACCAATATTTGACAGTTTTCCTTCTTTTTTAACAAACAAATTTGGATCGAAATTTAAATTTTTTTGGTAATTTTAAAAATATCCAAGATAATTTTACAAAAAAAAAATCTAGTAAATTCACGAGAATTTCTTGTAATTTTAATTGCGCCAAAAAACTGTAAATTTACAATTTTATTGGTAAAAAGCTGGTAAAATTACAAAATTATTGGTAAAAAGCTTGTAAAATTACTAGGAATTCTCGTAAAATAGGAGGTAGCAAAAAATCTAGTAAAATTACGAAACCTCTTTGTAAATTTTATCGTGTCAAAAAATTTATAAGTTTACAGTTTTATTGGTAAAAACCTTGTAAAATTGCAAAATTATTGGTAAAAAGCTTGTAAAATTACTAGGATTTTTTGTCAAAGTTACAAAGTTACAAGTTACAAGTTTTTCTTATAATTTTGCAAGGTTTTTTTTGAGTGTAAAGTTTAATTACAACAAAGACTTTGCTTTATTCCCCGACTATGGGAAAACACGCCAAAGCCAAGGCCTTTGTTGTGATTAAAATATAATTTTTTCTCTAACACATACATGTATAGAAAAAAATGTAAACATTGAATTTATAACTTGTTATACATGATCAAACTTTTTTATTCATATGCTTCAAATAATAAACCAAATGTGAATTGCACAAGCAAGCATGCAAAAAGTAAATCAAAATTTTTTCCCAAGTTATGAAAAATTTACTAAAATAGTGAAAAAAACTTCCACAAACTAAAGAAGATAAATTTGATGAACTAATGGGTAGTAAATTACGCCCTAAAACCGATTTTTTTTAAACTAAATGGTGTTTTAAAAAATATGTCTTAAAAACTTAATTTTTTTTTCATATATTTAGGGAAAATTTCTTTGGTGGTTAGAATTTCTTCCATGTATTAGGGAATTTCATTTAAGGAAAATTATGGATTATTTAACAGTATATGAAATAAAATGTTTTCCTAAGAAAATTTCCCAACTTTTAGTTAAATTGAACTAAATTGTGGGAAAATGTATAAGAAAATTTGAAGAAAATTTTTTTGTATGTCTTTTTTTTAGTGAATGACCAAATATTCGATTGCCACAATCAAGGCTTTTTTTAACCGAATTGTGGTTGTCAGATTTATTTTTCATAACCGCATAGTGCACGCAGAAATAAGATACGATTGTGACAACCATAATTAAAGAGCGTCATATCCTGAACATTTTATGTATAGAAACCAAAAAATTTTTACAGCCATCATGTTGTGATCCTTAATAATTGTAAAAATACATTAAGGACCGTAATTAGACTTGCCAGATACTAGAAGTCAATTAACTGGATAATGGAAAATTTTCAGCTGGATTTTGAAAAAGTAACTGGACCCATACATAATTTTTTTTTTAATAATTTGAAAGAAAACAAGTAAGAGTGTTAAATTCGGCTATGCCGAATCTTTAATACCCTCCAACACGTTTAAAATAAAAAAAAAAAAAAATTGCAGGGGCGTCTTTTTTTTTTTTGGGGGGGGTCTGCATAGTTGGTGGGGGACACCTGTTCCCCCGCTATATATGTTTACAAATTATTTGTTTATAATATTTACGCTTAAATAATAAATTTGTATCGTTATTTTTAATTAATTTCTATAACCACGCCCCCAAAGGGGGGGGGGGGCGGCCTAAAAAAAATCGAATTTTCTTACCCCCTTGGTCCAAGCGCAGGTCTATGAATATAATATAACATACAAATGTTACATTTGTTGATCAAAAATTAAAAAAAACTCATAAAAATATCGTATTTTTCAGGGGTCGTTTTAGTTCTTCAAGGGGGAACTTTTTTTCCCCTGGTCCGATTTTGCCCATCTTCGAACTTGACCTTACCAGTAAAATAAGAGATATTCTTTCCCAATTTCAAAAGGCTAGCTCTTTTGGTTTGGACTGCATCGTTATTTCTACAGACGGACGGACGGACGGACGGACATCGCTAGAATGTCTTAGATTCTATCATGGATCAATATTATATATACTTTGTGGGGTCCCCGACCGATATTTCGATGTGTTACACACGGAATGACAAAGTGAGTATACCCCCATACTGTGGTTGGAGGGTATAAAAATCAACCGCTTTTCATATGTGAGACAGATATTTTTATTTTGGACTAAATTGGCCGTCACTATTTGCCACGGCAAAATAACCCCACAAAATTAAGTGGTCAAATCTGGAAATCTAGGAGGACAGTTAAAATTTCCGGGACGTGCGAAGTCAACAAAAGCGATAACAACTGACCATCATTGCAGATTTGACACATCCAGGCATATTTTTGTGGGGTTATTTTAAAAGCAAAATGTACGCCAAGAATTCTTAAATCATCAACGAGCTCAAGGAAAACATTCGTGCCTAAATCAACGCTAGACTGGCCGAAATGCTCGAAAATGTTGTAAAAAAATTTGTGAAAATGCAGCAAAAAGAGCACATATTCCGTATACAAAAAAAGGCATTTATGTTTTATTTATGATTAATGTTTTATTCAAAAAATAGTCCCAAAAAATTGTAAAAAATATTTAATAAAAAAAGTAATTGTTTAAATAAAAGAAGTCCTTTTTCAACTGGATAAATTATGTTTTAACTGGAAACTGGACCAGACCTCAAATAACTGGAAAATCCAGGCCATTCCAGGCCGTCTGGCAACCCTAACCGTAATCTTATTGCTACAATCATTTTATGATTGCTATAAACATATTATGCAATTTTCAATCATAATATGATTGATCCACAATCGTATCTCTTCTCTGCGTGTGGTTTTTATATCCAAAGCAATTTTCAGTTGGCATAACCGAAGACCAGCTAACATATTGACGGGGCTGCTGAATTTTTCGGATTCCCGTGAATGCTACTTTAAGAGCAGGAAATGAAAATAATAGTGTGTCCGGGAATCTTTGCAGAACCGGAAAACCGATATTATTTCCCGGAAATAACGAGAATCGAGAATCCTGGTATAACGGTACTGATCATAGGCTTTACATATGTATATAACACACCTATTGTTTAACATAAAATGTTAATTATCATTTATAATTTAACTCTAAAGAGTTCTATAGAACAAAAAACTAGCATAATTTTTTGTAAAAAAAAATTCTAAACAAAGTAAAATGGTAAAAAAATGTGTTACATACATACTTATTACACAAATGGAACGAGTATAATCAGAATAATGATTATGGAGAATGTTAATTCTGATTTAATGTTACCTAATATACATACAAAATAATTTTACATAATATGTATATTTTTTTTTAACATTCCTTCTGTGTATTGGTGTGTGTAAATGCAAGAAAATGTAACAATTTAGAAACAAACAAAAAAAAATACACAAACATCCATATAAAATAAACAGAGAACAAAATTTCATTGCAAACTCCAACAATGTGGATGAGGGAGGGAGGGGGGTACATAAAATCCACAATAGAATCACAACAAACCCACTAAACGGTTATAAAAATAAAAGTTTATACAAACTGTCATGAGCGCTTTTTTTTCTACAAGAAACGAGAAAAAAAAGAAACAAACATCACATCATCATTATGACGACAGACACACTCATTCTGTGTAGTCAACAGACATAATGGCGCGACATAAAGTCGCAATTGTTACGCGCGTTTCTTATATTTTTATGCTCGCATCTCTGTAGGTTTCTAAGGGATGTTGTTTAAATTTCTAATGTACCAGCAGCATTAAACATTAGCTGTAGATTTTTTAAAACTCAGAGTACGAACAGAACAAGCCCGGCACGACTTTTTCCATACAATTTGAGAGATAATACGACTGAGCTGTAGCGGCGCTCGTTTAAAATAAAATTTGTTCTATTATTTAAAAGTTTATTAAAAAAATTATGACGGTGGATTCCACTACAAAACACAGTTAAAACAACTACATTTGTTGTTGTTTAGGCGTCCACAACATTTTACGATAAAATCAACCAAAAATTGTAGGTGTTTTTAACTATTGTTTAAAACTACAAAAAATGGTAAAAAAAACTTCAAATTATACACTCAAAAAAATACGTTAGTAAAAAAATTTGTAAAGTGGTTTGTATCTCAACTTTACTAGTTTTTTACTAAATTCTACTAAAAAATCAATTTTTAGTAATTCTTTTTAGTAAACTCGCTTTAAAAACTATTAATTTTATACTGATTTTTTAATAATTTTTTCAGTTGATTTTTTAAAAATTATCTTACTAACTTTTGATAATTGTTTTGTAAATTTTACAATATTAGTTAGTAAATTTCGTTTTTTTTCTCTAGAAAACCTATACACTATAATTAAAAAAAAAAAATATTTTATTAAAATATTTGGAAATTAAAAAAAACTAAATAAAAAAATATATTATTATTTTTTTAACGATAAAACTGCGCTTTGATGAGTATGAATATGTTTATTATTTTTAATATTCATTTACGCTTCATTGGTTTTTTTTTTTTCAATTTAAAAAAAATATATTAAAAAGGAAACAAAATAGAGACAAGAGAAGACATGCAAAATTTAAAAAACAATGCCGACCTTTTCAAATGGAAAATTTCCATAAAAACATCAGTTTTTTTTCTTTCTTCTTTACTTGTGGAATTTTTTTGTTTATGCTATCCACGAATATTTTTTTCTCACGCACATAAAGGGTTGATTTTTGTGTTATTTACTTTATGCCTTTCTTTGAATATTTTAGTCACAAAATAACATTCGATCGGTAAACATCGCGCGACGGATAAAATGAATAAAAAAATGTACAACAAAAAAAGCATAGCAGGTAACCAAATCTTAAAGTATTTTTTGTTTAAAATTATGTAACTCGTTTTTTATTTCTAGAATAATAAAGCAAAATAGGAAATGATGACAACAGGTAACAATTGTATATTTATGTGATCTATTTAAAACATTATGTTGATATTTTTTATTTTAGTTCACCGTAAACCAATTTATTCAACATCAATCTTCAAAGAATTAATTTTATATGGTAGTATGTATATTTTGTATTAAAAAAAACGTGTTCAATATTTTCTCTTTTTTAGATCGAAAATTCTAACAAAAACTGACTTGCATGGCAATAGTTATTGGCGACAACAAGCGCAATTTACATGATGTATACAAATACCAAAAATTAAAAATACACAATTTACAATTTTTTTACAAAAAAAGTTAATATTATTTACAAACGCGTTTTAAAATCCATTTTACAAAAATTGTACAGAAAAATTTAGTAATACTAATTTTTTTAGTATTTTTAAGATTACTAATTTTTGAAAACCAAAGTTTGTAATGGTAACTGAAAAAGTTATCGGGCACAAATTGAAAACTATATTAGTAATGGTAACAGACTTTTTTGTAAGGAATACTAACAAATTTTTATGAGTGTAGTTATTTTTACTGTAACTTAAATTTTCGGAATTTTTTTATTAACAAAAAAACTCTTATCGAATATAAAAAAAAACTTCTTGAAGTAAAAATGGTTAAAATTCTTACTGCATCTGACACTCCCAACTCGTTTAACACATCCGTTTTTCTAGTTTTTTTATACTCTAAAAACAACTAAATGAAACATTTGTAACTAAAATGTAGTAATTTTATGTATTTATTTTTTAAAATGACAACTGAAATTGTGGTTGAAAAAAACAACTACTACTTACTACAAAAACGACTGTCATGTAGTAACTGCAATAATTTTCTAAGTTTGTTAATCATTTTAATTGAAAACCGTCCCCGTGCCGTTCTTGTTCCGTTCGTTCATTCATTCACACTGTTGGTTTATTTTTAAAAACTCTCTTTTGCCTGTATACGGAAATAAATGCTAATTGCTGTGTGTGTAAATGGTGGCACCACTGATTAAAACTGAATAGGTCTTTTCAGTTTTAACTTGAGCTGGTAAGGACTTTTTTTTGTTTTATTTGTGTATGCAAGCACTGCAATTTGAAATAAAATTTATTTTTATATTTTTCTTTCCATTTATTATGTCTCTTTTAGTTTTATTTCATTTGTGAATATTTTTTCATAGTAAAATTTTTTAAGATTATCTTTTTTGTTGCTTTTTTTTTATTTAACATGTGAGCGTGATTTATTTTGGTAATCCTCTATATTTCATTCTTCGAATTTATTTTGGCGTCTGTATTTTTTTTATTATTATTTTTTTTTTTTTTGTTAAAACCCTTTACTAAAAGGATTCTTTGATATACCGTTAAAGTAATTTTGATAAAAAACTTTATAATAGGATTTTTTTTTTAAATATTTTAGTGAAATTTAGAATTGTCAACTATTCGAAATATTTACAAACCCGGTTTTTGGAATAGTTAGAAAAATTGCCATTTTTGAAAAAAAATCAGTTTTTTGTTTTTTTTTTAATTTAAAAATTAAAAAAAAAAAAATTTAATTATTTTTTGAACAAAAATAAATACCTGTGGCTGAAAATTTGATTTCACTGGACAAAAGTAAAAAAAATGTGTGTCACCGATTTTTAAAATTTTAAGGTATTTTGTAGCCAATATATCCAAATTAAGGTAGCCAAAACATTAGGTCAAAGTATTGATAATTATGGGCGTGGCATGCTGTCAAACTCAACAGTTATTTTAATTTCAGAAAATGGTGATAGGGTTTTAGACTTTAGTTGTTGTAAGTGGTCACAGTCCTACCGTTCATTATTATTACACTAAAAAAAATGAAAAACTTGTAACTTTTTTTTTTTCTTAGTAATTTTACAAGCTTTTTACCAATAATTTTGTTATTTTACAAGATTTTTACCAATAAAATAGTAAATTTAAAAATTTTTTGACACGATAAAATTTACAAAGAGATTTCGTAATTTTACTAGATTTTTTGCTACCTCCTATTTTACGAGAATTCCTAGTAATTTTACAAGCTTTTTACCAATAATTTTGTAATTTTGCTTTTTACCAATAAAATTGTAAATTTTCAGTTTTTTTGGCGCAATTAAAATTACAAGGAATTCTCGTGAATTTACTATTTTTTTTTTGTAAAATTATCTTGGAAATTTGTAAAATTACAAAAAGAATGTTAACCTACAAAAAAAAAAAAAAAAATGTAAATTTCGATTTGTTAAAAAACAATGAAAACTGTCAAATATTGGTAAAATGGGATTACGACTTTTCCTAGTAATTTAACAAAGTTTTTTTTTTTGTGTGCAAGGGTGTTCTAATATATTTATAAAACTACTATATTTTCGTAAAATTTAAACTTAAGTGGAATAGAACTTTTAGGGAACAAGAAATGTATACCACCCAGAGAAAGGTGAAATTATCCTCTTAAAGCTATATATACTTTTACACCCGCCACGATCCGCCGGTAGAACGCTTTTTCATTTTAATGAAATTACTCCAAAATTTTTTTAATTTATAATGAGCAACGTATCGAAATATCCGTCTATGACTCCATAAAGTGTTTATATCACTGATAGGTGATTAAGTTATTCTAGCGATTTCCGTATGTCCGTCCGTCGTCTTTCCGTCCGTCAGTCTGTGAAAGACACGTTACAGTCCAAAGTAAACGAGCTAGACTCCTAAAGTTTGGTACAAATATGTCCTATGGTCTTGGTCTGATTAAGTTCGTAAATGGGGACATTCAGATCAGGGAGAAGAAAAGTTTCCTTGAATTCCCCCGAAAAAATACGCCCCTTTTTTTTAACGTGTTGAACGATTAAAAAAGGACAGAGCCGAATTTAACACTCTCACTTATCATATATTTTAATTTTACCTAGCAATGTACTAATGAAAGTAATAAAGAAAACATTCCACACCAAATGTCCAGCGAAAAAAACATGTGTACCGTAAATTTCTGAATAGGTTGTATGGATAGCCCTATATGGAGCTAAGAAAATTGCGTTTTTGGTTTTTTTAATTTTTCAAAAACTGGGCTTAGGAGGCGTGGTCAAATATTGGAAAAATGGTAAAATTTCTGTCGAGTTGCCTTGCTTAAATATTTATGAAATTAAAACAAAATGCACCACAACCTCAAAAATTTACATTCTTGTATAGTTTTGTATGGGCTATCGATTAATTTTTTTTTTTTGGAAAATTTTCAGAACCCGTTCTGAAATTTGCCATTATTTAAAAAAGTCAATTTATTTAATCTATATATATAAAAGAGTAATGTGACTGACTGACTGACTGACTGACTGACTTATATACTCATTCATCATCGCCCAGCTCAAACCGCTGAAGCTAGAGACTTGAAATTTGGACTGTAGGTCATCCTCCCGGAATATAGATACACTAAGGCTGGATTTTTGCCAGTGTTGATTCTAAGGGGACAAAAAGGGTAAAAAACAGTACTTTTGGTACTTATTGTATCTCCTGAAATAATGGTCATAGAGACTTGAAATTTAGACTGTATGTTCACCTCCCGGAATATAGATCCAGTAAGGCCGGATTTTTGCCAGTGTTGATTCTAAGGGGACAAAAAGGGTAAAAAACTCTACTTTTGGTACTTTTTATATCTCCTGAAATAATGGTCACAGATACATGAAATTTGGACTGTATGTTCAACTCCTGGAACATAGATCCAGTACGGCCGGATTTTTGCCAATGTTGATTCTAAGGGGGTAAAAAGGGTAAAAAAACTGTACTTTTGGTACTTTTTATATCTCTTTAAATAATGGTCACAAAAACTTGAAATTTAAACTGTATGTTCACCTCCCGGAATATAGATCCAGTAAGGCTGGATTTTTTCCAATGTTGATTCTAAGGGGGTAAAAAGGGTAAAAAAATGTACCTTTGGTACCTTATATATTTCCTTAAATAATGGTCCTAGACACTTGAAATTTTGAATGTAGGTTTAGCTCCCAGAATATAAATCTACTAAGGCTGGATTTTGCCAATGTTGATTCTAAGGGGGTAAAAAGGGTAAAAAACTATACTTTTGGTACCTTTTATATTTTCTTAAATAATGGTCCTAGAAACCTAAAATTTGCAATGTAGGTTAACATCCCGGAAAAAATATTCACCAAGGCTGGGTTTTTGCCAATGTTGACTCTACGGGGGTAAAATGGAAAAAAGTGTACCTTTGGTATTTTTTTTAATTTACTGATATAATGGTACCTTTTATAAAAAGCACAGTACCTTTTATAAAAAGTACCTTTTATAAAAAGTACCTTTTATAAAAAGTACCTTTTATAAAAAGTACCTTTTATAATAAGTACCTTTTATAAAAAGTACCTTTTATAAAAAGTACCTTTTATAAAAAGTACCTTTTATAAAAAGTACCTTTTATAAAAAGTACCTTTTATAAAAAGTACCTTTTATAAAAAGTACCTTTTATAAAAAGTACCTTTTATAAAAAGTACCTTTTATAAAAAGTACCTTTTATAAAAAGTACCTTTTATAAAAAGTACCTTTTATAAAAAGTACCTTTTATAAAAAGTACCTTTTATAAAAAGTACCTTTTATAAAAAGTACCTTTTATAAAAAGTACCTTTTATAAAAAGTATCTTTTATAAAAAGTACCTTTTATAAAAAGTACCTTTTATAAAAAGTACCTTTTATAAAAAGTACCTTTTATAAAAAGTACCTTTTATAAAAAGTACCTTTTATAAAAAGTACCTTTTATTAAAAGTACCTTTTATCAAAAGCACCTTTTACAAAAAGTACCTTTCATAAAAAGTACCTTTTATAAAAAGTACCTTTGATAAAAAGTACCTTTTATAAAAAGTACCTTTTATAAAAGTATCTTTTATAAAAAGTACCTTTTATAAAAAGTACCTTTTATAAAAAGTACCTTTTATAAAAAGTACCTTTTATAAAAAGTACCTTTTATAAAAAGTACCTTTTATAAAAAGTACCTTTTATAAAAAGTACCTTTTATAAAAAGTACCTTTTATAAAAAGTACCTTTTATAAAAAGTACCTTTTATAAAAAGTACCTTTTATAAAAAGTACCTTTTATAAAAAGTACCTTTTATAAAAAATTCCTTTTATAAAAAGTACCTTTTATAAAAAGTACCTTTTATAAAAAGTACCTTTTATAAAAAGTACCCTTTATAAAAAGTACCTTTTATAAAAAGTACCTTTTATAAAAAGTACCTTTTATAAAAAGTACCTTTTATAAAAAGTACCTTTTATAAAAAGTACCTTTTATAAAAAGTACCTTTTATAAAAAGTACCTTTTATAAAAAGTACCTTTTATAAAAAGTACCTTTTATAAAAAGTACCTTTTATAAAAAGTACCTTTTATAAAAAGTACCTTTTATAAAAAGTACCTTTTATAAAAAGTACCTTTTATAAAAAGTACCTTTTATAATAAGTACCTTTTATAAAAAGTACCTTTTATAAAAAGTACCTTTTATAAAAAGTACCTTTTGTAAAAAGTACCTTTTATGAAAAGTACCTTTTATAAAAAGTACCTTTTATAAAAATTACCTTTTATAAAAAGTACCTTTTACCTTTTTTTATAAAAAGTACGTTTTGTTAATAATGACCTTAGAAGATGGAATTGGAAATGAAATGGCGTAGAACGGGGAACAATATGAAATAGATAGAGCAGGGAACAATATGGAATGATATTTTCAACTCAAATTTTTGGTGTTTAGCTTTTTTTACTCCATATTTTTTTATTCCAATTTCTTTTTTCACTGAAATATTTATTCACTCAAAATCTAAAATCCCGACATAAGGGCTCGAAAATTCTCATTATATTTTTCCCCCGGAACGAACATGATAACGTACCAGCAAAGTTATTCATATTTTATTGCTTGAATTATTCATTGAAATATTTTTTTATGGAAGACTTTAACGTCCACAAGTAAATAAAACAAAGACTACGTAGGGGAATTTTTTTGAAATCGATAGAATAATTCTGATCCTTCTATTATCCGGTATTCAATACAACCGGTAACGAAGTACCGGGATTGTAAGCTAGTTTATATTATAAAACTAAAAAATTAAATTTTTTAAAAACATTTTAGAAGACGGCTAGTAAGGCAACGATTTGTTGTTTATTGACAATCATTGCCTTACTAGTATAGTACAATTTCTTCGTGTTTCTAATTCCCATTGTGGATAGAGTCGAATATGTATTAATATTTTAGTTTGTGCACAAACGATTTGTCATTAGACTCGTTTGCTACTTTGTAGTAAGTCATTTTTATATTTGCTAAATAATCTTGACAATGGAATCTGAGAAATTCCGAAACACGTGTCGATTAAGTCTTGCAAAAATGCCCAACACAAACAAATTTAAAACAAAAAAAAATTTTCTTAAAAATTATACTATGAGAATATCATGGTTTTAATTAGTAAATAAAATAATGACCTCGAGCCAGAATAAACATCCTCAAAATATAATATATTAAAGGTCGAATAAAACAATTTTTATTTTTTAATAAAAATTAATCAGAATAGTGTGGATAACAGTACTTCATCATATTGATGACACCAAACGGTAATTTTGTACGTTTCGCGACCCACCCTAATATACATTTAATGGTTCTTATAAATAAATTTTAAATTAAATTTATAAAAAAAAAATAAATGTATTCAGATTATGGTCCATTTCCATTATCTTTTATTTCCTTTTCAAATTTTAACTCATTCCTTAAATCTCTTCGGTGGCTTAGAGTCGTTAGTAAAATTTGAATAAAAGTTTAATGAATCATGAAAATTATGCACGCAATTACTTTTATTGTGTGTGTGTAGGTATGATGTTGTAATTTTGCATACATTCATTCTACACTGAAAAAAAAATTTACCATTTTTAAAGCATGTTGAACTTAATTTAAAAAAAGGAGGGTATACGAGGGCTCCAAAGATATTAATTCTTCTTCCAAGTATATTTTTTCCTAAAACATAGTAATGCATTTACTTAAATATATCTTAAAAGTAAGTAAAATTGTACTTAATATAAGTTTAATTGTTTTTATCCAGATGAAAAATATTTTTTTAAAATAAGTAAAAATTTCCTTAAACTTACGGATTCTGTTGACCCTATGGAGTCCCAATGTGAGGACCCTATGGGCCCCCATATATGGGGTCCGCCCATGAGTATGTGCGTACACTATTATAGGGTCACTATTGATTTTGATCCAAAATTTTGGTCAGAATCGCTCTATCTTGCTTAGTTTTCGAGATATGGGAATGGGGTCTTGAGAAATTTGATCATGAAATAACTCGAAAACTATAACTCGGAGAGCTTTCGGGTCTTCGGCGGTCATATTCTACAAGTTAAGGACTACAAAATTGCCTTTAGAATTTTTTTCGTATCTGCAGTATTTGCAGAGTTATAGGCATTTAAAAATTCCGCGAAAATCGAAATTTGGACTAAAAGTTAGGGTCTCATGGGGTCTCCAGATGGGGCCCTCAGATGGGGTTCCCAAAATACCTTAAGTATTTTTTCCTTAAGTTAAGTAAATTCTTTCTTAAACTGATGAAGATATGGATTCAAATATAGTCAATGAAATCAATAAAATAAAGATTACTTTCTTCTTAAATTAAAACAAAAATTAATTAAATTAAAGAAAATGCGTTTTGGAATTAAAGATTAGTACTTATTTGATTCAAGGTCTTGAAAATGTGTATACTATTTTTAAGTAAGTTACGTACTTATTTATTTTTTTTGCACACAATTTAAATTTTTTTCTTTTAAGTAAAACAAAATTTTTTAATAAACCCTTTTTTTCTTAAATGCAATCAATTCGCCATAAATCTAAAGAATATTTAATTTAATTTAAAAAAACAAATTAAGGAAAACGTTTGTGCTTTTTTAAGTATTTGCATGTACTATCTTCAAGTTTATTTGCTTTGTTTTAAGTAAAACCACCTTATATTAAGATAAGTTGAAGTAAATTCAAAAAAATTTGCTTACTTAAATTAATAACAGTGTTTATTTATTTTCAGTATAGTTATTTTTTTCAGTGTATTACATTACATACCAAGTACAAAAAAAAAAAAAAAAATATGCGGGTTTTTACTGTGGTTTAATAACAATAAAAACTTTATTTTTATATATTTTTTTTATTGTATAAATCTGACACATAATTACAAACTCGCAGACAGACAGACGGACAGACACCTCTTGTACCACCATTTTTTGAAGGGATTTTTTTTGTAACCATAACAAATACCCGCCACTTGGCACTTTGTATATAAACTTTATCACCATTATCAAAATGAATGCAGCATCCCGGCCAGGCACAGGAGCATTAAAAGCAGCAGTAGCTGCAAAAAACAGAATCAGTAACGTCAAGCAAGTGCATATTTGGTTGGAGCGCTGTGTAATTTGAATGAATTATTCATGATATTATAGCGTATGATAAATGTAACAAACGAACGAAAAAAAATATTACAGTGGCAGTTACGGTCAGATAGTACACATACACAGATATATAAACTTTCATATATTTATGTATATGTATGCACACTAACCCAACAAACATTTAAGGCATTATGAAAAAATATTTAAGACATAATGCTTGAAATACTTGTATAATTGTTGTCGAAATTTCTTTAGAAAAATATTTCCGTTGCATCTAGCCCCTATTTACATTGTTGCCATCTCAAACTCAACCTTATAACGTCTCCTAAAATCCAAACGAATGTAATTTACCTAAATTTAAAGCAGTGATGGACATTTTTGTAATTCCTATTCCCGCGGGAATAGGCTAAAAATGCTATTTGTGTGCTGTCGAAACACGTACACTATAAAATTCTGTTGTTTGAGCAAATATGTTGACTTTTCGCTTGCTACTACCCACACAAGCATAAATGTTATAGTATGATTTAAAGTCATCATAACTCTTCCCCCTGTTTACAAACCTGTTTCTTAGACCTTTTCCTATAAAAAAAGTCTAACTCTCAGAAACTATAAGATTCTAGGACCTTTTTCCCATAGAGTCTTAGATTCTGCGAACCTTTACTCATAGAAAAAGTATCAGATTCTCAGACATTTTTCCCTTAGACAAATCTCTGATTCTGAGAACTTTTTCTTACAGAAAATGTCTAAGATTGTGATTTTTTTTTTTTTTTCTACAAAAAGTCTCTTTCTGAGATACTGAACATATTATTGTTTGTATTACATATTGGAGGGTACAAAAAATTCGACACAAAATTTTGTTAGTTATAACTAGGGATGAGATTTTCATGCACTAAAAAATCGAAAATATGCGCTTAAAATATGCACTAAAAAATTCAAAATATGCACTAAAAAACCTAAAAATATGCACTAAATAATAAAATGTGAGCAATAAAAGTCTTGTTTTCATTCGAAAAACTTCTTAGAAAAGCAAAAAATAACACCGGACTTAAATAGTAACATTTAAAACTTTATATAACCAGGATTTTTTTTGGAAATTATGACAATCTATAAAAAAATGAAAAAGAAAAAAAAAATTTTCTTATTTTCATAATAAATTTTTAAAATTTAAAATATTTTTTGAAACAAATAAATTTCAATTTGTGTCTTTGCTAATTTATATCAAAATATGCAAAAATATGCACTTAAAAGTTGGGAATATGCACAATATATGCACTTAAAACCGAAATATGCAAAAATATGAATTTTAACCAAAATATGCAAAAATATGCAAAAACAAATCGATGCCATTTAAAAGCAAATTTCTTGATTCGGAAAGATAATTGGTCAACATCGTTTTTAGACTATCGACAAAAAACATGCGTTTGGAAATCTCATCCCTAGTTATAACTAACAAAATTTTGTGTCGAATGGGCATATATGCCCATTTGGATTTCAGGTAACGATGTAACTATCACTGCCACAAAATCTATAAAACAACACAAATGCATTTTTGTTTGGTTGGTTATTTCTATAGCAGTATTTGCTACAAGAACATAACGATATGATACAAGTGCTAACTACACTCAAAAAAAAAAAAATCCTTGTAAAATTACAAGAAAAGTTTGTAACTTTTTTTGCTGCCTCCTATTTGACAAGAATTATTTCTTATTTTACAAGCTTTTTACCAATAATTTTGTAATTTTATAGCTTTTTACTAATAAAATTGTAAATTTAAAATTTTTTTGACGCAATAAAACTTACAAAGAATTCTTGTGAATTTACTAGAATAAAATTTTTAAAATTACCAAAAAAAAAAATTTAAATTTCGATCGAACCTATTTTGTTAAATTTATCTTCTAATCTTCTTAAAATTTAGTTAAAAACTTCTTAGAATTTAGTTAAAACTTCTGAGATTTCTATTTTTTTTGTTAAAATTGTTTTCCCTATTTTTAAGATAAATATGAACTAAAACGAATAAAAGAAATCTATGGAGCCATTTCATTCGCTCTTTTTCTCAACACTTAGTTAACTTTCCCAGTTTTTAGTTCACTTTTTTTTTGAGTGTACTTTGCATTTTTATATCTTCTTCTTGGTAATAAAGGGTGCATATGTGTTAGTCATTCTGTTTGTAACTCACTAAAATATTGATTTTTGATTCTTTGTAGTGTATACATTCGAAATCGTCGCTTGTATTTTGCGATCTAGCGATGTCCGTCCTTTTGTACACAGCATTTTGATGACTTAAGATCAGTGTTGGCTACCGTTACCCTTTCAATACCGTTACCGATTAAAAACCCTTTCACATTGACTACCGTTACCGTTACCAATACCGAAATAAAAAAATTTAAATACCGTTACCGATAAAAAACCGTTATCTTTATTCGGATTTTTACCGGTATTATATCGGTTTTGTTTCGGTTGTATTAATATTACTTTTTTTGTGGATTAAAAACGATAGTAATAATAAACAAGTAGTAAAGTTAAATTCGGCCAAATCTATGAATACCCTCTACAATGCCCTTTTGCAAATCTATGAATACCCTCTACAATGCCCTTTTTTTTTGAGTGCAACATTTGTTTTGAGTGTAAAATTTTTTTGAGTGTAAAATTTTTTTCAAGTCTTCTTTTTTTTTGTTTTTTAGTGTAAAAATATTTTTGAGTGACAAAAATACGTTGTAAAATATTTTTGTGACTTATCAATGTTTTTAAAACGTTTATAACGGGTTTTCAACACGTGCATTAAAGGTGAAACTAAATTGAAATTCAGTGTTTTGCTAATAACTGATTTGGCTGAAATTCAATACGAACTAGGACAGGGGAACGACAAATACTAGAGTAGAGGGTATAAAAATATAAAAAATCAAATGATGAATATGAGCAATTGTCATTAACTTTTAATATTTAAGAAAAAAAAATTGCGATTTTTTTTTCGTGGCACATTGATAAGACTTTGTAGGTAAATAACATTATAAATAAGTAATTCGAATCCGTCCGCGTGCATTAATTTGAGCGATCGCACCCAAAACTATGGCGGTTTAAAGTTAAAATTTTTAAAAAAATTGTCAAAATTACATTTTTTATCCGAAGTTAACCAAACGTTCCATTTTGTATTATGCTTACCCAGAGCTAAAATACATATTCAAACATGCATAAAATCTTTGCTAAATATCGAGATATTTGCATTTAACCAATTTTTTTTCGGCACATTTTCCAATATTTTGGAATTAAAAATGTTTCCAGCGGTTTTATTTTTTTTTTAGAAAAATATTACAAAATGCATTAACAAAATCTCAACAAATTCTTAGTTAACACTATTATTCTATCTCTAACAGGTAAGAAACAACAGTGGTTTAAAGGGAACATTTTTGAAAAAAAAATTTAATAATTTTGAATTTATTTTTTTTTTAATATTAAATGTCTGATTTTACAGTGTTTTCCTTCACTGAATATTGAAACTATTCAAAATATGATTAATAATGCTAATATTAAGGTTATTACGAAATATTTTAACGTTATTACTAATTTTATCAAGGTTATAAAAAATTTTAGCGATTTTTCGCGATTTTCGCGACTGCAAAAATCAATGGACTAATTTCGAAATATTATTTGAATAAGACATGTCAAAATCTATCAAAATACATTTCTTTTCTACTTTATTTAAGTAATGTAAGATTTTATATAACCATTAAATTTAAAGGTATCAAAATTTTAAAACCACCGAAAAACCGCTTAAACGTTAAATTTTTTCGGGTGCGAATTAATTGAAGATAGATAATTAAAAAGACTACCAAACGCGCCTTTCACCGACCAATTTCTATAAGCGGCCTGGATGTGCCTTACAAAAGAGTGAAAACTGAAAAACACCGCGGAATTCGCCAATATTAACTTTTGATCAATGTTGTTTTCCATGATTTATTATATTTGCACATACCATTGTTTCTACATGTTCAACTTTCAGCCATGCACATTTGGCTGTCAAATAATGCAAAACTAAAATATCGAAATTTTGCAAAAAATTTAAAAAGTTCATAAAATTTTTGCAATTGAATATTTTTTGGGTGCGTTTGTAAATCAAGTGGGAAATGGTAAATTATAAAGTTCACAAAGCATTCGGAACCATTTGGTATAAAACTGGGAGGGTGCCTCGCAAAAAACAGACTTTTTAAAAAATTCACGTTTTTTCTTCCCATCTTTGGAGAGCTGCAGCTTCGTAACCATTGCGAGCACATCACTCGAATCAGTCTCAGATTGTGCATATTTACAAGGGCTTTTACCATGTGTATTTGAATTTAAAAATTACAGTTTGCACCAAAAGCTACAATCAAAAAACCTCGAAAAATTGAAAATTGAAAAAAATTGGTATCAAAGATTTAGGTCCATGTAACTTTTTTCTTATTGATGGCACATCCACTGAACCTACACCAAATAATTGCCCAAGTCTATTGATTAAACGGTATTAAATTTGGAGCAATAGTTTTAACGCACCCAACAATATGGAACTTTGAACGAAAAATTTCATGAGAGTATCAAGCGATTTTTTTACATTTTTCAACTTTGCACGTTCCTTACCATGAGATAATGAGACTATTTGAGCTGTGCCTTTGCAGAATTACTCATTATGGTTCCCTTAACATATCTACATTCACAGGTACCACCTAGTTTACAAATAAAAATGTTATTGCGAAATTAGTAAAATATCACAAGCGTTAAAAGTTAATGACAAAAGTCCATATGGGGCATTCCATGTGAAATCGGACACTTTGAAAATTTTTTTTTTAGATTTTCCCAATTTGTTTACAGTTTTTAGTACTCTTCGAAAACTCCTTCGCGGTATATTTTCAGATTTTTTTGATGACCCGTTCAAAATATATCGAATTTTTAAAAATTGGTAGTTTGTTCCTTTACTCAAACTTCTTTTAAACATAACTTCTTCAATAATGGTCCAAATTTAAAATTTTTTTTTTCAAAATTTTTGTTTTTTTAAGTACTTTCTAAAAAAAAATCCCAAAAAATTCTTAGAAGCGCTCTAGTATGCGATTTTTTAGTTTTAAAATTTAAATCTCATTTTTGAAAATGTTTGTACTCTTCGATTTTTTTTAAATTTTTTTGTGTAAAACTTCTATCAAGTCTACAATTTTTTTGCCCAGGAAGATCGTGGGATAACGATTATTACTATTTTTTAAAATTTTTTTAAAAAATTTTATTATAATTTTCCAATCTTAAAATCGTTTCTTCTGCTCCAATGGTGCGTCATAGAGGGGTCCTTTATAAGACCGACCCCCATTAATTTTTACGTCTTAACATTTCTTTGGAACAAACCAATACCCTATCTCCAATTTCTAAGGGGGCTCCCACACAAAACGACATTTTTTTAAATTTGTTCCAACCGCTCTAACTGCCCTAATAGTGCCCTTAGAGCAACAAAATGTATGACTGACCCACAATATTTTTTTAGTCCAAACATTTTCTCTGAACACGCCTACCCTCTATCTTTAATTGTTAAGGCGATCCCCATACATTTTTTTTTATTTTTTGTAAATTTGTTTTAATTAATCAGCTTCTACCGGTCCAATGGTGCGTCCGAGAGGGGTCATTAGTGAGACCGACCCCCATTTATTTTTACCCTACAAGATTTTTTCAAAACATACCTACGCCCTATCTCCACTCCCTAAGTAGGCTCCCATACAAATAACAGTTAGAGCAAATTTTATAAAAATGTAATTTTGTATGGGAGCCTACTTAGGGAGTGGAGATAGAGCGTAGGTATGTTTTGAAAAAATGTTGTAGGGTAAAAAAAATGGGGGTCGGTCTCAGTAATGACCCCTCTCGGACGCACCGTTGGACCGGTAGAAGCTGATTAAATAAAACAAATTTACAAAAAATAAAAAAAATTGTATGGGGACCGCCTTAACAGTTAAAGATAGAGGGTAGGTGTGTTCAGAGAAAACGTTTGGACTAAAAAAATATTGTGGGTCGGTCATACATTTTGTTGCTCTAAGGGCACTATTAGGGCAGTTAGAGCGGTTGGAACAAATTTTAAATAATGTCGTTTTGTGTGGGAGCCCCCTTAGAAATTGGAGATAGGGTATTAGTTTGTTCCAAAGAAATGTTAAGACGTAAAAATTAATGGGGGTCAGTCTTATAAAGGACCCCTCTATGACACACCATTGGAGCAGTAGAAATGATTTTAAGATTGGAAAATTACAATAAAATTTTTTAAAAAAATTTTAAAAAATAGTAATATTCATTATCCCATGACCTTCCTGGGCAAAAAATTTGTAGAATTGATAGAAGTCTTACACAAAAAAATTTCAAAAAAATCGAAGAGTACAAACATTTTCAAAAATGAGATTTAAATTATAAAACTTAAAAATTGCATACTAGAGCGCTCTTGAGAATTTTTTGGGATTTTTTTTTTAGAAAGTACGTACAAAAGCAAAAATTTTGAAAAAAAAAAATTTAAATTTGGACCATTATTGAAGAAGTTATGATTAAAAGAAATTTGAGTAAAGGAACAAACTACCAATTTTTAAAAATTCGATATCTTTTGAACGGGTCATCAAAAAAATCTGAAAATTTTCCACGAAGGAGTTTTCGAAGGGTACTTAAAACTGTAAACAAATTGGGAAAATCTAAAAAAAAAGTTTTTCAAAGTGTCCGATTTCACATGGAATGCCCCATATATATTTTTAATCAGTGATTGAAAAACTTACACAACCCCAACAAACATATTTAATTTATTTTTTTTGTCTATTTGTTTAGAAAATAAAACATTTTTATGCCGTGTGAAGTTCATTGACCAAGATTAGAAAATGCGATTTTTTTTCAGTCCGTCGCATTTGGGGGAGGACAATTGAGAATTTCTGAAATACAATTGATAATTTTTGAAATACAATTGATTATTTCTGAAATACAATTGATAACTTCTGAAATACAATTAATATTTCCTAAAATACAAATTAAAAGTTTCTGAAATACAATTGATAATTTCTGAATACAATAATTTCTGAAATACAATTGATAGTTTCTGAAATTCAATTGATAATATCTGAAATACAATTGATGAATTCTGAAATTCAATTGATCATTCCTGAAATACAATTGATAATTTCTGAAATAGAATTGATAACTTCTGAAATACAATTGATAATTTCTGAAATACATTTGATAACTTCTGAAATACAATTGATAATTTCTGAAATGCAATTGATAAATTCTGAAATACAATTGATAATTTCTTAAATACAATTGATTATTTCTGAAATACAATTGGAAATGGTGTAGTAAAAATATAATTATGTATAGAAAATGCACTGAATTTACCAGTTTTTCTAATTCAAAATTTTTTATTTTTATTTTTTACGTGTTTTTAACAAATTTGTGACTTGTTAGCATTTTATTCATAATACCGGTATTGATATTTCGATTATAAATTTCGATTATATATTTCGATTATTTCGGTAACGGTTTTCGATTATTTCGGTAACGGTTTAATCGAAAATACAGTTACCTTTACCGTTACCGATATAAAAAATATGTAATACCAATACCGCTACCGATACCGTTATTCGTTTCGGTTGCCAACCCTGGTTAAGATATAATCATATTTATTTGGATCCTCTATTTTCGGGATCAAATGATAAATGGCGCCGTATTACTTATTTTATGTTCTGCATATTTTTATATATCTGTTTAACTGCCAAAAAATAGTGTGCAATGTTAATAATACTTTTATTATTATTATTTTGTATTAAAAAAAATAAAAAACACACCTAAAAGTTTTTTCCGGTTTTAAAAACATTATTTTTATTTAAAACTCTATTGCAACTGCATGCACTTGCAACATGTGAATTTTATATTCTGATGTGTTCATGGCATTTTTGTTTTTTGTTAAATCACTACCGTATTCTCTACTATGTGGAACATAGTGAATGTGTGATCCTGATAACAACTGAATGCAATTTACTTCATTTTCATATTCAAGGATACGATATACATGTTGAAATTGCATTTAAATATTTAATTGCTGACATATGTTTATGAAAATACATTTGTGAATGAATATACATACACAAAATTATTAGAAGCATTTTGCATTTTTTTAATTAAATTTATATAGAAAATATATGAACGTACGTACGTTTGTAATAAATATTAGCTTCTGTTGTTGGTTTTAATAATTTAAATATTTATTAGATTATTTTTATGCTGTTTTATGTTTTTAATTATTTAAATAATTTATTTAATTTAATTTTATTTATTTTCTCATTACAGGTAAGTGTCATCATACACTAATGGCAATGCAAACACATACACACGTACTAAGTAATTAAATTATATCAGTTATGTATTTGTGTGAGTATAATTAAAATTAATAATAACCCAGTTGGACACATCTTTGACTTTTATCGGGATACCTGATTAAAGAAAGATCAGGATTAGAGTCTTCATTTCTAAAATTCTTCCCTACAGGATTTTTCTTATATTTAATTTTTATCGTTGAAGTCTTTTATAAAAACTATTCAGAATAAACAATAAAATTAAAACAGCCTCGTGTAGCAGCCTTTATATCGTTATTATTGAAACCATTTAATTCCCCGTTTCACTCCATTTCATCCCCGTTCCATTCCATTTCGTTTCCTTTTATATCCATTTGTTCCCCATTTTATTCTATTTTGTTCTGAATTCCAATTCATTTCGTTCCATATAGACTTCATTTAAAAAAAAAAAATAATAAAAGTACCACATTACAATAATTTATCCTTATCCCCATTAAAATTTAAATTTCCAGAAGGAACTTTTTCAGAATGATTTTTTGTGCTGGAGGATCCAACATTTCAAGTTACTATGACCAACTTTTCAGGAGATAGAAAAAGTTACAAAGTTCACTACTTTGCACGTATTTGCCCTAGTAAAATCGGAATTTTCAAAAAGGACATTTTTCAGAATGTTTTGAAATTAGATGAGTAGTTTGGAAGATTTTCAAATTCAACGTCTTTTGACCCAAAGTGGTCAATGAAACCTACCCTAACTTACCCTGACAGAAAATTATAAATATTGGTGAAAACATTTTTTAAAACTCACAATAAGTTTCTTTTATTTACAAATTTTACGTAGATGAACCGTAGCCTATGTCTAACCTGATGGACCATTCTTAATATTGGAAAAAACATTTTTTTAATTAGTAGTTTCGGATGTTTGAAATTTTTATTGGTGATAACGTTTTTTAAATCGGATGAGTAGTTTGATCATATTTAAATTTTACGTTTTTCTTGCCAAATGTAGAAATGGGCGTGGTCAATAAAACCTAGAATATTTCTACTACGAAAGACTTAGTATTGGTGAAACAATTTTGGAAATCGGATGAACATTTTAAATATTGCTGAAAACATTTTTGAAATCGGATAAGTAGTTCCGGAGATTACCCTCTACAAACAAACAAACAAACATACAAACATTACCTCTTTATAATATTAGTATAGATATAGAAGTATAGATAAAGTGCCGAAAAAAATTATAAAACTATATTGGACTAGCCAAAGAAAGTCTATTTTTTTTCAAGTAAAAATATAAATTACACTGTGATACAAAAAACACAAAATCGAAAATACTTTTAAAATGAGGTAGTTAAGGTTGTAGGTCTCGTCGAAAAGATCACAAAAATGCCCATCAAACTTGCCAGACACCCTCAAATTTTAAAGTTATTGTCAAAAAACGTTTTTTTGGGACTTTTCTCACTAAACCACGTGCAAATTAAACATTTTTCAACCGATTTTAAATTTTTCAACTGTTTTGGATAGAAGAAGGATAGGGCTTTTCATGTGTGTAAATTGGTCTATACATACAAGAAAGATATGTATTAATTTTTTCAACAATAGCTATTTTTTGTTATTTTTTTAAAATTTTTTGAGTTTATCGATTTTTGTCTGCTATAGTTTGTTCAACAACATTTATATTAATAAACGTACTCCTAAAGAAAATTTAATTGTGAATACGATGAGCTTTATGCCAAAAAAATCGGATAACAATTGACAGAGTTGTGATAATTTTTTTAAAAAAGAAAATTAAGATTTTGTATGAAATTGCCGTGCGGATAACCCAGGCAATAAAAATAAATACAAAAATAAACGAACAAACTGAAAGGTCGCGTATCATTATTTTAAAGTTTTTTGACCTCCTGAGTTCGAATTTGACCTTGAAATTGCGCTATCTTATTAAGTTTTTGATATATCAATTTAAGTTAAATATCTCAAACGACGAGATAGAGCAATGTAAAGGCCAGATTCGGATTCAGAGCACCAAAAACCTTTAAAAATATTGTACATGACCATTTATGATAAATTTATTTTTTTTGCCTGGGTTATCTGAACGGCGATTTCCTGCAAAATCTTAATTTTCTTTTTTAGAAACATTATCACAACTCTGTCAATTATTATCCGATTTTTTCAGGGTAAAGCTTATTGTATTTAGAATTAAATTTTCTTTAAAAAAACGCTCATAAGTATAAAGGTTGTTTAACGAACTATAGCAAAAAAAAATCGATAAACTAGAAAAATTTTCAAAAAATAACAAAAAAATATGTTTTTATAGAATAAATCAATAGATTTCTTTCTTTTACGTACTGAACAATTCACACACATGGAAAGCCCTATCTTTTTTCTATCCAAAACAGTTTAAAAATTTAAAATCGGTTGAAAATTTTCTGAATTACACAAGGTTTAGTGAGAAAAGTCCCAAAAAAACGTTTTTTGACAATAACTCTAAAATTTGAGGGTGTCTGGCAAGTTTAATGGGCATTTTTGTGATCTACTCGACAAGGGAAACAACCTATACTATGTCACATCAGAAGTATTTTTTCACTGTAGCACAGTGTTATTTTTTATACCCTTCACTTACAAGAGAAGTCACCCTACGATCTTCAAGGAATTGGTTTTATTTTGTAGAGCAGGAAAAGTAAAGGGACACGTATTTATTTAAGGGACCAAATTCTTAATTTTCCAGCCCTCTGGTTTCCGTATTTTGCTGTCTGGAAAATTATTAAATAAAATAAATTTTGTCCAAAAATGAAATTTCGTGAATTTTATTAAAATTTAATAAAATTTTAAAAATTTCGTAATCAGCCCAAATTTTATAAATAGTTTAGTTGTAATAACTAAAGTTTAAATAAAACTCGACTAAATGTTTAAATGAAAGATTGAATATAAATTTGTATGGACTTTTTTTTCGTTAAAGTCATTCAGATTTTTTTTAACAAAAACAACAAAATTACAAATTTTGTTATATAGTTCTTTGAACTACATAAAATTTGTATTATTGTGTGTGTGTGTTTTCCCCCCATTTATGCAATTGGTTTTAAACAATTTTATATGCTTAAGGTTAAACATTTATGGGTCTTGTACTACTACTTCTACTATTCGTATAAATTTATACAAAATTACATACACAGATCTAAAAAAAATCAAATTTAACCAAAAAAAAATTATATAATTCTCCTTAAAAAATATCTAAAAAGTTTTGTACTTCTTTTAAAGTTTTCTTGATTATTACTACTTTTTCTAAAAGTAGAAGAAAAAAACAACTGACAAAAAATGTAAAACTTTTGGTGAAAAAGACAAATTTTAACTAAACTAAATAGAAAAATATATAGGAAAGAAAACCAAAAAGTTGTTGAAAGTTAAAACATATTGAAAAAATTTATCTTGAAAATTTCTCAGGAATAAAGATGAAAACGAAAACTTTTTTTTATAGTTTTTTGTCTTTTTTATACATTTACTGTAGAATAAACAAGTATTAGTGAAATATTTGGCAGTGACGAAAATTTAAGTGCCCTGCACTTGCATTGTGAAACTAATAAATTTGCGTTTTTGGTTTTCAATTTTTTAAAAACTGGGCTTAGGACACGGTGAGCCTCAGCGATGTTTAGGTTCAAATTTAATGTCGACGAAAAGTGTAAACGCAGTTCGATTTCTACTTGATTAAATTTCACAAAACTGTTAACAGTGAAATCGTAACTGCTAGCATTCGCGAGATATCGTTTTGTGACCTGTAAATAAATACAATTGGAAATGCGTAATCAGTTTTTGAAGATATTTAAAAAACTTCAAAATTTAAAAAAATACAAAAACACTAATTTCGCGTTATCTCGCGAATGCGTGCAGCTACGATTTCGCTGTTAACAGTTTTGTGACATTTAATCAAGTAGAAATCGAACTGCGCTTACACTTTTCGTAGACACTAAAGTTCAACCTAAACATCGCTGATTCTCACCGTGAGGAGGCGTGGTCAAATATTGGAAAAATGGTAAAATTTGTGTCGAGTTGCCTTGTTTATGTATTTATGAAATTAAAATGGAATGCACCACAACCTAAAAAATTTACATTCTTGTATTGTTTTGTATCGACTTTTGGCTATCGACTAATTTTTTTTTTGAAAATTTTCAGAACCTGTTCTGAAATTTTTCATTTTTTAAAAAAATTTATTTATCAAAAATCCGGCCACTTTTTTTTTTTAAAACTTTTTTTGAAAGTTTAGATGTTTTCTATCTAGACATGTTCAGACATGTGTTTTTCGTTTTTTTTAGAGAAAATCGCATTTAAATTTTAAATTTCATAACAATTTAGTAATTTGCATGGGCCACAGATTTTATACACACCCTAAAAATATAAGTCCAGTTTCTTACTATAAATTGGGTAAATTTCAACAAATTCAAAAGATATACTACTATAAATTGGGTAAATTTCCAATAATTTTAAGTAGAATTACGCAATTTGTGAAAATCTACCCAATTTACAGCAGAAAATTGAAATCATTTTAATTAGAGTGCAGATCGAAAGGTTTTTTAAGGCCTATGGTGTCCAAATTTGGCTTAATTAAGTCCTTATTTTCAAAAATGGAAAAACTTTGGGGTAGTTTATATGGAAAGATGTATACACTAAAAAAAACCTTGTCAAATATCATTTTACCAATATTTGAGTTTTTCTTGTTCTTAACAAATAAATTTCAATCGAAATTTAAATTTTTCTTTACAAATTTACAATTTTTTTCGTAAATGTTAAAATTTCCAGGGCAATTTTATAAAAAAATTCCTTGTAATTATTAACGCATCAAAAAAGTTGTAAATTTACAATTTTATTAGTAAAAAGCTTGTAAAATTACAAAAAAGCTCGCAATTTTTGCTAGAAATTTTCGTAAAATACTTAGGAGGTAGTACAAAATCTAGTAAAGTCACGAGAAGTCCTTGTAATTTTTATCAAGTCAGAAAAGCTGTAAATTTACAATTTTATTGGAAAAAAACTTGTTACTATTTTATAACTTTACAAGCTTTTTACCAATAAATTTGTAATAAAAATATTTTACGAAGTTTTTTGGTAATTTAACAAGATTTTTTTTTTCGAGTGTACGTACGACTTCTAAAATCATGTATAAAAATCTCTATTAAAATTAAGCTGACCCGTATTTTTTCGTTTTGCGAAATTTCTGCTAAGTAGTAGATTTTATATGAATTTTCTTGAAAGACCACATTTTTTCATAAATGTGGCCCCTCATTCCCATATGCAAGTTTCTGGCCAATCGGTGGGTGCCCTCTGAAAGATCTCCTTTGAACGTGAATTAAGACCCTAGTAAAAATGTATTAGATCTCATATATTCTTATATATGATGGTATCTGATTGCATATAATTTTATCTGCAATGGCCAAAATCAAGATCTAACTATATCTCGGATTTGGTTAACATTCCCGACTAAAAAAAAAATAATACGGCGCCATATATCAGTTGATCCCAAGAATGAAGGATCCAAAAGTATATAAAATTTTATCTTATAAGATATAATCATATATTTTTGGATCCTCCATTTTCGGGATCAAATGATAGATCAATTTATATATAATTATATTAAAAAATATATTATTATATCAAAACTTTTTTTCTCGGGTTGCCACAAAATTGACATTTAATTATATCTGATCAGATATAATTATATACAATCAGATGCAATCATATATTATCAGATGCAAGCAGATCTGGCTAGATCATATCGATTTTTACACGGGGATGTATTTTTTTTTTTAAATTTTAGTAAAAATTTAAATTTCAAAATTAAAAATGATTAAAATTTAAAAAAGAACTGCAGATTGTTTTGTTAATTTAACAGGAAAAGTTTAGTTATACCGTAAACAAAGAAAATTTATAATAATTTTTAATTATAAAGTTTGAACTGCCCGTGCAAAAATTAATTAGATCTTACCCGATATGCTTATATCAGATCTGATAAGATCAAATCGATTTGTAGATTGGTGCATAATAGTGCGTTTACATTGGATTTCTAATCTAGTAAATTGCGATTTTAATCTACTTTGCAATCTGTATCGTTTACATTGGCATTTTTTACATTTGAGGAGATTAAGATTGGCATTTATAACAATATGTTGTTAATAAATGTGTGTGACTGCGTCAAAAGACAGCGACGGTAATTAGTCGTCGTATGATAAACAAGGACAGTGACGGCGTTTACAAATAACAATGACGGCGGCATAAACATACTCGGCGGCGTCATCAGAACGGCAGGCTTTGTGTCGATGTTTTTCAGTGTTGGAAAATGAAAATAATAGAAATACAGAGTTGTATTTAACTTAACAAGATTGCGTTTGCCGATTAGAGCCTAAACTACTAGATTGAAAAATATAAATTTGTATGGGCAATCTAATAGATTGAAATTGGATTGGAGCCACAATCTACTTTAAGCTAGCTTAGAGGACCAGTGTAAATGCACTATAAAACACAATTGATTTTTTTTTCTTGGAAATTAGTATAACAGTATAACAAAAATTAACAAAATACATAGTTTTAGCAAACTAAGCCTGCTAAAATGCAGTTTCTCAGCTTAAATCAACAGATTTTTTGCTAAAATTATCAAATTTTTTTTTGCTGAGATCAGCAGATTTTTCCGCTGTCTCGCTAGATTAGTCTGCTGATTTCACTTAGAAAATCAAGACAGATATTTAGCAAACCGCGTCTGCTAAAATCTGCAGATTTTTTATAATGGTTGTATTTTTAGCATATTTTTCTACTGATTGGACATAGAATTTATTTAAAAATCAATTGGAGATATGGATTAAGATCGAAATTTAGTTGCGTTACAAATGGAATGACAAACTTATATATAACATCTAACAAAGTAGTTAGTTTGAACAAAATCTTATTATTTCTAACCTCCCTCAAAAAAAAAAATCATTTCGTTTAGCTACCAGCTATCAATGAATGAGTGACTGAATGAATGTATATTGATACGTGTTTAGAAATTTTTATCCACACATCATGGTAGATATCGGTGTAAGTAAGAAAGTTTAAACTTATTTTCTTAGCAATTTTTTATGCTTCACTTTGATCTAAATTAAGCATTTGTTTTGATTTCTTAGAAAACTGTTTTTCTTTAACCCTTTAAAGTAGAACTTTAAAGGTTTAAACACAGAAAAAGTTTAATTTAAAAATATTTCTTAAGATATTTCGAAGGTGGATTCATGAATCTGAAGATCAGAAATCATATTTAAGCAACTAAAAAAATATATTTTTTTTTTCATGTATCTCATAAACGTGGTATTGGTAAATTGACTTTTCTTAAGTTATAAGATTGTTAATTTAGTAAGAAATTCAATTAATTTTTTTATTGTCCTATAAAATAATTGATTTTCTGCGTTGCTACTAGATGTAAAACGTGTCATTCATTTTTCAAGTGTATAGACCCAGCAAAAAAAGTGCGGACTACTTTTGTTTAGACTGATGCAAAACTAAAAAAAAAAATATATTGGAGAGAGAAATTTGAATAATTTACTTCAACTAGCCCTGTAGGCTAGTTGATAGCGTGCTAGCCTTTCAACGTGGGGTCGTGGGTTCGATTCCCACCAGAACCCTTGGTTTTTTCGCTACAACGAGACGACGGTCATTGTTACCAGTTCTCGGTTAGGTTGAATAAAATAAACATAATTGATCATGTGATCAAAACTATTATTAATTTACTTCATCAAATTTAAAAATTAATTTTGGGTAATTTTTAAATTTACGTAGGTAATTAAAAATTAACTTAAAAATTTTAATAAAAACTTGAGTAAATGACTTAATATGAATTTAATATTATCATTATTTCCTTTACTAATTAAAACTATGATTCTCTTTTTTTTGAGTTATAAAAAACGCTTTTGAAAAAAATTTAAAAATTTCAGTGGGCCATAAAAAAAGAACTCGAGCTAAGTTTTCAAAACCCTTCGGGGGTCCTTTTATTGATATACTTTAATTTTTTTTGTCCCGTCCAAGATACACTCAAAGACTCCAAATTTGTTGCACAGTGTTATAATTAAAAACTTCGAATTGCAATCTTAAAATTACAATTGATCTTTGAAATCTTCGAATTGTAATTGATCTTTTTCGAATTATAACTGACATTTTTCGAATTATACAACTTAAATTAATTAAACTGAAGAGTTTCCTAAAATTATCTTCTTTTTTGTTCCGGTCCACACTAATGCTTATCCATGTGGGTGTTTTACTTTTTTTTGTTTGTGCGTATCAATGTTGGGTGTTAGTAGTCGCCTTAGTTTTTCTTCACTTTCTTGTTTTTCATTTTCTACAAACACTGTTATTGTAGTGGTTTTGTTGATTATTTTTTTTTCGGTTTTGGTTTCTTTCGTTCATTACATCTTGTTGTTTTTTTTGGTTTAGAGTTTGAATTGTGTCATCGTGTCATCAACAGAAATAACAAAACAAAACTGAAAGATAACACATGGATTATACCATCTAACGTAGTGATATGTATATATCTCAGACTGTCCTTTTGTTTGTAACGCATTTAAAAAGAGAAAGACCTAAAGAAATATTTTGTTGAGGAATCGTTTTGATAGCAAAGTTTTTTTAATTCTTGTTGAAGAAGTCAAAGCGGTACTGTTTGGACAGATTTATATTTCGATGTGTTAAACCATCCGACAAAAAGAAAAAAAGTCGCTGAACACGTAGTGGATAATATACGTTTGAAACTAGAGACTAAATGTAGTAAAACTGCATTTACAGTTTTTCATTTCGTGATCCTGTTTCCTTTTAAAAAGAATTTAAAGTTTTAGAGGATTAAATTTTATAAAATATATTTTTAATATGCAACTATTGATAGCAAATGAAAGACGAGGATTTCCTCTAATTTTTCTATTTTATTATTTTTACATATCAGGAAAAAGGAGGTAAGTTGCAACCTTTCAAAACTTTATCCTTCAATATCATTAAAAAAATTTCAACAACATATTTTGATAAAGTTTTCAAATGACTTTATTCACATCCTTTTATCCTGATATGGCAAAATATGAAAATGGAAGAATTAGGGGAGATCCTCCTCTTTTCATCTGCCGTCACCAGTGTCATCCTAGGACCAAAACAAATATTTCAAAAATATTTTATAAAATGTATCCTTTAAAACTTTGA
Organism: Pegoplata infirma; assembly: GCA_963921195.1. NCBI lineage: Eukaryota > Metazoa > Arthropoda > Insecta > Diptera > Anthomyiidae > Pegoplata > Pegoplata infirma. The sequence continues at coordinate 3,843,206 of OY992540.1, read as the reverse complement.
AGTCCTGTTAAAAGGAAATAGGATCATGAAATGAAAAACTGTAAATGCAGTTTTACACTATTTGATCTCTACTTTCAGGTGTATATCATCCGGTTCATGTTTAATATTGGCTGTCAGACGGTGTTATAGATTATGAAGTTAAACTTTGAATTTGGCTGAAATGAACAGATTTCTCATATGGCTTAAAATAGGCTTATTTTTTATTAATTCTTAAATTTTTGAAATCTAGGAGCAGGGTGTTTCATACTCGGTTTTGATGGAGTATAATTTTATTACTTGTTGTTTTTATCGTTATTTTTTGTAGTTGTTAGTTTCATTTTCATTTTTCATTTACCATCTGTCTTATTTTCTATTTCAAACCAAGAACAACAACAAAAAGTATTTATAAGTAAATTTTAGTTTGACTTAAACAATGACTCAGTTGTTGTTGATATTATATACAAGTGCAAATGACATATTGCGATATTGTATTCATTTATTAAAATTAACCATATGCAACCGGGTATATTATATTTACCAAAAAAGGCTTTGTTATTTCAGTCTTTATAAAAATAGATTTTTATTATTTTTTATATCCCACAATAGGGACAAAAAGTTATATTTTTAAGACCTTCGGGTCCAAGTTAGCGTTTCTAAGAGATTCCTAAGCAGAAATTGACGACGGTTCTAAAAAAAAGCGTTCTGAAAGCACTGTAACAAAAAAAATCATTCTCAAAACGCTATTTTCAAACGCTTTGCGAGCGTTTTTGAAAAGTGTTCTGAAAGCACTATAACAAAAAAAAAGCAATCTCAAATCGTTTTTTTTGGAACGCTTTTCGAGCGTATTCGAAAAGCGTTTTAAGAGTTCTTTAGATTTTTTTTTTTTTTTTTGAAAAAAAAATTCTAAGTTCCAAATCTATTTTCGAATAAAAATTTTTTGTCATTTTTTTTTGTTTTTTAATATAAAAAAAAATCATCAAAAATGTTTTTAGAATTTTTTTTTTAAATTTTCTAAGTTTCGAAATTTTTTTTTGAAAAAAAATTCTTGAAGTACAAGATTTTTTTTTTTGGATTTTACTTTGTATCAAACAAATTATAATTATATATACAGAACGCTCTTACAACCGTCCACAACGCTCAGATTTCGTCCTTTAAGAACTTCACCAGCCTGTAAACTCAAGACATATCATTACCAAATATCGTGAAGGTAGCTTCACAGACGAACTGACAAACGAACATCGTTAGAATGCCTTAGATTTGATTTTGATAATTAACCAAATTTTCAGCTCTTTTTACTTGGACTACATCTTATTTTACACAGTTTGACTTATTCGAGTTTGCTCTTTCAACAAATTTACAACTCTTTGGTTTGGACTGCATCTTGCTTTCCACAAACAGACGGACAGATGGATAATATCCATTGGATATCGTTTCAGCGATCGACGGAATTCGAAAAAAGTCATAATTAGTACCACCCTAGTGTACAGTAGTGTTATGACTCATTTTTGACAAAATTTTTACCTATCACCACGTGAAAGGCAATACAAAATTAATATTAAAAATCGTATTTGCGGGTCATTTTGGCAAAAAAAACCTTCCGCACCAAACGCAATTTCTAAAAATCCATAGATATTTTTTTTTAAGTTTTATTTTCAAAACTAATTGTAAGTTAATTTTAACCCTCCAATGAATGAATTATATAAAAAAATATCTTGTGATCACTTACGAATAAGAAAGACTTGTACTTTTGGAGCTACATGCTGCCAAAGTTGACGTTATAAATAGTTAAATTTATGCAGTCAAGGGTTAAACCGCCAAATTTTAATCTTAAAGGAATCAAAAAAGTCGCTCTTAAAAAAATTCGTGATTTTGACCGTAAAAAGCTTTTCCTACGCATCGCTTGATTCTCATATTTTCTTGATTTTAATTAAATAAAGAAAATATAGACCAAATTTCATCTCATTTGGTGCGGGAACTTTTTTGACGGTAGCTTAAAAGTAAAAATGCAATTCTAAATATTTTTTTTATGGACTTTTTGGCTAGGGCTGGTAAATTTTGATATTTGCAAAAAAATCCACAAGTCATAATCCTAGTGTACAGCCAAAATTTTCAATTTGTCGTACGGTATAATATATAAACTTAATGGGGTACTCAACCGATATTTCAATTCATTTTGCAAAGAATGACAAATGAATATAACACTATTTTTTATGAAAAAAATTTGCTTTGGCAAGTATACCCATTTCTTCATCAATAATTATCATGATTTAATTCTTCGGGCAATATTACAACATTTGCAGACATGACCATTTCTATGACCACTATTTTAGGAGAAAGAAAAAGTACCAAAGTACAATATTTTACCCCCATTTTGATCTCATATAATGGGAAAAGTACTTTGTGCAGAATTTTTTTTTGCCGAAGGATAAAAATTTCAAGTTTCTAGGTCTATTGTTTAAGGAAATATAGAAAGTGACTCGGTTTTAGCCCTTGTTATCAACTTTTTTTTTTGGTATACCCTAATGTAATTTAATATCTAATACATATTATTTTTCTTTCTCGTTCTTCTTTATAATTTAATAAATAAAAAAAAACGAATATTTACTAAAATAAGAGTGATAAGAAACCTGTTTTTTACCTTTGCCAATCTGTCTTTCTTTTTTTCGCATATCAAATATTTGTTTACGTGTATATTTTTTTTGTTTTTGTATTTTTTCAATTTATGTTTGATGTGTCATTGTCAACTACGTGCATGTACACACACGTGTCTTGTCAATGTCAAATGCGTCTTATATAATATTTAAATATATTATTTTTTTTTGTTTAAAGAACAAGTCTAAAGATTGTAAAAAGTCTTTTTTTTTTTTTTTTTTTTTTTTTATAAACAAATTTCTATGGCAACTTATTTGGTACACACAAAAAAAAAATAAAAAAATTGTGCCAGTTTTTGGTTTAATTACAACCTATAAAGTGGTTTTGGATAACTTACCAAAGTTTTTGCTCTAAAAAACTTAGGTAAATTATACAAAACCACTTTATAGGTTGTATTATCCCCAAAACGTGCACAATTTTTTTAAATTTTTTTTTTGTGTGTAGATTTAATTTTCTAATCGTAGGACAACAGTGCGTATGAGTATTTTTAATAGATATAATACTATATCAAACAAGTACACGCAGTGTTGCCATATATTTTTTTTAAAAATCTTTTTATTTCTGAAAAAAAATCTTTTTTTTGTGAAAAAAATCTTTTTTTACAAAAGCATTAAAATAATTAAAAATTAATACAAATTTTTGTATTTTCAATAAAATTTTTATATCAAGTGTAAAAAAATAATAAAAAAAAACAACCCAGCGTTCATTTGGAGCTCAAAAAGACTCATAAAAGAGTCCTTAGACGCTCAGAAAACATAATATGAGTGTTTTTTTTTTTTCCTTTCAAAATGGTCCCTTTTTCTGATCGCTCTTATAAAAATAATTATAATTTTGATCCAATGATCCGTATTTATTTTGTTTTCCCAATTTAATTACAAATCAAAAAATTACATTAGAGTTGGCATATTTTGTCGGAAAATAAAAAAACATTTTTTTTTTTTTGAAAAATTTTTATAATTTTTTTTTTTTGGTTTTTGTAATCCTTAGTGCAGTGGCGGGTACAGCTTTTGGGTTTGGGGGGGGACATTTTTTTTTAAGTTGGAAAAAAAAATCATAAATTCACCTTTGTTGAAGAGCAAAAAAAGGGATACGTTTTTTATGCAAAAAAGTGATGGGAAAGCTATAAAATCATCAAATTTATTAATTTTTGCTGAAGGAGGTTTGTTTTTCATGATCATATTTCGTTTAGATAATTTTTTTTTTTAATTTGTTTTAAAAGAAAATTGTATATTTTTCGTATACATAAGAAGAGCATTTTTTAATAGAAGAAATACTTCCTACATAGAAAATATCAGATGTTGAGGCATTTTTCTTGAAAAAAATTGTTTTTTATAGGGAAAATGTCTCAGAAAATAAGACTTTTCTTCAGATTCTGAGACATTTTTCGTAAAGAAAAAATTTCAGATTTTTAAAAGAAATTTAAAAGAAAATTGTATATTTTTCGTATACATAAGAAGAGTCTAAATCTGAGAATTTTTAATAGAAGAAATTCTTCCTACATAGAAAATATGAGATTTTGTGACATTTTTCGTAAACAATTTTTTTTATAGGGAAAATGTGTCAGCATCTGAGACTTTTTCGATTCCTAATTCAGATTCTAAGAATTTTTTCCACAGCAAAAGTCTAAGATTCTGAGACACTTTACTATTGAAAAATTCTCATATTATAAACCATTATTGAGACATTTTTCCTATAGAGAGATCTCTGATTATTATATTTGTTTCGTACTGAAAAAATTTTAGATTCTGAGACAATTTTTCTATAGAAAAAGTCTCAGATTCTAACACCTTTTTCCTAAAGAAAAGGTTTCAAATTCTGAGATCTTATTCCTAAAGAAAAAAGCTCAGATTCTCAGACCTTTTTCCTAAAGAAAAAGTTTCAGAAAAAGTTTAAAATTCGGTGACCCTTTTCTAAAGAAAAAGTCCCAGATTCGGAAATGTTTTTCCTATAGAAAACGTCTCAGACATTTTTCCTATAGAAAGGTCATAGATTCTGAGACCTGTTTCCTATAGAAAAAGTCTGATTTTCTGAGACCTAATTCCAATAAAAAAAGTCTTAGATTCTAAGACCTTTTTCCCGTAGAAAGTCTCAGATTCTTCGACCTTCTAACAATTCAGTAAGTTTCAACTTTTGAGACTATTTTTCAACATTAAAAAGTCTCAGACTTTGAGACTTTTTTCTTTCTAAAAAAGACTCAGATTCTGAGACCTTTTTCCTTAAAATAAGTCTAAAATTCAGAAATTCTGAGACTTTTTCCCCATAGAAAAATTCTTCTGTGACCTTTTTCCTATAAATAAATTTTGAGACCTTTTTCACATAAAAAAAGTCTCAGATTATGAGAATTTTTTCTTTAGAAAAAGTTTATTCGTTAGAAAAAAAAGTTTTTTAAATAGTTTTACTCATGTTCGACTATCAACATTTTTAAGATTTTAAGATATTTTTCCTATTGCTATGTAGAAGACAAATATTTTTTATATAAACCAAATTAAGATCCTGTAACATTTTTCTATACAAAAAAAAATATTCTAAGTAATTTGTTTAAGCCAAAATTCATAATAAGATTGACAAAAAATTTTCAGATTAATTCACTTTTTCCTTACAAAATTTAAAAATTTTCAGATTTTGTTCTATGAAAAATTTTTTGACTTCGACATTTTTTTCCTTCGGAAAATTTTTTAGAAAATTTCCTTCTTTCTTTTTTTCTTCTTTTTTTTCTTTTTCTTTCCTTTCCTTTTCTTTCTTTTTTTTTCTTCTTTTTTTATTTTTTTCCTTTTTTTTCTTTTTGAAATTTGGTCTGGGGGGGGGGGAAATTTCCCCTTTTTCCCCCCCCTTGTACCCGCGCATGCCTTAGTGCAATAATTGCAAAAACTGAAATAAAAATCTTTGCATATTTTTAAAAATTACTAGCTCTGAAATCCTTTTAATCTCAGGGTGGTCAACTTTGGCACTCTGTAACACACGCTGTATTGTAAGAGGGGCGCTTTAAACTAGCTACTTTGAAAGCTTATATCATTGACTTTATTTGCCCCACTCATAATGTTTCAATCTGATAAATAGTTTGAAAGTTACATCTATATAAGCAATTTTTTATTTTGCAAACACTATTTACCGATATTTTCAAAATGGCAATATGTCGAAAACTAGCCATTATGTATCAAAATTTTTACCAGATTCGTGGTCAGCATGGCAAATGCAATAAGATATGTGGTCTAATTTTTTTTAAAAAAATTTTTGGAAATTTACAATGGGATTTTCATTTATTTTCACCAAAAAAAGATGTACTTTGAGTTAGCAGAATAACAAAAATGGATGTAAAACGACAACAAATTATTTTTTTGCTCTGAAATTTTTATCACAGATGGGTATTTTATAGGGGAGCTATTTGTCATCGGAATCTTATTTCGGTCAAATTTGAGTTGGCATATTTTGAATATAGGTTCACGAATATATGTGGTAAGATCTTTTATTAGTGCAGCAAATACACATTTAAATCTGATTTTAAATGGATTTAATAAATTTAGCAAGCTTAAAACAAAATTTTAATCGAATATCTCATATTTTCATAGAATATATCCGTATTTAATTGTAACCGTTTACATAGACTGAAGGCCGGACACGCTAAGTCAACTCAAATAGTGATTCTGAATCGGTCGGTATATTAAAAGGTTGGTCTAGGACCAATATTTCGGGTATTTAAAAAAAAAACTGATGCTTTTTGTATTTTTTAACCAATTACGAAAAACTTGAAAAAACTTTATTTTTTTCCAAAAAACTTGTTTTTTTAGCAAAAATCTTGAAATCTTTTTAGCACCTCAAAAAACTTGCAAAAAAAGGGAAATCTTGATATATGGCAACACTGAGTACACGCCATGTAAAAGCAATTGAGTTTATTATGGGCCACAATCAAAAGAAAATGAACACTTATAATTTTTAAATTTCATTAAAATTTTTAAAAGTGACAAAATCTGCTTCAGAATATTGTACAGAAAATTTGTAAATATATAGAACTTTTCAGACTATCTTTTTTTTTAAGGATCCCATACGTTTGATTTTTTTTTTTTTCATTTATATCAGCTTATCCTCTCTCATGATTGCTGTTCATATTATTTATTACATACATTTTTAAGAATACCCACATACATACATGTTCATCTCTTATTACAAAATTAACTTTGTTTGTATTTTTACTTATTTTTTTTGTTTAATTAATTAAATAAAGTAACAATTAATTGGAATTTATGGGCTTTCGATAAACATAAATCAACATATTACAACGGACATGTCCTACTTATAAATATGTAAAGGCATTCATATGTACGTTCGTACACACACACATACATACACACATCCTGACATGCAGCACTCTCATACATTTTAATACAATTGTATTTTATACGGTCGATATAAAACTTCATTAATAAAATTGTTATTGATTTTTATTTTTTTTTGTTTTTATCATTTCTGTTGTTCTTGTTTTTTCTCTTAATGGGCCAATGTACTTGCCATTTATGAATGTTTATGTATATTAGGGTGGTTCCTAATTTCGAAGTTATCGAATATTTTTGTTACCTCACGCCAGAATAATTTCTGTTCCTTTAACCAAATCGCTGAACATTTACGACAAGTAGAACAATTCAAACTTTATGCTATTGATTTTCCTGAGAAAAAAAATCCATTTCATCATAGTGCCACCCTAATTAGTATAAAAGTGGAAATGTTTAATAAAGTTTATTAATTTATAATGTTTTTTTTTTTTGTTCAATATATAAACAAGACAATAATAAAATTACATAAAAATAACAAATTGATAAATAAGGACAATATGGAAAAATATGGAGAAAAATATAAAAACATAATTTTTTTTATTTTACTATGCGGTTGATTCTGAGAGAACCGGATATTTTGCTGTCCCAGTGTATTTAAGTAAGGGAAAAATATCTTTATTCCACTTTTTTATCTACTTTATTATAAAGCTTAATAGGCCCAGTGCAGCCACTTAAATATTTTTTTTGTAAAATCGTCATTTGCCTGGCAAATGTGGCAAAACATAAAAATAATTAAAAATGCTGAATAAATGTTTTTTCTATCTTTTGTTAAAATTTTATAGAAATCCGATATGTTTACATTGAGGGCATTCCTTCTTAAAATAATTAAATAAAACACTAAATTCTGAAAAAAAAAGTTAATTTTATTATTATTCCGTAATCTTAGAATCAACCATATTGTTAAATATTGCAAAAATATGAAAAGCCAGCATTGTATAAAATATTTTTTTTAACATGATAATTTTAAGGCTGGTGTCTAATTTCAAAAAAGTAGCAGGACGCCAACTCAGTTTGACTGTATAAGCTAACAATTAACGAAAAAGAAAACAAGAATTACTATTTTCTTAAAACCAAAAATTTAATAAATTGGGTTTGTAACTTGGATAATAATTCACCTCGTGGTGAATAAAACTGTTTTTCACCAGCTGGTGAATAAAAAGTAACAAATTGTTTTTCAAAATTTTTTTTTTCATTAATTTTTTTTCATTAATTTTTTTTTTCATTAATTTTTTTTTTCATTAATTTTTTTTTTCATTAAATTTTTTTTTTCATAAACTTTTTTTTTCATCATTTTTTTTCTATGAATTTTTTTTTTTTTATCAATTTTTTTTTTCATCAATTTTTTTTTTCATCAAATTTTTTTTCATAATTTTTTTTTTCATCAATTTTTTTTTTATTAATTTTGTGTTTCATAATTTTTTTTTTTCATTAATTTTTTTTTTCATCAAATTTTTTTTTTCATCAAAATTTTTTTTCAACAATGGTTTTGTTTTTTCATAAAATTTTTTTTTTTCATCAATTTTTTTTCATTAATATTTTTTTTTAATCAAATCTTTTTTTCATCAAATTTTTTTTTTCATATTTTTTTTATCATATTTTTTTCATCAATTTTTTTTTCATCAAATTTTTTTTAAATCAAATTTTTTATTATCAATTTTTTTCTCACCAAAAATTTTTTTTTTTCATCAAAAAAATTCATTAAAAACTTTTTTTGATCACCATTTTTTTCATTTTGGGTTCATTGATTTTTTTTAACATAATTTAGTTTTTTGTGAAAAAATAATAATTTTTTTTTACCAAAACAACTTTTTCACCAAGTCTAAGCTTTTCGCATAAAAATTTTCCATTTGTTTATCAAATGTACATAAAACAAGTGAGAGTGTTATATTCTTTTATACGCTCCAAAATGTAAAAACACTTTTTTGCTTTTATTTTTGCACTCACTTACGAAATGTACAGCTCTTTTGGTTTTTTAATGGGGTCCTCGACTGATATTTCAATTCGTTTTGCTTGGAATAGCAAAGTAATATAACATTATTTTTTCTAAAAAAAACTTTGCTTTGTCAAGTACACCCAAATCTTCCGCAAAACATTATCATGATTTTATGTTTTGGGCAAGAGTACAAAATTCGCAGGCATTTTTAAACTATAATCCAAATGAACCATGGTCGTGTTCCCACCATTTATTGCACTAAGCTAAATCAATATTACAGAGAAAACAGATTAATTGGGCCAGTCGAATTTAGAGCCAATTGAATGGTTCGATTGCAAAAACGAAATTTTCGGTTGCGATTACCGAAATCAGCTTAAATTCTGTTACTTCAAATAAATTTAGGTAATTGCAAACGAAAATTTCGGTTGTCGCAATCGAACCCTTTAGTTGGCTCTAAATTTGGCTGGCATAACAAATCTGTTTTCTCTGTGTATTGTTTACTATTCATTATAAATTCGTTAAAGGTTTTTGGCGCGCTGAATCGGAATTTGACCTTAAAATCGCTCTATCGCATTAGGTTTTTGAGATAACAAAATATGTTAAATATTTCAAAAACCTAACGAGATACAACAATTTTAATGCCAGATTCGGATTTAGCGCTCCAAAAACTTCTAAAAATATTATACATGACCACTTCAGATGAATTTATTTTTTTGCCTGGGTAATCCGAACTTCAATTTCCAGCAAAATCTTAATTTTCTTTTTTAGAAAAATTATCACAACTCTGTCAATTGATATCCGATATTTTCAGGATAAAGCTTATCGTATTAAGAATTAAATCTTCGGAATACGTTAATAAATATGCAGGTTGTTGAACGAACTATAGCAGAAAAAAACCGATAAACTCGAAAAATTTTCAAAAAAAAAAAAAGAAAAAGTAAGATATTATTGAAAAACTCAATAGATATCTTTCTTTTATGTATAGACTAGTGCCTGCGGTCAGTACCGTAGTACCGGGAATACTGGTAATCCAGGTTCTCGGTATTACCGGGAAATGGAACCGGTTTCCCGGTTCTTAATTCATTCCCGGTATTCCCGGTAATACCGGTATTCCTGGTTCTCGGTATTACCGGGAAATGGTACCGGTTTCCCGGTTCTTGAATTGTTCCCGGTATTCCCGGTTCCGGTTCTGACGGTATTCCCGGGACTACCGGTATGTATATTTTGTAAAATATTGTACAATTAATATTTTTCAACGCTTTTACCAAAAAAACAAAATACAAAACATGTGAAAAACACCATTTCAATTTTTTTTATGAATTTAAGAAAAAAATAGTTAATGATTTTTTAATAATTTTACAAACACAACTAAATATTTCTGAAATACTGATTAAATGGTGTAATTTAAATATTTTGTGGTTTAGTATTTTTTGGTTTTTTGAGAACCGGTACCAAGATCAGAACCGGGAATACCGGTATTCCCGGGAATAAATCTAGAACTGGGAAACCGGTTCCAGAACCGAGAATACCGGTATTCCCGGGAATACCGAGAACCGGGAAATGGGGGGCACTAGTATGGACCAATTCACATACATAGAAAAACCTATCCTTCTTCTATCCAAAACAGTAAAAAAATTTTAAATCGGGTAAAAAGTTTATAAACTATACAAGCTTTAGTGTGAAAATCCAAAAAAATATTTTTTTTGACAATAATTCTTATGGGCATTTTTGTGATCTACTCAACAAAACCAACACCTATACTGTAATTTTTAATGATAAGTTTAAAATTTGTTTAAATTAAAAAATTCTTTCCCGGGAATTGAAAAAGTCTGGCATTTAGAAAACCTATCTTTAACACATAAAACAGGTAAAAATTTAAATTCGGCCTTGCCGAATGTGTTCATACCCTTCACAATGTAAAAAAGATTATTTGCAAAAAAATTAAAACAAAAAATTAAAAAAAAAAATCCGCGAAAAAAATTTTGGTAAAAAAACCCTCTACCACTAAGTGGAGGGTATAAAAATATTGTCACGGTTCGTGCAAAGACAATTGTTTTTTATTTTGTAAACTAGTGTTATTAAATTAAATTTTTTTTTAAGTTTTGGACATTTAAAAGGGTATTTGTAGGTTCGGTCAAGTAGAATTTAAAGAGTAATTTGTATTGAGAAACTGATTTGGGACATTCGTAATAGTATTTCTTATTCAACTTGTGAAATAGATCAAAAAATCATGTCTGGTTTGATGATTGCTAAAACAACAATGGTTCTCTAAAATCTGCTGAAGACCTCTTGGTAAAGGTGAAACAGATCTCTACAGATGTACTATAAGATGAGTAACTTGCTTAAAGCAATAAATAAATTTCTTATGAGAATATTATAAATATTATTTTTTGGGCCTCGAACTCGAATAATACTCTAATCGAATTTAATAGTTTTAATTTTTTTCATTCTCTTAATTTTTAGAACTCTCATTTAGTTTATATTTTTTTCTATGTGTATACGATAGTTTGTAACCATCTTTTTGAAATTTCCCAATGTCTTCAAGACATTACAATATTTGGTAAAGTATAGTACTCTGTTCGATTTCACGGAAAAAAAATCTGTCAAACTCCATATCATAGATGGGAATTTTTCATTACCATTGAAATTTAATTACCATTGGTTGATATCAATGGTAATGAAAAAAATTTCATTACCATTTAATGGTAATTAAATTTTTTTAATTGAAAAAATAATTACCAATTGTAATGAAATGCACCAATTGTTGAAAAACACCAATTATAATTGGTTTCAAAACCATTTCTTTACACATTTTTGTCTTTTTGAAAAGTTATAAATTTAAACATCAAAGCATGTTTTTTTTTTAAATATGAATAAAGACAAAAATCTAAACGCAAATAAAAAAACTTCAAATATTGTGTTATACAAAAGGCAAACGTGCGTTTGGTTCATAAAATGTGAAAAATTGAAATACAAAATAACAAAAAACAACAGATATTTTCAAATATTAACGATATTGACAATATTGTGACGACTTTTACTAATGGTAATTATTTTTTTTAATTGATGCCATACCAATGGTAATTATTTTTATTTTAATTTTCATTAGTAATTAAATTGATTAGTAATTTAATTGGTGCAATTAATACAACCAATTGTAATGAAAAAAAATTTATTACCATTGACATCAATTTAATGGTAATTAAACCATCAATTAATTGGTGCCATTAATTAATTAGTCCCATCTATGCTCCATATAAAAATAATAAATTTTGGCAACGCGAGGAATTATAGGGAAATTGTTAAATTATACAAGAAAATTGAAATTGTCGTAAAAAGTGACATTTCAGTTTTGTTATGATTGTTTCTTTATTAATGAAAAAAAATTCATTACCATTGACATCAATTTAATGGTAATTAAACCATCCAATAATTGGTGCCATTAATTAATTAGTCCCATCTATGCTCCATATAAAAATAATAAATTTTGGCAACGCGAGGAATTATAGGGAAATTGTTAAATTATACAAGAAAATTGAAATTGTCGTAAAAAGTTACATTTCAGTTTTGTTATGATTGTTTCTTTATTATAATTGTCAAAAGTTGTTTAAAGTTTAATTTAAATTTTCCCCTTAAGAAACAGAGTACTAGGCTTAAAATTTAAAAAAAATATGTTTTCTTATACATATGAAATTAAAAAAAAAAAATTGGGAAATTTTGGGTAACAATTAAAGAATGACAAAATTAAAGAATTATTTATAAAAAACGAAAAATTTTGAATACAGCTTTAATTGTGTCAATTAAAATTTTACTTAATTTTTTGGTAAATTTTTATTATATGTTTACTCAATACTTTTAAAAATTACTAATTTTTTTTTTAAGATTTTTCTGTGTATTTAAATTTACAGCAATTTTCTTTAAACGTTTTTAAATGTTTTAATTAAATAAATGAAATTATCAATTTGTTAATTAAATTCTTACTTATTTTATTTTATTATATATTAGTCAATACAAATTCTTATCATTTCCACTTTAATAGAATTCCTTTCAATTTTTCATTTAGATGTTATTAAAAGATAAATTTTGTAAAATAAATTTTCTGTTGAAAATCCTTCAACTTAACAGTACCTTCAAATTGAAAGTTTAATTTGTTTTTTTTTTTTGAAAATATGTACTTTATACTCTATTGTTGTTATATAAACTTTATTTATGCTTTGTTTCTTTATTGTTGTTTTGCTTTGTTTCCTAACCGGATATTCAGAGTCATTTTGTGAAAATAAACACAATTGCATAAAAACAAAAGAAATTTTTTTAAATTTTAAAGTTAGTAGCTTTTCATTATGATACACTTTAAGAAAAAACTGTATAAAATGATTATTTTAACTTAAGTCTCCATCTTTTAGTTTTAGAAAACAGCTGAAATTTGTCTATAATTTTACTGATACCGTTTGGTGAATTTTAAAATATTTTTGTGTAGATTTTAGACAACTATTTCGCTAATTCAAAAGGTTTTAAAAGTTTATTTTTAATTTTTCATTATTTGACTTTCCCGGAAATATTTTAATTAGTCTTATCTGCGTTAATAACTACATTTTTAAACAATAGCTTAACCTCCAAGTACTGAATTCCATAGACCGCCTTTCTTTTAAATAAGTTATCATCACCTAGTCGAAGTAAGGTTGCGTTGACAGCTCCCCCTTTTACTGACAAAGTGAAAGCAACCATTAGTTTAGCTTTTACAATTCTTTCATCAGGTGTTCGTTGAGGATATTTTAAATTTATTTTAATAAATAATTATTAGCTCTTTTTGTAAGCCGTAAATAACACGAATGTACAGTTGTAAATGAAATTGATTTATTTATGGAATATATTTTTTTTTGTTTGTTGTGAAAATGTTACAATTTCAAAATGTTTTATAATTAAAGTTTTAATGTTTACCATTTAAATGAATATTTGGATGAATGAATGATTTACAATTAAAAAAACTTAATTAAAATTTATTATCTAATACTTTGACATTGTTGTGTTTCAAAATAAATGATTTTCATTAAAATTATTTATTGCACTATTTTACATGTTGATTAGCATGGAGTGATTTTTGTTTTTTTCGACTTTGCTTAGCATTGGGATCGGAACAGACGGCTTTTAGCAACAATAATAACACAAACAAAGTGAAAAATGAAAAAGATGTTTTTGTAGTTCTACACAGAAAAAAATAAAAAAAATATTTAAGTAAATTTTTAATACTATTGAGTAAAAAATTGATAAATTTTTCCCCAATAATCGATTTAATAATATTAAGTAAATTTTTAATAAAAATTTATTAAATGTTTGAAAAAAAAATTTGAGTAAATTTTTAGTTGACGCAATTAAAAATTTAATCAAATTTTATATATTTATTTTTTTTAAAGTTTAAAAAAATTTGAGTAAATTTTTAATTGACACAATTAAAAATTTACTCAAATTTTATATATATATTATTTTTTTAAGTTTAAAAAAGTTTTAAATTTTTTTACAAAAAAAAAAACAAAAAACAATTTTTTCAAACTTTACCAAACATATTTATGTCTCAAAAACAATTATAAAAAATTTTTATAAAGACGATTACAAACTTTCATATACATACACAAAAAATGCCTGCGAATTTTGTACTCTTGCCCAAAACATTAAATCATGATAATTTTTTGCGGAAGATTTGGGTGTACTTGCCAAAGCAAAGTTTTTTTTAGAAAAAATAATGTTATATTACTTTGCTATTCCATGCAAAACGAATTGAAATATCAGTCGAGGACCCCATTAAAAAAACCAAAAGAGCTGTACATTTCGTGAGTGCAAAAATAAGTGCAAAAAAGTGTTTTTGCATTTTGGAGAGAATAAAAGATTCGGCACCAAAGAATATAACACTCTTACTTGTTTTATGAACATTTGATGAAAAGAAAAATTTTTTGATACAAAAAAAAATTGATGAAAAAAAAAGTTTTTTTGGTGAGAAAAAAATTGATAAAAAAATTTGATGAAAAAAAAAATTATAAAAAAATATGATAACAAAAATTATAAAATAAAAAATTGATGAAAAAAAATTGATAAAAAAAATTGATGAAAAAAAAAATTGATGAAAAAAAAAATTTGATGAAAAAAAATGAAAAAAAAGTTTGATGAAAAAAAAAACAATTGATGAAAAAACAAAAATTGATGAAAAAAAAATAGGGGAAAAAAAATTGATGAAAAAAAAATTTGATGAAAAAAAAAATTGATAAAAAGAAAATTGATGAAAAAAAAAATTGATAAAAAAAGTTGAAAAAAAAAATTATGAAAAAAAATTTTGATGAAAAAAAAGTGTGATAAAAAAAAATTGATAAAAAAAAAATTATGGAAAAAAAATTTATGAAAAAAAAAAAAAATTATGAAAAAAAAAAAATTTGATGAAAAACAAAATTGTTGAAAAAAAAAATTTTTTTTTTGTTGAAAAATAATTATGTTACTTTTTATTCACCAGCTGGTGAAAAAGGTTTTATTCACCACGAGGTGAATTATTATCCAAGTTACAAACCTAAAGCCATAATCAGTTTAGAAGTGAGGTAGTGAAGTAGTGAGGTAGAGTCTTATGAGATTTTCAATAAGAAAAAAGAGTGTAGATAATTTTTTAAATTTGTGTGTTCTTCATACACGGTGAAATTTGATATAAGCCTAAAAAGTAGAGCTAGGTAAAAAAATTCTATTCTCTACAGATTTTGTTTACGTCTCTCTACTTTTTAGTCTTATGGAAAAATTCAATGCGTATGAAGAACACAAATTCTAAAATTATCTACACTCCTTTTTCTTATTGCAAATCACATAAGGCTCTACCTCACTACTTCACTACCTCACTTCTTAACTGATTATGGCTTAAGTTATTAAAATTTTTGGTTTTAAGAAAATGAAAATTGTAATTCTTGTTTTCTTTTTCGTTAATTGTTAGCTGATATAGTCAAACTGAGGTGGCGTCCTGCAACTTTTTTAAAATTAGACACCAGCCTAAAAACATTATCATGTTAAAAACTATAAACTAAACGACAATTAAAAAAACTATGAGAGTAAAAAAAAAACTATTAAATAATTATTAAATCATTTAATTTTTGAGAAAGATTATTCTAGCTCAAGGTCATATTTCTTTTACTAATCATTACGATGATATTGTCAAAGTAACAATTTTCAAGAAACTTTTTATAAAGTTGTTTGTTTTAAATTGATTGGTTTGGTCATTTTGCAAGACTTACCCGACACGTGTTTCGGAATTCGTCAAATTCCATTGTCAAGAGTATTTAGCAAATTGATAATCGTTTGTGGCAAAACATAAAGTAACTTTATAAAAAGTTTCTTGAAAATTGTTACTTTGACAATATCATCGTAATGATTAGTAAAAGAAATATGACCTTGAGCTAGAATAATCTTTCTCAAAAATAGAATTTTAAAGGTCGAATAATAAATAATTTTTATTAATTTAAAAAATAAAACAGAAATTAAATTATTTACTTAAATTGTTTTTAAAATTTTTAAGTAAATTTTTAATTGCGTCAATTTAAAAATTACTTAATTTTTGTTTTTAAATTTAAACAAGTGATTACTCAAATTTGTTTCCTCTATATTTTTTAGGGATTCAAATTAATTAGGGTCAGTCTTGGTATTGACCCCTCTAGGATTCACCATTGGAGCAGTGGATCTGATATAAAGATTGGAAAACTGCAATAAAATTTTTTCAAAAAATCTAAGAAAATAGCAATCATATACCCAAGATCTTACTGGGCAGAACAAATTATAGAATCGATAGAAATTTGAAACAAAAAATTAAAAAAAAAAAACAAAGAGTACAAATATTTTTAAAAATTAATTTTAAATTTTAAATAATAGAACACTTTTGAAAATTTTTTATGCAATTTGAAATTAATTAAAAAAAGGAATAAATTATTTTCGAAAAAGAAGAAAATTCGCACCACCCTAATTTTACATGAGTTTTAACGATTGGTGGCGTATAAGCTATATTTTTATTTAAAATTTATCATACGCATTTTATGAAATTGTAATTTAAATCGTAATATTTAGGGCTTTTGTTTAAAAATGAACAATTATTTTACTTGCGGAAAAAAAACAAGTAATTAATTTGAAAATTAAAAAAAAAAACACGCAGAAAAATTCGTCTACAGATTATTTTCATATTTTGAGAGGAAAGAACACATAAATTTAATAGAAAAAAATGTAACTTAAAGGGTATTTAAACTTCGTTACACCCGCCCATCTCTTTTTTTATTTATAACATCATTATAATGTATATAAAAAAAATATATTTACAAGTGTCAAAAACAATAACTAAAAGTAAAATCATATTTAAATAAAACAAATAGTAAAATAAAATGAAGGCACAAAAAAAACTGTTATATTTTTACAATACAATACGAACATTTTTGAATAAAAATAGAAAATAAAATAACAAAATACACACATTTGTACATGAAAACCTTTACAATTTGCATTTAAATGATTTGTATGTGGGAGTGCTCTTATATCTACATACATATCGTCACCTAAAATGCAAAAGGCCCTAACTAACATTTTATTAATTTTACAGGAGAAGCAAAAACAGAACTAAATGATATTTTTAATTTGTTAATAACTTTGTTGTTTAATGAATTTGGCTAAAATTTTGTGAGGACGTTCTTTTAGTAAATATGAATCAAAATAAATCAAAAATATTAAAAAAAGCTTTTTGTTTAGTTACGTCCATTAGCGATTGCCAAAATCGCATGTTTTTTAATTTTTTCTATAAAATCGCTAATTTTTATTATGCAGCCCTAATTTTTTGTGTAGACGTGTATGTTGATAAAATAATCCAGAATCAATAAAAAAACTGATTTTGAATTTTTCGTTAGTTAGGGCCTTTTGCATTTTAGGTGACGATATATTATGTTTGTTTATATTTGATGTTATTGTTGTTTTTTTTTGCTTTTATTGTGGTGGTTCGAATATGTTATGTTCGCTCACATTATTTTATGTTTTTTTGTTTTATGTTTTTGAGAAAGGAAATAAAATAGGGTAAAAATATATATAACCATCTGACCGATCTGCATCACCCTTTCAGAACTGGATAAAAATTGGGTTAAATGTTGTATTCAAGTAGGAAAAGAAAAATTCCAATTTTTGGGCCGCTGGACCAAATAGTTCCGGAGATACCACGGTTTGAAAAATGAAAAAATCATAAATATCTTACTGAAGTAGTCATACGTTTTTTACCATATCTCTGTCAATCTTAATGATATGAATCTCAGTGATATCTCATTTTAAAGGTAATGGGGTCCACATTAAAATAAAATTTAGCAAGATTTTTTGTGTTGATGCTTAAATGTCATATATAGAAAATCCGTGGTTTAAGATGAAATATCTTAAAAAAGGGTATTTTTAAAACTTTTGAAAAAATATATGTTAATCCTTTATCCCTTCTTTATACTTATGTTCAAACCGTAGAGTGGTATCTCAACTGGTTCTCGAGTTATGCAAAAAAATGTTACGCCTCATTAGAAAAAATTTGTTATTTTCAAGGTAAAATTTACAAAACTTTTAAAAATTGACGAGTTAGTGATGCTGTTCTTCGATTCTAATAGATTTTTTTAAGCAGAAGGCGAATATGATATTAATAGTGTCCGACCGAACGTTCGGGTTCGGTTACGGAGTTCGGCAAAAAGTGACGTTCGGCCACTGTTCGGTATTCGGTCAACTTTTAGCCGAACTTTACCGTAAAATGTATTGCATTTTATCGTCTTAAAATTAAGCCATATTACCAGTGCAACAACTTTACACCTAGAATCGGGCTATAGTTTAAAAGAAATATATTTTTTTTTTCAAAAAAAAAAAATCAACTTGAGCTATATTTATATTTGTCCACTTTTTTAAGTATACAACTAATAAAGAAAACATATTTTTTAGTTGTTTTTTTCATAACTATTTGCAAAAACAACATTTTTTAATAAAAAAAAAAAAGTTCGGGTACGGGTTCGGGTTCGGCCGAACTTGGCAAAATTTACCGAAGTTCGGGTTCGGGTACGGGTTCGGTCTGAAAAAGTGCGTTCGGTCGGACACTAGATATTAAAATTGCAATATTAACTGTTTTTTTTTTTAAATATTTGCAAAAAAAAAAAGTTTGCAATTTTTTTGCAAAAAACTCAAGAACCAGAAGCTCATTTTAAAATTTCGACATCATATTCCTGATCTTCGTCCCAAAATCTATTAGAAACAAAGTACGGCATCACGTAGCAATAAAATTTAAAAAAGTACGAATTTTTCGCAAAAAACTCCAGAAAAATTGCATATTTTGAAATTTTGAGATCATATTCGTTATCCTCACCCCAAAATCTATTGTTTCTATTAGAAACAAAGTGTGGCATGACAAATGCATCAACTTTAAGAAATGCAATTTTTTTTGCAAATAACACTAGAAGAAGTGCTCATTTCGCAACTTTGAGATCATATTCGTAATCTGCATCCCAAAACCTATTAGAATCGAAGAAGAGCATCACTAACTTGTCAACTTTAAATTTTTTTGTAAATTTGACCATGAAAATAACAATTTTTTTAAATGCGGCGTAACAATTTTTTGCATAACTCGAGAACCAGTTGAGATACCACTCTACGGTTTGAACATACGTATAAAGAAGGGATAAAGGATTAACATATATTTTTTCAAAAGATTTAAAAATACCCTTTTTTGAGATATTTCATCTTAAACCACGGATTTCCTAAATATGACATTTAAGCATCAACAAAAAAAATCTTGCAAAATTTTATTTTAATGTGGACCCCATTACCTTTAAAATGAGATTTCACTGAGATTTGTATCATTAAGATTGACAGAGATATGGTAAAAAACGTATGACCACTTCAGTAAGATATTTATGATTTTTTCATTTTTCAAACCCTGTTATCTCCGAAACTATTTGGTCCAGCGGCCCAAAAATTGGAGTTTTTCTTTTCCTACATGAATACAATATGTTTACCAAGTTTCATCAAGTTTGAGAGGGGTCATGTCCAAAATGCTCATTTTATTGGATGGTTATAGATGGATTTACCCAATAGGAAGTTATAGAGGATGTTAAATAAATACAAGTATGTATGTGAATTTTTTTTTTGAAATGATTGAATGTGTATAAATGAAATGCTACGCAGGATGTTAAATTCACATAAATTTCAAATAAAATCTAAAACAATTGAATATATATTGAAAATGCATAAATAGATTGTTTTTGATAATAATAACAGTGCCAGAATAGTTTGCAAACTCGCAGTACAACTTTTTAACGCCGAAAGAACTAATTAAAATAATTACAAAGCCACAGCAAAACATTACACTGTAAAAAAATATAAATGGAAAAGCATTTATGGGACTTATTTTTGAGCAACTTCATTCCCAACATACCTATAAGTAAAGATAACACCTAACTTTTTGCAAATTGAGGAATCGAACAAACAGGTCTCCCGTAAAACGAGTTATGCGAAAACAACACAGCTAGCGGATGCTTGGCAAAGCAGAAATCAAGAATTTGAAAACTGAAACTGTTCGCAACATGGACAAACGCGTTTCATCCTCGTCGCTGCAGGAACACGTAGTATCGCTAGGGAGCAACTGATTCATACGAGGAGTCTGAAATTAAGACTCCACCACCCCTAACCAAATTTATGGGATACCCTCTTGAGTCCGGGCAGTAATTGACTGCCAATTAAGAGGAATGATTTTTCAACCGGTTCAGTGAACACTTCGCGACTGAAAGCGCTTACTGTCATTTAAGCAATATTACGCCATTCGTAAAGAAATATTTGGCTACTAACAAGGAGAGTCTCCCTGGTGTCACCCACCGATCTTTATGAAATTTTGATATGTTGTTCAGAACGATAATTTTAGCGGCTCAAACTATTTTTTTTTTTCGCCCAAACTCAGTTTTTTACGATCTACGCCTATTTACTCAAAATTATTATAGTCATATTTGGTATCAGATTAAAGGTATTTAAAATACCTATCTCGAAATGCTAACAACGTGCCAAAATAGTAAATATTTTTCGACTTTTTAACAAAAATGTCCTAAAATTTTAGTATTTTACTCAGTAAGATAGGTTTTCCAAAGACCTTTCATTTGATATGTAACATGACTAGGTTTATTTGTATAATATAGGAGATAAACGCAAAAAACTGGAAATTTACCGTTTCTTCCCCCTCATTTTCACCCTCTAAATATGAATTTCGGCCGTTTAAAAAAAAATACGTGTTACTTTATTTTTCCTGCTCTACAAAATAAAACCAATTCCATAAAGATCGGCGGGTGACACCAGGGATACCTTCCTTGTAAGTACTGTTTGCACACTCCAATTTCACGTTTTGCGTATCAGATCAGATCAGAATTAAATTTTTTGTAGTCATTCCAATTTTTGAATGCTTTCTCCCTATTTGAAATTTGCAAAAAATTACAGTTTTTTTACGTTCAAGAAATTTAAAAAAAAACTCAAAATTTTATTCCGCCGAGCCTTTTGTAGAGCTTTCATTTTAAAATAATTTGAGCGAAATTCGAAAATTTGGATTTTTTAAATTAAAAAAAAATTTAAAAAAAATATCTTGCGATACATTATTATACCCTCCACTCTAGTGATAGAGGGTATATATAAGTTTGTCATTCTGTTTGTAACTCATCGAAATATCGATCTGCGACCCCATAAAGTATATATATTCATGATGCCCGATCGATTTTAAGACATTCTAGCGCTGTCCGTCTGTCTGTCTGTCTGTCTGTCTGTGGAAAATGCTGTCGCGGACAAAATATTGCACAGAGATGACTGAAACTTAACGTATTTATTGGAAGTTCTCCCGAGAAGTTTGGTATTGCATTTGAGCGATATCGGTTCAGCGGTTCAAAAGTTATGAACGAAAATGTAAGCACACCTCAAAAATTTCAGTACATTCAACATAAAAATACAAAATGCTTTAATTCGGCTTCTGGTTGGCATATGTGAACATAATTGAACACCAAATGGTATTTAACATGTACGAACACAAAAAAAAAAAAATTCGCGGATTTTTTTACCAAAATTTTTTTTTGCGAAAATTTTTTTATTTCAAAAAAATTTTTTTTTTCAAAAGTAATTTGCTTTTAAATAAAGTTTTTTGCAATAATCTTTTTGAAATTGTGGAGGGTATCACTACATTCGGCAAGGCCGAATTTAACTTTTTTACTTGTTTTTTATTAATTTTAGCATGCTGAATACGAATATCAAAAAAAATTATAAGATCGGTCGAAAGGTTTTCGAGATATCGCCATTTAAAATTTCTCAAAAAAATTGCAAAATGGGCGGTTTTCTTCTACGTTTAAGAAATTTTTTTAAAAAACCTCAAAATTTCTTTATTTTAACACTTTCATAGAGCTTGATATAATCTTTAATTTAAGCCTGATTTAAGCCAAATCCGATCATTTTAACACGTGGTACCCTTCGATTCAAGTTTAGGGTTTTTGGTAAAAATTTTCTAAAAATTCAAAACTTTGATCGATGGACACACGGCTTAAAATTATCTGATTTGGGTTAAATTAAGTTTAAATGGAAAGTTGTCTTAAGCTTTATGAAATGGTCAACGCAATAAAATTTTTAGACTTTTTTTTAACATAGGAAAAAACGTAATTTTTTACAAATTTGAAATGGCGATATCTCGAAAACCGATCGAGCGATTTTTAATTTTTTTGATATTTGTGCTCAGCGCATCGAAATTAACAAATATTATGTGCCGAAAGATATATATTATTTTAATTTTATTTTTTAAAATTTTTCAAAAATCCAAAACTTTGACAGCCGGTCGCCACGGGTTAATTTAATCCGATTGACCAGTAGAATAAAAAAATGCCCGGACTTTGAAAATTATTTTTTATCACATAAGTTTTAGATCTAGGACACTTGGGAAAATCGAAAGTTGACAAAAAATGTCAGTCTAGTGTGCCATATTGTTTGTAGGAGGTATAAACACAATTTGGAAGGTTATAATATAAATCGCTCCTTTACTTGTATAGTGTCATAACTCAAAATATTTCAATTTGCAGAAAACACGTTTAAAGTTTACTATTGAAACTGGTTTTTAATTGAAAAAGGCCGGTACATAGAAAATGTAATAATGCACACAGAAAACAAATTTGCTAATTTCCAACTGAAATTCAGTTGTTGCAACAAAAAATCGGTGGATGCATTTGAATTAAGGTTGAAACAACTAAATATCGGTAGTTACAAAAAAATGTTGTTATTACAACTGTCTTTTAATTGAAACAACTATAAAATTCGTTAGTAACATCAAAATGTAGTAGCAGCAACCGAATTTTGAGTTAATACAACTGAAAAATTCAGTTGGAAATTTATTTTTCTCTGTGTGGCGTGTATTCTTCTCAAACGATGAGTTCAAAAGATATTAATACAAATTTTTGACACAATATAAAGCATGATATAACGAATAATTCTGCATCATTAACTCAAAAAACGCATTTTTTGAGTTATGACACTATACAAGTAAAGGATCGAAATGTGGAAATTAAATTTTTATTATTTTTTCAATGAATGTATTTGACTAAATTTAAACATTTGAATTAAACATAATTTCCTTTGAAATATATTCCAAGTAGAAAAAGTGCATGGAATACATGGAATATTGTTTTAAAAAAAATATATCACATATCGTATATTTAATATTGAATTTCATTATCATAAAGTATGTATGTATGTGTTTAAAGCAATTTTACATACAATTTATTCATACATGTTTGAAGTTTTATTTCGAAATAAATTGTAATAAATTCAAATATTTTTCTTTTATTTAAAATAAAAATAATGATATTCTTTTATTCACCATTATTTTTCGCAATTTCTTTTTTGTGTGCTGCTCACAGTTACTTAAATAATTGAGAATACACTTTAAAATTGATTTCCTTTTTGGTTGAAGATTATTTTGGAATTTGCGTAATTTACATTATTTTTTAGAAGCACATAAAAGGAGGATCTGAAAGTAATTCATAATTTTTTTTCAGATTTATTCTATTATTTATTTTTTAACATTTTGTAAAATTGTATAAACATTTTCTACCTTTGCTTTCTGTAAATTTTTCTGCAATACGTTCAATTGTTCAAGTGACTTGTACTATTCTTAAAATGGAAGTCAAAACCTTTTTGTATACACACACATACATACAAATAAATTCTAAGGTACTTTATATCACTTTAGACACACATTTCATCTTACAATCATAAACTACGCTATAAAATGGGGTTTTGCTCATACTCATTCAATTTATTCTGATATCATTTGGAGTGTGTGGAAAAATAGTAAAAATTGAAATTCAATTGTAATGCTATCTGCCAGAGATGAAATCATTTTTTTTTTTTTAATTTTCTTGTTTGTATTGTTTATCTAAAGTTTTTTTTTTTGAAATCCCTTTTGAGTTCAGCAGGCATAAGACTATAGAAAGTATATGACATGCAAGAATGTTGTTTTAACCCATTTGCCATTGAATTATTAACCAGTTTAAGGCGGTCATTTTTTAAAGAGGATCTGAGAGACTGACAAAAGGAAGCAAAAAGCAAGCAAGTACAACACTTCGTTAGACAATCAAGCTCTGCTAACAAAAACTCGGACTTTGGGGATAAGTTCTCTTATCTTAGGTGACAATTTCCCATGGTAATGTCTATAGAACGGAGCCCACATTCGGTAGATGGTCCAATGAATCAATAGAGTTGGATACCTTGCCCAAACATGGGAGACCCCACTCAGAGATTGTCAACAGGTCTTGATAAACTGTTCCAGTCATAATCTGCCTTTTGTCTTTCAACCTCAACAAGCCTTGGCCTATGATTGAAGAGAAATGAATGAAAAATATTGGTATTATCTGCAAAAGAGTAGATAGGATTTAAAGTTTGACTTTGAAGATCGTTAAGGAAAATAATTAAAGGGGTAGAAGAAATAACAGAACCTTGCGGAACGACTGACTGAAGCAGAAAATAGTTTAATGAGAAGTGCGTTAATTATGACAAGTAATTATGTGCGGCGAATATCTCGACGTAATCGCTAATGGGGCTCGATTAGTTAGAGTGGAGGATCCTGGAAGAGTTGTAAACATTAAAATCCCCTGCCACTTAAATTTTACTGCTCGGGCAGCTCCTAGATATGGAATAAGAAAGGACGTGAAGACCATCCAAAGAAGTCACATTTCATGCATCGGAAGTCATATACACGAAATGATGTTATGGCTTAAATTGTTTTCAAATTTAACCCATAACGCACGGTTTACTTCGTCAAGTATTATCCTCATTTTGTATTTCCCAGCAAAAAAGTGCAGAGTACTTCTATTTGGAGTACTTTAAAATCATAATAAATGTAATGAAATACAACAAAAATAACAAAAAACACAAGAAAAAAATGCAAAGGCATTCTTTTCTACTCCATAAATAGTTGTTATTCAGCACTTAACTCATTACCTTCCGCGACACTCCCATACAAAAGTAAGTAGATATTCAGTAGATAAGAAGTACTCCGAGCTTTCAAACAACTTCCAACTACTTCCCTGGAGTAGTTATTATCTACTGAATATCTACTTACATTTGTATGGAGGTGTCGCGATAGGTAATGAGTTAAGAGCTGAATATCTATGTATTCTGGAGTAGAAAAAAATGTTTGTGTGTTTTTGTCTTGTGTTTTTTGTTATTTTTGTTGTATTTCATTACATTTGTTATTGTTTTAAAGCACTCCATTGGGAAGTGGTAATGAATTTTTTTGCAGGGTTAAGATAAAGAAATTCGACTTAAAGGTTTAACATTTTGTAGTGTCTTGAGTAGTTTTGCTGCCTTCATTCTTCTGAAGTACTCCTTGTTAATAGTGTTTCCAAATGGGTTAACTTTAGTAATATCGAAACAACAACAAAAAAAAAACTTCATCTACCACTATATCAACTCATATCGAACTATGGCTTATTGTACCATTTCTTTATTATTTTCATGTATGTTTGAACAATCTATATGAATGTGTATTATGTTGGCTTTATTATCTTACCCTACATTATGGAGAATGTAGAAGTTTGATGAGTTTGAGTTTTTAAACAGGCATTTCGGGTTTCTCTCCAAGATAATAAAACATTTTTTTGCAAATCTGTTAAAGAATAGGTCAAGCTATCGTCGGAAAAGAACCAAACATGGCCTCCATTTTGCTATATCTGGCTTAGTTTTCAAGATATCGCCATTTTAATTTTTTTTTTAAAAAAATTGTTTTTTTCCAAAGTTATACAAATTTTACTAAAGTAGTGGAAAAACGTCCTCAAATCTAAAAAGACTAACTAATTGGTAGAAAATTACATCCTAAATTTAAAGAAGAGGAATATAGCTAAAAAATAAAGATTTTTTTCATATATTTAGAGAAAATTTCTGAAGCGGTAAGAATTTCTACCCTGTATTCGAGAATTCCATTTAAGGAAAATAATGGACTATTTAAAAGTACTTGCACTAAAATTTTTTTCCTAACATTTAAGAAAATTTCCAAACTTTTAGTTAAATTTAACTAAATTGTGGGAAAATTTATAAACTATTTTAAAGAAAATTTTTCCAAAGTTTAGGTTAAGGCTATTTTTGAGTGTAGATAAAAATGTATGAAAACTGAATTTTTGCATTTTGACTCAAACCCCCTTAATGTTTTTTAATAGATCAGACTTTAGAAAAATGCATTTTATTTCTGAAATTTACAATAGATTTTTTTTTTTCAAATGTCGGTAAAATTAAAGCAAAATTGTCGATATATCGATTAATAGCTTCTAAGGAGATAATCATATTGAAAAATGTTGTTGGAAAAATTGGTAAGGTATTTAATTACCTTTAATGTAACATAACAAAAAAGTAAATCCACCGATTTGGTCCGAAGATATTTTTATTTAAGTAAAATCTCTTTTTTAAAAGTTTAAAATTTGAAAAGTTAGCAAGTAGACCATTTTTTGACTTTTATAAAAATTTCGCCCGACATTCAGTTAACTCGGTCTGTTGGCATAAGAGAAACCTATTTTATTTTAACTTGGTTTGTGTGAGTTTTTTAGACTAATTAAAGATTTTTAAAAGACCTTACACAGTGTGATATTCGTGCGCATTTGGGTCAGAAAAAAAAACTTCGATTAATTTTTTTAAGTGCATATTTAATTTAGACACTCTGGAGAATAGAAATCAGCTTCCGTTACGTCACTGTCACTCTTAGTTTGGCTGGGGCACAACTCCAAATTCTAAAGTTTTTCAGATTTTTTTTTAATTTATTTTATTTTTTGTAAAGGACATTTTTTGATTTTTTTTTTTTTTAAATTCATCTTGTAGAGCAATCCGCCCAAATTTTTTGTAAAAAGTTCTCAATATACGTTATTTTATTATTATTTTTTTGTTTATAACAAAAAAGTAACCAAAACAAAAGTTATATTAAGTTAAAGTCCGTGTTTTTTATACCCTCCACTCTAGTGATAGAGGGTATATATAAGTTTGTAACTCATCGAAATATCGGTCTGGGACCTAATAAAGTATATGGGGCATTCCATGTGAAATCGGACACTTTGAAAAACTTTTTTTTTAGATTTTCCCAATTTATTTACAGTTTTTAGTACCCTTCGAAAACTCCTTCGTGGTAAAATTTTAGATTTTTTTGATGACCCGTAATACATTTGTCATACATTTTGTTGCTCTAAGGGCACTATTAGGGCAGTTAGAGCGGTTGGAACAAATTTTAAAAAATGTCGTTTTGTGTGGGAGCCCCCTTAGAAATTGGAGATAGGGTATTAGTTTGTTCCAAAGAAATGTTAAGACGTAAAAATGAATGGGGGTCGGTCTTATAAAGGACCCCTCTATGACGCACCATTGGAGCAGTAGAAATGATTTTAAGATTGGAAAATTACAATAAAATTTTTTCAAAAAATTTTAAAAAATACTAATAATCGTTATCCCACGATCCTCCTGGGCAAAAAATTTGTAGAATTGATAGGAGTTTTACACAAGAAAATTTCAAAAAAAAAATCGAAGAGTACAAACATTTTCAAAAATGAGATTTAAATTTTAAAAGTTAAAAATCGTATACTAGAGCGCTTTTAAGATTTTTTTTTGGATTTTTTTTTAAAAAGTACGTAAAAAAACAAAAATTTTGAAGAAAAAAAATTTGAAATTTGGTCTATTATTGAAGAAGTTATGATTAAAAGAAGTTTGAGTAAAGGAACAAACTACCAATTTTTCAAAATTCGATATCTTTTGAACGGGTCATCAAAAAAATCTGAAAATTTACCACGAAGGAGTTTTCGAAGGGTACTGAAAACTGTAAACAAATTGGGAAAATCTAAAAAAAAAAGTTTTTCAAAGTGTCCGATTTCACATGGAATGCCCCATATATATTCATAATCCCCGATCGATTTTAAGACATTCTAGCGATATCCGTCTGCCAGTGGAAATGGTGATCACGGCCAAAATATTGCACAGAGATGATTGAAACTTAACATATTTATTCAGAGACCATAACAGTTATGAGATTTATTGAAAAAAATCAAATTTAACTGTTCAAAAATACTTGTTCAAATATAAATTAAAAATAACAGTTTGAAATGATATATATAAATATCTGTTCAAAATAACAGAAATAAAAAACTTTTATTTATTATAACTGTTATCAAAAACTCTTTGAGCCTTAAAAAACTTGAGTTGTTAAAATAAAACTAATTTAAACTCACGTAAAAGAATCCTATTGATAGCTAATACTTCAATCATTGATTTAAAGATATCAACTTTGATTGATTTTTTTAAAAATAACTGTTATAACAGTTATTTACTCAAATAAATATAAAATAAAAGTTATTTTAGATTGTTTGAACAAAAAGTTTTTAATAACTGTTATTTTTTACTGTTATTGTAAAAATCAAAAAATAAAAGTTATTGCAAGTTTAAACACGGGACATCTCTAGACGTCCATTCATATATAAAATACTTAGTTTGGACAACATTCGTTTAATGATTTTTTTAAAACAAAAATACACATATAACTGTTATATTTGGTCTCTGTATTTATTGGAAGTTCTCCCGAGAAGTTTGTATTGCATTTGAGCGATATCGGTTCAGCGGTTTAAAATTTATGAACGAAAATGTAAGGACACCTCAAAAATTTTAGTACCTTCAACATAACCTAAAAATACAAAATGCTTTAATTCGGCTGCTGGTTGACATATGTCAACATAATGGAACACTCAATTTTATTTAAACAAGTACGAACATGTCTTTTGACAAAAAAGGAAAAAAAAAAAATCGCGGAATTTTTTTACCAAATTTTTTTATTTCGCGGAAATTTTTTTTCAAAAATTTTTTTTTTTTTCAAAAGAAATTTCCTTTTAAATAAAGTTTTTTGCAATAATCTTTTAGAAGTTGTGGAGGGTATCACTACATTCGGCAAGGCCGAATTTAACTTTTTTACTTGATTAAAAATATGTTTGAAAATCCACTAAAGTAATAGATAATGCAAGAAGCTATTATGTTGGTTATACTAGAGGTATTCCTTAACTTTTCGTATGAAGTAACTTTTGCCCTAAAGTTCCCTTGCTGTGTCAAATCTTGGTTAAAGTTATGGTTTAAAACAAGGATATTAAAGTAAATTGGAAAATTTGTTTAATGTTGATTTGTTTACACAGCATAGTTTTTATTTCTCTGGCATTCTTCTGAGAGATGCATGCCAGGTCTACATTGTAATGTACACAGAAAATTTTTTTCGCGGTGAAAATTTTCACCTCACGTAAATGGATAAAAAATAATTTTTAGTTTGATTTTTTCTTATTTTAAAAAAAATTCAAATATCGAATAGGCATAGGTTGTAAGTGGCTGCTGACGTTTTACGTCAACACACGTAGACTCTGAGGTCCATTGTGATCACGTAGACTCTGAGGTCCATTGTGAATAGGCATATATGTATAATGAACTTTCTTCTGTATTTTCATGATTCAATTTATATTGGTTATTTTTTTGTATTTTTGTTTGTATTAAAATAAATTTCCTGAGGGAAAACAAGTCTTAATTGCCAATTTTTTTAATGTAGGGTGGATTGTTTGTATGCAGATAAATATTCCATCTTAAAAATATATAAAAGTTAGTAACATTTAATGATAAAATCATTATTTCTAAATCGTAAATAGGTCGTTTTTTTTGACTATCTGTAATATGTTACTCAAAATGCTGGTCGTGAATTCAGATTTTGGGATTTAACAATATAGTTGTAATGCACGTCACACGTTCGTTGATATAAAGAATAATTTTCGAGAAAATCTTTATTATTTTAACTTTTTTGTTAGTTAACCTACCTTACCTCCCCGTTTTAAGTAGGGTATTGAGAGTACATCCTTAAAACAACGTCCTAAAAATTCCCTAAGTTCCTAGTTTCAAAAACTGTACCAAACGTTGAAATAGGTCTATCCGTTCAAGAGTTATAATTAAAAACTTCGATGCGCGTATTTTCCATACAAAGGTTACACTGTGCATCAGTCAATGTTTGGACCTGAACCGGGCATTACATGTTTTTTGTATTTTTTTAATAAACTTGTGTGTCAAAATAAGTTCAAAGTCCTGCAATTGGACTCAGGGAATTAAAAAAATAAATTTTTACGTTCCGCCCGTTGGATATTAAAAAAAAATATTTAATTTCATAATAATTAAATCTTCCAACATATATCGCGAAGGGATATTGTGAATGTTCACTTCATTATAAAGGATATATCAAATTCGTCAATGCCTTATATTGTACTCTTACTTGTAGTTTTTTAAAAATATGGTACATCAGAGAGAGCGCAACACGTACTAGCAGTAACATATTTTTCTGTACGACTCCTTAGACATTCCTAGAACATGTTCAAAGTCATGCACATGTTGTAGTGTGAGTTTATTACAAATGTTAACAGCATTTTACTTTTTTTTGAAGTATAATTACATGGTATTGTGTTGTAATAAAACCTTAATAATTTCATCTTTTTTAAGATATAAAATATTAAAACTTAAATTACTAAAAGCAATATAACTTAGAACACATAGCGTATGAGTAATATTGAAAAAATCAAATATTAAGTATACGACATACTGTACTAAAAATAAAATTTATTAGTTCATATAGCGTATGAGTAATATTAAAAATTTAATATTAAGTATACGCCATATTGTGCTTACCACAGATACATTTCACTCTGATACATTTCATCTTGATAATTTGATTTTCTTTTTTAATTAACTTTAAGTTTATTACTTTTTTTTGGTTAAAATTATAATCTTTTGTATCTTTAACATAAGGGAGAAAAACGAGTAAAAAATATACTTCTGCAAATAGCAGATTAATTTATTACACTTTATTATATAAATATATAAGAGTACATCTATAAAGGTACCATAAAATACCTTTAACAACATCCTTGACCTGAACATGAAAAATAAAATATGTAGAGGTACCCCAACAAAAAAAGGGAAACATTAGTCTTTTTTTTTTTGTTTTTGTGTGGTTTAAGATAGTCAACCAACCTTAATCCTTAATCATTAGTATACATATTTTTTTTCCTCTTCATCACCATCATCATCATCATTATCATTAACTAACTGTTAAAAGATTATTTGTGTATGTATGAATGTTTTTCTGTGTGTATGTATAAGTAAATGTTGCCTTTTCTTTCGTTCATTTAAGAAACAAAAAACGAAAAAAAAAAAAAAAAAACCTACAAAAATATTATGAAATTATAATAAATTATCTTAATGAGTCATTAAGTACATTCTTGTTAAGGATTTTGCTTACTCTACTTATACTTATGTACTCGTTATAACTATATCGTTAACTGAAAAGTAAATGGACATAACACATAAACAAAAAATCGAAATTAAGAGAGTAATTTTTAGAAAAATAAAAAAACAAACTAATTCGGTTTTAATCATTCCCAACAACAAGTTTGGTTTGTTTCCACAAAATTTTCCTTTCCAAATAATCGGTTTCAGAACGTATTATATCATCTTGTAATCGATTCAACTAAACTTTCCAGAACCGATGATTTGTCTTTGTTTGTTACGAAAGCAATTTGTTTTTTTTTTGAAAAATTATTTTATATAGAAAATTATGTTGTGATTACCGTACACCGAAAAAAATTCCTGCCTTATATGTACGAAAACGTTCGTACATTGTACGAAAAATTTCGTTGTTCCGCACCACGAAATTCTTGCGTACAATGTACGAAATGCACGAAATTGTTTCGTAAAATAAACGAAATTGTTTTTGTATCTTACAAAAAATTTTCGTAAAATAAACGCAATAAATTTTTGTGTTTTACGAAAATTTTCGTAAAATAAACGAAATATTTTTTTTGTTTTACGAAATTATTTCGTAAAATAAACGAAATATTTTTATTTTTACGAAAATTTTTTGGTAAATAAAAAAAAATCCTTAAATTAACGAAATTACATGTAAAAATTCTTTCTTGAGAATAAGAACAACGTTTTCAACGTTTTGACAGCAACATTTCCAAGCAATTAATTGTTTCTTCTTAACAGAGACTTATAAGATTTCATTCATTATTTACAGTGATTTTGTTTTAGGCTACGTTCACACTACAAGAACTTATGATGATATGTTGAGATGATTTTTTTGGAGGACCACCTCCCCACATGTAAAAAAAAACTTATATCATCAAGCCTCAAATTTTATTTTATCCGATTAGCCTCAAATTTTAATTGATCCTTAAAATAAATAAAAACCAAGAGAGAGCTTTTAAGTCGGCTGTGCCGAATTTTTATTACCCCAAATATGTAAAAAAATATCAGAGTTATCATTATTGAAATTAATTCTTTATGCCCACGACCACAAGGCATTTTCTAATCCCCTGGGTCGAAGCTCATTACTTTAAATTTTTTTTGACATAAAAATGTTTCATTTGTTTAACAAAACAACAAAAAACACTTTAAAAAAATTGAGTTTTCCAGAGGTTGGTTTAAAGAAATAAAACTTTTTTGCCCACATACGAACTTAACCTGCTGATGACCAAAAGACTTGTTCCGTGGTATCCGTGTTTTATATAGACAGACATTAATAGAATGCCTTAGAATTTATCATGGATCAATAATACATATACTTTATGGGATCGCTGACCGATATTTTTTTATTATACCCCAATACTGTAGTTGGAGGGCATAAAAACACCCTTTAGGCATGCATTTAAAGATTTCTTCTTTTTTCATTAGTTTCGTAAAATTACAAAATTCTTGATTATTTTTTTTCGTAATATAAAGTCCACTTTCGTATATTTTACGAAAGAAGTTTTTACGAATTATTTTCGTAAAAATACGAAAGTCTGTACACTTTTTTTGTAATACGCAGTCAACATTCGTATATTTTACGAAAGAATCATTTACATTCTTTTTTTCGTTACTTTCGTAAAATTACAAATGTTTTTACAACATTTTTTTCGTAATATGTAGTCAACATTCGTAAATATTACGAAAAAAATATTTACTAATCATTTTCGTTACTTTCGTAAAAATACGAAATTCAGTACTAAAGTTTTTCGTAATATGTAGTCAACTTTCGTGTATTTTACGAAAATAAAAAGTACGAAGCTTTTTTTCGTAAAATGTTGCATGGATTTTTTTCGGTGTAGAATATATTCCAGCATCTATTGCAATTGGAATCTGTTCCAAAAAAATTTCCTGGGTTTAGTTACGTCCGATTGCACATCAGCTGATGATATAAACGTTACTACTTGATAAGGTAAATTTGTTTTGCTCTTATTTTTTGGTAAGAATTTAACTTAAATATTATGTAACAGCTACAAATTATTCTAGTTGATTTTATGGAAAATTGTTACACTGATTATAATCATTATAACAAGTAAATATATATTTACTAATATACACACAAAATAAATCCCTTGTCTTAGCAGCAGAAACATCTGCTGAAAAAACACACATTTTGAGCCATATGAGAAAATCTGCAAAAACAACTGAAAAATTTGCCTATTTTAGTTAAAAAATTTTCCCATTTCAGTTAAAAAATTTGCTGATTTTAGCAGAAAATCTGCTGTTTTTAGATTTTTTTTAAACTTATAAAAAAATCATTGTAATTTTTTTTCAAGATTTTATTATTTTCAAAGTCTTATTTTTTTTAGTTATTCAATAAAATTATTTTTTTTTAAATTAAATCTGAAAAAAATTAGAATATTTTCATGAAAACTTAACATTTCTGAAAAATTAGCTAAATAATTTGCGGATTTCTGGTATTTTCTAAAACTAAATGATAGAGAATTAATTCAAAATACCCAATTCAGCAAAAAATCTGTTAAACGTTTGTTTAATGAAACTGAAAGCTGTTTACAGATTTTTCAACAGAGTTTTTCTTCTGAGTGTATAAGAAATTGTATACACAAATAAGGAATTACACAGTGATACAAAAATCCAACTTTCAGAATCTGAATGTAATGAAACCAAATGCAATGAAAGCTGACATTTTCCATAACAAAACCCTTACGTTTTTTTTTCTTTAATTTAGTGCAAGGGGTCCCTGGTGGTGCCCTTATTGGACATGTGGGGTCCAGTGACCAAACTTAAGCTCAAAATTACGTTAGCTATTACCAGTATGAATTTCGCTGCAATCGGTCCAGTACTTACTGAATGACCAAATAATTAAAAATAAGCCTCTGTGCACCGTTGCGTATGATTGTTATTTAAAATTTAAATAAAACAAGTAAAAAAGTTAAATTCGGCCTTGCCGAATGTAGTGATACCCTCCACAATTTTTAAAAGATTATTGTGAAATATTAATTTATAAGGAAGTAATTTCCTTAACAAAAAAAAAAAAATTTTTTTTGGAAAAAAAAATTTCCGCGGAAAAAAAATTTGGTAAAAAAAAACGGGATTTTTGTCTTTTTTTGTCCAAAAATATGTTTGTACTTGTTTAAATACCATTTGGTGTTTAATTATGTTCACATAAGTCAACCAGCAGCCGAATTAAAGCATTTTGCATTTTTAGGTTATGTTGAATGTACTAACATTTTTGAGGTGTCCTTACATTTTCGTTCATAACTTTTGAACCGCTGAACTGATATCACTCAAATGCAATACCAATATATTTAATAACAGTCACCTCTGTTTTGTATTTTGGACGTGATCACATTTTCCACAGACAGACAGACGGACATACGGACATCGCTAGAATGTCTTAAAATAGATCAGGCATCATGAATATATATACTTTATGGGGTCCCAGACCGATATTTCGATGAGTTACAAACGGCATGACAAAATGTCACCAAGTGGGGGGTATAAAAATAAGTAAACGCCTCTTATAGATTTTTCAAGTGATTATAATACTGTGGAACAAATTCAGGTTAGCAAAAGTTAGGTCGATTCTGAGAGTGAGGGGTGAAAATAGAGGCTAAATTAGAAGACCCGCATCGCGGCGTTTTTTTATGTTAGTTCGAATTTTTTTTTTATCGACCTTCGAACTTTGCAGTCAAATGCCGATTTTCAGCATATTGTTTATATGGTTTTTTGGCTATAACTCGTCGACTAATTGATATTTTTTCAATCCGTAGAAGCCAAATTATTGCTACACTCAAAATAATAACTCTGTTAAATTACAGAAAAACTCTGCTAATTTAACAGAGTACACCATACTTTTCCAGCTAACAACATTTCTTGGTAATTTTACTAAAAAAACTCTGTAAAATGATTTTGACAAAAAAAAACTGTTAATTTACAGAGTTTATAGTAAAATATTGGTTAAATATAAAAGCTTTTTGACAGAGAAAACACTGTAATTTGACTTTAAAACTCTGTAAAATGATTTGGAAAAAAAATTTACAGAGTTTCTAGTAAAATATTGGTTAAATAAACCACAATTAAGAAAAAAAAAACTATATAAATTTACATACACTCAAAATAATAACTCTGTTAAATTACAGAAAACTCTGCTAATTTAACAGAGTACACCATACTTTTCCAGCTAACAACATTTCTTGGTAATTTTACTAAAAAACTCTGTAAAATGATTTTGACAGAAAAAAAACTGTTAATTTACAGAGTTTATAGTAAAATATTGGTTAAATATGATAAATAGCTTTTTTACAGAGAAAACTCTGTAATTTTACCATAAAACTCTGTAAAATGATTTGGACAAAAAAAAAAACTGTTAATTTACAGAGTTACTAGTAAAATATTGGTTAAATAAATAAACCAACATTTAGAAAGGAAAACTATGAAATTTACATATATTTGATGAAAAAAAAAATTACAGAAAAAACTCTGTAAATTTACAGAGTTTAGTTAACTGCATGTTATTTTGTAAAATTTTTATACACTCAAAATAATAACTCTGTTAAATTACGAAAAAACTCTGCTAATTTAACAGAGTACACCATACTTTTCCAGCTAGCAACATTTCTTGGTAATTTTACTATAAAACTCTGTAAAATGATTTTGACAAAAAAAAAACTGTTAATTTACAGAGCTCCAAGTAAAATATTGGTTAAATAAAACACCATTTAGCTAAGAACAACTCTGTAAATTAAAATGCATTTTATGCAACCTAAATTTTACAGAAAAAAACTCTGTTAATTTACAGACTTTAGTAAAAAACATGTTATTTTGTAAAATGTTTGTTACTTTTTAAACATTTTCCCGAAAAAAATACAAATATAATTTTGGTGTTTTTACAGAAAACTCTGTTTTAAACTATGAAATTAAGATTACATAGAAATAAGTAAAAATACAGATAAAACTTAGTTTTTTGGTTATAAAAAATACAGAGTATTTCGCTTAAATCTGTATTTTAGCAGAAAACTCTGTTAATTATCTGTAAAATTAAGATTGCAAAGTTAAAATTTATATTACAAAAGAAACTTTTTTTGTCACAAAAAATACAAAGAATTTTCTTTAAATCTGTGTTTTGACAGAAAACTCTGTCAAATATCTGTTGAATTAAGATTACAGTCATTTTACAGAGTATTTTACAGAGTTATTATTTTGAGTGTAAGATTTCTGAAAAATAAATTTTGATAACTTTTTTTGCTACTTTTTCAACTTTTTCTCAAAAAAAAAAATTACAGATAAAATTTTGATGTTTGGTAACAAAAACTACTCAAAACAGAAAACTTTTTTGGTTATAAAATAATGCGAAGTATTTTGCTTAGATCTGTATTTTAGCAGAAAACTCTGTTAATTATCTGTAAAATTAAGATTACAAAGTAAAAAGTAATCTAACAGAGGAAACTTTGTTTTTTGTCACAACAAAATACAAAGTTTTTTCTTTAAATCTGTATTTTGACAGAAAACTCTGTCAAATATCTGTTGAATTGAGATTACAGTCATTTTACAGAGTATTTTACGGAGTTATTATTATGAGTGTAGAGACCTGTCCTTTTTAATTACAGCGTAAAAACAGTTATAGGTGTATTTAATTCTAATGGAAACATAAAATCTTATTTTAATCTATGCATAAAAAAACCCACAAACTTACTTAAAGTAATAAGAAACGGGGAAAAACAGAATTTAAAATTTATGTTTTTTTTGCAATTTTCACAGACTTTAGTTGGTTTCATTTCCATATTTGATTTGCTACATCTTGCCAAGATTTGCCTCATACAAAAAGTTATTAAAAGATTGTAAGCCTTGAGGTTATAAAATGTATTTTTTTATTTCATACGGAATACCTTTATACATGCAAATTAGGGGGTTCTGAATTTTTTTGATCTTGAATTTCGTAACTGAATATCAGAAAATGTACTTGAAAAATTAAGTTAAGTTTTTTTTTTTTTTGGCTAAAATTCATGTTCCAATTTTTTGATAAAATTCTACTCAAAAATAAATCTTATTGTATGTATATAATTATAGATATACGCATTTAAGCGGGAGCTATTTTAATTCGTCTAATTTTTAGATAATAACATTTGATTTTAATTTTTGCGAGGCCGACATTTAAAAAAAAATACTTAAAAAAAGATAACAAAAAATATCTGTTAAATTAGCAAAATACTCTGCTGAAAATCTGTACAAAAATTTTGTGAAACTTAGCAAACAGAATTAGTAAAAGTTCTGCAAAATTTCTGTTGTTTTTAGAAATTGAATAGCAGAAAATTCTACTAAAATATTAATTTCAGTAGAAAAATCTGCAAAGAATTTGTTATTCTAAATTGAAATTGATTTTACAGAGTTTTTAGCAGACGTTTTCTTTTGAGTGCATTCGCACAATTTTTATATTTTGTTACATCTGATCAGAATTCTAAACTTCCGGGACAACCTAATGCAAATACTTTTTCTGCTCCTGTTGTTTACCTAGTTTTTATGTGTAGGGGCGGGTGGTCTAATTTGGTAGACTATTTTTTAACCTGCACATTTTTCAATCTTTATCTTTTGTTTTGTTTCGCTATTTTTTATGTAGAAAATTTACCTGTGTGTTAAAAAATTTAGCTATATCTCTAACATCGCCAGTCAGTCAGTTAGTAAGTAAATCCCTTTAAAATGTTGGGATATTTTATACTGCTTAATCACACCCTACATTAGGCAATGGCAAATGAACACTCTTTTGGCTAATTTTTCCATACTGTAAAGTAGATTTTAATATTTTTAATAATACTGAGTTTTTTTAATACGAGAATGAAAAATCTAATGGTAATAAAAATATATTTAAAAAGTTGTACAGTGACATTTGAGAGCCTCGGTTATCTGATTATAAGGCTGTAAGTGGCTTTTGACGCTTGACGGCAGCACATATAGACTCGGCGGTCCTTTGTAAAGTGTTAAAGATGTAGAGTATTTTATAATTGGTTCTTACCAATTTTCTTTTCTTATTTCTTTCATTCTTTTTTAGCATTTTGTTTTTATGTTAATATTTTTTTTATATAAAAAAGAAAATTTCTCATGCCTTCATAGATTAAGCTTAAGCGTATCCTTGATAACGCTGTTTTTTGTTTATATATTTTCAAATGTTTGTATGTCTGTGTGTGTGTAGGAAAATGTATTTTTTATTTATATTCAAATTTATTTTTCTTAACACACACAAACATATGTTTTCCATAAAGTCGTTTCTTTATATTTTTTAATGTTTTTCTTTCATTTTTGTAATATTTTCTTTTCATTATGTACTTTTGATATCCTCCAACCATATTAGGGGGTTATACTAAATTTGGCATTCCGCGTGTAACGCATTGAAATTTGGGTTTAAAACCCTAAAAGGTACACACAGAAAAAAAAATCCAATCGAATTTTTCATTTGTACCTATTCAATATTCAGTTGCTGCTATATATATTTGGCTCGGACAACCGAATTTTCTGGTTGTTTCAATAAAAGGCAGTTATATCAACCGAATTTAGTTGTGACTACCGATATTCAATGTAGCAGCCGACTTTTAGTTGTATCAACCGAATTTCGATTGGAAATTGGCAAATTTGTTTTCTGTGTGTATGTTCATTCATCTTTTAAGGGCCGTAATTTTAACAGATAGAAAAAGTACCAAAGTTAATATTTTTTGGTACATTATTTAGGAGATCGAAAAAAAAAAACAAAGCAAGCTTTTGTAGTTCATTTGGTACTTTTTAATCGAAACTTCCAAAAATTCTAATGTGTTCTTTTTTCTGGAGGATAATACATTTCAAACATAAATTTTTTACGTTTGTTTCAGAATATCGATAAAGGTTGCAAAGCAGTCCATTTTTACCTTTCTAGAATCGTAAATATACTACATTTTAAATTTAATGTTTCTGGAATTATTATTTCAACAAATAGAAAAAGTTAAATTTTTTACCCTTAAATAAAAAACCCCAAAATGGTTATGGTTATGACTAGGGATGTAATTTCCATGCAAATGCATGTTTATTGTCGATAGTCTAAAAATGATATCGACCAATTATCTTTCCGAATCATGAAATTTGCGTAAAAATGGCATCGATTTGTTTTTGCACATTTTTGAATTTTTTTGGTAAAAATGCATATTTTTGCATATTTTGGTTTTAAATGCATATTTTTTGCATATTTCAAACTTTTAAGTGCATATTTTTTGGATATTTTGGCATAAATTAGCAAAAACACAAATTGAAATTCATTTGTTTCAAAAACTATTTTAAATTTTAAAAATTTATTTTTGAAAATAAGAAAAGTTTTTTTTTTCATTTTAATTTTTTTTTATAGATTGTCTTAATTTTCTCTTAAGTCTGCTGATGATTCCTTTAGTGGGGATGAAACTGATCAGTACAGATATACTATGAGATGAGTAACTTTTTTAAAGCAATAAATAAAAAATACTCTATTATGACAATATCATATATAGAAATATTTTTGGGCCTCGAACTAGAATAAAACTCTAATCGAATATATATACATATATAAAGGCCGAATAAATACATTTTATTTTTATGTACCTTTTGGTACTAAAAATAAAAAACAACATTTGACACAAAGTTTAGTACGACTTATCCTACCAACACTATTGTTTGGTTAGGTACTGTTGTTATTGTAAAATAACAGCAACACGTATACTTATAATTACCGACGGTGATTTAGTACATACAATTTTTGCTTTAAAAGAGTTATTTTTGTTGGAAAACAGATTTCGGACCTTCATAATAATATTTCTCATATAACTTGAGCAATATAGCAAATATTATGTCTGGTTTGATGTTTGATTGACCAACGATGATTCTCTTAAGTCTGCGGATGATTCCTTT
The DNA here is from genome assembly GCA_963921195.1 of Pegoplata infirma. Taxonomy (NCBI): domain Eukaryota; kingdom Metazoa; phylum Arthropoda; class Insecta; order Diptera; family Anthomyiidae; genus Pegoplata; species Pegoplata infirma. The sequence goes on along the minus strand of OY992540.1, from coordinate 3,802,565 downwards.
AGTGGGGATGAAACTGATCAGTACAGATATACTATGAGATGAGTAACTTTTTTAAAGCAAGAAATTAAAAATACTCTATTATGACAATATCATATATAGAAATATTTTTGGGCCTCGAACTAGAATAAAACTCTAATCGAATATATATACATATATAAAGGCCGAATAAATACATTTTATTTTTATGTACCTTTTGGTACTAAAAATAAAAAACAACATTCGATTGTCTTAATTTCTAAAAAATCTTGCTTATATGAAAGCTTCAAAAGAACCGGCGCGCCGTGGCGTGTTTTTTTTTGCTTTTTAAGAAGTTTTTCTGTAAAAACAAGATTTTATTGAACACATTTTATTTTTAAGTGCATATTTTTATGTTTTATAGCGCATATTTTGAATTTTTTAGCGCATATTTTAAATTTTTTAGCACATATTTTAAGCGCATATTTTCGATTTTTTAGTGCATATAAATCTCATCCCTAATTATGACTCTTTCATAGCCACAGCTCGAGACAAAATTAAATTTAAAATTAATTTGAGCCAAATCATTTTTATCCGGGCAGATTTTTGATCAAAATTTTTAATTTTTCAAAAATATAAACATTTTATCGAAGGGCGTTATGGGATATCGGATTTAACTTAAATTAAATTTTACTTAAGTTAATTTCAAGCTCTTTGAAAGGGTAAAAATTTTGAGTTTTTTTAAAAAAAAATTTGTTTTGCAAATTTCAAATAGCGAAAACTCGAAAACCGTTTCACCGATTTTAATTTTTTTGGTTTGATATTCGTGTTTAGCTGATCAAAAAATTTGTATCACATAAGTTTTAGGCCTAGGTGAATAGAAGTTTTCCCGGACACATGGGATAATCAAAAGTTAAAAAAATGCCGCTCTACTGCTTCATATTGAAGTGGAACCAGTGATGCCAACTTTTTACAGGCAAAACGCACAAAAGAGTGACTCAAAAAGCGCCAAAAAGCGCTCAATTTCAATAAAGTAAAAAGCGCCAAAAAGCGCTAAATAAATATTTTGAATTTAATGGTTTAAATATAAATTTTTATAAAATCAGCAAGCCTATTTCCAGATTAAGTCTAAAAAATTGCTAAATATATCTATAAACCTACTTTTTTCTGTTTTTATTACAAAAATTACAGTTTTTTAATTTTGTTGGTTACGTATTTGACGATCGTGATCTTACTACGATGGTAAAATTTTCGTCTTCTAATTCTCAATTGGAGTAGAGTCGAATACGTATTAATATTTTAGCGATTTACTTATAAGAGTATAAAATTGCTAAATATTCTTGACAATAGAAACTAATAAATTCTAAAACAAGTGTTGATTAAGTCTTTCAAATATTACCAAAATAAATAAATTTAAAACAGAAAAATTATTTTATTGAAAATTATTCTATGAAAATATCATAGTTTTAATTAGTTCAGAAAATAATGACCTCGAGCTAGAATAAACCTACTTTAGAAAGTTTAACACTTCTATGGTTGTACTACAAAAATCACATGAAAGATATGGATTTAAGACTGTTTGTTATTCGGCCATTTCTTTGAATAAGAATCCTTATTTTATTTAAACATTTTGAGATCATGGAAAAAATTAAAAAATTTTAATATTTCCTTTCATCTGCTGGTCATAGTAATGTTTTGTTGCATGCTGCATTTAAGTTAATTTTTGTTGAAATATAAGAAGGAATTCTATAGCTTACACAACATAAATGTGCAATTTTTAACGTGTATTTTATTTACATCAAGGAATAAGAGAGTATTAAAAAAATATCGGTTGTAAAATGAAAATTTTTTCCTAAAGCGATTAGTTGTATACAAAAGGCGCTAAAAGCGCTAAATGAAAGAATGAAAACGCGTGCTTTTTAAAAAAAACTCGCTAGATTGGGTGGTCAGAAAGCGCTAAATTGGCATAGCTGAGTGGAACGTAAATAAAAAAAATTATAAAGATTTTTTTTTGAGAAATTTACTTTAAGGAAATTATTTTTTTTTTTTAGAAAACGTAAAAGGTTAATTAAGGAAATTAAAGAATTTACATAACTTAATTAATATTTTAACTTTGTATATTTAAAAAATTTTTCATGCTTTTTTAATCTTTTAATATCTAGCAAAAAAAGAAAATACATAAGTAGCTTGAAATCTGATTAAGTTCTTTAATATTTTGTTTTTCAATATCTACAAGTATGACTGTTTCTTTCCCCTTAAATGTTTTCTGCTTCTGTTTGTTGCTAATTGGTAAAGTTTTGTTAGCAAAAAGTTTAGTAGCAAAAAAAAAAAAAAACAACAACTGTCTATATTGAGCATGCAAAACCATACATAAACGCAGATTGTGTAAATTAAAACTTGGGCAATTATAAAATTTATTGATGATAAATTGTTATAGATTTTTTTTTGCTTCTTCTTTAAATTTATGTGTGTGCGTGTGCGTGTACTTAACCACTAACCAAAAAATCAATAAACATTCATAAACCACATAAACTTTACAAAAATGAAAAAAAAAGAAAAACTTTTTAAACATATTTTTTGTTAAACAATTTTAAAGTTAAAACAAGTGGAAATCAAAATGAAATGATTATATTGAAAAACAATATTAAACATTTTCTTGGAGAAAAAAGAAAAAACAAAAAACCATATGATGTTGAACAAGAAAAACGTTTAAAATCATTAAGGAAAATTTCAAACAAATGGTTCGTTTGTCTTATTTCCCACATTGACATACAAACAGACAGACATCTATAAAGTTTATTGCCAGTCATCAAGAGTACACGTACATTACAACAATAGTAATGATAACGTAAAAGAAGACGAACACAAGGAGTGGATAATAAAAAATAGATAAATTCGGCCTTGTTGAATGTAAGGATACCCTCCTCAATATAAGAAGATTATTGCAAAAAATTGTATTTGAAAAAAAATTTCATGTAAAAACTTTATTAAGGGAATTGCAAAAAGAACTAAATTTAAAAAAAAAAAAAAATTATTCGATTCGATCATTATTTTAGGCTGTATCTCCCAAATGCAAAATCTCCTAAAAAATATGAAAAATTACCCAAAAAGAAAAATACAAAACTTGGCAAAAAATTAACGAAAAAAAGACCAAGAAAGAAATGAAAAATGGCCCAAAAATAGAAAATAATATTTTAGCTCGAGGCCCAAAATATTTCTATTTATGATATTCTCATAATAAATTATTTTTCAATTTATTGCTTGAAAAAAGTTAATCATCTCATAGTATATCCGTACTGATCAGTTTCACACCCGCTAAGGGATCGTCAGCAGGTTTTAGAGAATCATTGTTGGTCAATCAAACATCAAACCAGACATAATAGTTCATATATTTCACAAGTTAAATGAGAAATACTACTGTTTCACAACAACAATAACTTTTTTAAAGCAAAAGTGTGTATGTGTTGTTGTTATCTTACAATAACAACAAAGAAACTCTCGACGTGGACAAAGGACAACGGTCTGGGAGTTAATCCCGCCAAAACCGAACTCGTCTTGTCCACAAAAAGAACTAAGATAGGTTTGTTTCTGTCTTTCATATTTTCCCTTAATTTCAAAATAAATCGCATTCAAGTGCGGGTGCACGTCGGTCGTAATTGCACTTAATGGTAAGACTTGTCACTTTCTTGTTTTCTGGAATATTTTGATGACCTGAAAGCCAGCACAGTCTTAAAGAGTGTTGTTCGATGACAGTCTGAAGCTCGTGGCATCAACGCCTGACTACTGCAGTAGATCGGTCTCATTGAAATAAGCCTAGATGCCTCTGATACTGCATAAAGCTCCGCCTGAAAAATATTGTTGTAATTGATAAAGCCGCGTAGATGATTATGACAAGGAACTTATGTCCTTGCGCCATACACAGTTGGATACCTAGATAGCCGTGGAGAGTTTTGCAGCTCTGACGGCCTAAGAATCTAACACTGTAAAACCGGGAATCATTACGAATTTTATACCATCCCTTCGTCGTTACATTCACCAAACAGTCAAGCTAATCTGGGTCAATGGTGATAGTGGGGTCTCCGGGAACGAATTGGCTGATGCATGTTCAAGACATGCTCTGAACTGGGGGAACGGGTGGAATCTGCACAGAGAAAAATATATTTCCAACTGAATTTTTCAGTTGTATCAACTCAAAATTCGATCACTGCTAGTAAATTTCGCTGTGTAAAACGAATTCTGTAGTTGTTTCAATTAAAATACAGTTGTATCAACAAAATTCAGTTGTAACTATCGATATTAGATTGTTACAACCATAATACAAATGAATCAACCGAATTTTTGTTGCAACAACTGAATTTGTTTTCTGTGTGTGATATCTCAGTTCCTATAGTGGAATTGTTCAAAAAAATTGACAGTATATCAGAGAATATAATGAAGGATACGTGGATTTCATTGACTACGTGCAGGATATCGCGAACGATGTCAAATTCTGCGAGGACAGAACGAGTGCCAGAACACTGTATAATAACCCAAATGGCCGTGCGTATCGAAATTTATAACATACCAATGTTTTTCAATACCAATGAGACCAGTGGAACGACATATATACATGCCACTCTTCAGCAGCCTCAAGATTGTCTTTCGAAAATTAGCGTATTTTTAAACTCCAATACTCGCGAAAAATCCCTGCCGAAATTCAGTCTTTTGCTCATAACTCTTGAACCACTGGATCAATTTTGCTGAAATGCAATACCAACCTGACCAGGTGAAAAACGAACATATATTTATGTATGCCAAAATTAAGCAGCCTCAGTAAAGTCTGTCAAGTTAGCGACAAAAGTTAGCGTACGGACGGATATCCCTAGATGGACTTAAAATCGGTGGAGTATCACGAATATATACATTTTATGGGGTTCCAGGCCAATATTTCGAAGTGTTACAAACGGAATGACAAATCTATATATGCCCTCTATAAATAAGTGTAGGGTATAAAAAAAAAGAACGTAACATGATTGTCAAAGTAAATTGCCAACAAGAAGCTAATATACGTACAACGAATGTTGGTACTTCATATGGATTGTTGCATTATCCTTGATTGAACACAATTTGCTAATGTACGCGTACAGTACAACAACACAATATGTACTCATCTACACATGTGAAATACTTACACACACAAACAAACATACAAATTCATTCATTTTATACAAACAATAAAAATTCACATGAATTCATGGTCATATAAGAAAATTATACTACTTCTACTACTACTAGCGCACTAACACTACAGCGTGAATTCTATACAGTTTCGTTCGACATTCAATAAAAATGCAATGCATTTTAAATCTATACTTACACATACCTTCACACACACAAGTGTTTTTATTCCCACACGCAAACATTCGCACACACACGCAAACCCACACTCATGTAACGTATTGTAAATTTACAACAACTTGTTACAGTTTGTTTTTCCTGTTCCACTATATGTGGTAGATTTCGTAAATGTGCATGTGTGGGGAAGGGGGCTTTAAACGAATAAAACTTGATGAAATGATGGCAGTGTGAGTGTGTAAATGTGTAAGTAAATGAAGGGTATACACTTTTCATCGTCGACATCGTCAAGTAAATATAATTTCAAGTGTAAAGTAAATAAACCATGTAAAATATGTAACGTATGTATAAGTGGGGTATCAAGTAGAAAATAATAAAAATATAAAAATTACAAAAAAAACATAAAATAAGGTCAATAACAGGTAAAAATGAGAATATAACAGAATAAGAGAATGAACTAACAAGTGTGTCTTTTATTTTCGAGTATAAAGAGTAAATTGTGCATGAAAACAAAATAAGAATAAAAATATTTTTTCCAGTTTAAATGAAAATTAAAACTATTTTTTGTAAACTGCAACCAAAAGCAAATGTAAAATGTTGTTCTAAAATGCAATTACATATTTTTTCAAGTGTTCTTGTGTGTCTTGAATAGATCTGTTAATGTGTGAGTGAGTTAATGATTGTATTTGTTGATGTGTAAATGTAAAACATTATAATCAGTGTATGGAATGCTTCAACAACTGAAAGGTTGAAGGTCAAACACCAACATTGATTATAAACTAAATACTTGGATGTTATATGAAATTTATAAATGATTTAGTATGGACTTACAATGTATAATTTATAGGTGAAATAAATGATGTAGGTATAATTAAAAAACACATTATGAAAGGAAGAAAATTATAATAGTTAAAGAACCACCATATAATATAGTTAGGTTAGGGTGGATGGGTAGCCGCCATTTAGCGACTTCACTCGGAGGCCATAAGGCCCATTGTGATTCTCTTAATTTTCATTTCCCTACTCCCAATCTGCTACAAAGGTCTACTTCTTAAACCACTCCGATTTCCTATGTTAGAGAAGTCAATAAGACATTCCAGGTCATCGAAAAATCTTTGCCTCTAATTCCAATAATACAACAAGTGCTTCACTGTCTCCTCCTCCTTCATTTTCCATAGCACTTAAAATTGTTTCTGTCAGAGATTCTCATACACACGGCCATTTGGACGATTATATAGTGTCCTGTCAGTACTCCCATAAGTAGGCTTACCGTCCGTTTGCCAAAAGTAGGAAAATTTTCTTCTTCCTCGCACACTCATTTGCTAATTCATTCCCGGCGACACTACTGCCCAGATTATCTTGATTGTGTGCTGACTAATTCGACGAAATGATTGTATACAGTTCCTAACGATTTGCGATTCCACAGTGTTTTGATCCAAGGCCTTCTAAGCTACGAGACTATCCACGAAAATGTTTATGGGCCTTGGTCATAATCAACTGCGCGGCTTTAGCAAGTACCTCTGCGTAGGAAACACTACACTTTTCCGGATGTCTAAATGAGGTCCTGATTTCAAGACTGGCAGAATATGTTGCCAAACCCGTATCCATCTCCATCTTCGGTCTGTCCGTACAAATTGAGATCGCATTCTCTATCATAATAGGTTTTTTGCCCAGTCTTCCATTGTTGGTATTTGGAAGGTTCCATCAAATTTCGTGTGGTGAGATTTAGTCGGTTTTCTGTTCCTGTCGAGTGCCACTAAGAGCACTCGACAGTATTTGCGACTCTTAACCTGAGAGGAAATTTTGCTGCTTGATGTAGATAAATGTTTGGTATCACTTCCAGACCGCCCTGGGGGCCGATCAAATAGCATCAGTGATATCCACACATGGCAGTCGTTGTACCTTGTGGTGTAGGTTGCAGATTTCTAAACGGTTTTAGATCCCAGATTCTTCTAGCAGGTTTAAAAAGAACATAACGACTTTTTCATTCTTTTTTCTGTATTTCCTTTCAAAGAAAGCTTTAAGTCCAGAATCACAGCTAGTCATTTCACCTCTTAAAAAAGTTCAAGGGGAAGATCAAACCTGCCTATCTTAGTCGTTCTTGTAAAACAAATAAGTATGGTTTTGGCAACATTAACTTTCAAACCGTTGTCTTTTCCCCACGTTGATCAGTGTAGGCAACTACCCTGATAACCATTCCGATGACAGACTCAAGGATCTTATTTATTACAAGATTTCACAGAAGGGGAGACATCACTTCGCCACCCAACATAACACATCTTTAAGTTAATTGTCTAACATGTTGCCCATCCATAGAGTAATCTGTGTCTCTGTGCCTACATTTTCCAAGACCTGAAGGATTGATGATATTTTGACATTGTTGAATGCACCTTCCACGTTACAAAATAAAGCCAAAACATACTATTTCTTGTGGGGTTGATATAGAATACTCTATCAACCTTACAACATCACTAAATGCCGTCTCACAGACCTACCCTTAAGGTAGGACAGAATAACTAAATATTTAATTAAAATGAGCTAAATGTTTTTAGCACTTTTCGTTTTCGAGATTTAAAAAAAACTGTAATCGTGTTTTTAGCATCGACTGGTACATTTTATCCCGTGGCGCTCTCCAAAACAGTCAAACTCGGTTATAACGAACTCGGTTATAACGAACTTGGTTATAACGAACTCGGTTATAACGAACTAATTCTAAAGTCCCGACTTTTTAGCATCAATTTTCACACAAAATACTTCTTTTATAACGAATTCGATTATAACGAATCCTCGGTTAAAACGAACTACTTATTATGGTCCCACGAACACAATTTCATGTAAATTTACCTTTTTATAACGAACTCCCATAAAATAAAACTAGGTTGATAAAAAATATACCCAGCTTATAGCGAACTAATTTTACTAGTCCCTCGGAGTTCGTTATAACCGGGTTCGACTGTATAAATAATAGTAAATAATTAAGCTCGAGGTCTTTCTTTTATTTAAAAATCTTCTTTATTTCATTCCTCCAATATTTCGTTATTTATTGAATAACATCATCAGGGACAGTACAAAAAATTTCTTATAAGCTAGTGCGTTGCTTTTTCTGCTACACTCAAAAAATTATGTCATTAACTGTTTGTAGTTTATTTAAAAAGTTTTCCGTTTAGTCGTTTTTAAAAGAAAAAACATTTGTTTGATGTTCAGTTTTTATTAATGACTACTTCAGTCCTTTGTTTCAAAAATAACACACTAAGAAATAAAGACTTTCATTAACATTTAATTTTTAAAATCATTTATTTTTGTTCTGTAAGTAAAAACTACTGATTATTCTTTTCATTTTTAATGATTTGTGTAAGTAATTTTTTTTTAAATTGTTGGTATTTTTTAATGAAATATCATTAGTTTTTACTTACACAAGTCAGTTATTTTTTTGTTGAAAAAAAAAAATCAAAAAATTATTTATAGAAATATAAAAACATGTTTGTATCAAGTGACTTTGGCACGAAGGGTAGAGTGTCTGGCCAGAATGTAGTTGATTGCGGGATCGATTCCCCAAAAATTTTATTAAAAAATTTTAAAAAAATATTTCAATAAAAAATTGTAAAAAAGAACCTACGAAATCATTAATTTTTATTGTTTTCGTAGGTTATTTTTTTGAAATTTGTTGGTAAAAATAACAGAACTATCATTAATTTTTAATGTTTTCGTTGGTTATTTTTTTCGAATTTGTTGGTAAAAAAGAGTAAAAAAAACGTAATTTTTAATGTTTAATGTTATTTATTTTAGAAAATTTTGTCAACCGTAAAAAATAAATGTTGATGTTTGTTTAAACAAATGAATAATTACTGGGATGGTTTTCAATTGTTTATTCACTGGTTTTAAGTGTGTTTTTCATTTGTTTTTGCCTACAAAATATTTTGAGTGTATCGTCGCCATAACAGTACTCTATAATACTATGTCGACATTAGCAGCAACAACAACGCACTAGCAGAAATTTTTTTTACTGCCCCTGATGATGTTATTCAATGAAAAACGAAATATTGGAGGAATGAAATAAAGATGATTTGAAAATAAAAGAAAAACCTCAAGCTTGATTATTAACTATTATTTATGAACAAAGGTTAAGTTCATAATTGAGAAAAATCGTTCTTCATTTAAGAACTAACACAACCTCTGAATAACCCCCAGCTTTTTTTATCTATTGTACCTTTTAACTTGCATCAAGGGGATTAAATGACATTTTCTCCTCCCACTTTTTTGGGCGTGGATATAAAACATAATATGAATAATATAAAATTGTATTATTTTATTGTTAATTTTATACTAAAATTAACTTGTAAAAATGTATCGAAAGGTTTTTTTTCCCCGATGACTATACCCTCCAACACGTTCCTTTTCAAGTATTTTTGAATCTAAAAATTTTTCTACTAACAAAAAGCTTTTGAAGTCGAAAGAAAATTAACTATGCTATTCTAGATATACATATTTATTTTCTATTCTTTAATTATAAAAAACAAAAACTTAAAAGTTTTATTATTTTTTTCCAAGAAAACTACAAAAACTTTTTTGTGTAAATTCATATGCAAACACTACTTATTGTTAGTTAGTATTATGGCCATTTTGAGAGAAAACCCAGCAAAAAATAAATTGAGATTTTGACAGCACAGTTTCTATTTATAGCATACCATACAGCATCACAGTACATGAGTAGTAGGTTCACAGAGTTGCATTTGATGTGTGTAAGTATTAGTGACAGCACACGGTGTAACTTTTGACGTTTCATACCAAACGTAAACATAAATACATTCACAAATGCTCACACGTACTGGCACACATACACTAGGCAGCGATGATAATTCAGTACTAAAAACCATACCACCATATTGGAAAGTACGTAATTAGCACCATTGTTTGCATACTAGTCTGTACTGTGATACAGCATACAAACACAGACTAATACAGACTCGACAAATATGACAGGTGTCAAAAAAGTATTTTTTAACCATATGGTTAATGTTTTCAAATTATTCTACGAATTAGGTTAGAAAGAGAAAACTGATATAACGCGCCATAAGAAAAATGGATGCCAGATCGGTTTTTGTTGTCTCACTCACTCCTAAGTCGTAGAAAGTGTTGCCATGTTAGCGTAAAACGGACTAAAAACCGCTGTGTTTTCTCCTAAAATCGCTTAGTTTTCCCCCATCTTGTCTTGTAAAACTCTACTGTCGAGTCTGTATTTAGTCTGTGATACAAAGGTCGCATTAAAGTTAGGGTGGGGGAAATTTTTATTTTTTGTTAAGATTTTTTTTTTAACTTTATGTATTATAACGAGAGAAAGATACAAAAGAATGCTTCAATTAGTGCTGAAAAGACAAATAATTTCACTGCATCTTAATAGCGTTCTACATATAAGTGCTACTAAATAGTGCTCTTAATCGCCCACAGGAATCATGAATAAATTCAGGTGGTTTGGATGCGCTTTTTGACTCGCTCTTCCTTTTCAAAATCTGCTTCCAATTTAGCAAAATTTTTGCTGGGAAGAAAAACTAATTTGTATTTTTATTTTTCCATGTTTCAGATGAGCATCCTTAAGTATGTGTTGTTGCAATTGTGTTAGTGTTGATGTTTTAAAAACTAAATTTAATAGAAGAAAAAAAAACTAATTTCAAACACACGGCAACATATCTAAATACATAACCAAATGTACATATGCGGTCTTAAAAATAGCAGTATTAATTCAGTAATTTAGTAAACCAAAATACTGAATTTTGAATTTCCAACCCAGGCCAGGTACCACTCCGTCAAATATTTTTTAATGTTTTGTATACAAAAAAGGCGCATACTTTTAGGCTAAAAGAGAAAAAAAAATATTTTTTTTTTTAATTATTATTTTTCTAAACACAACTGCTATAATGCCATACATGTGATGTGTGTTGTCAGACGGTATTTTAGCAATTTAAACAAAGTAGACTCCAGGGAATTTTAATGGAAGTTTATTCTGCACACACACATAGATGGATACACACATTGTTACATAAAATAAAAAGCAACACTTGCAGCAACAACATCAACAGCAAACATCAAAACTAAAGACAACAAAAACAAGTAAAAAAGTTAAATTCGGCCTTGCCGAATGTAGTGATACCCTCCACAATTTCAAAAAGATTATTGCAAACAACTTTATTTAAAAGGAAATTACTTTTGAAAAAAAAAAAAAATTGAAAAAAAATTTCCGCGAAAAAAAATTTTGGTAAAAAAAAAATCCGCGATTTTTTTCTTTTTTTTGTCAAAAAATATGTTCGGACTTGTTTAAATACCATTTGGTGTTCAATTATGTTCACATATGTCAACCAGAAGCCGAATTAAAGCATTTTGTATTTTTAGGTTATGTTGAATGTACTGAAATTTTTGAGGTATGCTTACATTTTCGTTCATAACTTTTGAACCGCTGAACCGATATCGCTCAAATGCAATACCAAACTTCTCGGGAGAACTTCCAATATATATGTTAAGTTTCAGTCATCTCTGTGCAATATTTTGTCCGCGAGAGCATTTTCCACAGACAGACAGACAGACGGACAGACGGACAGACGGACAGACGGACAGACGGACATCGCTAGAATGTCTTAAAATCGATCGGGCATCATGAATTTATATACTTTATGGGGTCCCAGACCGATATTTCGATGAGTTACAAACGGAATGACAAACTTATATATACCCTCTATCACTAAGTGGAGGGTATAAAAAAATAAGTAAAGATAAGTTTGCTCAAAGATAACTTGATATAACATGTTTTAGAAAAAAAAACTAAATATTTTTTTTTTATAGAATATAGCACATATTTAAAATACAATACAAGCATGCTCTCATGCAATATATTTCAATAAGAAAAAAAAGCAACATACTTATATACACTCACATATGTATATGGGGCATTCCATGCCAAATCACTCACTTTTAGGCCCGACCCCCTTCGATTAATTTTATTTTTGGATATGTTTTAGTACGTATTAAATGCAACTTCCAGCCAAATTTTCAGCCTTTTATACCAAGGTGGTGTTGAGTAATCAATTTTTCAAAATGGCGATTTTTTCCAAAAAATGAAAAAAATTAAATTTTCAATCAATTTTGACCAGTAAAAAATATAGATATATTAAAAAAAGATGGACAACATTTTGTTGGTAGTTAAATGTAGTTTTAGAAAAAAGATATGAAAAATTATTCGAAGTAATTATCACTTGTTTTTTTATCGTATAAAAATTAAAATCGACTTTTTGAAAAAGTCCGAAACCTTCGATTTTTTTTAAAAAATGTCAAAAAATTCTACTCTAAATTACGCAACTTTTAAGTCATAATTCGAGATGTGATCGTAATTCCTTCTATTTTTATTCAAATTTTGAAAATTGCACTTTTTTTTTTTGACTCTGGTTTATTTTATATGGTGCTCCAAAAAAAATAATTTGGTAAATATTGACCGTAACTTCCCCTAGATATATTAACTTGGATGTAAAAATACGTCTCAGAAAATTTTAGGATGATCGGACATGGGTAAGGCGTGCCGCATCGGCTTTGAAGTTTGAAAATCGGATTACAAGGGAAAATATGCATTTTTTTCTGTTTTCTTAATTTTTTTGGTATTTTAAGTTAATTTTGAATTCAAATGGTTACAGAATTGAAATGTAGAGTAAAATGTCTCTGTATTAAGGTCATAAAAACCGAAATCGGTTTAAAATCAGCCAAGTTATTACAACTTCCCCAGGCATCTAACGTGTGGCAGACAACTTGATTAATCAATACAATCCGATTTTTGAAATTCATTGAAATTTTCTACTGTAATAACGTTTTTTTATTCTTCAAGTTCAAATGTTATTAGATGCCAACTATTTTTCATATTGTGTTTTGCTAACATTTTTTAAATTAGTGCTAAAAATGCCTGCATTTTCCACACCCTTTTGAAATCTCTATTTTAAAAAAAAAAATATTTTTTTTGTTTTAAAATTTGGAAAAGTCAAAAAAATATTACACTGAAACATGAATAATGAAAAAATGTTATTACAGTAGAAAATTTCAATAAATTTAAAAAAAGGGCCTCGTATTTTTTAATCAAGTTGTATGGCACACGCTAGATGCCTGGGGAAGTTGTAATAACTTGGCTGATTTTCAACCGATTTTAGTTTTTAGTACCTTATTAGGAAGGCATTTTACTCCACATCATAATTCTGTAATCACTTGAATTAAAACTTAACTTAAAATACCAAAGAAATTGCGAAAACAGAAAAAAATTCATATTTTTCCTTGTAATCCGTTTTTTAAACTTCAAGGACCATGCTAAGCGCCTTACACATGTCCGATCGTCCCAAATTTTTGTGAGACGTATATTTACCTCCAAATGAATATATTTAGGGTAAGTTAGGGTCAGTATCTACCATTTTTTTTTTTTTTTGAGCTCCATATAAAATAAATCAGAGCCAAAACATAAAAGGTGCAATTTTAAAAATTAAAAAAAAAACAGAAAGAATTGTGATCACATCTCGAGCTATGGCTTAAAAGTTGCATAATTTAGAGTAGAATTCTTATATTTTTTTACAAAAAAATCGAAGGTTTCGGACTTTTTCAAAAAGTCGATTTTAATATTTAAACGTCAAAAATTAAGTGATAATTACTTCGAATAATTTTTTCACATTTTTTTTCTAAAACTACATTTAAATACAAACAAAACGTTGTCCAACTTTTTTTAAAATATCTATATTTTTTACTGGTCAAAATTGATTGAAAATTTAAATTTTTTAATTTTTTGGAAAAAATCGCCATTTTGAAAAATTGATTACTCAACACCACCTTGGTATAAAAGGCTGAAAATTTGCCTGCAAGTTGCATTTAATACGTACTAAAACATATCCAAAAATAAAATTAATCGAAGGGGGTCGGGCCTAAAAGTGAGTGATTTGGCATGGAATGCCCCATATATAGAAAAAAAATTGCCTTTGGGAACATTTACTTTTTGAAAATTATTTTAAATTGTGTTATTAGAAATAGAAAAATAAATTTAGAATAATGTAAGGAATAATGAACATCTTATTTTTTTCTGAATAATCAGATTATCTTTGTTTGGCTAGATGGCTGTAGTTTACAATTTTTGTCATTATTTCTTGTTTTTATAAGATTTTATTTATTTTTTTTAAGGTTTTTTTTTTATGCTTCATCATATTGATGAAACGGTTTAATCATTTACTGTCATAATTTTTTATTAAAAATTTCATCATATTAATGAAGTTTTTAAAGCAATGAAACATGTCATTAAAATTGAAGAAACAAGTGAAGACACATTTCATCATGTCACAAATGTCATTAATATGCCCCTTTTAATTTTTTTTTATAATATTTAAAATTATATCAAAATAATTAGAACACTTGAATATATATAGTAAAAAAATATAGTAAATACCGCACAAACTTTTGGCCTTTGACAACCCCTAGTGAAATTTTAAACGCATGTTTTAGTGGTGTTCTGTGATGTCATTTGAAAAAAGGACCAAAATGACCACTTAAAATGGGAGATATTGGGTTAATATGTTCTAAGAAAAGAACCGCCATTAAATTTCATTGCCGACATCTGTTAACATTATTAAGCTCAATAGCAGATTTATAAAAATTTGTCGATTTATTTCACACGACTTTGGTGAGAAACAGTTTATCAGCATGTGATTATTTTAAATGTAAAATTTTTAAAACATTTTGCACTTTTCTCAAATTTTTAGCGTCTGACAACTCCTAGTAAAATTTGATGCGGAAAATTTTTGTAATTTAGGATATTTAAAAAATGACCGAAATGATCCCTTAAAATGTTCTAAGAAAAGAACCGCAATAAAATTTCACTGCAAACATCTCTAAACATTATTTACCTCAGAATAAGATTTAATACTTTTTTTTGACTCATTCATAACGCCTTAAAAAAAAATAAAAAATTTCAGTGGGCTGAAGTTTTTAAAATCCTTGACTCGGGCTAAGTTTTTAAAAACCCATCGAGGGTGTTGGTCTACTATTCCTATACTTTTTTATTTTTTGCTCCCATCCAAGATAAAAAATCGTGTTGTACAGTGTAATAAATAAAATAAAATTTAATAATTTTTCAGAAAAAAATAAATTCTTGTTATTGATGACACGCTTTATCGTATGGATGACACCGCTTCATCATATTGATGACACGTTACACTGTACGAAAATGTATGCAATATTTCATCATATTGATGTTTCTTTTCATCAATGTGAAGAAGCTTTTTCTTTAACAGTGTTTAAAGGCTTTTTGTTGTTTTGAATCAAAAAAGGAGTGCATACTTAAAGGATCAACAAAAAATTTATATTTCGTGTGATTTTCGAATTTTTTTTTAAATATTCCACAATAAAATTTCACTACAGACATCTCTAAACATTATTTACTATCAAAAAAAAAAGTATTAAATCTTATTCTGATTTAATACTTTTTTTTGACTCATTCAAGACGCCTTAAAAAAAAATTAAAATTTCAGTTGGCTGAAGTTTTTAAAATCCTTGACTCGGGCTAAGTTTTTAAAACCCATCGAGGGTGTTGGTCTACTATTCGTATACTTTATTTTTTTTGGTCCCATCCAAGATACAAAATCGTGTTGTATAGTGTATTAAATAAAATAAAATTGAATAATTTTTCAGATAAAAATATATTCTTGTTTTTGATGACACGCTTTATCGTATGGATGACACCGCTTCATCATATTGATGACACTGTACGAAAATGTATGCAATATTTCATCATATTGATGTTTCTTTTCCTCAATATGACGAAGCATTTTCTTTAACAGTCTTAAAAGGCTTTTTGTTGTTTTGAATAAAAAAGGAGTGCATACTTTAAGGATCAACAAAAAATTTATATTTCGTGTGATTTTCGATTTTTTTTTTTAAATATTCTTAAAAACGTAAACCATTATTCGACTCACAAATAAAACAATTACCTTTCGGTTGCCAAAAAAATGGACCTGTCCAACAATTAAATTTTTTTAAAAAATTGATTTAGAAAATTTTTGTGGTGCGTACAAGCAAAATATTTTCAAAAAGCATGAAAAAAAATAATTTTTCCAATATTTTGCTTCATAAGCACCACAAAAATCTTCTAAATCAATTTTTTAAAAAATTTTAATTATTGGACAGGTCTCTAGCAATAATTTGGGTTTTGCAGATTAAAAAAATAGTAATTAGTCGACGAGTTATACCCAAAAAACCATGTAAACAATATGCTGAAAATCAGCATTTGACTGCAAAGTTCGAAGGTCGATTAAGAAAAAATTCGAACTAACATAAACAAACGCCGCGATACAGGTCTTCTAATTTAGTCTTTATTTTCACCCCTCACTCTCAGAATCGACGTAACTTTTGCTAACCTGAGTTTGTTGCACAGTGTAATTTTAGGCATTTTGTAAATATATGATCCGAAAATTAAATCTGAGCAAATTATAAATATTATCCGTTAATTCAAATATTTATAACATTGTGTGTGAACAACATTAATAACTAAAGCGCCAGATAAAAGTACAAGCTTCCGTAGTTCAGTGGTTAAGTAGTGTTGTTTCAAATCGGAAGGTGGCGAGTTTGATGCTGACTGGATCCTTATTTTTATACCCTCCACTTAGTGATAGAGGGTATATGTATATATGTTTCTCATTCCGTTTGTAACTCATCGAAATATCGGTCTGGGACCCCAGAAAGTATATATATTCATGATGCTGGATCGATTTTAAGCCATTCTAGCGATGTCCGTCTGTCGGTCTGTCCGTCTGTCAGTCTTGTAATAGACCTTATTGATTTTGGCAAGCAAACGTGCATGCTAGTTGATAACCTGGTCTTAGCTCGTCGGTTTTTATTTGGGTAGGATCTTGCATGCCAACTGTTATATCAATGGACTACAATAATATTTAAATCATGCACTTATTGTTAGTTGAAAAAAAAATAATTTTATTTAGGGACAAAAAGGGTTAATTATGACGCGACTGACCTAAAGTCATCTAACTAAACGCTATTTATGAAAACTATATTAATTGACCAGAAAACAAAAAAAAAATAAAATTTAAAAGTAAATAAAGAGAGAGAGAGAGATGTTTGCTGTGAGACATGGTGTCATTGTCTCGTTATTCTTCCTTTCCCAACCATACAAGAATAATAAGTATATTTTTCTCCTTGCCCTCCATAAAATAAGTTTAGCCGATCTTCTTCAAATTCACATGGTTATTATTTATTTACAGCATATTCATTGTTATTACAAAACAAAATCAATTCATAATGAAGTTATATAGGAACAATGGAATTGAACCATATACCACTAATAATGTGTGTACATACCCTATACTAATATGTGGGTATATACGATTTAACAACCGATATAGGTTTTTTTTTCTTTGGTTATAAGAAAAGGAACAAAAAAAATTGTGTTTATATAAAAAAAACTTATGTACTACCAATGATAGAAAGAGATAGAAAATACAAATTATTTTACATAATTATAAGTATATGTCCAATTATGTTTATATAAATGTATGTATATACATGAATTAAAAATGGAGTTTGAACAGAATTAGAATTTTTGCATTCGATACAAAAAAAAAAAAAGGTTATTCTTTTAGAATTAAAATTGATTATTACACCGGGCCTAATGTATATTTTTATACACAACTATAATTGTTTTTATTTTCTAATAAGTATTTACTTTTAAAAACAAATGAGCAAAGAAAACCAAAAATAATATAGTGAGAATAATTTTGTTAATTTAATTTTTGAGTTTTACTTACAAAAGTTGATCCCACGATGTTAGCGCTAACATATTGGTTGCCTGTGACGTAATTATGTTGAAATATAAAATTATTAGTTTTGTTTGCTCCTTTTGGATTTCTTTTTCTTTTTATGTATCAAATAAACAGAATTTTGTTTTTTTTTTTTTTTTTATACACGAAGCCCTACGAAATAATAATCAGTATACTCAATTAATCCAATGCAATGTCCATTATCAAACTGATTACTAATCCAATGATTTAATATTCAATTATTATGTCGATGACGTATTAAAATGAAGATCAATCACGGTTCCACGTGATCTTCGTTTCTAGTAAAAGTTGGTGTTGCTTTTGGTTCTGCACTGTGGTACTTAACGGGGAGATATCCCAATTGTAATAACGACAACCAGATTTTTATTACTGACTTTTAATTATCAATATGGTAACTGCGGCTAGTGATCCTATAACCAATAGGGAATGTTAAGCCCAGATCCAGAGATCCGGGAGTAGTTACTACCACGTGGAAACGGTTACTCAAGCGTTTTTCTTTGCTGTTGATGTCGTAACCTTTATTTTATTTAAAATAAATAAAATCTGAGTTATTTGAAGTAAATTTTTGGTAATTTTATTGTATTGATTACCTTTTAAAATAGATTGTGGTAAGACTTTAATTTTAATTTGATGAAATTTAAGAAACACTTCTCAATGAGGAATTAATCACGTTTTGTGGTATTAATTATTTTATCTCAGATCTTAATGCGTTTGTCACGATTAGAGATTCTAACGGAAATAAAATGATCTCGAAAAAAAATGAGGAGGAGACAAAGAAGTACATAATAAAAGGCGTGGTGAAAATTAATAATGGTGGTAAACATATGATTATAAGTACATGGTTGTACTTGTACATTATTTACGAATATGAGAGATCAATGAAGTCAGCAATAAACGGTTATTTTCAAATATATGGTTTGAATTTGTTTTACTTTACTATCAAAACCGTTTTTTATTCAATAAAAAGAATGGTCTCTATGAAAAAACTTGACGCCCTCACAGTCTGTCTGTCTGTGGAAAATGCTATCACGGACAAAATATTGTACAGAGATGACTGAAACTTAACAGATTTATTGGAAGTCCTCCCGAGAAGTTTGGTATTGCATTTGAGCAGTATCGGTTCAGCGGTTCAAAAGTTATGAACGAAAATGTAAGCACACCTCAAAAATTTCAGTACATTCAACATAACCTAAAAATACAAAATGCTTTAACTCGGCTTCAGGTTGACATATGTGAGCGTAATTGAACACCAAATGGTATTTAAACAAGTACGAAAATATTTTTTGACAAAAAAAGAAAAAAATCGCGGATTTTTTTTTTACCAAAATTTTTTTCGCGGAATTTTTTTTTTCAAAAAATTTTTTTTTTTTCAAAAGTAATTACCTTTTAAATAAAGTTTTTTGCAATAATCTTTTTGAAATTGTGGAGGGTATCACTACATTCGGCAAGGCCGAATTTAACTTTTTTACTTGTTTTGTTTAATTTCTTGTTATACTTTCTTCACCTATATTTTATTTAAATTGACCACTAGTGATCAAGTAAAATTACGGAACTTATAGTAGAAGTCCAGTTTCCTATTAAAAATTGGTTAAATTTCAACAAATTTTGATTAGAGTGTAGCTTAAAATCTTTAAACTCATTGTCAGTTGGATTATGTAAACAGTCGTTTAACAGTATTTTTTTCTGTGTAAAATTCTTTGCTTACAAAATTTATTTATTAATTTTATTTAAAAAAAAAAAAAATGTGATTTATTACATAAAATCTATTTAAATCCTATAATCCTGTATATTTTTTTGCCATCATTTTGTTTTCTTACTGGTGATTTTCTTTTTGTACGTTTTATTAAACATTTTGTCAAATGCAATTTATTCAAAATATTATTTTTCAATGATTCAATGTTGGTTTTTTGAATTTATTTGTAGTTAAGGATTTTATCATTTATTCGTACGTTAGTTCGGTCGTTCGTTTGTCTTTTCTTTGTTAGTTTTTGTGTTTTTTGTTCGTATTTGTGTTTGTTTTTGCTGTTGTTGTATAGAGTTTCTGCTCAATGCAGTTTATGTTTTTTCTTCCTTGTATGAATGTCAACATACAACACAAAAGAGCAATTCATATTTACCCACAGGATTTTTTTTTTCTTTATTTACAGATTATTTTTTATTTGTATTTTCTTTTCATTTCTATTCTGTGCTGTTCTACACTATTCTATTCATTTTTAAATTCATGCAGTCAGTCAGAAAAGCAATTTCATTCATATCCGGTTTTTTATGCTACTTTATTCTCTTACCAGCTTTAAATGCATGTGTATTGTATGTTGTGTCGTGTATGTGTTTGTATGCAATTGTATATGTGTTTGACTTTATGAGTTCTTAATAATAAGTACACATATATGAGACAATCCGTTACAGAAAAACATATATGACATATATATATTTTTTTTTCTCAAATCCAGATATATATATCCTACACCACTCTGTGGTACAGGGTATAATGAGTTTGTGCTGATGTTTGTAAGTACCCGAAATATTGGTCCTAGCCCCTTTTTCAAGTATACCGATCGACTTTGAATCACTTTTTGAGTCGATTTAGCGTTGTCCGTCCGTCCATGTAAACGTTGTGCGCACGATACAGGTCGCAATTAATAACCGATTTGTCTGAAATTTATTGAAAATGGAAAAAATCGGCCATATTTGACCTAGCCTCCATACAAACTTCCCCTTTAAATTTGGGTCAAACGACCCTAACAACCGTATTTTAACAGGTATCTTTTCAAAATTTGGCAGGTAAACGTTTCTATTTACAAATCACCGTTCCGAATTTCAAAGGAATCGGACCAGTTCTTCTTGTAGCCCCCACACAAACTACCCTCCCGATATTCACATAAACCTCTAAAATTTTTCACGCGAATATCTCACAAAAATGAACATGCTACAAAAATTTGGAATGCAATTTTGGAATCAGGGGACAAATTTTATTTGAAATTAAGCCCTATTTTTGGAAGCAACGTAAGAATATGTAACAGTGGTCCCCAAAAGTGCTAAATTGTTTGTTTTTTGACTTCGATCCGATCGATCGATTTCGAAATTCGGAAAAAGAAAGGAAAATTTGCTTACAAAAGAATGCCTTATATATGATTGTAAATGTCTTTGACGGGTGTTGGATTTTATGTTATTTTGTAACGCTTTGGCTACAATAGTTATGATTCGTAGCTAGATGACGATTCTTTCATTCTTGTTCAGAAGAGTGTTTACAAAAACTGCACAAAATGTTGTAGCTACAACCAAGAACAATATATATAAGAGGATATTCAATGTTCTAACGCCAAAATAAGTTTGGCGTCTTGGCGTTTCTTACATAGGCCAAAATGAAAGGGTGTCAGGTGTTTTTTGCGTTTTGGCGTCTCGGCATCACTTACTTAGGCACAAAATAAACTGATGTCTCTGTTTGGCGTCATGGCATTTTTGGAGATTAGGGGAGATTGAGGGGAGATTTATTGTTCTTGGGTGATAGTGGTGATCAAGAACAATAAATCTCCCCTAAATCTCCCCTAATCTCCAAAAATGCCATGACGCCAAACAGAGACATCAGTTTATTTTGTGCCTAAGTAAGTGATGCCGAGACGCCAAAACGCAAAAAACACCTGACACATTTTCATTTTGGCCTATGTAAGAAACGCCAAGACGCCAAGACGCCAAACTTATTTTGGCGTTAGAACATTGAATATCCTCTTATATATATTGTTCTTGGCTACAACAAGAGATTTTCTTTTCACTTGTATAAAAAAGCAAAAAAAAAAAAAAATAGAAAAACAAGAATAAAAGATGATGTCAAGTTTTTTGCGAAATGAAATAAAAAAATCGCCTTTTCGTCTTAAGAAATGCTTTAGTAACCTTTTAATAACATGTTTTGTTTTGCTTTTTCTTACACTTTTCACACACATACACACTTATGCATACATGCACAATAGTCATGTCTCCAATAGTTGTCGTTGTCATACATGTAGTAGTATTTGAATGTGTGTTGGTGTTTTTTTTTCCATTCATTCATTCAAACAGTCATTCTTCTTGTTCATTCGTTCATTCGTTTACTTAAAGCACTTCAACAAAATCGTAATCGTCATTATTATATGAATACGAACGACCGACCTCGCTAGTTTGTTGTGTGTCAAGTACTTAATGTCTCTTGAATAAGGAAGTAAAGCTTACGAATACACTCAAATAAATAATATAGTTTAATGTATTTGTAATTTAATATAATTTGGGGGTACATCTGGTTTTACGTTTTAAATGTCTACAAAAAAGAATTTCACAAAATGAGTTTATTTCGAGTTTGGTTAAGTTCGTAAGAGAAAACTTTTTACTATAGCCCAATTTAGCTTATTTTAGACAATTAAATTTTTTTTACGTTTTAGAAACATCGGTCTAGGACGCCCCACAAAGTTTGAATTCGTCCTTGATATATTATTTATCCTTGATCGATTGTAAGACATTTTCTTCTGCGGAAAGCACGATGCAGCCGAAACTAAATGAGATTCCAGAAGTTTGTTACGAATATTTCTTATATTTATAGCCTGATTAAATTTGGAAACTGGCAAAATTGGACAAGGAGAAAAATTTTCTCTCGAAGAACTAAACCAACCTCTTTAAAATTCTTACAGGTTTTTTTGTAGTTTGATTAACAAAAGAAGGTCTAGAGTCCTGTAATTGGATCCAGAGAATAAGACAATGTAATTTGTTTTTAACACGAGGATATAAACATTTAAATAATGTTAAAATCGCTATATTTTTCTAAAAAAATCTGATAACTTCAGTGTCGATTTTTATTTACTTTTTTCTTGAGTGTAATATTGTACATTAGGGTGGAGTGATTTTTTCAATAGCGATTCAATAGTGGAAATTTAAAAAGTTCCGAACAGAAAAAAAATTAATTTTTTTTTGTTAAAATATTAGTTATTATTCGCATATTGAAAGTGTTTTTATGATAAGAAAACGTTACTATAAAAATTTAAAAAAATGCAATTTGAAATTATGTAGTAAAAAAAAGTTTTTTTTTACAATTTTTATTAAATATTTTTAGGGACAACAAAAAAGTATCCCATAATAAAAAAAACCTTTCTTTAGTAAAATTTTTAAAATAAAATAATATTTTTAGCAAAAAAAATATCCAATTTTTTTTTCACTTTGTTCGGTACTTTTTCCAGTCAAAAAACCATTCCCTATGTCCAATATTTTTATTTCTTCCAACCACATATTCGCAATTTGCCATTCCGTGCGCAACGCATCGAAACATTAGTCATAAAGTAGATATATTATCAATCCATGATTTCAGTTGAGTTGAAGGTGGTTGTACAAGCCTAAAAGAAAGCTAGGCTAGTCCATGGTGCTCATACTTTAAATAGTCCATTGTACCGTACCCTGGAAAGGAAGATTTAGTGAAGGATGAGAGAAAGTTTAAAGATAGTGAAAGATGCTTGCCTAGAATTTCTCAGTTACTTTCACTAACCTGAAAAAGTCAGACAAGGAAAGTCCATGGACCATGTCCATTGACAGAATGGCAGATCCCATTATTCGCAGTCTAGCTCTTGAGAACGCTGGGCAACAATAGATGTAGTGTTCTGTTGTGTCCTCATCCTCAAGACAAACTGCACACAGAGGGTCCGATAAGACACCCAATCTCGTCATAAGACGAGCACAGGCATTATGTCCCGTAATTAGGCTAGTAAGTTTGCAACAGTGTCTTCTACTCAGACTAAGTAAATAGTTTGCCACTTTCTTGTCTGGTCATATTACAAAACATTTAGTATTCTTGCATGTCAACTCATTTGACCATCTTTCCATGAAAATTGATTTCATTTGAGAGTTAATCCAGCGCGTCAACCATGTCAAGCCCATACCAATTTGAGGTTGCGGATTGTAGGGAATTGTATGGGATCCAATGTTTGCCAAAGCTTCGACTATCTCATTTCCCCGTATTCCCTTATGGCCCGGAACCCACAAGAGACAGACTTTGTTTCTCACTTGAGACCTCATTGAGTATGCGTCTACACTCTTGGACAATTCTAGATGTTGTGACTGGAGAATCCAATGCCCAGAGCGCAGCTTGACTGTCACTACAGATACTGTTTCTCCTATCCCTTCATCTATTTTCAATTATCCAAGCCGCTAGGTCCAAAATAGCAAACACTTCAGTCTGAAAGACTGTTGCCAGTTTGCCCATAGCATGAGAGTATTTGGTTACGCCATCCAAATACCAACCTGATCCAGAGCCAACTGAGGTACTTGAACCGTCCGTATAGAAAGTATCAGAGTAATTTCTGAGAAGTTTATCTGGATCGCACCAGTCTTCCCTTCTCGGAAAGTTTACACTGAACTTTCTACCAAACTCCATGCAAGGCGTCATACTGTCTAAGGGCATGGCAAACATCGGACAAAGTTCCGAAAGCCCTTAAATGTTTTTACAAAAAAAAAACAAAAAACTTGTTTTTTTCAAAATTTACCAAACATATTTATGTCTCAAAAACATAGGAACATTTTATAAAGACGATTACAAACTTTCATATACATACACAAAAAACTATAAACTAAACGAGAAATCAAAAAAATATGAGAATTTAAAAAAATAAAAAAAACTATTAAATTTTTATTAAATTATTTACTTAAATTGTTTTTAAAATTTTTAAGTAAATTTTTAATTGCGTCAATTAAAAAGTTACTCAATTTTTGTTTTTAAATTTAAACAAGTGATCACTCAAATTCGTTTCCGTCATATTTTTTTCTGTGTATATAAATCCAAGGGGACCATGTCCAACAATGCGTTGAGAGCTGCGCCTGGTGTTGTGCTCATAGCATTAGTAACCCCCAAGCAAGCTGCTCGTTGTAGTCCGTCCAGCAGAGCCCGAGTAGATTTCACCACCGTTCTCGGCCACCAGACCACAGCCATGATAGATTCTAAGATATTCTATGATGCAGTTCAAACCAAAGGGGGGAAAAAGTTCCCCCTTAAGAACTGAAACTAACCCAGAAAAACTTTGTTTTGTTCAGTTTTTTGATATATTTGTTCAATTTTTCTATGCCATATGAATTTTGTCGAACAAGAGGATTAAGAAAGTTAATTTATTTTTGGCCCTGCCGTTTTTGGGGGCGTGGATATCAAACAAATAATTTAATAAAATTTTATTAAGTACAAAAACCATATTCATATATTTGTCAACATTTACCACGAAAATAAAGGAGTCCCCAACGTCTCTCGTACAACGCCCCTGTCAATTTTTTGTTTCATTATTTTTTTTAAGCTTTTTCACACAATGGAGGGTATTCAAGATTCCACACAGCCGAAGTCAACGCTCTCACGTGTTTTGTATTAATATTGACCTTAAAAGGCAAGAATTCTGACCCCGAGAATTTCGAAAATCTAAAAAAGGATATTGATCCACCCTATTATACATGTGTGAATAAAAATTTTGCGAGTACCTACTTCTTTCTTTATTATTGTACTAAAATTAAGATGTTGACGAAGAAATAGAAAATGATGATGTTACGAAGAAGAAGAGCAAAGAAAAAAAATCCTTAATGACATTTTTTCTTTACAATTGTTCCTGAATAAGTAGTGTATGACTGCCTGAACTGAATGAACAAAATATATTTTTCGTAGTTGAACAGCATGAAAAGGCGTCGAAGGAAAAAACCGTTTTCATTCAATAACAAAAAAAACATAGAAATTATTTAAAGATGTTACGGAAACAGTTTTGTTGCCTGCATAAAAGAAACTTAAAGTTTTCTTTTTCATTCAACAAAAAACTAAAAATAAAATTTCATTTTAAAAGGTTGATAAATTACTTGCATCAGGAAGTAAAATAGGAGAAATTCTAAGAATGGTTTATATGAAAGACATTCCCTAGTAAAATAAGATATTCTACACGATTTAAAATGGGTAACATTTGGAACATCCTCTGGCCCAAAAAATAAATATTTAGTAAAAAGTTTTCAGATCATGTTTGACCTTTTAGTTTTAAAACTTTTTAACTTCTACATAAATTTAATAGATCTTTATATGTTTTTTAAAGCATTTTTGGACGTCTCGTGGCCTTAAAAATTCCGAAAAATTTTAGGAAATACAAGAACATTTGAGATTTTCACGCGATTTTTGTTGCACGGTTCCCGTAGCTAAGAAAGAGTTTCGCGTTTTAATTTTGCATTTCAAATTTAGATCTTTCTTTGTGAATTATTTATAAATGTTATTTTTAACGTTTTTTTATTTATGCAATTTTAGAAATTATAATAAATATTTTTTTTCAAATATCCAATAATAATATTTTTGTTTTTATTCTTTTTCTCATTTTAGGTAAGTCCATAATTTATTTTGTCTGTCTATAGTCAAATTAACCTTTACGAATATATATTTAATGGAACGTCGTAAGTACCTGCACATATTTTACACTAACTTAATCCTTTTAAGTCTATATACGACCTCTAATGTGTATAAAAGTGTAACAGGATATTGGTCATTTATAACTAAACCAACCAAACAACAACCCACATACACGTACACATTTCGAAACGTATTGGAAGTAGTGTAGGACAACAGTTAGTATAGACATTAATTTTGTGGTCACTAAAGTTTAAACATATAAAATTATCTCTCTACCCTTTTTTTTGTTATTTCGGTGATTACAAACATCAACTGGAAGAACACAAACAAAATAAAAAAAAGTTTTTAAAAAAAGGGATATAGTAAAATATATATTATAAACATTTTAAAAGGACGATAAATATATTTAAAAAAACAAAAAAACTAAAAAAGAGGACAAAACAAGGAAACATTAAACCTGGCGCCAATGAAAAAAATAAATAAAACTAATACCGAAAATAACAAACCAAAAGCTTGTCCGGATTGTACACGAGTTTTATTTTAACAAAATATTTTAAGGGATTTTTTTATATATATTTTTACTGGCGCTTATTTTTTATAACTTATTTTTTTCTTCCTTTATAACTTTTTCTTTCTGTCAATAGGAAACATATGTATGTAGCAAAGGCGGGGGGTAAGGTATGCTTCTTGGCGGGTGGGTGTTTCGATGAATGAGTTCACGATGTTGAAGGGTGTTAAGTTATATAAACTTACTTTACTATAAAGTATTTATTTAGTTTGTTTCTTAAAAGGCTTAACTTAATTTCTTATAAACCATTTATAACTTAATAACTTTACTACTCCGTTTACTTGTACGTACACTGAAAAAAAAAAACTTCGTGATATAAATGAATGCTGTGTATTTAGTATATATTATTTGCTAAATACTCTTAACAATGCAATTTGACAAATTCCGAAACACGTGTCGAGTAAGTCTTGACCAAACCAATCAAATTAAAACAGAAGAATTCCAACCTCAATAGACATAAAAATTACACTTTTTTTACTAGACCACCTTAGATTTTTTCCAAATTTGGTACATATATTCTCCATACGATTATGAAGAAATCCTTTTTTGGTTTTTGCCAAATTAAATGTAGTTCGCGTTTGATCGCTCAAAGTTGTGATTTTTTAGTAAAACTATAAAAATGCTTGAACTTTAGAAGATCATATCTAATGAACGCGTTATCCGATTGTTATAAATTTGATGTCATATTAAAGCTTACATCCTCAACTTTATGAATGTACTATCATAATTAGATGTTCTTTTGCAAAAAGTATAACAAAATTTAAAAAATGCCCTTTATTAGCGAATATCTAAAAATGCATATCTTTCATTTTCTTTATATTGATTTCACAGATCACTTATGGTGTCCTCTACAACATATAAAAAATTCAGATTGGGACAGAAATTGGTTCATTAGATATCTGTATTCTATTAAAAAATCCCTTTATTTTACATGGGATAACTTATTTTTTAAATAATAAAATTACTTTTGGAATATTTTTATTTTTAGACAAGTAGTTCAAAATTTGTTTTTGTTAAGAAAACTTTTGCAAATATAAACCTATAATTTCAAAACTTTCAACATAGGGTTTTTAGACATGTTCACATGTTATCCCAGCAAAAACTTGGTACCCAGCAAAATGTTCGATTCCAAAGAATCGGTTGTGGAATCAACTATACTACCCTGCAATCGATTCTACTATGCATTGCATCATCGATGATTTTTGTTTGAGATTGTCACGAAAGCAATACATCCTTTTCCTCCAAACTAGAACACTTATCTGTTCTACGGAATCTGTTCTAGAATATGTTGCATATAGTGGTACAAGAAGGGATTTCGCGATTTTTTAACGGTTACATATCTGTTCCATGTAATGAATTATGGAACTAGTTCTGAATAATTAAATAAAACTATTTTTTTTTACATTTTTTTTTTTATTTTTTCTTCTATACAAAAATTCTAAAATTACATACAATAAGTACATATTTATTTAAAATTATTTTATCACAATAAAAATGTCTTAAAATCTAAGATTTTTCCTATAGGAAAAATGTCCCAGAATCAAAGACTTTTTCTATAGGAAAAATGTCTCAGAATCCGAGACTTTTTCTATAGAAAAAATGTCCCACAATCTGAGACTTTTTCTATAGGAAAAATGTATCAAAACCTGAGACTTTTTCTATAGGAAAAATGTCTCATAGTCTGGGACTTTTTCTATAGGAAAAATGTCTCAGAATCTTAGACTTTTTCTATAGGAAAAATGTCTCAGAATCTGAGACTTTTTCTATAGGAAAAATGTCTCAGAATCTAGAAAAAGTCTCCTATAGGAGACTTTGTCTCTGAATCTGAGACTTTTTCCATAGGAAAAATGTCTCAGAATCTAAATTTTTCTATAAGAATAATGTCTCAGAATCTGAGACTTTTTCTATAGGAAAAATGTCTCAGAATCTGAGATTTTTTCTACAGGAAAAATGTCTCAGAATCTGAGATTTTTTCTACAGGAAAAATGTCTTGGAATCTCAGACTTTTTCTATAGGAAAAATGTCTCAGAATTTGATACTTTTTCTACTGGAAAAATGTCTCAGAATCTGTGACTTTTTCTATAGGAAAAATATCTCAGAATCTGAGACTTTTTCTATTGGAAAAATGTCTCAGAGTCTGAGACTTCTTCCATAGGAAAAATGTCTCAGAATCTGATACTTTTTGTATAGGAAAAATGTTTCAGAATCTGAGAATTTTTCTATAAAAAAATGTCTCAGAATCTGAGACTTTTTCTATAGGAAATATGTCTCAGAATTTGAGACTTTTTATATAGGAAAAATGTTTTGAATCTGAGACCTTTTCTAAAGGAAAAATATCTGCAACATTTTTTTTAGAAAAATTCTATAATTCGCGACATTTTTCCTTAAAAAAAATCGAGGATTTGAAAAATTTGGACATTTCAAAAATTGTGTGAAACTGTGGATACATACTACAATCTTAATCATACTTGAAAGATGAATAGTTTATCCCACGCTCCTGGTTTCATTAGAATAACCGACAGCATCAGTACTCCCAAGTTACAGCTTAAAAGCTTGAAATATGTATATTTTTAACTCCTCACATTTTTGGAATCTGAAAGCAACAATAAACAACATTATAAGTACTACGTTAACCAAAATATGTTCATAATAATTAAGACGTGTACTTACGTTATTTCCACCAAATATCCGCCAAATATATCCGCAATGTATTAAAAACCACAATAAGTGCTGCGAAAATCCAAAAATTTGTCAACATAAAGTTAACAAATAAATTGTTTTTTTTATAAATTTTATTTTTCAGTTTGACATTTTTTTCAAAAATTTTAAGTTTTTTTATCGATTCCGTGGAAACAGTAGAGGAATGGAGTAACATTACTGGGGAATCTATTCTAGAATACATTGACAAAGAAACGATTCCAAAAAATTTTGCTGGGTAATGACACATTATTACCATTCTAATTACTTAGTAATGACAGAAAATTACCTTTAGCATTATTTTGAAATTTAAAATAAGGACTTATTAATAATGACTAACATAAGTCATTATAATAAAATAAAAAAATTTCGGAACTAGATTTTCACTTTTTGACTCACTGTACATTATTTTGAATAAAAACAAAATAAAATTAAATATTTTTTTATTTTTTAAAAAAAATTTTTAAAATAATTTTTTCATTACCTATAAGTATATATGTAATTAGTTATTAATATTGGTTTGATAATCATTACATTTGGCACATTTGCTTGTAAATGTAATGGGAAAGGTAATTCGAATCAGAAGTAGTTATAACTTTTGAATTTCCCATTACACATTTCATTACTTGGTAATGCAAGTTTTTGCTGGGATACTAAAAGATGAAAGCATAGATCATATTTTAAGGGGAGGCTGCCATTAGAGAAAAAATGATTTTCGCGATTTGATTGAAAACTATTCAATCGATTCCAAAACGGACTTTACTATTGGAATCAGCATACCTGAATTATATAGAAATAATGGTCAGACGTTGTGCCACAAATTTTTTTTGGTTTCTTGATTATCAAAAAACAAAAATCTTATATTAAACTAAACAATTTTTTAGTAAAAAACAGATATCTAATGAACCCATTTCAGTCCCAATCTGAATTTTTTATATGTTCTAGAGGATACTTCAAGCGATATGTAAAAGCCAAATTAAGAAAATGGAAGATATGAATTTTGAGATATTCGCTAATCAATGGCATTTTTAAAAATTTGACATCCTCTTTGCAAAATAACATCTATTTTAATGAGGACTGTCATAAATTAGACAATGTAAGCTTTAATGTGATATCAAATTTATGACAATCGGGCAACGCGTTTATTAGATGCGATCTTCTAAAGCTCATTTATTTTTAAAATTTTATTGAAAACTCACATCTTTGAACAGCGATAAAACGCGAACTACACTTAATTTGACAAAAAGGAAAAGTGGAGTTCTTCATAATTGTCTGGAGAATATATGTACTAAATTTTACATAGTATTTAAAAGTACGTTTGGTGAAGTGGTGTGTCTACACTCAAAATAATTACTCACAAACAACTTTCTTGAAAGATGTTTTTTGGACAATATCATCGTAATGGTTAGTAAAAGAAATATGACCTTAAGCTAAAACAGTGGTGGGTACAGCTTTTGGGTTTGGGGATACATTATTTGCAAACAAATTGATGGAAAAGCTATAAAATCAAATTTATTAGTTTTTGCCGAAGGAGGTTTGTTTTTCATGATCATATTTCCTTAAGATCCATTTTTTTTAATTTGTTTAAAAATAAAATTGCACATTTTCGTACATGTATAGTAGCCTGTCCCGAAAAATAAAATTTAAGGTAATAGCAAAAAAACGATGCTCTTTCAATAGCTGATAACGGAAAAAATAATCCAAAAAAATTTGGAGTCTGTTTTTGCCTCCCTACAACCGGCTGAAGTTCGCAATCGTAGTGTATTTGGTAAAAAAAAAAAAAATTAATTTTAGCTGAAATTGGTGTCAAAATTTTAAGAATGTGGAGCACATTAAGGGAAAAATATTTGCATGATGAAATTTAATCCACTTATTTAATTTTTGTTGCAAAAACTAGTGAAATAAATATTTTTTTTCGAATATTTTTTTTACTTTTTTTTAAGTGGCTTAAAATGGTACTAAAAGAACATGGACGATTTAAAGTACCCTTTTGAGCTTGATTGAGTAACATCTGCGTCAATATAAAAATTTAAAGTTCAATTTTGCCAAAAATTTAGACTTTTTTATCTTAAAATGATCTGGTGGACCAAAATTATTCCATGAAAACTTTTTAAATATTTTGCCATTAATGTACACATTCCGCAAATTTTGACACCAATAGTGGGCAAAAAAAAATATTTTTTTTTTAACAAAATACACAACGATTGCAAACTTTAACCGGTTGGCAAAGACTTACTACAAATTTTTTGCAATATTTTTCCTTTTTTTATTATCAGCTCTCTCATACGCGTAATTTTTTTGCTATTACCAAGCGATATTCCAAAAAGAGGCCATTTTCGGGACAGGCTTATGTATAGTTTTCAGATTCTAAGAACTTTTTTCACAGAAAAAGTCTCAGATTCTAAGACGTTTTACTATACACTCAAAAAAATAAAACTGTAAAGTTAACAAATTTTTTTTTGTTAACCCGAGTTTACTGGCATTTTAGCAAATTTTTAGTTAAAATCAGCGTTTTAACTACTTTTTCTATTTAAGTTCAATTTACGAAAATACTAGTTTTGTACAAATTTTGAATTAATTTTTTTTGTTGACTTTAAAACTGAGTTTACGAATTTTTACTAATTAATTTGCTGATTTTTTGTAACATTTTTGTCAAGTAAAAAATTTTAAACATTTCTTGTGTAGCCTCCTATGCAAATCTCATAAGTCCTACTTAAGCTGAACTTAATGCTGTAAAAAAAAAAAAGAAAAAATAAGTGAAGTGTTAGTGTTTAAAACCAATATTTACCAAACTTAAAATTTTTTACAAAAAGTTTAGCTGAATTTAACTAATTAAAAATGTTACGAAATTTTCAGCTGAATTTTTAGTTAAAATTACGGTTTTTTTGCTACATTCATTCTACGAAAAGTTAACTAAATATTTTTTGTTAAATTAACTAGAAATTTAGTAGGTTCAAAATCAGGTGTTTTTTTAGTTAAATTTAACTAAATTTTTTGCTAACTTTACAGTTTTATTTTTTTGAGTGTAGAAAACGTCTCATATTTTAAAACATTTTTGAGATGCTTTTCCTACAGAAAAGGCCTCAGATTATTAGATTTGTTTCGAACTGAAAAAATGTTAGATTCTGAGACCTTTTTCCTATAGAAAAAATCTCAGATTCTGAAAGCTTTTTCTTATATAGAAAAAGTATTCAATTCTGGCAGATTCGAAGACCTTTTCCTATAGAAAAAGTCTTAGACTCTGAGAAATTTTTCTATTATAAAAAGTCTCAGATTGTGAGACCTTTTTCCTTCAGAAAATGTATCAGATTCTGAAACTTTTCCTATTTAAGTTTGGAAAAACCAAAGAAAAAATGTGAAAGTGTATTTTTTTTAACATGTTAACTACAATTGCGTAAATTAAATAAAATTTCACTGACGGTTACACGTGTCCCACCAATTGCACTGTGCTACAACAAAAAAAAATGCATTGGATCTCATATAAAAATTCGAGTTGGTTGGAGTCCATGTAATACTCATAGTGTTTTTTGATCACTTCGTGTAGGCCTGTGTTGCAAAACCGAAATTCTTTAATTCAAACTTTAAAAAATTATAATTTTGTGGTTTCGTTGTAACATTTTCTACAAAAAAATAAAAAGATTGAGAATCGGTTCTTCTCCGCCCCATTTGCACCCTCAAATATGTCCTTAGGCCACTAAAAAATAAAGTGTCCTTTTATTTTTCCTGCTCTACAAAATAAAACCAATTCTATGACTATCGGAGGGTGAGGGACTTCTCTTTTCTTTGGTATAATTTATAAACAGCTTTGATTAATCCAAACAACTATAATATTCCGCATTTTCCAGGGTAGAACCCCATAAATTTTATCCTTTTTTCTTTTAGTGTATATTTTGTTTTTCTTTTAATATAAAAATTAAGTCGTTTTCTTTTCGTTTAACTACGCAAAAAAAGAAAGAAGAAAAGGCTACAGATAAGACTTATTTACTAATTATGAAATAAATTGAATTTTCATCCCCTTGTATCCGTTTTTCGTTCGTTTATTCTTTTCTTTTCTTCGTTTCATCATTATTTTGTTTATATTTATATACTTTAACGTACTCTCCTCCTTTAGCGTCCTGGCTATTGTTTCACTCAAAATATATTTTCGTTTTCCTTCAACGTTAAACTTTATCTTTTATCTTTCATTAAAAGCAATTTTGCAATAACAACAAAATTCAACAAAAAAAGTAACGATGGCAGCCAAATAAAAGAAGGACATAATTCCTTTTTATATGCTGGCCACCCTAAAATATATAAATCATGGCTATTTTTTCCATCTTTGCTTCTTTTGATTTTTCGATTGCTGTTGGATTTTTATGTTGTTGATTTTCATGAGCTCTAAAAAGGAGTCAAGATGTTGTAGTTTGTACATTTTTTTCAACAGTATTAAAGAAAATTGCTTTAGTTTTTCTCTTTTTTTTTTGCATTTGTTAAATTCTGTTGTGTTGTTTTACACGTTTATCACAAAATCATGGATGCTATTGTTGATTTATAACTAGAGGAAAAGTAAGAATTTGTTGTGTTTTAATTTTTTCACGATTTTTCCACTGCTTCTGCTGTATAAATAAAATATTTTTGTTATGGCTGTTGCAGATTGTGCGTAAATATTTTTTTTTATATTTTGTCGTTAATACTCTTGTTGTATACGCATTATTATGTTGTTTTTATGTTAAACAATGACTGCAAATGTTAAAATGTATTTTTTTTCTTAATGTAATTGTTGTAGCATTTTATTGACAACTTTAAAAGTAAAAAGGTTAATGTTGTTTGTTTGAAAATTTTAAACCCCAAATGAAAAATTTCTGTGTGCTGGTTTTTCAAACTCTTTTTTCATTTGTAGATTATTAAATTCTCTAGTACTTACCGTGGCCATTTTTAAAATTTTGACATAATTATGTTTTTAATGAAAGAAGAAAAGTAAGTTTTTTTTATTTTTAACAAACAAAAATCAATATTTTTCAAAAAAATGGACACGGTAAACACTGGAGAATTTTATAATCTACTAATCAAAAAAAATTTCTTCAAAATCGGTTCAGTAGTTTTTGCTGCTATAGAAAAAAGCTATGCTGCCATAACCCAGATTTATTTTTTCTGGATAACAACAAAAAGACTATCCTGTTGATTTTAAGCAAAATGAAAGTTTTGTAACCCTTTGTTGTTGATTATTAAAAAGTTGTTAAATTACTTCGCTCATTTTCCATTCTCATCTCCCCACAAATATCTATAAACAAAACAACAATAACTTCTCATCACGTGCACAACACAGAAGACAAACTACAAGAACTATTACATAAAAAATAATAAAACTTGTTTAATGAAATTATTTGTTTTATTTTTGTATATGGATACAGTTTCTGTGTGCAATTAGTATAAAGAGCAAGGCAAATTTAATGACAACTGAGTAAAATTATTTAGTTGGGTTTTTTTTTCGTATACCCTTCATCATCAGATGGATGTACACTAGAGTGTCCCTTATTTTAGAAATGTTGGAAATGTTGAGACGGTACCCGCTAATTTTTTTCCATTTAACTTAAAAATAACTCAGGAAAAATTTTACTCCCCTACGACCACGCTTTCCCTACGCGACGGGGCCTTAAAGAGCGGGGCCTTAAAAATCATTTTTCCATACAAACCAAAATTTTTTTTTGATTTTGGTGGGATTAAGCTATCAGCTCTAAAAAATTTTTCTAAAAAAAAAAATTAGAGCCATTGGGGTCCTCCGGTAAAAAAATTTTTACAAATAATATTTTTTTATGAATATATATCATTTAAAGCAACATAGCAACTAAAACCGTTGCTTGTCAAAACTAAAAAAAAATATTTTTAAAAATTTTTTTACCGTAGGACCCCTGCGGGTTTAAATTTTTTTTTTTTTTTTCGAAAAATTTTTTAGAGCTGAAAGCCTTATTCCACCAAAATCAAATTTTTTGTCGAAAATAAGCTAACCAAGCAATATAATAATTAACATAGATGGGACTAATTAATTAAATGGACTAATTAATTGATGGTTTAATTACCATTTAATTGATGTCAATGGTAATGAAATTTTTTTCATTACCATTGGTTATATCAATTGTACCAATTAAATTACTTATCAATTTAATTACTAATGAAAATTAAAAAAAAAATAATTACCATTGGTATGGCATCACTTAAAAAAAAAATAATTACCATTAGTAAAAGTCGTCACAATATTGTCAAAATCGTTAATATTTGGAAATATCTCTTGTTTTTTTGTTATATGGTGTTTTAGTTTTTCACATTTTATAAACCAACCCACACGTTGATTGCCTTTGTATAACACAATATTTGAAATTTTTATTTGCGTTTTGTTTTTTGTCTTTAACATTTT
Source organism: Pegoplata infirma (assembly GCA_963921195.1). NCBI lineage: Eukaryota > Metazoa > Arthropoda > Insecta > Diptera > Anthomyiidae > Pegoplata > Pegoplata infirma. Next base: position 3,766,407 of record OY992540.1, on the reverse strand, counting down.
CATATTTTTTTTTGTAAAAACATACTTTGATGTTGAAATTTATAACTTTTCAAAAAAACAAAAATGTGCAAACCAATGGTTTTGAACCCAATTATAATTGGTGTTTTTCAACAATTGGTGCATTTCATTGCCATTAGTAATTATTTTTTCAATTAAAAAAATTTAATTACCATTAAATGGTAATGATTATTTTTTTTCATTACCATTGATATCAACCAATGGTAATTAAATTTCAATGGTAATGAAAAATTCCCATCTATGATAATTAATAACAAAAAAAATTAAAAATTATAAAAAAAAAAATGTTGGTTTGTATGGAAAAATAATTTTTTAGGCCCCGCTCTTTAAGGCCCCGTCGCGTAGGGAAGGCGTGGTCGTAGGGGCGTAAAATTTTTCCTGAGTTATTTTTAAGTCAAATGGAAAAAAATTAGCGGGTACCGTCTCAACATTTCCAACATTTCCAAAATAAGGGACACTCTAATGTACACAGAAAAAAATAAAAAAAATATTTGAGTAAATTTTTAATACTATTGAGTAAAAAATTACTCAATTTTGCATCAGTAAACGATTTAATAGTATTGAGTAAATTTTTAATAAAAATTTTTAATTGACACAATTAAAAATTTACTCAAAATTTATCTATTTTTTTTTTTAAGTTTAAAAAAGTTTTAAATTTTTTTACAAAAAAAAAAAAACAAAAAACTTGTTTTTTCATATTTTACCAAACATATTTATGTCTCAATAATATAGGAACATTTTATAATAGCCCAGGAAAATAAGGGGTCATCTGCGGAAAATCGGATAAGCTCTCTGAAAATTTGCAGAGATCTTAGTTTCGAATTAACTTTACTAGTAGGGTGCCCAGCTTGTTAAAAAAAGTGTCAAATTTGAGCGCAGTGTTATTGGATTAATTTGATTAATAAAAATTAAGGTTTTATCGTGAGTAGATCGGAGGTACGTAACACCAGATATAAGAAAAATAGTGAAACTACTTTCAAAATAAAAAAAACATTTTTATACCCTACAACCACAGTATGGGAGTATACTCACTTTGTCATTCCGTGTGTAACACATCGAAATAGCGGTCTAGGACCCCATAAAGTATATATATTATTGATCAGTGATCCATTCTAAGACATTCTAGCGATGTCCGTCCGTCTGACCGTCTGTGGAACCCACGATACAGTCCAAAGTAAAAGAGATAGACTCCTGAAGTTTGGCACGAATATGTCATATGGTATTGGGCTGGTTAAGTTTGAATATGGGAAAAATCGGATCAGGGGGAAAAAAGTTCCCCTCTTAAGAACTAAAAAAACCTCTAAAAAAAGCCATATTTTTATGTCAAAAGAAGTTCAAAGACTTGCAGTTGGATCCAGGAAGATTGCCTCCCACCGCCCAAAAAAAAATACGCCCCTGTTTTTTTTTTACGTGTTGGAGGGTATAAAAGATTTGGCACAGCCGAATTTAACACTCTCACTTGTTTTTTTTATGAAATTTAGCAAATTAAATTTGGTTCCCAAAATCTTTACAATAATTAAAAAAATTAAACTAAAATTTTATGCAAAATATATCCTAAAAAAATATGCATTACTAGCAAAATATGCATTTTCGGTAAAATATTCAAAAATATCCATTGTATATCCAAATATCGATGCCATTTTCAAGTAAATTTTTTGATTCGCAAAGATATTTGGTTAATTCTGCACTAAGAAAATTATGTCATTAACTGTTTGTAGGTTATTTTAAAAAGTAATCAGTAAAGTCATTTTAAAAGAAAAATCACATATTTTATAAAGGATTTAATTTTTTTACTGTTTCTGTAGTTTAAAAAAAAATAATTTACTGTATTAAAAACGAATTTTCTGTTACATTTAATTTCGGCAGTAAAAAATTTCTTCTATAGTTTTACTGTTTTTCAATACAAAATAACTGAATATTCACTTGTTTTTTAATGTTTTGGTTAGTCATTAAATTAACATTTAAAATTGACTGTAATGTGCTTTTATTTTAAATGAAAAAAACAGTGGAGTGGTTTTTAAATAAAATTTCATTTGTTTTAAGTGAATATTCAGTGGAATTTACCTACATAATTCTTTGAGTGTGTTATAAGTCTAAGGGCGGATTACTCAATGAAAAGTTAGCTGCTAACTGCCGATTTAACGAAGCCTTATGTCAAAATTTGTATGAAAAAGTTAAATTTAACGGAGAGTTATTTTATAACGGAGCATTGAGTAATCCAGCCTAACAGGAAAAAATATGCATTTGCATAAAAGTCAGTCCTCTCCTTGATTATGATTAATAAACAAATTAGTTATTAATTTAGCAAATCTATTGTTTAAAGATCTTCACATTGAAATTTATTTGCTTATGTTTATTGTTGTATACCCAAATATATTTATGTATGTATGTATGTGTTATATTCATTTTGTCAATTCTTTGTTTGTATTTACTTAAATTATTATGGCTCCTTGTTTGTTAGTATGTATTTGTGTGATTGTGTGTGTGTGTTTGTCTATTTGCATCTGCTGTATTGTAGTCTCATTTTGTGATACATTAGCAATTAGTATAAATTTCAATGTTTAATTGTCAACTTTAGCATGTTTATGAAACCCCAATCCAAAATTTGATATTATAAGTGTACCTTGTACATTAGAGTGACATTTTTTATTTAACTTTTAATTTTATTTCTACTGGACCTAAAAATTATGTGGTTAAAATGTGAGGCCAATCGAATAAAATTAACTTGTGGCGCCCGGCAATGTTCCGATTTGGATCAAACTAAGTTTAGATGAATGTATCAATCTCTGTCAAAAAGTAAACGGAAAGAAATTTTGCGATTTTTTTTTAATTTCTTGAATGTAGAAATTTTGGAAATTTTTTGAAAATTTCAAATGGCGATATCGCGAAAGCAACTCGACCGATTTCAGATATATATTTTTTTTTTAATATTTGTGATACGAATTTCGTATTCAGCATGTCAGCATTAAGAAATAAGTTTTCACAAGATATTTTTCTTTTTAAATTCAAAATTTTCCTGTAAATTTTCCAAAAATCCAAAACTTATTGAAGGGCAGTACTAGATAAAATGATTGAAATTACAATTTTGAGAATTATTTTAAGCAAATTATTGAACGTAGGAAAAAACGCCATTTTAAAAAAATTTCAAATAGCCATATATTGAAAACCGTTCGACCGATTTCAAAAATTATTTAATATTCGTGTTCAAGCGCATCAAAATTACAGATATTTTTTTTAATTTTTTTTTTTTTTTAAATTTTAAGAAATCCAATACTTTGATTGCCAGGCTCCATGGGTTAGTTTAATCCGATTGGCCACAAATTTGTACCACACAAGTTTTTGATCTCATGTCAATTTGCCCGGACATTCAAAATCGAGAAAAAAAACTTTTTTTTCATACAAAAAATGTCTCTCTACTGTACATTAGAGTGACTCAAAAAAAAAAGTTGATGATGTACCCCCCTCAAAATTAACTTTGACATGTTTTATGAAGATTCCCAAAATATTTGGGCTCTAGCGATAATCTCCCGTGAGCTAAACCGCGGCAAAAAAGGGTCCAAAAATGGTATTTTTCATGAATAAAAAAATCAGTAAATTTTTTTTTGTCCAATGAATGACCAAATATGATAGATATTTAGGAATTCTTTGATTCTGCATTAAAACATTTTAAAAATCTAACCACAGACTCGAGATAACGAGATGTTTATGTCAGTTTTTTGATGCTTTTCAATTCGAAATTACTGAAAACTTAAATAACTTTGGTATTTTTTGTCCGATTTTCATTTATAATACATCGTTAGAAAGGTGTTGACCACCTCTTGGGATTTTAGTCAAAAATTAACCCTTAACTGCACTGTCTTACTTTTTTATAACATTTACTTTGACATCATTAAAACTCCATTTTATAACCACAAAAAACGTATCTTTGTGCAGGAAACACGTTTAATTAATATATTTGGCCACAATTAATTTAACCCATGCATGATCAAAATATTTTGGCAAACATTTTTAAAAAAGTTTTTGCGGAAATTATTGAAAGCTAGTTGAAATACTTTAAAAAAATAAAATAAAAAAGGTTTTTGTTTAAATAGACTTGCTTATTAATATCAAATAATTTTAACGCGTAACACTTTCCCGGTGAAATTTTTTTTCGAAATTTGTATGTGCAAATAAATTTTAGAAATTAAATATAAACCAATTTTCTCTTAATCGCATATATTCGTGCAAAACACGCATCTAATAAATAGATCTTAATATTTTTTATTTAACCAATTCATGACCAATTAAAAAAAAAATGTGGACAAAATTTAAGTCCAGTTGTAATACTTAAAAAAAATAATATAATTGATATTTCAATTTATTAAATGCGTTTTTTGCACGAATATATGCGATTAGGACAAAATTTGTTTATATTTTATTTTTAAAATTAATTTTATTTTTAAAATTAATTTCGAAAAAAATTTTGACCGGGAAAGTGTTACACGTAATAATTATTTGATATTAATAACTCGTCTAGATAAACAAAAACCATATTTAATTATATTTTTTTAAAGTATTAAAACTAGCTTTCAATAATATCCGCAAAAACTTTTTGAAAAATGTTTGCCAAAATATTTTGATCATGCATGGGTTAAATTATTTGTGGCCAAAAATATTAATTAAACGTGTTTCCTGCACAAAGATATGCATTTTGTGGTTATAAAATGGTTTTTTAATGATGTCGAAGTAAATGTTATAAAAAAGAAAGACAGTGTGGTTAAGGGTTAATTTTTGACTAAAATAAACAAAACCTTATTTAATTTTATTTTTTTTTTAAGTATTTTAACTAGCTTTCAATAATTTCCGCAAAAACTTTTTTGAAAATGTTTGCCAAAATATTTTGATCATGCATGGGTTAAATTATTTGTGGCCAAATATATTAATTAAACGTGTTTCCTGCACAAAGATACGCTTTTTGTGGTTATAAAATGAGTTTTTAATGATGTCGAAGTAATTGATATAAAAAAGTAAGACAGTGCAGTTAAGGGTTAATTTTTGACTAAAATCCCAAGCGGTGGTCAACACCTTTCTAACGATGTATTATAAATGAAAATCGGACAAAAAATACCAAAGTTATTTAAGTTTTCAGTAATTTCGAATTAAAAAGCATCAAAAAACTGACATAAACATCTCGTTATCTCGAGTCTGTGGTTAGATTTTTAAAATGTTTTAATGCAGAATCAAAGAATTCCTAAATATCTATCATATTTGGTCATTCATTGGACAAAAAAAAATTTACAGATTTTTTTATTCATGAAAAATACCATTTTTGGACCCTTTTTTGCCGCGGTTTAGCTCACGGGAGATTATCGCTAGAGCCCAAATATTTTGGGAATCTTCATAAAACTTGTCAAAGTTAATTTTGAGGGGGGTACAACTTTAACTTTTTTTTTGCCCATATAAGGTGAGTCGGTCTACTGTACATTAGACCGACTCACCTTATATGGGCAAAAAAAAAGTTAAAGTTGTACCCCCCTCAAAATTAACTTTGACATGTTTTATGAAGATTCCCAAAATATTTGGGCTCTAGCGATAATCTCCCGTGAGCTAAACCGCGACAAAAAGGGGTCCAAAAATGGTATTTTTCATGAATAAAAAATTGAGTAATTTTTTTTTTTGTCCAATGAATGACCAAATATGTTAGATATTTAGGAATTCTTTGATTCTGCGTTAAAACATTTTAAAAATCTAACCACAGACTCGAGATAACGAGATGTTTATGTCAGATTTTTGATGCTTTTTAATTCGATTTTACTGAAAACTTAAATAACTTTGGTATTTTTTGCCCGATTTTCACTTCTAATACATCGTTAGAAAGGTGTTGATCACCGCTTGGGATTTCAGTCAAAAATTAACCCTTAACTGCACTGTCTTACTTTTTTATAACATTTACTTTGACATCATTAAAAAAACATTTTATAACCACAAAAAGCGTATCTTTGTGCAGGAAACGCGTTTAATTAATAAATTTGGCCAAAATTAATTTAACCCATGCATGATCAAAATATTTTGGCAAACATTTTTAAAAAAGTTTTTGGGGAAATTATTGAAAGCTAATTGTAATACTTAAAAAAAATAAAATAAAAAATGTTTTTGTTTATCTAGATGTGCTTTTTAATGTCAAATAATTATTACGTGTAACACTTTCCCGGTTAATTTTTTTTTACGGAATTTGTATGTGCAAATAAATTTTAGAAATAAAATATAAACTAATTTTCTCTTAATCGCATATATTCGTGCAAAAAGCGCATCTAATAAATAAATCTTAATACTTTTTATTTAACCCATTCATGACCAATTAAAAAAAAATGTGGAAAGAATTTAATTCCAGTTGTAATACTTAAAAAAAATAATATAATTGATATTTTTGACACATTTGCTTATTTATATCCAATATACCCTTAGCAGCAATAGTAAAATATTTTGAAAACCCAAACTGCAGATTATTTTGAGATCCTCAAAATATTAACTGCTGCATAACGTTGCATTTCGTCGGTAATCTGGACGAACAAAAAGCATTTTAGTGTATATTATTCAGAACTATCGAATTAATTTTTTTGCAACTATATGCCAACCCCAAATATTTTAAATAAGCAAATGTGTCAAAAAAAAAAAATATCAATTATATTATTTTTTTTTTTTAGTATTACAACTGGACTAAAATTTTTTCAACTTTTTTTTTATTTGTTCATAAATGGGTTAAATAAAAAATATTAAGATCTATTTATTAGATGCGTTTTTTGCACGAATATATGCGATTAAGAGAAAATTGGTTTATATTTTATTTCTAAAATTTATTTGCATATACAAATTCCGAAAAAAAAATTATCGGGAAAGTGTTATACGTAATAATTATTTGATATTAATAAGCACGTCTAGATAAACAAAAAAATATTTATTTTATTTTTTTAAAGTATTACAACTAGCTTTCAATAATTTCCGCAAAAACTTTTTTAAAAATGTTTGCCAAAACATTTTGATCATGCATGGGTTAAATTTATTGTGGCCAAATTTATTAATTAAACGTGTTTACTGCACAAAGATATGCTTTTTGTGGTTATAAAATGGTTTTTTAATCATGTCAAAGTAAATGTTATAAAAAAGTAAGACAGTGCAGTTAAGGGTTATTTTTTGACTAAAATCCCAAGCGGTGGTCAACACCTTTCTAACGATGTATTAAAAGTGAAAATCGGGCAAAAAATACCAAAGTTATTTAAGTTTTCTGTAAAATCGAATTGAAAAGCATCAAAAAACTGACATAAACATCTCGATATCTCGAGTCTGAGTTTAGATTTTTAAAATGTTTTAATGCAGAATCAAAGAATTCCTAAATATCTAACATATTTGGTCATTCATTTGACAAAAAAAAATTTACTGAATTTTTTATTCATGAAAAATACCACTTTTGGACCCTTTTTTAACGCGGTTTAGCTCACGGGAGATTATCGCTAGAGCCCAAATATTTTGGGAATCTTCATAAAACATGTCAAAGTTAATTTTGAGGGGGGTACATCATCAACTTTTTTTTTTTGAGTCACTCTACTGTACATATGTAAATTAATGAATTAATCCTCATACAAAAAATGTCTCTCTACTGTACATATGTAAATTAATGTATTAGCTTGATGGTCAATAAATATTTGAATTGTATCTTAAATAATTTCATATCAGTGAGAAAATAATACATAATGTTTAATTTGTACAACAGGTGTGGAAGAAGATATTATGGTTCTAAAATAAACATTTGTTGCTGATATTTATGAATATTGGGGATTCATTAGTAAGAAATATTAAATAAAAAAAAAGACAAACACAATGTCCTAGGAATGAACAATAAACACATAAAACATACATATTTGCCAATTAAATTCTTAATTAATAAACTACACCTTTTCCAATTGAAATTCAGAAAAGATCAATTGTAATTCAGAAATCACAATTGAAATTCAGAAATCCCAATTGAAATTCAGAATAGCCCAATTGAAATTCAGAAATCATAATTGAAATTCAGAAAAGCCCAATTGAAATTCAGAAATCACAATTGAAATTCAGAAAAGCCCAATTGAAATTCAGAAATCACAATTGAAATTCAGAAAAGCACAATTGAAATTCAGAAAAGATCAATTGAAATTCAGAAAAGCCCAATTGAAATTCAGAAAAGCACAATTGAAATTCAGAAAAGCCCAATTGAAATTCAGAAAAGAACAATTGAAATTCAGAAAACCCCAATTGAAATTCAGAAAAGCACAATTGAAATTCAGAAAATCACAATTGAAATTCAGAAATCGTAATTGAAATTCAGAAAAGCCCAATTGAAATTCAGAAAAGCACAATTGAAATTCAGAAATGTCCAATTGAAATTCAGAAAAGCATAATTGAAATTCAGAAATCGTAATTGAAATTCAGAAATCGTAATTGAAATTCAGAAAAGCCCAATTGAAATTCAGAAAATCACAATTGAAATTCAGAAAATCACAATTGAAATTCAGAAAAGCCCAATTGAAATTCAGAAAAGCACAATTGAAATTCAGAAAAGCCCAATTGAAATTCAGAAAAGCACAATTGAAATTCAGAAAAGCACAATTGAAATTCAGAAAATCACAATTGAAATTCAGAAAATCACAATTGAAATTCAGAAAAGCACAATTGAAATTCAGAAAATCACAATTGAAATTCAGAATAGCCCAATTGAAATTCAGAAAATCACAATTGAAATTCAGAAAAGCCCAATTGAAATTCAGAAAATCACAATTGAAATTCAGAAAAGCCCAATTGAAATTCAGAAATCGTAATTGAAATTCAGAAAAGCCCAATTGAAATTCAGAAAAGCACAATTGAAATTCAGAAAAGCACAATTGAAATTCAGAAAAGCCCAATTGAAATTCAGAAAAGACCAATTGAAATTCAGAAATCGTAATTGAAATTCAGAAAAGCCCAATTGAAATTCAGAAAATCACAATTGAAATTCAGAAAATCACAATTGAAATTCAGAAAAGCCCAATTGAAATTCAGAAAAGCACAATTGAAATTCAGAAAAGTACAATTGAAATTCAGAAAATCACAATTGAAATTCAGAAAATCACAATTGAAATTCAGAAAAGCCCAATTGAAATTCAGAAAATCACAATTGAAATTCAGAAAATCACAATTGAAATTCAGAAAATTACAATTGAAATTCAGAAATCACAATTGAAATTCAGAAAAGCCCAATTGAAATTCAGAAATCACAATTGAAATTCAGAAAATGTAAACAAACCAATTGTGAGTCACCACTACATATACACATTAAACAAATGCTGTACAACTATGAGAGTATTTAACTTTATTCTCTTGCTACGTATTGTAGGGAGCAGACAGACAATAATACACTCATAGAATGTTGTAGGTAAAATTTAGTTTAACAGAATTTTTATTATTTTTTGTAAATTAATTAATATAGTGAACAAAAATATTTACTCTACCTTGACAAATGCATTAATGAAAAATTAGTTTTAAAGAAAAATAATAAAAAGTCAGTTTCACTTAATGTTACCTTAAGCATTTTATGAGTGTATTGTCTGTCTGCTCTCTACAATACGTAGCAAGAGAATAAAGTTAGATACTCTCATATACACATTTCTGTACTGCATTTGCATAATGTGTCTATGTTTGTAGTGGTGACTAATAATTGGTTTGTTTACATTTTCTGAATTTCAATTGTGATTTCTGAATTTCAATTGGGCTTTTCTGAATTTCAATTGTGATTTTCTGAATTTCAATTGATCTTTTCTGAATTTCAATTGTGTTTTTCTGAATTTCAATTGGGTTTTTCTGAATTTCAATTGTGATTTTCTGAATTTCAATTGTGATTTTCTGAATTTCAATTGTGCTTTTCTGAATTTCAATTGTGCTTTTCTGAATTTCAGTTGGGCTTTTCTGAATTTCAATTGTGATTTTCTGAATTTCAATTGATCTTTTCTGAATTTCAATTGTGTTTTTCTGAATTTCAATTGGGTTTTTCTGAATTTCAATTGTGATTTTCTGAATTTCAATTGTGATTTTCTGAATTTCAATTGTGCTTTTCTGAATTTCAATTGTGCTTTTCTGAATTTCAATTGGGCTTTTCTGAATTTCAATTGTGATTTTCTGAATTTCAATTGTGATTTTCTGAATTTCAATTGGGCTTTTCTGAATTTCAATTACGATTTCTGAATTTCAATTGGTCTTTTCTGAATTTCAATTGGGCTTTTCTGAATTTCAATTGTGCTTTTCTGAATTTCAATTGCGCTTTTCTGAATTTCAATTGGGCTTTTCTGAATTTCAATTACGATTTCTGAATTTCAATTGGGCTTTTCTGAATTTCAATTGTGATTTTCTGAATTTCAATTGGGCTTTTCTGAATTTCAATTGTGATTTTCTGAATTTCAATTGGGCTATTCTGAATTTCAATTGTGATTTTCTGAATTTCAATTGTGCTTTTCTGAATTTCAATTGTGATTTTCTGAATTTCAATTGTGATTTTCTGAATTTCAATTGTGCTTTTCTGAATTTCAATTGTGCTTTTCTGAATTTCAATTGGGCTTTTCTGAATTTCAATTGTGATTTTCTGAATTTCAATTGTGATTTTCTGAATTTCAATTGGGCTTTTCTGAATTTCAATTACGATTTCTGAATTTCAATTACGATTTCTGAATTTCAATTATGCTTTTCTGAATTTCAATTGGGCATTTCTGAATTTCAATTGTGCTTTTCTGAATTTCAATTGGGCTTTTCTGAATTTCAATTACGATTTCTGAATTTCAATTGTGCTTTTCTGAATTTCAATTGTGCTTTTCTGAATTTCAATTGGGGTTTTCTGAATTTCAATTGTGCTTTTCTGAATTTCAATTGGGCTTTTCTGAATTTCAATTGTGCTTTTCTGAATTTCAATTGGGCTTTTCTGAATTTCAATTGATCTTTTCTGAATTTCAATTGTGCTTTTCTGAATTTCAATTGTGATTTCTGAATTTCAATTGGGCTTTTCTGAATTTCAATTGTGATTTCTGAATTTCAATTGGGCTTTTCTGAATTTCAATTGTGATTTCTGAATTTCAATTGGGCTTTTCTGAATTTCAATTACGATTTCTGAATTTCAATTGTGCTTTTCTGAATTTCAATTGAGATTTCTGAATTACAATTGATCTTTTCTGAATTTCAATTGGAAAAGGTGTATATAAATGCCTTAAGATATAAACATGTATTTATTTAGAAAAAATTGAAACATGTCATTTTTAGTTTAAAAATAAATAAGTTTCTTTTTCTAAAGCCTAAAGGTATACTGCAAATTTATGTTTTAAGTATTTGGTAAAATATATGTTTTGTTTTAAACAGGTCACAAAATCTACACCATTTACAGATGTTAAGTCGAAATTTCATTTGTTTTTCCAGTTGTAATTCGAAAAAGATTAATTATAATTCAAAAAAGCTCTAGTGTAAAAAAAAATAACTTAAGAAAATTCCAATTCCAAATACAAATTCGAAAAACATCAATTGAAACTCATTGTCAGTTAATATATTTTTTTGAGTAACAACGAAGTTTTCAAGTGGAGTCTTTGAATTACATGTGTAAATGGTGTAGATTTTGTGATTAAAAACCAAGAACAATCAGTTGAGAGATAATCTTCATTTAAAAAAAATATATATAATTTTAGTCGCATAACATAATTTTTCTTTAATTTTCACTAAAGTACATTTTCTCTTTTTTATTTTATTTAACATGAATTGTTAACGATTTTCTTAAAATCACTTTTTTTTATCCGCTTAAATTCATTTTATATTCATAGCATACATTTTGGCTGAATTTACTAAAATAAAACGAAACTGCATCATGATTATTCTCTTTACTTAGTTTTATTTTGCAGGACAAAATATTTATTATAGCAAATAAATATTTTTTTTATCCCTTATGAGTAAACAACTATATTTTTTTTTTGAATTTTTGTTTTTCTATGGTCCACTAAGCTTATTTACAGCAGTACAGAGATGGGTAAGTGACGGATCGGAGAATCTAAATCACGTGCAAGTGATAAAAAGAAGTGCGATACTTCTTTATGAGTTCATTGTTATGAGTTCCTTAAATTATGCTACAATAAAAATAAAAAAATGTTGCATACCTTAAGGCCTGCTGTTTACATGCTTCAAAATCACATTTTTAGTATTCATGTAATTTTAAGCTCATTCTACCATCTCTATTTAAGTACTTTTTTTTTAAAAAAATCTCCGAAATAACTTTTTTTATGTCAATATATTTATTTTTTTGCTTTGTAATACTGCAACATTTGTCTTTGATATCTTGTATAAACATTGTACAAGTTAAATGACAAAGTAAAATTCTTAAATTGTTGCAAGTAAAATACGAAAAAAAACAACAAACTAAAATAGCAAAGTCACACAGGAAACAAAACAAAAAAAATATATTAAAAAATAAAAAATTCCAGCTGGATATCGAAAAAGTTTATTTCCATAGAAAAGTTTATCAAAAGCAAAATATGCACGTAAAAAAAGCATTTAAGTTAAACTATTTTGTTAAAAATCATTGTGTTGGGAACTAGTCATGCATGTTAAAGCTTTTTTTTAAAGTTTATATCATTTTTGATATTATAAATAGTTGTTACGAGTATTACATTTATAAGTTTTTATCAAAAAAAAAAAAATTTTTTTTGGAGTGTTAAGAAACAAAAGACGGATATTCATTATGTTGGCACAATCTTTTTTTATACCACTGACAAGGGAAGTCTCCCCTATTGTCACCAAACATTTTAGTATATTTTTGTTAATAAGTCTATTAATATTTTCGTTTTGATACCAAATATGCCCATGTTTTTCGTAAAAAACTGTAAATTGTAAAAAACTGAAAAAGGTCAACTTCCCCCTATACAAATCAAGGGCCTCCTAAAAATTAGTTTGGGCCGCTAAAAAAAATACGTGTTTAATAAATTGTTGTTTTGCACAACGTATCCAAATTTCATGAAGATCTGAGGGAGAGTTCCCTTGTGAATCGAACGATTTTAGACATTTTCTGAAACAGTTTTTCTAAAATCTCGTAATAAACATTTTTCCTTTAATCCTTAAAGTATACCACCATTTTTTTATACAAAACCTCAAACATCGATAAATCCAACTTTCTCTGTCAACTGCAATTTGTTCATTCGTAAATAATATCAAAACAATTTCATTTGAAAATAAAAAATAATTTAAATTTAATACTTATTAAAAGTATAATTAAACGATTTTCGATGTTTCCATTTCGATAATCCTGGAGAGTTGCCAGATCAGTAAATTGTCGGGGCAACTCTTCCTGGATTCTCCATTCTAACCATTCGTGCAGTCCTTTTTTTTATTTTTTTTTTATTTTAGAATTCATTTATTTTCAAAAAAAATACATTACAATGGATGTGCCTCTGCGCCTTGAAGGCATTTTTTTTAGTCATGAAAAGCTTCTTTATGAACAGCAACTTCGTGTTAAAAATATTTCGGCTACTCGAACAGTAAGAGCCTTCGGTCGTTTGTCAAAAGAGTCAAGATAAGTTCAGTTCTTCTATCCCGACTCTTTTAAAGACAACCAAGTGTTCACTGTATGGCTTGTTAAAGCTAACCTGTTGGCTGGTCTTTTTGCAAGAAATTTTTTCTTGCCAGAAAGCAATCTATCACTTCCCGAACTCATGAGGGTATCCCATACTATGTCCAGGTTTTTTTTCCGAGCTCGTGCAGTTAAACAGGCCCTTGCGGATCTTAACGTAAATAAGTCACCGAATGATATACCAGCACTTTTGCTGAAACATTGTGCTAAGATGTTGGCGCGTCCGCTGGCTAACCTTTTTATCTTGTCTTAACGTGCGGGAATATTTCCATTATGTTGGGATGTTGCCAATCCAATTCCTAAAAAGTTTGCGGCTAATAACCCTGGTAATTACCGCCCAATCGCAATATGCTCAGTGCTTTCGAAGGTGATGGAGAGCATGGTAAAATGTCATCTTGTTAGGTATCTAGAGGCTAACTTACTTTTAAATGATCGACCGTTTTGGAGAACTCGTTCTACTGGGGATCTGTTGGCGTTCTTTTCGGAACATTGAAGTCATTCAATCCACCATTTTGGTGGCAGAATGGTGGTTGCTTTGGATATTTTCAAGGCGTTAGATTGTGTGTGGCATGGCGCGCTCATATCTAAGCTTAATGCCTTCGGTGTCGGTAATGACTGCCCTCGTTTTATTTCGGGTTTCCTCAGAAATCATTCTGAACGTGTTGTTATAAATGTGGTCTTATCAAATGAGTTTCAGCTTCAATCAGGGGTTCCGTAACGGTCTGTTCTTTCTTCTACCCTTTTTCTTATTTTTCTTGTAAGACCTTTTAACAGCACACTTAGAAAATTATTGCAGTTACTACATGACGGTCATTTGTGTAGTAAGTAGTAGTTGTTGTTTTCAACTACAAATTCAGTTGTTTTTGTATGAAAAATCTCAAACAACTATTTATTGTAGTCGTTTTAAAAAATAAATACAAAAAATTACTACATTGTAGTAACAGTTGTTTTATGTAGTTGTTTTTAGTCTATAAAAAACCTTATAACTTTTTAGAAATTTTTAGAAAAACGGATGTATTAAACTAGTTGGAAGTGCCAGATGCGGCAGGAATTATTTCCAAATAATTTTAACCGTTTTTGACGTTTAGAAGAAAATTAAGATAATTTAAGTTACAGTAAAACCCACTGTAATTTGAAGTAGTTTTTACCGTTTTTTTATAGTTGTTAATCAATAGTTAAAAACAACAACAATTTTTGGTTGATTTTAAAGTAAAATGTAGTGGACGCCTAAACAACAACAAATGTAGTAGTTGTAACTGTCTTTTGTAGTGGAATCTAAAGTCCTAATTTTTTGAGTGCAGCAATTGTCTTTAATTTTCCTTTGATCGTAGGCCAACCGTGGTTGAGGGCAAAAGCAGGTTATGAATGACCACTTAATCAAGATCAGTTGTCAATCTTTGAGTGTGGTCTTGCGAATGGCATGGACATGCAAATTCAATGTGATGTCCGTTTTACTAAGCACGTTTTTCAAGTGTCGAAAGAAGGATTCAAGTGTCTCGGTTTTTTTAAACCGGTTTAAGAAGTACCTCACCTCACCCGATCTCCTCACAATTTATACCTCCAACGTCCGAACGAAAATGAAATACAACTCCCATATATGGGCAGAGGCTTCAAAGTATATATTAAAGCTATTGTACCGTGTGAAAAAAGGGGGCGTTGATCCAACTCTACAGACGTTGATTCAAGTTTATAGACTCATTGGAGCATCGTCGGAATGTGGGTTGTGCATTTCCGTTCTATCGATATTACCATGGAAGTGTTCTGCTTAGATAAGTCAAATTATCCCTATAAACCGAGTTTTTGTTTGCAACACTCGGTTGTCTAGTAGATCACATTCGTTTGTTGTCGATTGCCCAGTTGTCCAGTCGCACAGATCATTATAGATAAGGTTCGTCCCGCAAAAGTCTTCTCAGTTTCTTTTAATGTAGATAAATTCAAGTCAAATATCCACAAACACTACACCCTCTTTCTTCCTCCTCATTACCTATTTTCCCGGGGCATCTCCAGAGTGTTGGTTCAACGTTAAAAAAAACGGGTTTCGATGTTTTGTGTGAAAAAGAAATGCATGCTTTTAGGCTCGGAGATAAATTTATATTACGTATGATTTTCGTCAGTTTTAGAAATATTTCTTACGCGAAAGTTGACCTTTATCAGTTTTTTAAGATTTACCAATACCTAATCAAAATTAACATAGACGTGTTTGGTATCAAATTAAAGGTATTTAAAAGACCTATTGGTCGCACTAGGGAGACTTCCATTGTAAGATAGATGTATTACTTCTGATTAATTTTTATTAAAAAATAAAAAAAATTTTATTCTACCTTTAAAATATTATATTTTAAGGATGTTTATTCTAGCTCGAGGTCATTATTTTCTTTACTAATTAAAAACATGATATTCTCATAGCATAATATTCAAGAAAATTATTTTTTGTTTTAAATTTATTTATGTTGGTCATTTTTGCAAGACTTAATCGACACGTGTTTCAGAATTTGTCAAATTCCATTGTCAAGATTATTATTTATTGACAATCGTTGCATTATTAGTATGGTACAATTTCTTCGTCTTTCTAATTCTCATTGTGAATAGAGGCGAATATGTATTAATATTTTAGTTTGTGCACAAACGATTTGTCATTTGACTCGTTTGCTACTTTGTAGTAAATCGTTTCTATTTTTTGCTAAATAATCTTGACAATGTAATTTGACAAATTCCGAAACACGTGTCGATTAAGTCTTGCAAAAATGACCAACATAAATAAATTTAAAACAAAAAATAATTTTCTTGAAAATTATGCTATGAGAATATCATGGTTTTAATTAGTAAAGAAAATAATGACCTCGAGCCAGAAACAACATTCTCAAAATATAGATGTTTTATATTTTTTTACCGTACAAGAATAAAATATTTTATATCTGAATCACAAAGAATCCTGATAATGTTAATTGAAAAATTCTCGAAACGATCGACAAATCAATCCTAAAAATTGGGAGAATATTTTAAGAGAGAAAGTAGAGTAAACATTATTACTTGTTATGTCAATTTACTATGGGGAAAATAAATGACCTCGAACTAGAATAAACTCAATTTCATAAAATTGGTATTATTATATTAATTATGGATTCGTTAGCAATAGAAAATTCGATATGACTCGAATTATAAGCTATAATGTAGTTGACCCAGGGACGGGAATTTTATCTTTTATATGTTTATTTGTCTGCTTTAATTTTTTGTTTCACTATATGTGCAACTCATACATACAATTAATGAAATAATTGTTTATTTTGTATATACTTTAAAATTATAAATAAATTTATCTCGATGTGTTGTATGTAGTATTTACACTTGTATGTGTGTATATTTAATATTATTATGCCATGATGGTCGTCATTTTAGTATAAATGGTTAATATACACACACTCATTGAAGGATTATGCTAATTTTTTATTTTTAAATGGCTTGTTTGTTTTTTTTTTTTGTTATTTTTAATTTTCCTGTGTTTAAAAAGGAGAAAGATTTTAATGGACAAACATAATGTTTGCATTAACATTATTAAAATTTAATTAATTTTAAATACATTTTTTTTTTTTTAAATTTAAAAATATGCAATAAATTTCTTTAATTTTAACACCAGAAAAGTATGCTTTAATAATTTTATAAAGAAAATTAAATTATAAATTTTATTTGCCGCAAAACCTCAATAATGGCTTCGGATATTTTATTATTAAAATGTATGTATAGTTTTAGGGATATAAATTGCAGTGAGTGGTTAGTTAAAATATGCTTGTAAAAGAAATAATTTTAATTCTGTTAAGATGTTATGGTTCTTTGAATATACAGAATTTTTAATGTTAATGTATGAATTTTAAAAATTTTAAGAATGTTTGTTTTTTTATCTTAAAGGAATTCTTAATGTATGTTTTTAAATATTTTATTAATCCTCTAAGGTTTTTGGAGTTTGTTGTAAAGAGGATTTCAAAAATATGCGGTCCCTTTTGTGGGGGTAATTTTTTTATTCATTTTTTTGGCAACCCGAAACTTTTCTTTTTCAATTTAACTCTTACTTTTTTGTACACCAATTGTGGAAATCGTGTAGCAATTTTTAATATTTTTTGTAGTATTTTTATCTCCTTTCCGCTGGAGGCGCTGTAGTGTATACATTTTAAACAGTGACTTTTATTTCAAAATTTTTAGGTTGTACATTTTAAGATGAATGTGTACACAAAATCTCTTCAACTATAATGACAGGATATAACAAAAATTTCGTACGAAAATCCGATTTTTATAATGTTTTATATTTTATGTTTTTTATTTTGATTATTTTTTGTCTCATAAATTTTAATTCAAACTAAAATATATTTGCATTTGTACAATATTAATGTAATAACCATTTACATAAAAGTGTCCTGATAATCTAATATTAAAGTTTTTGTTTAATTAAATTTAAATTTTCAAATGCATAGTTTTATCAACATTTGTCAAGTGTCGTTTTACAATTTACATATTCTTATATAACCATCTACATACAAAAATATAAATAAATATTCAACAACATACAAATTTCTATATATTTGTATCAATTCTAAATGTACAAATATTTTATCGATGTTCATAAAATGTAATTTCTGACATGTTGACATTTTACTATAACATATAATTTGCTACAATACTATTTTATGTTTTGTGCATACTTGAAGCATTAGAGAATTATTTCTTTAACTTGATTTTACTGATGAATTTTTTTTTTAATTTTATCATATCAATGAGTTATTTTCTATTTAATTGGACTAGAATAGATGAAAGAAGAAAAAGAAATTTAGGATTAAATTTTTTGATTTTATGAAAATATATTTAAAAAAAAAACAATCAATTCTTTAATACATCTGAGTACACTCGTATAGTTATTAAATTAGAAATTACAGAAATTACAACAATTACTCTATAATTTTAAAGAAATTGATAAAATATTGCATAAATAAATTAAAATTAGTTGTAAGTCTAACCTATAATTTGAAAGGACTGTAAAGAGGATAAATTTGCAAATGACATTATTTCCAAAAATGTCAAAAATCACTAGTTTCCGACTGAATACACCTTTTTTGGACGAAAACGAATGTTTAGCAAAATTTTCACTATTCGGCCGAAAATCGGCTTTCGTATAAAAAAAATAATTTATGTGATAAAAACAAGAAAAGAAGTAAAACTCGGCTTATCGGAATACACAAATGAGGCATTCCACACCAAATCTCCAGCGAAAAAAACATGTGTACCGTAAATTTCTTAATAGGTTGTATGGATAGCTCTAAATGGAGCTAAGAAAATTGCGTTTTTGGTTTTTAAATTTTTCAAAAACTGGGCTTAGGAGGCGTGGTCAAATATTGGAAAATTGGTAAAATTTGTGTCTAGTTTTGCCTTGTTTAAATATTTATCAAATTAAAACGGAATGCACCACAATCTCAAAAATTTACATTCTTTGTATGAGATATATAATTTTCAGAACCCGTTCAGAAATTTGTCATTTTTTTAAAAAGTCAATTTATAAAAAATCCGGCCACTTTTGTTTGTTTTTTTTTTAATTTTTTTTTTTAAGATTAGAAGTTTGTCTATCCACACAAAAAAAATCAAAAATGTGTTTTTCGTTTTTTTTTTCGAGAAAATCGCATTTGAATTTTGAGTTTCATAACAATTTTGTATTTGTTTGGCTTTTCTTGTTTTACCGTAGCGAATGAGGCGACACGAAATAACTCCCACTTGAAATAACTCCCACGAAATAAATCCCACCAATAATAAAATATCCCAGGCAGACAAATACGAACGGGAGAGCGCTGGCAAAGTACTTTTTATGGTCGCTTGAGTGCTGGGAAAGCATCACAGTTTAGTACTCTCCCAGCGTCAAAAATGATAACCACGGTAAACGGTATGCCGTTGCTATTTTAAAGCGCTTTGAAAGTGCTTTAAAAACTAAAAATATGGTACTATTATAGCACTTTTAAGGCGCGTTTAGACGGGAGAGAAAACCCCTAGATTTAAAGTAAAACACAACTCTGTGGTAATATACATTTGACTTTGTGTCAAATCTCATTTCTTTAATACTTGTTTTTGTTTACCATTTTCATAATATTATTATTTGTTTTCGCACATTTAGTCAATAATTTGTAGATTGGAAACCGAATTAAAGTAAATAAAAAATATATAATAAAATTTTATTTGACATTCCAATTTTAAAAGTTACCACAGAGTTGTTTTTTACTTTAAATCTAGGGGAATTCTCTCTCGTTTAATCACGCCTTTAGAACAAAAAAAATGGGACGTATCTAAATTGTATAAGTCCATAAGACACAATTTTTTTTGTGTTTATTTGAATAAAGAAATTTATTAAATTAGGATAAAAAATTGATTGACTAATTTATTAGTAGGGCAAGTACTTTCATGCATCTACGAAAGCAACGAAAATATGTGCCTATAATATGCGTGTAAAACTCCAAAATATGCACTAAAAACTAAAAAATATGCATCTAAAAATTATTGTTTTTACTAAAAAAATATAATTTACCAACATAAATTCGGCTTTGTCAAATACTTTTAGGCCCTCGACAGTTCTTAAAAATGTTTTTTTAAGTGGAAAAAATTTTTAATTAGCAAAATATTTTTTTACTTGAGAAGTTTTTTTATGTTATTTTTTCTAAAAAAAAAAATATTTATTTTTAAAATATTTTTTTTTACTTTTTTCGGAATTTTAACCCAAAGGCAAAAGACCCTAACCCTAAGGCATAATAAAAAAAAAATTTTCCTGTAATAAAAGGTTAAATACGAAAACATTTTTTTACGATTAGTAAAATGTCTTAGAATAGGAACATTTTAAATATGAAACATTTCTCAGAATCTAAAAATTATACTTCCAGAATCCATTTTCATTAAAAAAAATGCATTAGAATATGATTTCGATAAATAAATACATTTTTCTATAAAAAATAGGGGATTGGGTTTGAATTTATCTTAGGAAGTTTTGAAAAAATATTGATGAAATTTAAAAAAGGTCCATTTTATATGAAAATATGCAAAAATATGCATTTATACCAAAATATGCAAAAATATGCAACTACAAATCAATGCCATTTTATTGAAAATTTATTGATTCGGATAGATATTTAATTTATGTTATGTTTACAATGCTGAGTAAAAATATGCATTTTCATGAAAGTACTTGCCCTATTTATTAGGATAAAAAAAAATTTCGACAAACTTTGAAATATTTTCCTGGAAAATTTTGTTTTCCGTTTTCTTTGCATTTTGGAATAAAAAATTTATAAAAATGCTTTTAGGAAAAATTTTTTAAAAGTCCCGAAAAAAAGTGGTGTATTGAACCGAAACGGGTTGTGTTCCAAAGGGATAGGTCCAGTGACATTTCATATCCGAAGTTTAAGACACTTCCTCACGAAAGAAACAGGTGTTTTTATATAAAAGGTGTCAAGTTTGTAATATGTGGGTCATTATGTATAAGTGACATATCATGAGAACCGGCCACTCATTCTGCAGGGAAATAGAAAATATTCCAATTGTTATGAAAATTAATAAATTTTAATAAAAAAATTATATTTTGAACGAATTTAAATAGAAAAACATTGGCAAAGCGCTTGGAAAGCACTTTTTCGAATTCATACTACCTTCTACACAAAAAATTAAGTGCTTTGCCGAGCCTTTTTCTTTGGAACGGTTGGCAGTTTCTGCCTGGGATGTCCCAATTGAGAAAAAAAAATAAGTCCCAACCAAAATAACACCTACAAAATGAAATAAGTGCCAACGAAATAACTCCCATTAATAATGAAAGAAGTCCCAATAAAAAAATTTAGAAATCTCAACAAAAATTAAACAAACAATAAGGGAAAATATATCAGTTAAGTCGAGCACGAGGTTCCTGATCTTACTTTCGGTACTATACAAACAAGTTATAATAACTGCCAAATGCGAAACTTGACAGCTGATTTGTTTTTTTAGAGTTTTTCGAAAACATGCAAAACTACATTGAGTGTTCTATTTGACTTGCTTCGGTTACATTCCAACATCGCGGCGATATTTTGTAACAATTTTTGGTACCAAATTTTCGCATGCGGTCCTTTTTGTGACAAATTTGTATGTTACCGAAAATTTAAAAAAATGTTGTAAAAAGCGCCCCAAGCGAAAATTTGGTTACAAAAATCGCCGCGATTTTTGGTACTAAATTTTCGCATCCGGCGCTTATTGCGACAAATTTATGAGTTACCGAAAATTTTAAAGATTTAATCAGAACATGTTGTATAAAGCGCAGCAGGCGAAAATTTGGTACCCAAAATCGCCGCGATTTTTGGTACCAAATTTTCGTCTCACAAAATTGAGAGTTATTTCATATTATTTCATGTGGGAGTTACTTATTTCGTGTCGCCACGAATGAATATTAAATATTTACATAAATTGTACTGAAATTCAAAATTCAAATGCGATTTTCTCGAAAAAAACGAAAAATACATTTCTAAATTTTTTTGTGTGGATAGACAAACATCTAAACTTAAAAAAAAATTAAAAAGAGTGGCCGAATTTTTGATAAATTTACTTTTTTCAAAAATGGAAAATTTCAGAACGGGATCTGAAAGTTTTCCAAAAAAAAAAAATTAATCGATAGCCCATACAAAACTAAGTATATAAGAATGTATATTTTTTATATTGTGATGCATTCCGTTTGATAAATATTTAAACAAGGCAACTCGACACAAATTTGACAATTTTTCCAATTTTTGACCACGCCTCTTAAGCCCAGTTTTTTTTTTAAATTGAAAAACCAAAAACGCAATTTTCTTAGTTACCTATAGGGACAGAAATTCACGGGACATATGTTTTTCTGTAGCAGGACATTTGGTGTGGAGTGCGTCATATGCACAAGTTTTGCCGGAGCGAAAAAACATGTATAATGTAATTGCTTTCTATACAAGTTAAGTAAAGTATTATTGACATTTTTAAAAAAAGTTTTTAAGTATACCGAAATCATACGCATTTTAATTTTTTTCTTTATGGCCTAAAATTATGCTTTGAAAAATTTCTTAATTTTTATTAGTTTTACCGTGCCAATGGTCTTAACGAACATTATAACCGAGGATAATGCAGGTAGTTTATATTCATAGGATTTTGTAATGTGTTGTCTACATATTGCGAAACATTCGCATAATATGTGGCTCGCTGTTTGAATTTCTTCTATATAAGTCAGCATTAGGACGATATACAAAATTTTAAATTACACAGGCGGTAGTTGGATTTTTTAGTGTTTCGCATTCGTCATATACCCATGTTTTGATTTACATTATGAGAATTAGTGCATTATCTGAATTGTGTGTGTTTTGTTAGAGACAACAGTAGAGATGACATTAAATAAAAGGAATGACTTTATATTTTCCATATTCCCATCTAGTCGCACAAATACTCACACACATTAATAGTAAAAAAACAATTAAAAGTACTCATACATTCACACACATACCGTAAACATAACATATACACTGAAAAAAAAAATCCATGCGTAAAATACACGAATCCTTTTGTTCATTGAAGAAATGTTTCGTATATTATACAAAATAATGGTTGTAAATTTACGGAAGAATTTAATATATGATACGAAAAAAGTTTGTAAAATTAAGTCAGAATTTTGAGGCTGTTTATTCTGGCTCGAGGTCATTATTTTCTTTACTAATTAAAACCATGATATTCTCATAGCATAATTTTCAAGAAAATAATTTTTTCTGTTTTAAATTTATTTATGTTGTTCATTTTTGCAAGACTTAATCGACACGTGTTTCGGAATTTGTCAAGATTCCATTGTCAAGATTATTTAGCAAAAATAGAAACGATTTACTACAAAGTAGCAAACGAGTCTAATGACGTCAGAATTTTGAAAAATAATATGAAAATTATTTGTATTGAAATTGATTGATTCAGTAAAAAGTGTGAAAATTAATTTCGATATTTGCGAAAATAATTTCTTATTTAAAATCTTGTTTTTTTCCAAAAAGCATTTTTTATGTTTTTTTCGCAAAAACTTTTTCCAAAAAATTTTCGTAACTTACACTCAGAGAAGAGTTATGATTGTGGCAACCATAATTTAAAAGCGTCATATTTATCATAATATGTTTAAAGCAATCATAAAATGTTATTTGCAACCATATTATGGTCATAAATTATAATTTTTCAAATATTTGGGATCATAACAGGATTGCTGATGTTATGGTTCCTACAAACAAGTTATGATACAATTTTCAATCATAATATTACGCTCTTAAATTATGAGCGTAGATTAGGTTAGGTTGTAAGTGGCTGCTGACGTTTTACGTCAACACACGTAGACTCTGAGGTCCATTGTGATACCACGGGACCGTAATAGGTTTCCCTACTAGTCCCTGTCGTTAAACCATTTTGAGCTTCTTATAAAACTCCTTAGATGTTGAATTCTGACATCCAGCAAATCAGAAAGATCGTACAGCTCCCTAGATCCCAGTGAAGCAAGTCTCTGACCAGAAAGTGCCGGGCAATGGCAAATAAAGTGTTCGATAGTTTCCAACTCCTCTTCATCCATGCAACTTCGGCAAAAGTCATTCGACGGCACATTTAACCGCTCTGCGTGCTTCCCTACAAGACAGTGTCCGGTAATTATAGAAACCACCGTCGAAATCTCTCCTCTTGGAAGCGATATCAGCTCACTTGTGCGCCCCTGATTAAGAGAAGGCCAAATCAGTCGTGTTGTCTCACACGTCCATCCATTTGCCCATCTTTGATTAGTCTCCGTTGCAGAACAAAGCCGTAGGTTTTGCTTGCAAGTTTCTAGAGGCATACCAACACATTCCAATTCTGTTGGAACCTGTAAGGTAGTTCCTAGGCTTGCAAGCTCATCGGCTTTGCAATTCCCTGGAATGTCTCTGTGCCCTGGGACCCATATGAGTCGTATGTTAAACTGCTTGGCGGCAGTTAAGGGCAGATCTTGTTTTCAGAAACATTGAATCCAGGGACTTGACCGCGGCTTGACTGTCAGTATAGATGTTGACTGCGGTTGTAGACAAGACATTGCAGCTCAACCAGTCAGCCACTTCTTTTATTGCCAGCATCTCTGCCTGGTAAACACTGCAATGATCTGGCAATCTACGAGCCAGGCTCAACCCAAGCTCTTCCGAATAGACTCCAAAGCCCACTTGTTCGTGCAGCCTCGATCCATCTGTGTAAAAATTTATGGTAGCTCCACTAGTAGTGGAATTATGAGCGTAATATTATGATTCTATTTCTTATATGGGTTGAAATTGAAAAATGTAGAAGAAAATTTAATTTCTAAAAATTACAGACATTTCTGGTATTCTCGTACCGGTTCAAACACCCCGGTTGTAGTGTTATCTTCAGTAGGATTTTAAATGTCGGCTTGTTTCGCTAATGCTAATCGTATATCTTCTATGTCAATTTTGTATTAACATCCCAACAGGGATCTAACCTTGGATATTTCTGTCAAAGTCATATCATTAACAATACAGACTGGCAGGCGCGTTAACCCACACAGACACCGCATTGTTACTTAGAATATTGTTTTTGACAAATACTCGTTTTGTGTTCAACCCCTGCTTTGATTTGAATATTATTAGTTTCTACATAGAGAAGTTTAAACATAACCGCAAATCAAATTATATTTTTAGCAATTTCAATTTCACTTTACACTTCATACATCTATCAACTTTTTGAACTTAATTGATTTTCGTAAAATAAACGAATTTTTCGTGTATTTTACAAAAAAAAAAAATAGCTACGGAAAATTTATTTCATAAAAAGTTGCATACATTTTTTTCGGTGTTTCATTTTCAGCAAAAAGGCATTGCAGTCATAAAATAAGAATGCAATCACAGTAAACAACAAAAGACTACGACAGAGACGAGAAAGAGAGAGATAGACCATAGAGTGTCACATACAAAACACAAAAATAAAATTTAATGTTACGTATACGCATAAATTTACGTACACATCGAACCTTTACTACCAAAATATTTTAAGTGCTACAAACATTTTTTTTGTTTTGAGTGGCTCTTTGATACTAGTTTAATAACAAACTTAAACCCTTCAATAAAAAAAAATAAATGTCAAATTACTACAAAAAGTCCCGAAATCCCATTTTACCAATATTTGACAGTTTTCCTTGGTTTTTTACAAAAAATGTTTGATCGAAATTAAAATTTTTCTTTGTACTTTTCAAATTTTTTCGTAAATGTCCCAGTTTCCATGCGAATTTTACAAAAAAAAATCCATACGAATTTTACAAAAAAAAAAAAAAAAAATAGTTAAGCCACAAGAGTTTCTTATAAGTATTATCGCATTAAAAAAGTGGTAAATTTACAATTTGTTTGGTAAAAAACTTGTAAAATTTCAAAAAAGCACGTAATTTTTACTAGAAATTCTCTTAAAATGCTAGGAGATAACACAAAATCTAGTAAAGTCACGAGAAGTCCTTGTAACTTTTATCTGGTCAAAAAAAAAGTTGTAAATTTACAATTTTATTGGTAAAAAGCTTGTAAATTGTAATTTTACAAGCTTTTTACCAATAAAATTTTTATTTTTACTAGTAACTCTCGTAACATACGAGGAAGCAAAAAATTATTTTACGTGTTTTTTTTGGTAATTTTACAAGATTTTTTTTTCGAGTGATGGAATATGCATTTACGCTTAAGATCTTGTTGCAGTTGATTTGCAACAGAATTTTTTTCAAGTTATAAAATTTTGAAAAATAATCGCATAATTGATTTTCATCCAAAAATTTAAATCGAAAATTTTACTATTTACAATATTTTGGCAGTAATGGCGTTAATATTTTACTACGGCACAGTGGGAAATTTAAGTAATCTTAATTTTTTTTTAATTTTTTGCCCATTTGCAATTATTACATTCCATATGAAACACATCAAATTATGGATCTAGAATTACAAATAGAATATATGAGGCATTCCATTTTAAAATTTTTCAAAAACTACACTCACAAAAAAAAGTTTGTAAAATTACAAGCAAAAGGTCTTGTAATTCTATTTTATAAATATTTTTGTCTATTTACAAAAATTCTTGTATTTTTAATAAAACGAAAACTACCGTGCGCTTTGTAATTTTACTATAATATGTTGGTAAATTTATTTAACAATTTTTTTAGGTAAATTAACAAAAAAAATAATTATTTTACAAATTAAAAAAAATTACAAGGTGTTTAGTTGTTTTACACAAGAAAATTGTAATTGTACAACAACATTTTATTTGATAGTATTTAGTCTTTCTACCAAAAAATGTTTTATTACAAACAATTTTTTTTTCAAGATTTTTTAGTTTACAAGGTTTTCAGTATTTTGACACAAAAAAATTTAATTAAACAAAAATTTCTATTGAAAAATAATTATGCAACAATAGGAGACGCAAAAATTTTCTAAGTCCATATTTTGTTAAAAATTATTTTTTATAAATAAAAAATTTCATAAAAAAATTTTGAAAATTTTTTAAGTTCCGGATACAAACATTTTTCAATTGGTTGTAAGCTTTATCAAAAAAATTGAATATCAAGACAATTTTTTGGTAACTTGCTTTAAGTAAAATACCACAATTTTTATATGTTTTTACTATATTATTGTTCTAGTTTTTTTGTTTGTATTTTTACCATTTTTTGGTAATTTTACCATATTTTTTTGGTACTTTTTTTTTAAATCTGGCACTAAAATGTCAATGAAAAGCTGTCAATTATGAAAAATTAAGTTTTTTCTTATTTTATCATGTACTTAAACGTCCAATCTACAATATCCAAAGTTTTTTTATAATTTTTTAAAAATACTTGCTAAAATAATTAAAAATTCGAAAAAAAGGTAATTTTTTTGACTAGTTTTTCTTGAAAATATAAGAAATTTCTTGTGTAGCCTCCTTCGCAATTCTCATATGTTCTACTTAAGAAAAACGAAATTCCGAAAAAAAAAAATAAAAAAGTGCAGTGTTATACTCTAAAAAGTTTGTTAAAAGTGTTCAAGTGAAAAAAAAATCATTTCAGGTTGTTAAAGTGCTACTCCAGCTGCCGAAGAAGGAAAAATAAGATGCACCAATGGAAAAATCCTTTAAATTTACAAAACCAATATGTAAATATACCAAATTTTTTTGTAAATTTACAAAACAAATATGAAAGTTTAGAAAACAAAATTGTATACTTACAGAAAAAGTTGTAATTTTACAAAAATTAAGTAGAAAATACAACACAATATTGTAAATTTACAAATTATTTGGTTAAACTACTGTTTTTACGGCAAAAAAATAAGAAAAAATGGTATATTTACAATAAAAATTGTAAATTTACCACTTTTTACTGTAAATATACAAGTTTTTTGCCATAAAAAACTGTAGTTAAACCAAACAATTTGTAAATTTACAATTTAATTTTTTGATTTTCTACTTTATTTCGTAAATTTACAACTTTTCTTGTAAGTCTACAATAATATTTTACAAAAAAATTGTAAATTTACACTTTCTTTGTTAAATCAATTTACAAATTATCCCCGTAACATTACGGGGATTCTTGCTAGTACATATTTTACAAGACCTGCCCCGTAAAATCACGGGGATTTTATGTCATTTTACAAACTTTTTTTTTTGAGTGTAGGCTTTGAAGGCGTGGTCAAATATTAGAAAAATGGTAAAATTTGTGTCGAGTTGCCTTGTTTAAATATTTATCAAATTAAAATGCACCACAATCTCAAAAACTTACATTCTTGTATAGTTTTGTATGGGCTATCGATTAAAAAATTTTTTTTGGACAATTTTCAGAACCCGTTCTGAAATTTAAATTTTTTAAAAAAAGTCCATTTATCAAAAATCCGGCCACTTTTGTTTTTTTTTTAAGTTTAGATGTTTGTCAATCCACAAAAAAAATCAGACATGTGTTTTTCGTTTTTTTTCGAGAAAATCGCATTTGAATTTTGAAGTTCATAACAATTTAGTAATTTGCTTGTATTTTCTTGTTTCAACATAGTGTATGAGTAATATTTATGCAAGTATTTTTTACTCATTCGCTACGTTGAAACAAGAAAATACAAGCAAATTACAAAATTGTGAAATTTAATATTCAAATCCGATTTTCTCAAAAAAAAAAAACGAAAAACACATGTCTGAATTTTTTCTTAGTTCCATATAGGGCTATCCATACAACCTATTCGGAAATTTACGGTACACATGCTTTTTTTCGCTGGACATTTGGTGTGGAATGCCTCATATAAGTGATGCATGATCCTTTCTACACTAAAAAAAACCTTGCAAAACGACAAAATAATTTTGTAACTTTGTTTGCTACCTCCTATTTGACAACTATTTCTTGTAATTTTACAAGCCTTTTACCAATAATTTTGTAATTTTACAAGTTTTCACCAATAAAATTGTAAATTTAAAAATTTTTTGGCACAGTAAAATTTACAAGGAAATCCCGTGAATTAACTAGAGTTTTTTTTGTAAAAAAACCTTGAAAATTTGTAAAATTACAAAAAAAATTTAAAGTTCCAAAAAAATTTTAAATTTTTATCGAAAATTTTTTGTTAAAAAACAAGGAAATCTCTCCCATTGGTTAAATGGGATTACATGATTAAGTTTTTTTGCTACCTCCTATTTGACAACAATTTCTTGTAATTTTACAAGCTTTTTACCAATAATTTTGTAATTTTACAAGCTTTTTACCAATAAAATTGTAAATTTACAAATTTTTTGACTCGATAAAACTTACAAGGAGGGTTCGTGACTTTACTTGATTTTTTGATACCTCCTATTTTACTAGAATTCCTAGTTAAAATTACTAGGTTTTTCGTAATTTTACAAGATTTTTACAAATAAAATTGTAAATTTACAAATAAAACTTACAAGGAAATCTCGTGAATTCACTAGATTTTTTTTGTAAAAAAAAACTCAGAAATTTGTAAAATTAAAAAAAATGTAAAATTACAAGAAAAAAATACGTAAATTTCGATCGAAAATTGTTTGTTAAAAAACAAGGAAAGCTGCCAAATATTATTAAAATGGGATTACTAGACTTTTTCTAGTAACTTGACAAGTTTTTTTTTTGTGTAGGACTTTCTAGCGATCTCTAAGTAATACGGTACAGACTGACTTCTGACTTTTTCAAATTTCCATTTTTTTTTTATTTTCTAGATTTTTATTTTCTTCAATTGCCTGAGTTTTACAGAAATTTCTCAAATTTTTTAATTTTTTTTTGATTTGCTATAATTTATCGTAGTTTTCAGATTTTCCGGTGTTAGTTGGTAAGGTTGTTTTAAAAGGCAGAGTGAAAAAATTTGTTTTCGATAAAGTTTTTCATTGATTGAATTAAAAATCCTCAACCGTGTCTGCCGAAATCAATAAATTTCTCTAATTGTACAAATCTCTGAGTAATATAAAAATACAATTTATCAACTGATTTGACTGAAACTTAATTTTATTAAACGATTTCATGTAATTTTCAACTTTTACTGAAATTCACCACTGTATTTAAAATATAAATCTACTACTACTGTCCTAAAATATGACTCCTGCATAAAGTTTATTTTTTAACTCAAAGAAACAAAAAAAAATATGAAATAAAGATGAAACAATGATAAAACTGCAACAACAGCAACAAATTCTAAGGAAATTTATATAGTTGACATATATTTAATGATAATTTCTCAGTTTTCAGTTTTCATTTTTCTTTTTCATTCTCTGTTTTTTTTTTTTTTTTTTTTAAGTAAAGACTCAACTTAAAATAATAAAAATGCAAGCATAAACAAAACTTTGTGTTGTGCATTGTGAATGTGTATTTTCAATTAAACGCAGGAAGTTGCTAAGAATTAAATTGTTTTAACTTCCGTTAAAAATGTTTTTTATTTTTTTTTTATTTTTAATTTGTTGTTGTATTTTCCATTTCTTCCTTCTGTAAAACACATTGCAGAAAACTACTCAGGGTTTTGAATTTACGCTAAATAAAAAAAAAATACTTATGTGTAAAATTTTTATTGAAGAAAATAAAGTATTTAAGTTACTCTTTATAAATGCCGGTGGCTTATGATGGCACACATACAAAGAAAGAAACTTGGTTAAGAGCCAAAACAGAACCAGCACGGCACGGTGGAAGATGGAAACAACTATCATATGTGTGTTCAGTAGTAAAAGTTTTTGATACAAAAAAAACTTATTCTGAGAAGTATTACTTTAGCTCGAGATCATAATTTCTTTACTACACCTTTTCCAATTGTATTTCAGAACTTATCAATTGTTTTTCAGAAATTATCAATTGAATTTCAGAATTTATCGATTGTATTTCAGAAATGATCAATTGTATTTCAGAATTTATCAATTGTATTTCAGAAATTATTACCCGAGTAAAAAAAAAAACGATATGACGCAATATATAACTTAATATGGGTTCGTGTCTATTTTGATATAATCTTATACGAAAAATGGTTTCATAAGATTTGATCGAATATTATCTAATAATATCAGTTTATATAACTTTATATAGACTTTGATACGAGTTTTGGTCTAATCCAATGATATAAAATTATATCCAATTATATTAAAATTTATACAATTTTATAAATCGGATGTTTTTTTAGTTTTTAATAAAAAGTTGAAAAATTAAAATAATAAAAATTAATTGTTCTTGAAAAAAACTTAGAAAAATTTCAAAAAAATGGAGACATGTTAAATTTTATATAAACCGCTTAGAAAATATTCTCATAAAAACTTTGTCCTTATAAAAACTTAGAAAAATTTTAAAAGATGGAGTCATATATAATTTTATATAAAACACTTAGAAAATATTTGCGATAAAAAAAATTTTCCTTAAAAAAAACTTAGAAAAAATTTTAAAGATGGAGTCATATAAAATTTTATATAAAACACTTAGAAAATATTCGTGATAAAAAAGTGGTGCTTGCAAAAATCTTAGAAAAATAAAAAAATATGAAGTCATATGAAATTTTATAAAAAACACGTTGCAAGTATTTGCGATAAAAATATGTTCTAGGAAAAAACTTATAAAAATTAAAAAATAATAGAGGCATATAAAATTTTATATAAAACACTTAGAAATTTGGAATGATGCATGGGACCAGATGTTACAACATATAATTATGTATGGCGATATCTTAAAAAAATCGCACATCAAAATTTCCCGAGTAAAAAAATTGATATGACACAATATATAATTTAATATGGGTTCGTGTCTATTTTGATATAAACTTATACGAAAAATGGTTTCATAAGATTTGATCGAACATTATATAATAATATCAGTTTATATAACTTTATATCGACTTTGATACGAGTTTTGGTCTAATCCAATGATATAAAATTATATCCAATTATATTAAAATTTATACAGTTTTAGAAATCGGATGTTTTTTTTAGTTTTTAATAAAAAGTTGAAAAATTAAAATAATAAAAATAAGTTGTTCTTTGAAAAAAACTTAGAAAAATTTCAAAAAATGGAGTCATGTTAAATTTTATATAAAACACTTAGAAAATATTTTCAAAAAAATTTGTCCTTGGAAAAAACTTAGAAAAATTTTAAAAAATGGAGTTATATAAAATTTTATATAAAACACTTAGAAAATATTTTCGATAAAAAAAATGTTCCTTGAAAAAAACTTAGAAAAAATATAAAAGATGGAATCATATAAAATTTTATATAAAACACTTAGAAAATATTCGTGATAAAAAAGTGGTGCTTGGAAAAATCTTAGAAAAATAAAAAAATATGAAGTCATATAATTTTATATAAAACACTTTGAAAATATTAAAAAATAATGGAGGCATATAAAATTTTATATAAAACACTTAGAAATTTAAAATGATGCATGGGACCAGATGTTGCAACATATAGTTATGTATGGCGATATCTTAATAAAATCCCACATAAAAATTTATTATATAAATTTATCTTGCAATACAAAGTGTCACACATGATTATATATTAAATAATATGACTATATAAAAGGATATAAGATCATATTAAATTATTTTTACTCGGGTTATTATATAAATTTATCTCGCAAGACATAGTGTCACACATGATCATATATGAAATAATATGACTATATAAAAGTATATAAGATCATATTAAATTATTTTTACTCGGGTAATTTTATTTCAGAAATAATCAATTGTATTTCAGAAACTAACCTTCAACAAATAATTGAAAATTTCTGAAATACAATTGATAAATTCTGAAATACAATTGATAAATTCTGAACTGATACAACTGATAATTTCTAAAATACAATTGGAAATGGTGTAATCATTACGATGATATTGCTAAAGTAAAAATTTGTTTGTTTGAAATTGATTGGTTTGGTCAATTTGCAAGACTTACTAGACACGTGTTTGAAATAAGATTGAGAACAAATTTTTTGCCGTCCCGGTCAAATTTTTTTAAAAGTATCTTACCGTTCTCAATCTGTTGAAACAATTAAGTTGTTAAAAAAATTTCCGAAAATTTATTATATTTATTGCTGCTAGCGTTTTGTTGTTTTTGTTGCATTGTATGAATATTTTCCGTGTATGCGTCTTTATTGTTACATCCTGTGTTTGCAGAAATTACTTGTTAACTTTTTCGTTTTCGTTTTTCTTTTTTGCATTCTTATTTTATTCTTCAATTTCAGTTATATACTTATTCATGGTTTGTGTACGTGTGCGTGACTGTGGGAGTGTATGTGAAGCTGTGTTTGGTTGTTGAAAAATTTATTCCATTTTAATTAATTCTTAAAAAGTGATCATAAAAATAAAAATTACTACAAAATAAATGTACCGTCTACTACTGCATTCTTCTACTTGTATACAGTTGTGTATGAATAGAATAGCAGCGTTGTTTTTTTCTTTAATAACAAATTTATCGTTTGACATTCGTAGCTTTGACCAATTGTAGACAGATTTCATAAGAAATTGCCATAAGTTGTCCGGGTCGACTTAGATATAAACATTTAAATAACTTCTACCCAGCATCACCTATCAAGTCCATTCATTCATACACAATTTTCTCATAAAGAAACATACATACATTCTGAAGTGCCATGAAATTTCCCCCCTAGCGCCATCTACCGGGTCCATATTTATAAGAAATTTTAATTTTGTTTAACAAATAAATTTTGTTCAGAAAAAAATATTAAAAACACTTATGCCATTTTTCCTTTTTGCCACAGAAATATAACAATTTATTTAATCTAAAGTCGATTTATTAAAAAAAAAAAATTTAAATGTCATTGTTTTGCTAGTATTTAATTTTCGGGTCATATATTAAAAAATGCCTAAAATTCTCTCCTTGTGAGTCGTATGATTTTTTTGTAGGTATATAAATGTTATTTAAAAGCGACAAAAAAACTCTAAAAACTGCTAAATTTATAAATAAATATAAAAATTTATTTAATCTTAAGTCGAGTTATTAAATTAAATCATAAATGTCATAGTTTTGCTGGGATTTTATTTTCGGATATGCTTACAAAATGCCTAAAACTATGCTACAACAAAATCTTACTTTTTTTATAAAAATTTTCGCTTTAAGCTGTGTTCACACCATAAGACTGAGTCGTTTTATTTTAGACGATTTTTTTAAAAAAGTAAGATTTTGCTGTAGCATAATTTCAGGCTTTTTTTTTTACTTTGAGCCAACACTCAGGGGATGCCCCCTATTAATGCAGTGCATTGTGTTGGTGTTAGGAAAATAGGTTATGAGGACAAGGAAAGAGGGAGTAGTGTTTGTGGACGTATAGTTTAAACTTTTCCAAATCGTAGTTGACTGGGAAGATTTCTGCGGGGAGTGAATTCCACATACGACTAGTTCGACTGAGAAACGAATTCTCTCTGTAATGCGTTGTGCGATTCATTGGACTATCGACAACAAACGGATGTGATCTATTGTTTTGACGAGTATTGCGAACGTACACCCGAGTCTCGGGGATAAGTTCACTTATCTCAGCAGAGCACTTACCATGGTAATATCGGTAGAACAATGACGCACAACCCACGTTCCGACGATGCTCCAATGAATCAATAGAGTTGGATACCCTACTGTCATTGATGAGCTTCAACGCATTCCTTTGCACCCGGTCCAAGAACTTCAAAACAGACTTCGAAGCCGCTGCCCAGATATAGGAGTTGTATTCCAACTTCGGCCAGATATAGGCGGTATAAATAGTAAGGAGGTCAGACGGAGTGAAGTAATTTTTGCACCGTTTTAAGAAACCAAGGCACTTGAATGTTTCTTTCGACACTTGAAAAACATGTTGATTCCAGCGAACGTCACATTTTATTTTCATGCCCAGAACATCAAGAGTGTCTGATTCCTCAATATTTATACAGCCCATGGATACAGATGACGTTGATTCCACAGCACAGTGGATCAAATGCTTAATCTAGCGTGCAAGAGAGTATAATTCGACTTTGAGAGCACCTAGAAACATGAAATTTGTAATGCACAAGGAAAATGAGATGAGCTTCTATATAGTCCAAATGTGGGCGGTATTTGAAGGGGCGTGGCACTTATTGAAACATTGTCAGAATAAAATATAGGTAAAGTAGAGCCAATAATAAGTAGAGAAAGTAATTTTTTTTTAAACGTAAAAAAGATTTTTAAACAGTTTAGAACAGAAATATTTTATTTTGAGTAAAAAAAAATTTTTTTACTCATTTCTGTAAAAAAAAAAAATTTTTGAGTGAAATTTTTTTTTGAGTTTACATTTTTTTTGCTTGTAAAATTTTTACTTTGGGTGAAAAAATGTTTGAAAATGTCAAAAATACTCAGCAAAATATTTTTGTGGCTAATCAATGTCATTTAAAGCGTTTAGGTGTATTTTTTTTTAACGTAAATTCAAGGTACTTCAGTCTGAAATTCACGGTTTTTGCTTGCAACTTCTGAACCACTTGACCGATTTGGCTGATATTCAATACCAACCTGACTAGGAAAATTGAAAATATATATGCCAAGCGTCAGCAGCAACAGAGTTGCCGTTTGAAAGTTATCGTGTTTTAAACAGACAGACGGACGGACATCGCTAGATCGACTGAAAAACAAAAACCAGCAAAAACCAGCAGCCAATTTTTTTATTATTTTGGAGCTCAATATCTATTCTTTTGAAATCATGTAAAAACCCTACAGAAGTAATCGGGATTGGTACCTAAATTCATTAACAAAATTCAAGTTTGCTTGAAAAATAATTCCATTGTGGACTCTCTTTTTAATTTACGTTTTTTTTCGAACAACAACACAAATTAGCTTTAAATATACATTCCTTGAGGTTAAAATATAACAAATAATTTGATAAATTGCCTTAATACGGTCGTAAAATAGCAGTTTAAACAATCAACACGTCTACACAAAACTTGAAGAAATTTTTTTATAAAAACTAATTACTCATGTTTGGCTGCCTACTACGATGGTGTTTTTGCAATAAACAAAGAAATTTTATTAGCGTTAAGTAAGGTAGGAATAATGCAATCATATATGCGATACTAATTCAATATTGTAAAAACTTCATTTTACGACCAACTGCGCACCAGATTCAACATTTGGTCCACTGTGCACAGATCGTCTGTGGGTCAAGATACAATATTGGGTCTTGCGAGCATTAAAATCGACCCTAGTCGCCAGACCCCACTCGGAGATTGTAGAAAGGTCATGATTAAGTGTGTCATTCATATTCTGTCTCATGGCCTGAACCTCTACAAGGCTAGGCCTATGATCAAAAGAAAATTAATAACAAATATTACTGTGTATAAACCATACCACTGATTGTGAGTCGTTTTATTTTCGACGATTTTTATAAAAAAAGTAGGATTTTTCTGTAGCATAATTTAAGGCATTTTTAAATGTATTTGCCAACAATTAAATTACCGCAAAACCTTTTTTTTAATAAATCGACTTAAGATTAAATAAATTGTTATACTTGTTTACAAATTTAGCAATATGTTGAGTTTTTTGTCGCTTTTAAGAAACAATCATATATTTACTACCTGCCTAAAATTATGCTTTAAAAAATCTTGCTTTTTCATAAAAATTATCCGACTCAGTGGTATGGTGTAAACATATCTTTAGTGATAACTAGGGATGAGATTTTCATGCACTAAATCGAAAATATGCGCTTACAATATGCGCTAAAAAATCCATTATGCACTAAAACCCCTAAAAATATGCACTAAAAAAATAAAATGTGTACAGTAAAAATCTTGTTTTTATACGAAAAACTTCTTAAAATGCAAAAAATAACGCCGGGCTTAAATATTAAGATTTAAAACTCTATATCAGCAAGACTTTTTTTTAGAAATTTAGGCAATCTATAAAAAAAAATTAAAATGAAAAACAATTTTTTTTCTTATTTACAAAATAAATTTTTATAATTTAAAGTAGTTTTAGAAAAAATAAATTTCGATTTGTGTTTTTGCTCATTTTTATGAAAATATGCAAAAATATGCACTTAAAACCACAAATTGCAAAAAATGCATTTTCACCAAAATATGCAAAAACAAATCGATGCCATTTTAACGTAAGTTTCGTGATTCGGAAAGATAATTGGTCGATATCGTTTTAAGACTATCGACAAATAACATGCATTTGCATGGAAATCACATCCCTGGTGATAACGTAGTATATCTAAATTTAACATTTAAGTACTTATGATTAAATATCATACAAAAATAGTTCTTAATTCATTTTGATAAAAAAATAAGTTTTTTTTTAAAGTCCTTTTTGACAAAATCCAAATTTTGAGGCTTAAAGTGGGGAGAGAAGTTTAAATACGATCGGAAAGATATTTTGCATGTAATTTATCCTTAGGAGAACGACACTTTTGGCGGCTATTAGAATTTGATAAGAGAGAAAAGCTCAAAAACGAGCCATCCTAGTATTTAGCAAATGCCTAAAATTATGCTACAAAAAAATCTAACTTTTTCTAAAAAATCATCAAAAAACACGCAAAATTAAGGGTACAACAAATTCACAACATTGCTAAAAATGCAGTTTTTGCAATTTTTTTGACCGGCTGTGTACACACTATTGAATACTATTACATACACACTACGGGAAAGAAAATGTACAGTATATAAAAATAAAAAGCAAAGAATTCAGATTACATTCCAAATGATTCTGCAGAATGTTTAATGTATTGTTAAAGCTATGTTTACACCATACCACTGAGTCGTATGATTTTTTATGAAAAAGCAATGTTTTTTATAGCATATTTTTAGGCATGTAGTAAATATATGATTGTTATTAAAAATCGACAAAAAACTCTACATTTTGCTAAATTTATAAACAAATATAACAATTTATTCAATCTTAAGTTTATAAATTTAACAATATGTAAAGTTTTTTGTCGTTTTTAAATAACAATCCTATATATATTACATGCCTAAAATTATGCTATACAAAAATCTTGCTTTTTCATGAAAATCATACTACTCAGTGGTATGGTGTAAACATAGCTTAAACCACAGATATTAAAGATTTTTGTAAGAAAATTTTAACAAAAGTTTTCTTTTATTTAAAAGAGATTTTCTTAGTTTTCTTGTAAATATTAAAGAAGCTTTCATACTTCCTAGAATTATTTGAAAGATTGTTCTACATTTTCTATATTTTTGCAATTAATTAGACTTATCTCTAAAGTATAATTTCACAATTGTTGCGTTTTTTTACTTAATTGGATTTATTAAGTACATTTTGTAATCATATTTGAAAATGCTAAAAACTATATAGTGGTTACAAATAAATCACAAAAGATGGCACTACAACTGGCTTTATGATGTGATGCGGTTAGTTATTGTTTACTCCTTAAGATATGCTTTAAGAATATTACAATAGTACTGTATAAAATGTACACACAAACAGGTAGAGTCGTAAATGAGAAAAACCATAGTGCGATTAATATTTAATAGATATACATATTGTATGATAAATTATAAACCAAGTGATTGCAAAACACAGGTTTAGTCAACTTTTTTAAGGTTTAGCCATTGAGTAAATATAGCTATTTATATAAATAGCTTGAATATATTTTTTTAGCTATAAAAATATTTTGATTTTTTGTTGCATACTTTTAGGTTTAGTTGTAAATTATTATTAAAAAGCACTGAGTTTAAAGCACAACTGTTTTTCCCATCTTTAAATCATATCGCTATGGCAAAGTTTATTTTTTAACAAGCGTCTAAAAATATGCTACAAAAGCTGTCTTAAATAGCTAAAAAAAATAAAAAAATAAAAAACAGCTAAGAATTTATATGAAAACAGCAATGCGTTAAACTCACTTACAATTAGCTATAAATCACTTGAAAAATAAAAGAATTCCAAAAAGAATGATGGCCACTAATACAAAGACAAACAAAAAAAAATTGTTGCACACCAAAAGAAGGAATAATAAGGAATATTGGTTTATTTTTAGCAGAAAATCAAGAACACATGTTGTAAAATTGAAAAAAAAAAAAAATGAAAAAATGTAAAGAATCACCCACATGCAAACACATTCATCATAGCTTCGACACACAGACAAACTGAAAAAGGAGCAAAAAATAACAAAAATAGAAAAAACGATATGCGTATCAGCAGACAATGCTGCGAA
Organism: Pegoplata infirma; assembly: GCA_963921195.1. Classification (NCBI taxonomy): domain Eukaryota; kingdom Metazoa; phylum Arthropoda; class Insecta; order Diptera; family Anthomyiidae; genus Pegoplata; species Pegoplata infirma. The sequence continues at coordinate 3,727,128 of OY992540.1, read as the reverse complement.
TATATCAATGTGTGTGTATTAAGGTGATTCAAAAATTTAAAAATAGGAAATCAAGTACACTAAAAGAAAAAAATCATAATTACTATAAAAAAGCTATTTGCAGTGAATAAGGCAACAGAAAACTAGCATTTATGAATTTATTTTGAGGCCTAAAACTATGCAACAACATATTTGATACAGTAGTCAGAAATAAAATATATCTTGATTTAAAATTTGATTTTAAACAATGAAGAATTATGAAGAATTGTCCGGATTTACTTTTCTTGAAGGTTTTGGGATGTGTTACTTCAATCAAAAACATTTGCTTTCTTTTACGATACTCTTATTTTGTATGGCATAGTTTTAGGCCCAAAAAAAAATTATAAATGCTAGTTTTCTGTTGCCCTAGCAATGAAGGTCAACTTGAACGTACGGTTTTTCAATATTTCTATATGCCTAAAATTATGCTTTTTGTTTTAATGTTTTAGTTTTGTAAAAGAAACATATGAAAAGCTTGCATTTATCAAAGCATAATTTTAGGCAATAAGAAAAACTAAAAAATCGCACGTTCGGGTAGAGTTTCGATCGCTATAGACTCCGATAATAAGCCCCCAGTCCTAAAAACAAATAAAGTCTTAAATATAATTTTTTTTTGCGTTTTTGAGTAACGAATTTCAGTTAAAAATGATGTTAGAAAAACAAAAATTTTTAATCCCGTACACAAATTTGTTTTTTTGGAAAAAAATTCTTTAATAATAAAAAAAAATGTTTGCACTCAAAATATTTTGTAGGCTAAAACAACTGAAAAACATATTTAAAACAAGTGATAAAACATTTGAAAACCATCCCAGTAATTATTCATTTGTTTTAACAAACATCAACATTTATTTTTTACTGTTAATAAAGTTTTCTAAAGTAAATAACAACAAATTCGAAAATTACCTACGAAAACATTAAAAATTAATGATTATTGTGTTATTTTAATAAAATTGTGGGGAATCGATCCCGCAATCAACTACATTCTGGCCAGACACTACCCATCGTGCCAAAGTCACGTGATACAAACATGTTTTTATATTTCTAAAAATAACACAGGGCAACACTTTTTTTTGCCTCGGTTCTGATAGCTAATTTTGGGTATTAGGGGTACGCTGATTTCAAATCTGCACTCAAAAAAAAAACCTTGTAAAGTTACCAAAAAATCTCGTGATTTTACGAGGCTATTCTCGTAAAGTAGGAGGTAGGTAAAATTTTGAATGCGCCAAAAATTGGTAAAATAACCAATTTTATTGGTAAAAATATTGTTTTAAAACCGGAGAAATAAAAAAAAATGGTAAATATGTTTAAAAAAATGGTAAATTTACAAACCAAAATGGTAAATTTACAAAAAAAAAATAGTAATATAAAAAAAATTGTAAATAAAAAAAAAATTGTTAATTTACCAAAAAATTGTTTAAATTTTACCAATTTTTGGTAGTGATAATTTTTAAGCCACAAAAATTATAAAAAAATTGGTAAATTTACAAGAAAAATTAAAAATTTTTTTCAATTGTTGTAGGTGTTTGTTTGGCTTAAGGTCATAAAAAATTATAAATAAAAAATCTGCAAAATTTTTGTATTTTTAATTTTGTTTCTTTATTTTTCCTTCCGATATTTCGACCGATCATCGATGGTCATCATCAGGGTCTACAAAATACACATATATTTAACGTTTAAATTTTATAACATAAAACACAAAATAACATTTATGAATACATACATTTAAAACACTGTAATATTATAAATTATTTTGAAATGTTATTTTGTGTTTTATGTTATAAAATTTAAACGTTAAATATATGTGTATTTTGTAGACCCTGACGATGACCATCGATGATCGGTCGAAATATCGGAAGGAAAAATAAAGAAACAAAATTAAAAATACAAAAATTTTGCAGATTTTTTATTTATAATTTTTTATGACCTTAAGCCAAACAAACACCTACAACATAAATATTCAACACAGGTCAACAATAAATACAGAACATTTTTTTCAATTTTTTTTAAAATATTTTTCAATAAAAAAAAAATGTCCGGGACTTTAAAAATTTAAAACAAATAATAGAAAATTTACAAAAAAAAAATATATTTTTTTTTGCTAAACAACATAAATCCTCGTATAACATAATTTTTGTAAAATAACAGTTTTTTTTTGTAAATCAACTAGAATCCTCTTAATATAAACTTTGTTGTAAAATTACAGTTTTTTTTTTTTTGTAAAATAACCTTTCAAAATGGTAGAATACAATTACGCAAATAAATTTGTAAAATTACCAATAAAACTGTAGTTCTCGTTTAAGCAAAGTACAAAATTTTTTGTTAAAAACAAGGAAAATTGTTAAATATTGGTAGAACGGGATTACAAGGCATTTTACCAGGCGTTTTACCAGATTTTTTTTTGAGTGTGGCTACCGTTTTTTTGGGTCAGCTCTAGTTTTCGAGATATAGCCTAAGGAAACTTTTTGGCTAAAAATAAAATTTTTAAATTTATTCCCTCGTTAATTTTGTCTGAATATTTATGCCCTTTTTAATAACTCGAAAACTAAAGCTGTCAGAAAAAAGCTAATACCAGTTTTTGAATCCTGGCATCCAATATAGTTAAGTTCGTGTTTAAAACTGAGGCACTAAATATTTTTTTTGGAAATTATAGCCAAGCAAAATTGGAAAAACGCACTTTTTCGACTTTTAAACAGCGAATTGCTCGCGAACGCGAGCTGATGGAAACAATTGGATAACAGATTCGGAATCAGCACACTAAAATCCAAATAAATCAGTTGTCAAAGGTCAGGCAAATTGAAAAAGGTCAAATTTTGTCAACCTGTGTAATTTTTAGAATTTTTTGTCTACAAGAAAAAAACCAACATAAGTAGGTAAAAACTAATGACTTCTCTTTAAAAAATGCCAACAATTAAAAAAAAATAATAACGTACAGAAATCATTAAAAATTACTTACAGATCAAAAATAAATGTCTTTAATAATTGAATGCTAATGAAAGTCTTTATTTTTTATGTTGTTATTTTTGAAACAAAGAACGGAAATAGTCACTTAAAAAAACTGAACATTAAATGTTTTTTCTTTTAAAAACGACAAAACGTAAAACTTTTGAAATAAACTACAAACAGTTAACGACATAATTTTTTGAGTGTAGGTTTATTCTAGCTACACAGAAAATAATATCGTATATTTTATTTTAATTAAAATTTTAATTGTTTTTTAATTTAATATTAATTAAACTTTTAATTAATATAATTAATTGTTTAATTAAATGTTTAACTTTATTTTAATTAATATTTTAATTGTTTTCAAATTTAATATTAATTAAGTATTTAATTTATATAATTAAATGTTTAATTAAATTTCTAGCTTTACTTATTTTTTGTGTTTTGTTTTCCGTGTGTGTGCGAGTGTGTGTTTTTCTCTTGCATTGTTTTACATACAAAAAAAATACATAAGTATAAAAAGTTTGTTGAAAGTTTTTTTTTTATGTCATAGGTTTTTGAATTCTCATTTTGTTTATAGTTTTATGGGTATGTATATGAAAGGTTTATAATCAACTTTATAAAATCATCTCACTGACTATGTCTTTACGGCATAAATAAATTTGGTAAAGTTTGAAGAAATATTTTTTTTAAACTATTTTCTTCAAAAAGAATGTTTTTACAAATTATTTTTTTTTTAATATAATATTTTTAATTAATTTTTTTAATTTATACAATTAAAATTTTAATTATTTTTTTTTTAAATTTTAATTAAATTTTTTAATTTATAGTATTAAGTTTTTAATTAAATAAATATCCATTTATTTTTAATTAACGACATACAAATATTTTTAATTTATTTGCGCATTTTAGTGATTGGTCCGGATTTAATTAATTTTTTAATTAAATCTACGAATTTTTTAATTAAATATTTTTTTTATTTTTTTCTGTGTAGATGTTTTACTTAATTAATATTCTGATAGAATAATTTCCAAGACAATTATTTTTCTGTTCAAATTCTGATTAATTTTTATTAAAAAATAAAAATTGTTTTATTCGACCTTTAAAATATTATATTTTGAGGATGTTGAAAAATAATGGCCTTTAGTCAGAATAAACATCCTAAAAATATATTATTTTTCTGTTCTAAATTTATTTATGTTGGTCATTTCAAAATAGTAAGCACGCGTAGGTTGAATACCCCTTATATGGTATAACACTCACAAAGAGGCCATATATTTGAGAATTTGCAACAACACCAACTAGCATATAGTATTATCCAATGGGTTATCATATGTAAATCTGTTTTAAAATATTTTTTTTGTTGCTTTTTTGTAGTATCCTACCAAATACACCTTTTTTGGCCGAAGCCGAATGTTCGGCCTGATTTTTGCTAGTCGACCAAACCAAAGCTGAAGCCGAAAAATCAAAAAAAAAAAAATTATGAAAGTACGTTCAGTGTGTTTTTCAACACATGAGTACAAATTTTATACAATTATTCGGAATTCCGCCATATTCGGCCAAAAATGTGGCCGAAGCCAAATAGTTGCCGAATAGTACTTTTTGGCCGAACCCGAATATTTGGTCGGACACTAGTTAGTTGACGATCGTGATCATACAAAGCGATTGTACAATTTTCTTCTTCTAATTCTCAATGAGGGTAGAATTAAATATGTATTAATATTTTTGTTTAAACATTAGCGATTTGTCATTTAAATTAACTTTGTTACTTGTAGTAAAGGATTTTTATATTTGCAAAACTTTTGATTCGAGGGGGAAGGTGTCCCTCTCCGATCCCTTTCAAAAATTCCTTGTATTTTTTTGGCATATTGCATTTTGAAGGAAACATTTTGTTTTTTTGAATCCCTCTACTGTTTAAATCTTGCATTAATGTTAGTGTATGTACGAGTACATGCACAAGTGTTTGCTTGTCAAAGTGTTGAAAAAATAAAGAATATAGTAGAAGAGTGTTCAAAAACCATTAGCGTCAATTTAGTTTTTCTTCCAAAAAAAAAAAAATAACAAAAATATCCTTACATACATACATCAACGCATTCATACGTCTTTAAGTATACATATTTAAGAAGGTATGCATGTGTATTGGTAGCAAAAAAACAAACTTTTTTCTAATACATCAAAGCTGTAACACAATAAGTAATCGCTGTGAAAGTCATTGACACATACGTCAATATACACAAATACATAACAAGTGGTGTACACATACGAGCACACAAAAAAAAATCCTTTTATGAACAAAAAGTGTAGTGCGAAAATAACACATCCTAGAAATTCCCAAAAAAAAAACCGTACTAAAAAAATAATACCGAAAATTAATCTGTATCTTACAACCCGAAAGATGAGCCTTTGATAAAACAGAACGTAAAAAAATAAAATCTTTTGAGTTTACATTAAACCATTATGGAGCCCCAATATTTGATGTGTTTATTTTGTGTGTAATATCCCAGCAAAAAAAAAAAAAAAACAAATGAGTATACATTCACCATCCCAATTTTTCATTACTTTAACAGAGAGATGTCAATGGAGTTAACCACTTTTTCCCTTTTGAGGTGCAGAGTTTTGCTGATAGTACTTAATAAGCATTAGCAAAGATCATTGCCAGGTAATGCAAATAGGAATTAGTAATAACTTCCAAGTTTTTGTTGGGTTTCCATTTGTATTAACTGGTCATTAGTTTTGCACCCTAAAATGCAAAAAAGTGGTTACCTCCAATGTTAACGCCATGTTAAAGTAATAACTAAAACAAAGTAATGTAACTAATTACTCACATTTTATGTTTTTGCTGGGATATGTTTCCATTATCCTTTTTATAACCAACATTATTTTTTTGTAATAGGCATAATGAGTTTGTGCCAATGTTAATTAACTAGTGAAACCAAAAATGTGATATACATGAACAAAAAAATATATAAATGCATTATTTTTTTGGGTACGATTGGGTAAAATAAGCTTAAACATTGCTCTTAAGGATGCTGAACTCATTTGTTAAGTCACCTTAACTCTTAGGGCCTCTCCCTCAATCATGTCTTTTTCCCAAAAAACGATTTTGTCCGCTACAAATTATATGACAAAAAAAAATTATGCGACTCATCATTGAAAGACAATTGGTGCTCAAAGGGTTAAGGCGACAGACCAAATGAGTTCTGCATCTTAAAGAGAAGTGTTTAAGCTTATTTCTAAGTCGCCAATTCCTTGTAATTTTAAAGCTTTTACCAATAATTTTGTAATTTTACAATGTTTTTACCAATAAATTTACAATTTTTTAGACGCATCACACAAAAAAAAAAAACTTGTCTAATTACTAGAAAAAGTCTCGTTATCCCATTTTACCAATATTTGTCAGTTTTCCTTGTTTTTTAACAAAAAATTTTCGATCGAAATTTAAATTTTGTTTGTAATTTTACAATTTTTTTTTGTTATTATTAAATTTTTTTTGTAATTTTACATTTTTTTTTTTAATTTTACAATTTTTTTTTGTAATTTTACAAATTTCAAAGGTTTTTCTACCAAAAAAAATCTGGTAAATTTAGGAGATTTCCTTGTAAGTTTGAGTGCACCAAAAAAGTTGTAAATTTACAATTTTATTGGTAAAAATCTTGTAAAATTATGAAAAATCTCGTAAATATTGGTAAAATAGGATTACAAGACCTTTTTTTAGTAATTTGACAAGGTTTTTTTGTGTGCATATATGGCTTTATTTCCAACCGTGGTTGGTAATAAGACCATATCGTCACCTAAAATGCAAAACGCCCTAACTAACAAAAAATTCAAAATCGGTATTTTGATAGATTCTGGTGTATTTTATTATACACTCAAAATAAATTCTCTGTCCAATCAGCAGAAAAATCTGCTGAAAATACACCCATTTTGAGCCATATGAGAAATCTGCTGATTTTGGCAGACACGGTTTGCTAAATATCTGTTATAAGAGGTGAATAAATATAACAAGAAAAAAAAAAAAAAAAAAAAAAACATACGCCGCCAGCCAGCATCGAACTCGCCACCTTCCGGAAGCTTATACTTTTATCTGACGTTTTAGCTATTAAACATGTGTGTTGTTCGACAGCAGAGAAATCTGATTTTAGCAGAAATATCTGCTGATTTTAGCAGAAAAATCTGCTGATTTTAGCAGAACAATCTGCTAATTTCAGCAGAATAATCTGCTGATTTCAGCAGAACAATCTGCTGATTTCAGCAGAGCAATCTGCTGATTTCAGCAGAGCAACCTGCTGACAATCTGTTCTGCTTTTTTTTATATAAAAAAATTTGTGAAATTCAGCAAACAAAATCAGTATAAACATAGTAAAATGTCTGTTATTTTCTTAAACTAAATGACAGAGATTTTACTAAAAATATCCTTCTCAGCAGAACAATCTGCTAAAAGATTGCTAATTCAAATTGAAAGTCGTTTTACAGATTTTTTGACAGAGTTTTTCTTTTGAGTGTATCACAAAATTTTAGCGAAATTCAATCAAAACCAATAAATTTATTAACAAGTTAAAAATTTTACTCTATATTGTTCTTTAATTCTCCTGTAAAATTAATAAAATGTTAGTTAGGGCCTTTTGCATTTCAGGTGACGATATGGCGTAATTACACAATTCATTGAGACAAGGTCATATGGCTTTATTTCACTTTATTTTATAAAAAAAAAAAATTTGTAAAATGACGAGAAAAACTTGTCCTTTTTTATTTTTTACTACCTTCTATTTGACAAGAATTTCTAGTAATTTTACAAGCTTTTTGCAAATAATTTTGTAATTTTACAAGCTTTTTACCAAAAAAATGTTGAACTTACAACTTTTTTGACGCGATAAATCTTACAAGGAATTCTCTTCATTTTACTAGATTTTTTGCTACATCCTAATTTACAAGAATTCCTAGTAAAAACTATGAGCTTTTTTGTAATTTTACAAGCTTTTAAATAAAATTGTAAATTTACAACTTTATTGGTTCAATAAAACTTACAAAGAATTCTCGTGAATTTACTAGATTTTTTTCTGTAAAGTTACCTTGGAAATTTGTAAAATTACCAAAAAAAATGTAAAATTACAAAAAAATAAATGTAAATTTCGATAAAAAATTTTTGTAATCCCATTTACCAAACATTGGTAAAATGGGATAGCGAGTCCTTTTCTACACCATTTACAGATGTAATTCGAAAAAGATCAATTGTAATTCGAAGATTCTATTTGTAATTCGAAGATTCCATTTGTAATTCGAAGATTCCATTTGTAATTCGAAGATTCCATTTGTAATTCGAAGATTCCATTTGTAATTCGAATACTCCAATTGTAATTCGAAGATTCCATTTGTAAAATATCAATGGAAATACAGTTGATATTTTTCGAATTACAATTGGAATCTTCGAATTACAATTGATCTTTTACGAATAACAATTGATCTTTTACGAATTACAATTGATCTTTTTCGAATTACAATTGATCTTTTTCGAATTACAATTGACCTTTTTCGAATTACAATTGATCTTTTTCGAATTACAATTGGAATCATCGAATTACAAATGAAATCTTCGAATTACAATTGGAGTATTCGAATTACAAATGGAATCTTCGAATTACAAATGGAATCTTCGAATCACAAATGGAATCTTCGAATTACAAATAGAATCTTCGAATTACAATTGATCTTTTTCGAATTACATCTGTAAATGGTGTAGTAAGTTGACGAGGTTTTTTTTTAGTGTACGCATTTTTTTTTTTTGTAATAACCAAGCGAAATTCCAAAAAGGATAATTTTCGGAAGAGTCTATTGTGAAATTTTTGTAAAACCCGATGGAGCCCATTGCCACACCACTCTATAATTTTTTTGTTTTGCTATCCATAATGTTTACTACACTCAAAAAAAAAGTGAACTAAAATCTGGGAAAATTAACTCAATTTTGAGAAAAAGAGGGAATGATTTGGCTCCAAAGATTTTTTTTCTTGGTTTTAGTTCATAATTTTCCCAAAAATAAGGAAAACTAATTTATTTAATTTTAAGCCAATTTTAACTAGAAAATGGGAAAAATTATACTTCACATTTTAGAAATAGATTGGGTCTAGACCCTGGACCCATGGGTTCGGACCCATTTAACTCTTTGGGTCCTTTAAGGGTCCCCATAGATTTTGAACCAAAACTTGTGTCTCTCTAACTTGCTTAGTTTTTGAGATACGGTAATAAGGGGCCTGATAGGGTCTTGAGAATCTTAAAAACCGGATAACTCAAAAACTATTCATCGGAGTGATTTCGGGTATTTTGCGGAAGTGTTCTACGAGTCAAGAGCTACAAAAATGCCGTTGGACGTTTTCTCGTGTTGGCAGTATTTACCGAGATATGTGGATATATAAAATCGCGGGAATTTCAAATTTTAGATCTAAAATTAGGGTCTTGAGACCCCGACAGATATGCAGAGCTAGGCTATTCCATATTTTTTTTTGTAGTCTTTCTTTTGAAAATTTCATCCGTTTCGCTCTATCTCGCTTAGTTTTCGAGATATCGCCATTTTGAATTTTTAACTAAATTCTAAGAAGTTATTTACTAAATTCTCCGAAGTCATTAACTAAATTCTAAGAAGTAAAGTTCCTCAATTCAAAGAAGAGAAATACGATGATGTGTTTTTTAGTAAATTTTAACTAAACTTGAACTAAATTGTTTTTTAAGAAATATGTCTTAAAAATAAAGATACGATTCTTAGATTTGTGGAAAATTTCTTTGGCAGTAAGAATTTTTTTCCTAATATTTAAAAAATCCATTTAAAGAAAACTATGAACTAATTATAAGTAAAAGAACTAAAATTTTTTCCTCATGGTTAAGAAAATTTCTCATTTTTAAGTTAAATTTAACTAAATTTTAGGAATTTTCATGATAAATTTTCAAAGACATTTTTTCCTCAAATTTAGTTATGTCTTTTTTTTCAGTGTAACGAACCTTATATGTAATTGTATGTTGCAAATTTTATTTTTTTTTTGATGTTTTAGAAAATGTTTGAACAATTTGTCTACTTTTTGTTTGTTTTTCATTTCTTCTTCGTTTATTAGGCTACTTCGTCATTGAAAATTTTGTTACTTAAACAAAAAGAATAATAAAAATCTAAAGCAAACTTTTGTGGGAATTAGGTTTTGTTTACACATTCTTACAATGATGTATAAAAGTACACTAAAAAAATTTCTGTTAAATCAACAGATAAAGATGTGATAAAAAACAGAGAATTTCTGAGGTAATAAATTCTTAAAGTAACTGCAAATAAAATTTGACGAAACATTATGGTGGGTTCATTGATAATTTTTTGCTGTCAGTAATAACTCATAAACTACTAGAAATATTGTGCTGAAATTCAATACCACACTACACCAGGCATTAATTAAAAATTATGTTTAAAATAAAATATCTATATGAGGCATTCCACACCAAATGTCCCGCTACAGAAAAACATGTGTCCCTTAAATTTCTGAATAGGTTGTTTGGATAGCCATATATGTAGCTAAGAAAATTGCGTTTTTGGTTTTTCAATTTTTCAAAAACTGGGCTTAGGAGGCGTGGTCAAATATTGGAAAAATGGTAAAATTTGTGGCGAGTTGCCTTGATTAAATATTTATCACATTAAAACGGAATGCACCACAATGTCAAAAATTTTCGTTCTTATATAGTTTTGTATGGGCTATCGATTAAAAATTTTTTTTTTGGAAAATTTTCAGAACCCGTTCTGAAATTTTCCATTTTTTAAAAAAGTCAATTTATCAAAAATCCGGCCACTTTTTTTTTTCTTTTTTATTTATTTTTTTAAAAGTGTAGATGTTTGTCAATCCACACAAAAAAAATCAGAAACACGTTCATCTTTTTTTTTGAGAAAATCGCATTTGAAATTTAAATTTCATAACAATTTTGTTATTTGCTTGTATTTCTTTGTTTTAAAGTTGCGAATGAGTAATATTAATTGCATAAATATTCGTCATACGCTCTGTCGACACAAGAAAATACAAGCAAATTACTAAATTGTTATGAAATTTAAAGTTCAAATGCTATTTTCTCGAAAAAAAAGATGAACGTGTTTCTGATTTTTTTTGTGTGGATGGACAAACATCTAAACTTTTAAGAAAATAAATAAAAAAGAAAAAAACAAGTGGCCGGATTTTTGATAAATTGACTTTTTTAAAAAATGGAAAATTTCATAACGGGTTCTGAAAATTTTCCAAAAAAAAAAATTTTAATCGATGGCCCATACAAAACTATATAAGACTGTACATTTTTGAGATTGTGGTGCATTCCGTTTTAATGTGATAAATATTTAATCAAGGCAACTCGCCACAAATTTGACCATTTTTCCAATATTTGACCACGCCTCCTAAGCCAAGTTTTTGAAAAATTGAAAAACCAAAAACGCAATTTTCTAAGTTCCATATAGGGCTATCCATACCACCTATTCAGAAGTTTACGGTACACATGTTTTTTTCGCTGGACATTTGGTGTGGAATGCCTCATATGACGTATTATGACCGTGATACCCATAACCACAGACAGACAGACATCAATATAAATAATTATAATTTTGATCCAATCATCAAGTGTATTTATTAATTGTTTATTATATAATTACAAATCATTTACAAATTTCAACCTAACCGAGAATTGGTAATAACGAAATCGACCAATATCTTCGATGGGAATCGAACCCACAACCCCCTGGTTCATAGGATAACACGCTAGCAACTAATCTGCAGGGGCCCCTCCATCAATACATCTACTTAAAACCCATTTTATATCAAGGTATTTCGATAAATTGCAAACGAAATGTCGAAGTGTATGGTTTATAACAAACCAATATATTTGTGAATTCCTTTAATGTCTCTAATATATAATCTATAACTATTTCATTGTATTGCTTTATTTACACGTACATCATAATTATAAAAATTAAATATATATTCCGTGCTTGATCACGTTTAATATGAATTATTAGCTGCAAAATATCTCAAAAATTTTACACGTAACACATGAAAATCCCATAAACCACTCAACGGCATGGAAGGGGTACAAAATGGAAAACCACAAAAAGAAACGCGAAAATGTGACAAATTACTGGACATAACAACAATATAGTTTTGTTAGTTGCAATATTATAGTTTATAGGACACTCTGACACACACACATAAATTGTGTATGAAATATGTATGTATGGGTGTATTGATAAAGGTGGCACTCAATTTTCAAATCGGTTGGATAGTGTGTTTCTAAATTTAAAATTTTTGAGAATGGCATAAATTGCTGAAATTATACGTTCCCGAGTAAAAATGCTTAGATATATTCTTATATATCACATCCTATCCGATATTTGAAAGATCAGTACTGATCCGAATAACATCAGCACTGATCCGAGATTTGAAAGATCAGTACCGAAAAATGGATCGCTAAGATAAGATCAGTTTTAATCGGAAGGATACAATGTCATCCGAAAAATGGGTTTATAAAATTAGATAAACCCAATTTTCGGATGAAATAATAGCCGTCCTATTAAAACTGATCTAATCCTTGTGATCCATTTTTCGGATCAGTACTGATCCTTTACATTTTTACTTGGGTAGTGAAATTTTCAACAAACACTTTTGGACAGATATAGAAAAATTAGTTTAGTGGAATATGAAGTAATTTTTGAATGCCCTCGAGCGGAGTCATTCAAAATAAAAGTTTGTTAATTTAAAAAAATCTATAAAAATGTTTTAAACAAAATAAAATGCCAACACCGGAATGAAAATTTTCAATAATAAAATTCTAAAAAATTAATATTTCTTAAAAAACAAGTGAGACCCAGCAAAAACCAAAAATATAAGTAATTGGTTACCTTCTAATTTCTATGATCATTACTTTAACATGTCGATGTCTATTTTGCCTTTGGGGTATAAAATGCTGATAGTAATTAGTAGTATTCGTACTCATTACCAGGTAATGCAAATGGTAATGAGTAAAAATTTACAAGTATTTACTCATTCCAATTTGCATTACCTGGCAATGAGTATGAATACTACAACTTACTATCAGCATTACCTTTACAGGCCAAAAGGCAAAAAAGTTGTTAACTCTAATGCACTTTCCCACTCTTAATGACCATAAGAAATATGGCCAAACTTCAGGGATCTAGCTTTTTTGGTTTGGATTGCTTCATGGTTTCTACAGACAGACGGACGAATCTTCATAAAATGTCTAAGAATCGATCTGTAATCAATAGTATACAATCTTGAAAATTCTTAAATAAAACCTTATCTTTTTACAACAAAGTGCAGCCCTAGTGCTTACGTTATTCTCGTAAAATTGGCGACACACCCAAATGGTCAAATAATATAATAAAACAATACTCCCCGTATACTTGTGACAAAAGTAACAACAACATACTTGAAACAACAATGTTATAGAGGTTCTAACCAAACATAAATAATATTTATGTTTGTATGCGTATTAGGATGGGTCGTTTTTACATTGTTTTCTCCGATTCAAAACGGCAACCCGGGAAAATTAGCCCAACGATCAGAGACATACCTGCAAAATCTTGTTCGTATCGTTCAATGTCTTCCGTTCGTTCTTATAGGTTTAAGTCTGGCCTAAAAAAAACTTTCCACATAAGGAAAACAAATTTTGTTTTTTTTTTATATTTAATTATTTTATTATTATACAAATGAAAAAAATGTTTTTGGTCTGACAAAGTTTTCCACTTCAAATGTGACTTCAAAATTTTGTTTAAGTCTCATTGGGGGCTTATTTTTTTTTTAATTACACTGTGCTTGAATTTGACACTTTTTTTAAACAAGCTGGGCACCCTACTGGTAATGTTAATTCGAGTACGCTGTATTCAATGGTGTTAACAGTTTTTCGAAGTTAGTGCTCGTATTAACTATTTAAAATTTTGATGCTCAAGTACAATAAAAATGATATTTATAAACTTTTGCAATAATTTTTAAACCATTCAAAACTGTTAAAATATAATAATACCCTGAATTTTTTTTCGCGAAAAACCTTTTTTTGTATGCGAACAATCTTTATTTTCGTAAAAAAATTAGTTCAATACAAATATTTTTAGTTTGATTTGAATTTACGACATCCATCTGTTAAAGCTAGTTCGTGTACACTAAATCCCATTGTAATATCAGTTTTCTTCACAGCTATCGTTTATATTAGCAATTCGCGATTATTTTTCTTTATTTTTAAGTAAACAAAAACAATTTTTTATATTATTTAGATAATTGCTGAATTTTTATCATCTATTCTATTGAATTTATAAAAAAAAAATTTATTCGCGGAAATGTTTTTTTGCGAAAATTTTTTCCGCGAATAAATTTTTTTTTATTTTGCTATTAACCCATTACTGCCTGCCCATAGATCGGCTCGTACGATTTTGATGAAATTTTGACATGTGTACCTGGAAGACCACAGAAGTTGCTAGAAAAAATAAAAAAAAATTTACCTCAGCTCCGACCTGGGATATGACATGGGTATTAGGCCGTGTAATTTTTTACTTTTATTTTTTGTTTGAGCTGAAAGGGGTCTAAAAAGTTCCTATTGGGTGTCAAAATAACTCCAATAAATTTTCGTGAAAACCAAAATTGTCCTTACCCCACCGCATCCCGTTTTAGGTGCACTTTTCCTGAGTATTTTCGATTAAGAAAAATCTTCGATTTTTGTCAGTCAAAAACAAAAGTTAAACAAAACAAAAAAAAATCTTGTTAAATGTTCACATTTAGCCCAATCTCTTCTCTTTTTTATGAAAAAAGAATTAGCCCGATATCTTACATGTAGCCCGCGCTAAATTTTTTTAAGTATCAACACTTTTTTGGGTATTTAAATACCCATTAGGCAGGAATGGGTTAATTTATGAAAATGAGTAGAATACGATACATTACAGATACAAAATTTTTTGAAAAACATTTTTTTTTCGCGGATTTATTTGTTTTCGCAGATTTATTTTTTTTCGCAAAAAAAAAACAATGCATTTTCTAAATTTATATTTAAAAACTATCTCAAAAGCATAAAAATTTAATGTTTGTAGTTCCTAAGCTTTACAATTTTAAATCGCGAATATCGCGAATACGACCGCTTACTTCGAAAAACGGCTAGCACCATTGAATTCAGCATACCCGAATTAGCTTTACCAGCATTGTGCCCAGATTGTTTATTTTTGCGACTATCGCAGTGTTATTATTTCAATTTTCTGTGATATATGCGATATTAGTTAGCTACTTTTGTCAGGTTGCCGTTTTCGATCATGGAAAAAATGTGTAAAAACGACTCATACTAATGTACATTGTATTTGTGTGTGTTTGTTAATATCCCAGTTGGCTCTGTCTTCAAGACATCTTAGACGACGGGTGCACGACCCATGTAAATCGTTGACGACAGATGGATGACAGTCCACACAAGTCGTGAACGACACTCTCACACAAAAGATCCAAAAATCATACAAGACATGATGAGCGACACTGTCGCTCAGAGTGTCGTGAATTTTAGCGATGACGATATGAGCGAATACTTCCTCCGAATTGTCGTGTATGACCAACTCATCGACTGTATGCTCTATCTTATCGTTGACGACCATATAGGCGACTTTGTCTGCTATATAATCGTTGACGACCGTACTGGCGACACATTCCCTCATACGGTCATCGACGACAATGTGAAGGACAATTTCCCCCATTAAGTCGTCCACGACCCTATGAGGGGCAATTTTTTCAGTGAAATAAAAGCAAATTTTTTTTTTTATTAAAATTTTTTTATTTTATATTTAATTGTTATAAAAAAGAAACAAAAAATATTAAAGTAAAAAATAAAATAGTAAAAATAAACAAATAATAATATACTAATTAAAAAGTTGAAGATTCCATTTGATATTTAAAGATCCATTGGATTTTTTGTCGTTCCATTTAAAACTTTTAACAACTTTAAATTATTAAAAGAACACGATTCTGAATTTGCACCTTCTTCGATAGCTTTTTGTACATAACTAAATATTTTTTACTTACTTGCTTTTTATTATCGCCGTTAATATGGTTCCGTTATTTTGTTGTTTTTTTTCTCTCAACAACCTTACGTTGTCGTCAACGGACACGACAACACGACAAGTATTAAATATTGTCGGTCAGTATGTCGTAAACAAAGAGCAATATATGACAACTTTAAGAAATTGTAGCTTATATTGTCGTCAACGGAGAGTGCGATTTACGACAATCTTCATATATTGCCGCTCATTTGTCGTCAATGGAGTTTAGTACACGACAAATATTAAATATTGTCGGTCAGCCTGTCGTAAACCATGAGCAATATATGACAACTAAATGAAATTGTCGTTCATATTGTCGTTAACATAGTTTGGCTGACGACAACATAAAGATATTGTCGCTCATATTGTCTTCAATCGGCATCAACTGACGACATATTTAAGACATTATCGTGCATCTTGTCGTTAACGGAATTCAAATACACGACACATATGAGAGATTATCGCTTGCTTTGTCGTGAACCAAGTTTGGCCGAAGACAACTTAAAGACATCTTGTCTTCAATATATTTTCTATACACGACAAGTACTAGATTTTGTCGCTTAACTTGTCTCCAACTGGATGTTACACAAGACCAGTTGAGTATTTTGTCATGTAGATAGTCGTTAGCGAATATTTCCGTTGCATTGTCGTTAGAGAAAATTTAATCGACACATGTCTTGAACGACAAATTCTTAACTATCACTTACGAAATCGTTTAAGACAGCGTCGTCTACGACGTTTTGGCCAACTGGGATGTTTGAATTGGTGTAAATGATGGCATTTTATAACACCAATTTGACCAAAATACAGAATTTAGCCACACTCACCATGGAAATGTAAAAGTAATAAATTCTATATTTATTGTAAGGTCAAAATGTTATATTTCACAACTCTTTTTAATTTTTTTTTATTTTTCTTTCTTTTTGGAAATTTTTTTTATTGAATTTACTTTTTTATTAGACAGTTCCAAATAGAATAACCTCGGTTTTTGGGGATTTTATTGATTTTAAAACCTAAAAATTTTACACCGATTTTACTCAAATTTTACCTGTTCCAACAATCATTATTGGTTCACGATTTCATGGTATCGTCATAAACAGTAGTTAACCCGACAGACAGCATCCCTAGATCGACAAAAAATCTATTAAGGATTACGGATATATATGCTTAGTGGAATTATTTTTTCACTGTTCCTTTTAGTTTTAGTACTTTTTTCAATTTTGAGCATTAATTTTCATTGATTATTTTTACATGCAATATATTTTGCATAAAATACAATTTATATTACTACCTTCCCAGAAAAAATTTTCGGTCCAAATAATCGATTCCAGAACGAATTTTATTATCCTGCAATCGATTCTACTTTACATTCCAGAATTGATGATATTTGTTTTAAATTGTTTAAAATTGTCCAAATGTATTTTAAAAATATCCAAATGTAGTTTAAAATTTTCCAAATGTATTTAAAAAATGTCTAAATATAATATACATTTGGACAATTTAAAAATATATTTGGAAAATTTAAATTTAAATGTGAACAATTTTAAAATACATTTGGACAATTTTAAAATAAATTTGCACAGTTTTGAAAATACATTTGGAAATTTTTAAAATTCATTTGGAAAATTTTAAACTACATTTGGACAATTTTAAAATACATTTGGACAATTTTTAAATATATTTGGACAATTTAAATATACATTTGGACAAATTTAAAATTAATTTTGACAATGTTAAACTATATTTGGAAAATTTTAAAATACATTTGTACAATTTTGGAATACATTTGGAATTTTTTAAAATACAATTGGAAATGGTCCAGAATCTACTGCAATTATTATCTGTTCCAAAAAATGTTCTTTGGTTTATTACAACCTTTTCTTTTATTAATTCATCAAAATGACCTTGACTTATTAACATAAACATCAATCTAAATATACATTTTGTTTAAGAAATTCAAAACACGTATTATGTGTTTAAAAGGATTTCACTTTTTGGTTCTTATACCACCTGAATACATAAATTTATTCAAATAAAATGTAAACCTTGGCTAATGTGGCATGTAGCAGGACGAATAATATTAAACGAGAAAATATAAAACGAACTAAGAAAAAAAGGTTTTTTTTTTGAAAATATTTTTTTTTTCTTAAAATAAAGTTATTAAGGTTAACAAATGTCATCATCAGCTGCGAGAACATGGCATTGATTGATCATCATCCTAGATAATCTTAGCACCCTCTAAGACTCACACTACTTTTTTTTATAAGTTTTTTTTCTTTACACATTATCAAAATACTTGTCATCAATTTTCCTTAAATTGCTTTTAACTCTCATTGTCCCTTTATACATTTAAATTGTCAGCGTAATATTTTTTTTTTTTTTTTTTTAATTGAATTTATTTCCCAAGAAACCAAAATAAATATAATGATATTAAGGCCAATTGTGTTAATACCACTGATTGTGAGTAAAATGGTTTTCGGTGTAAAAAAGGTACTTTTATTATCACAAATATTTAAAAAATATTTTACAAAATGTATCCTTTAAAACTTTGAAGTTATTTTAAAAGGAAACAGTACCAAGAAATGAAAAACTGTAAATGCAGTTTAACTTCATATCATCTCTACTTTCAGAATTATATCATCCGGTTCATGTTTAATATTGGCTGTCGGACGGTGTTATCACAATCATATAATATATATGAAGGGCTTACTGCAAGAACTTGATATGCAACATTTTTTTTTAATTTTATTAAAAAAATAAGACTAAAAAGTAAAAAAAAAAAATTTGATGAAAATCAAAGTTCTTATAATTTTTTATATGCTGAAAAAAAAAATTATTACGAAAAAATAAATTTGGTAAAAATAAATTTTAAGGAAAACTAATTTTGATAAAAAAAAAATTTTTTGATAAAAAAAAAAAATTATCAAAAAAAAAAATTATCAAAAAAAAAAAAATTTTATCAAAAAAAAATTTTTTTGATGAGAAAAAAAAAGAATAAAAAAAAAATTTTTATGAAAAAAATAATTTATAAAGAAAAAATTATATTTTTTTTTTATTTTATAAAGGTGGCGTTCTGCATCATTTTTAAATTAGGCACCAGCCGACCAAAATCACCATAGCATGTTAAAAAAAGCATACCACTACTGACAAGGGAAGTCTCCCTGGTGTCACCCGCCGATCATTATGGAATTGATTTCATTTTGTAGAACAGGAAAAATAAAGGGACACGTATTTTTTTAGCGGCCTAAGTTCATATTTAGGGGTTGAAAATGAGGGGGGAAGAAAGTGTAATTTTCCAGTTTTTGGCGTTTATCTCCTATATTATACAAAGGAACCTAGTCATGTTACATACCAAATTAAAGATCTTTGGGAAACCTATCTTCGTGTGCTAAGAACGTGTCCAAACAAGCACAAATTTTTGTCATATTGAGTAAAATACCAAAATTTTTGGACATTTTTGTTAATAAGTTGAAAAATATTTACTTTTTTGGCACGTTGTTAGAACCACGAGATAGGTATTTTAAATACCTTTAATCTGATACCAAATATGCCTATATTTATTTTGAGTAAATAGGCGTAAATCGTAAAAAACTGAAAAAGGTCAACTTCCCCCCATACAAATCGACCCCCCTAAAAATGTGTTTGGGCCGCTAAAAAAAAAATACGTGTCGAATTAATTTTCGTTCTGAACAACATATCCAAATTTCATGAAGATCGGAGGGTGACACCAGGGAGTCTTCCCTTGTGAGTGGTAACCCTGGCAATTCTAGTTGACTTAATTTTGTGTTATAAAATTTAAAAAATATAACGATAATTTTACTTGCAAATAAAAATATTGCTAATTTATTTGATAGCTGTTTAAAAATTATTATCATGACGGCTGTCTTTTCAATTTGAACCCCCCGTAAGAAAACTATAAACTATTTATAAGAATTTAAAGTATATGAATGTTTTATTTCCTCATAGTTAGGAAAATTATCCATTTTTTTGTAAAATTTAACAAAATAAAGGAAAATTCATCAATTACTTTTAAAGAAAATTGATAAAATTTTCTCTTTGTGTATTAGATGGCAAAAAGCGATTTTTTTGTTAAGAAATTAGCTTAATATGTATTTGAAGTATTGAATATTTTTCTAAAACTTTACGTCAGTGAATTTGTGAATAGTTTACTCTTGATACATCCTTCAGTACCTTTTTCCTTTGCGTGATATTTAAAGTCATTAAAATCAGCATTTATCTTCAATTTAATGGCAGCAAATGTGTATTTTATGATGTTCACTTACTTTCTTACTACCCCAAGACTAATGGGGTTTGAAAAGGGGAGACAGACGGAGAAAAGAAAATACAATTTTATGTGTTGATTTTTATTATTTTTATAACGCAGTTTACACTGTCACACCTTAGTTGTGTTTCTAACGATTTATGCTTTTGAAGATGGCGACAAATTATTTTTATGACTTTGTGTGTTTTTTTTTTTTTTTTATTTAAAAAGGGGTTGTATGTGAAAATTAAAACGTGTAGTGAATGGGTATTTGAAGTTAATTTTATGTATAGTTTGTAGGGAGATTTTTAAATTAACCTTCTAATTTATATTAATACAAGCCTAAAGGTATGCAAAGATTTTTTTTATGTTTACAACTTTATGTTTTGTAAAGGTGTTTGTGTATGCGTTCCAGTCACAAAACTTTGCAGATATATAATCGATTTATATTATGGAATCCCTATAGAAAGTTGCATGAGTATTTATCAATTCATTTAAATTACAATTTAAGAAATCAATAAAAAGTACCGTATTTGTCCTATTAAATCAAATTGTCCAAAGCTTTTAGCATTTAATGTCAACAGAGTTATTTTAAACAGGATATTCGTATAAACCGTAGACTGTGAAACAACTCTTTTGTTAAGGTTTTTAATCTGTATTACATATAAAAGGTTTAAACGTTCATTAGAATTTGTTGTTTGTTGAATCGAAACATTTATTGTTAAATGCTTCTCATAAAATTAAACGCAATAACACATGTAACAATCAAATCGGTAGTTTGTTGCAAAACAAATTACATAAAAAACCAAACAAAATGCTAAAATAATTAAACCACATTTGTCCTGTTTTGTGGTATGTTTAATTAATTCTATGCTTTAATTTGGCAAAATAATCTATACTCACGCACACATTCATTCACACAAACCCATGCCTAAAACACACACAGTTATTTGCAAAAAATTCGTTCTGTAACAGTCATTCATTTGTTTGCGTGTTGATAACACTAACACTAACACAAACATATAAATTAAATTCTATTTTGGGCATCAGTAATGAAATTATAAAAAAAAGTTATATAACATTCTATATTCGGCTGTGTCGAATTAAAAATACCGTCTACACTTTCCCGTTCTTTTTGTTTTTTAACTTCTCTAGTCTTTTAATTTTCCAGACTTTTGTATAAACCAGATTATTTTTGTCTAAACTTCCCTGATTTCACCGTTCGACAGCCAGTATTAAACATGATCTGGATTATATACTTCTGAATGTAAAGATCAAATGAAGTAAAACTACATTTACAGTTTTTCATTTTGTAATTCTGTTTTCTTTTAAAAGGACTTCAAAGTTTTAAAGGATTTCATTTTGTAAAATATTTTCATATTCGTGTCTGTCATGACTTTCACATCCACGTGAAAGTGAAACACTTCCGAATATTTTGGTGTCCTGGGTTTCACTTCCGAATTTTTTTTTTTTCGTTTTACTTTCGTGTGCAAAAAGCTAACTGAAAGTAATTAGAATGGACTTTTTCCCCTATAAATATTAACTTAAAAATAAAAAACCCATGTTTAATTTATAATTTGATATATATTCTTTTTATTTACATTAAAAAATCAACATTTTGTTAAGACTAAATATATGTAAAAATTATTTTAAAAACACTCCATAATTTATCGAAATTTTGTTCGGAAGTTGTGCAAAAACAACAACAAAAGTATACAAATTAAAAAAATCACATATTTCAATAACTACACGTTTTCCCGGCTGAGAAATACTTTCAAAAGAAAGAGCACAAAATTTTTCATTTTTTAATGCACAACACTTTTAGTTTAACTCACTTAAAATACTTAAAAATTGTAAAAATAAATTAATTATAAAATTTTACAAAATTCAACATGGCGTTGTTTATCTTCGAAAAATTTTCGATAAATGGTGATGCCAATCCATGGTGTTGCCAGTTATTATTACTATTGAAAAGTACTACATTTTACAACTGGGGTTTATTACCATATGTTCATAGAATTATCAAGATGCGAAACATTGTTGAGTTTAAGGTACATAAGAGTAATTTATTCAACTCATATTCGTGAATATATATTATTTAATGAGAAATTCAATGATAAAGTAGTGTTAAATATATATGTATTTTTGTTTAAAAATTGTGCAAAACTTTTTTATTTATTTATTTTATTTTATTTATTTTTAAACAAAAGCCCGTGTTTCGCATCTAGCATATCTTAGTAAAATTTTTCGAACATATAATTAAGAAATATGTGATTTGGAAACACCAAATCTTTTTTTATGTGATTCGAAAATTTTCGCTCTAATTGAAAACGTTCTGAAGTCATGACAGACACGATTATCCACGAACTGGATAATACACGTTTGAAACTAGAGACTGGATGTATAGAAACTTTATAGTTTTTTATTTCGTTATTGCTTTTACATGTCAGGAAAAAGGAATTAAGTTACGTCCTTTCAAAACTTTATCCTTCAATATCATTAAAAATTTTCAACAAAATATATTGATAAAGTTTTCAAACGACTTTATTCACATCCTTTTATCCTGATATGGCAAAGTAAAAAATGGAAAAATTAGTGGGGATCCTCACCAGTGGCATCCTAGGGCAAGTACAAATATTTCAGAAATATTTTACAAATTGTATCCTTTAAAACTCTAAAGTCCTTTTAAAAGGAAACAGGATCACGAAATGAAAAACTATAAATGCAGTTTTACTCCATTCATCATTTCGAAAAATGCTCTTCATTACATTCACAGAAAGAATTGAAAACAAATTTCAATCAAAAAAAACGCGGATTCAATTAATTTTTTATTTAAAACTCCTCCGATGGAGAAAATTGTTATATCAATCATCAAATTGTAAGTGATTAATTGATTTTTTTTTTAATCAATCACTTTTTGGATTTTGATCAAAAATTTTATAAATTTTTTACTTAAAGTCAATTAAAATAATGATTGATTTAACAAATGAATTTTAAGCTTATGACAAAATTATGAAGAAAGTATCCTTCACAGGATACTGCGGCTCAAAACATTACAATTTGATTAAAATAAAGCTCAAAAGTTCGTTTTTTTTCTCCAGTAAATAAAAGAGAACAAATTTAAAGATTTTTTAAAAAATATTTTGAACATTTTAATAAACCGACATTTTTATTCAATTTCCTAGTCGAATAATTTTTTGATCACTCAAAGTTTTGGATTTTAGGAAAAAATTCGGATTTAAAAAAAAATTCACATTTGAGCCTAGGTTTTTAAATGGATTTGCAGTTTCTTTTTACTTAAATAAAATCTCTGTCCAATCAACAGAAAAATTTGCTGAAAATACATTCATTTTGAGTCGTATGAAAGATCTGCTAATTTGACAAGACGGGGTTTTATAAATTTTTGTGTTGATAATCTTGTTAGAGTGGTCTTTGAAGATTTTAGTCGAAAAATCTGCTGATTTCATTTTAAATATCAGTTAATGTCAGCAGAAACCCCTGTTAATTTCAGCAGCAAACCTATTGATTTCAGCAGATTTAATTTAGGAATCTCTGATAAAATAACAAAAATATGCTGATTTGGCAGACTCTGAAAAATAACCCAGCAAAAACATGGTAATGAGCTGTGAAAAGTAATCATTACCAAGTACATTATTTATAATGAGTACCCATTACCATTAACATTATTTTAAGCCCAAAAGTAACTACTTCTCAGTAATATCTTATAAAAGCACCTCTAAGTAATTATATCTTTTTGCACTTGCAGTTTTTAACCTTTACAATTCAATTAACTTAAAAATTACTTAAAAACTTTATAAAAATTACGCAATTTTTAAGTTTTAGTAAAAACAAGTTAAATTTTAAAAGTTTTAATTAACTAATTATTTTACTTCTTATTGGTAATGGGGTTTTGCTCCTTATTTTTAATCCGAGGCAGTAACTACTTATTTATCTCCATACTCTTCACTAGTTATTTTTGTCTCACGCCCTTGTTAAAATAATTAGTGTTTCATTCTATAAGTAACTACTTATTAACATCTGTTTCGGATTACAAACCCCATTACTAGTAATACCAATTTTTGCTGGGAATTTGCACAAAAGTAATTTAACATTCATCAAACAGAATCAGTAAAGTTACAGAAAAATGTCAGCTGTTTTCTAAAGTTTATTTATTTCAGTAGAAAATCTTTTTAACATGATAATATTTTTAGGTTGGTGTCTAATTTTAAAAAAAGTTGCAGGACGCCACCTCAGTTTTACTATTGACTAACGATTAACAAAAAAGAAAATAAGAATTATTGTTTTCATTTTCTTAAAACCAAAAATTTTAGTAACATGGGATAATAATTTACCCCGTGGTGAATAAAAAAATATTCACCAGATGGTAAAAAACGGAACATAATTTTTTTCAATTAATTTTTTTATCAATATGCTTTTTAATCAATTTTTTTTAATCAATATTTTTTTCATCATTTTTTTATTCTTAATAAATATTTTTTTTATTCAATATTTTTTTATCAATATACACAAAAAAATTATTAGCTAAACATTTTCAATTAATTCAATATTTTGGTTAAAATGTTTGTTTATTTTAACTGTCGAATTACAAATTTTTAACATACTAGATTTTTTTTTTTGTTTTAATTTATTTAAATATATTAATTCAAAAATATACAAAATAATCGGGTTTTACTATTTTTTTTGTTTTTGGCAACATATTGGAAAGCAAAAAAGATATATTTTTTCATAATTTTGTCACACTGATAGAAAAATGCTTCATATCACTAATGAATGGAATTCATTAACGTTTTCATTATTTCATTATAAAAATAAAAAGTACGATTTATTCAATGAAAGTATTTCATCTATATCTATATTAGAGTTAATTTTGAAAATTTGATATGCGGATATCATAATTTTTTTGAAGGATTTAGGGGAACTAAAAAGAATGGCGGTATTTTTTTGGAAAAAAAATCGCTCCTTGGGGTGGTTCAACGCATCTGAAAACGCGAATTTTGAGCCGATTTTTCAGAAGAGCTAAAACGGCTGAATATATCGCAAATCTGAATTCATCAGTCGATTCTACAGCAAAAAATAATATAATGGTCATTTTTCAAACTCGTAAAAAAAGTTCCAAAAACCCACCACAGAGGGCGGAAATATATGGTTTTTCCATTTTCTTTTCAAATTAATTTTTTAAATATGCACAATTAAAGGGCATCTTGAGCTTGACAAAATGGTACTAAATTTTCCGTTCTATCACAACCCGTTAAAAAGTTATCAATTCTCAAAAATGGACAAAAACACGTTTTTTGAGAACTTTGACCTCAATTTTCTCAAAAAAATGACGTGATAGAAAAATTTGAAATCGAGATTCAGAATCAGCATCGAAATGTTAATCGAAAACAAGTTTTATGATCCCAGAATATCATCCAAAAACATCACAAAAAAATGCTCTCAATAATGCACAAAAAATGCGTATTTTGTGAACTTTGACCTCAATTATCTCAAAAACCTGACGTAACGGAATATTTTGGAAACCAGATTTGGAATCAGCATTGAGATGAAAATCGAAAACGAGTGTCCAGACCGCGGACCCATCCAAAAAATTTTCAAATTTCGGTTAGTGTTTTATAATTTTGCCATTAGAAAAAGAACTTTGAATCCTTATAACTTTTTTATGGGTTGTGGTAGAAAGGTGCTTTTCGTACCAAATTTCTTAGCAAAAACTGCCTCTTCATCGTGCATGATTAAAAAAATAATTTAATTTTTTTTAAAAAAAAATCGATTTTTCCGCCCCCTGTTGTGGGTTATTGGAACTTTTTTTAAGAGTTAAAAAAACTGCTATTATTTTAATTTTTAGTGTAGAATCGACTGGTGCAATCAGATTGGCAATATATTAAGCCGTTTTCTCTCTGCAAAAAAATCAGCTCAAAATCCGCGTTTTCAGGTGCTTTGAACCACCCCAAGGAGTGAAAATTTTTCCAAAAAAATAACGGCATTCTTTTTAGCTCCCCTAAATCCTTTAAAAAAATGATGATATCCGATAAACAGATGAAGTGACATAGTCACCAAACGAACTCTAATCTATATAAATAAAAATCAATTGTCGTTCGTTGGTAACCGCATCAGTTGAGAACGGCTAGACCGATTTGGACAATTTTTTTTTTGAAATGTTCGTGATAGTCCAACTTAGGTTTTACCACGCCCTGTTTTACGCCCACTTTTTTTGATTTATCTAAAATCGGAAAACGGCTGCACCGATTTGGGTAATGTTTTTATTTACATGTTCATAGTAATCCAATTCAAGTTTTACTGAAAGAAAAATCGACCACGCCCAATTTTACGCCCACTTTTTCAATTTATCTAAAATCTGAGAATGGCTGCACCGATTTTACTAATTTTTTTTAAATGAATTTTTATAATATTCGACTTTGTTTTTTACGAAAAAAGAAATTGACCACGCCCACTTTAGCTAATTTTTGTTGAAAATGTTTGCCATAATTCAACTAAGGTTTTTACGGATAGTAAAATTTCTTTGTATCGAAAGAACATAGAAAACGATTTTTAAGGAAAGAAAAATTGTCCACGCCAACTTTCTCACTTTTCCCGATATATGCATTTTAAATCATGGAATGGCTGGATCAATTTGTCTTATTTTGTTTTTAATGTTCATCATAGTCCAACTGAGGTTTTTCGGAAAGAACAATTTTCCATTTCTACGCCCACTTTTGAATGGATGGACCAAGTTGGTAAAATTCAAATAAGGTTTTTACGGTAAGAAAAGTTGTCCACCGACTCTTTTTTTCGATACATATAAAATTTGATCTATAGAAAAATAAAATATAGAATAATAAAATATAAATAAAATTAAATGTAGTTCGTTGGTAATCGCATCACTTGAGAACTAACCGATATGGATAATATTTTTTCTTAAATGTTCGTCTTAGTTTTTTCGAAAAAAAAAAATTAATCACGCTCACCTTTACGCGTCCTTTTTTCGATATATCTTAAATCGGAAAACGGCTGGAACGATTTGACTTAACATTTTTTTTAAATGTTCGTCATAGTCCAACGTAGGTTTAAATGAAAATAAATTTAGTATTTGTTGACGTTCGTGATAGTACAACTAAGGTTTTTACGTAAAGAAAATTTGTCCACTCCCACTTTTTTTAATATATCTAAAATCGGAGACACAAATTTTAACGAACACTTTTGTCTAAATATGTCAACTACTAATAACTGGACCGATTTTTTTACGTTAATTATAGTTCTAATTAGGTTTTTAAGGAAATGTAAATGAGAAAAGTGTCCCGGAAAAATGGAAAATTTGAAAAAACTATAACGGTTTGTTTGAACTCAAGACAATAGCTCACGATAAGAACAAACGATATGCGTAATTATTTTTGTGTTGTTCGTAATGATACTACAGAAGCTTTAAATTTGTACTGTTCGCAAATTCGAAGACATGGTGATTTTTTTTTTTGTTCCTAAAATATAATTTGAAGATGATTTTCTGCCTAATCGTGTCTGTAAAACCACGCCCACAAATTTTTCTAAGCCAAGAAATTCATTACGTTTTTTGCAAGGCTATATATTTGAAGCGAGGCGAAATATAACACTGATCTTATATATGGGCCAGCAACGCGGACCGGGCCAGCTAGTAACAATTAAATACTTTATTCATTAAAGTAATGAACAATTTTCATAAAATACAATTTATATTTTATGAACAATTTTCATTAATTTAATGAAACTTGTTCTTGCAATTACATTTTATGATACCTAATTCATTAATTCAATGAAACCCTACATAGATTCCTTTTTAACGTCATTTTTCATAACATTAATGTATATTTTCATTATTCTCATGCACAAATTTCTATCAGTGCATAAGCTTACAATTCATTTGTTAAATAAATCATTGTTTAATTGATAATAAATAATTTTTTTTCAAATTATTGAACGGAATCGAAAAAATGTTTGATTGAAAAAATATTCAATTAATCACCTACAATTTGATGATTGGTATAAAAATTTTTGTTTACTGAAGGAATTTCATTAAAAAAATTTATTGAATCTGCGTTTTGTTGATTGAAATTTGTTTCAAATTCTTTTTGTGTATATAAACACAATGGGGTTTTTCACGAAATGACAAATTAATATAGTGTTATTTTTTCTCGAAAAATTTTGCTTTGGAAGGAACACCTATTTATACAGCAAAACATTGTTATGATTCGTTTAGGCAAGAGTACAAACTTCGCTTTTTTGTAGAATGTACTAATATTTTGATGCGTTACAAAATAAATGAAACTGTGTGTGTATTCCCATCATTTTTAATGTTGGGTTTAGAAAAATCTAGAATGATATTAAGTTTTAACACTATGTTTGTTGGTAACATAATTTTACCATAAACACACAAAATACAAAAACAAAAATATTTTTATTTGAATTCACGAGTAAAAATTAAATGCGCAAAATATCAAATTTAATTTTAAAATTAACTATAGCCCTGTTTTCGTGTAAGCGTAACTAAAAAAATTTATTTAAAAAAAATAATGTTATAATATATTTTTGCGTTTCGCGTAAAATATAATCGATTTGGTGTTCATCACTTAACGTGTTCATCATATAACGTATGTTCGCGAAATTAAAACAAATTTTGGCGAAAACACGTTTGAATTCTACCGAAAAAATGTTAACATTTTGCTTTAAAATTATTGATATGTTAAAATTGCATTAGCTTTATAACGATAACTTATATACGCTTATGCGATGGCAGGTCTTGTATGTAAATTAATGAAATAATATTTTATAACTATTAGAGTTTGATTACATCTAATTATATCGAGTTTAATGTACACATTGTTTCGTATGGTAGATTTAGTAGTATTAATATTTAAAAAAAGTTTTTTAATTTATCAATCTATAATTAAAGCTTACTAGCGTCCAGATTGAGTTTTTTGCTACGAAAGTCAAACTGCAAATTTTTTGATAACTAAATATTTACGATTAGTATAGATTTAAATAGATAAAATCATACAAGTATTTTGCTTGGCATAATTATATATAGAGTAATAAGTATTTTTTTTTCTTCTTTTTTTTAAATAAATATTTTTAATTTTTTTACTCGGGTCTTCAGTATAAAACCCATATTAAATTATTAGTGTTATGCAAGGATTTTTCTCTTTATTCGGAACATGTTTCATTTTGTTTCAATGTTAAACTATTTAAAAAAAATGAGGGGGGGGGGATGCTGTTCGAATGGTCCAAAAAAAAAATGGTGGTATGCTGGCAGCAACTTAGTTTGCTACAACATTGTTGTACATACATACATATTTAGTTTTCAATAGAAAGTTTATATGAATAGCGTTTTGCACGCAATGTAATAAAATTAAATTCTATATTGTTTTTGTGTTTTTTTTTTTTTTGTTGGTAGTAAATTTTTGTATTAAGAACTAAGTATGCGAGCTGCCCACCAGCTTTCAGTTTTTGGTTTTCTGTGTTGTATTTTAAGGAAATCCCTTTAGCTAAAACAGCAAATTGTAACAAATTTTATACATTTGTGGTTCAGTGCCAAAAAAAAGTGTTTTTGCTATAAATTAAGCTCTACTTTTTTTTTGGTTGATTCAATGAAAACTTTTTTAATTTTAGTTTCGAATTGTTGTTTATATGGCTTTCACTAAAGTTATTTAATTAATTTATTTATTTTTGTCATTAAAGTAATAAAGGATTTAAAAAAATTGTAACAATAAATCACTATTATTTCTTTAATAAAAAAAACACAATGAAAATTATTTAAACATCTAAAGGTGTGATTACCTCATACCACGACCAAGTGAAGTCTCCCTAGGGTCACCCTTCGATCTTCATGAAATTTAGATATGTTTCGTTAAGAACAAAAATTAATTCGACACGTATTTTTTTAGTGGCCCAATCTCATTTTCGGGGGTCGATTTCTACGGGGGGATGTTGACATTTTTTTAGTCTTTTACGATTTACGATATTTAAAATACCAATCTTTTGGTGCTAACAGAGTGCGAAAAAAGACAATATTTTTCGACTTAACAAAAATGTCCTAAAATTTTAGTATTTTACTAAATATGACGAAAACTTATGAATATTTGGATACGTTCTTTTCGCACTTGGATACGTTTTCATTTGCTATGATACATGTCCAGGTGAGTTTGCATGAAAAAGGAGGTAAACGAAAAATAACTGAAAAATTGTTGTTTCTTCCCTCTCATTTGCAACCCCTAAATATAGTTTTGGCCGCTAAAAAATACGTGTCCCTTTCATTTTTTGATATCTACAAAATAAAATCAATTCCATAAAGATAGAAGGGTGACACTAGGGATACTTTCCTTGTCTGTTGTAAAAGAAAATAATTACTTTTTGATTGTCTAGAGCAATGGTTCCCAACCTTTTTTGCGCCATGCCACACTTTCACGCTAAAAAAACAACAATGTCCCCCCCTACACTAAACAAAAATTTTAAAATTTTTAAAATTTTGTTTTAGAATTCAAAACTTGCTTGTGGCTTAGCAAACTTTTTGTTAAAATCGTCGTTAAACAAAGTTTTATGAAAAAATTGTCAACAATCAACTAAATAAGGAGTGAGATCATAAAAATGTTAACACACATTTTTGCCTACAACTTTGGTGTAAAGCTTCCAAATTTTTTTTTTTTCGGCAGTTTACATTTTAAAAATATGTCAGTTAATAAATTAATTTACATCATGAGTTTTAATTTGCAATTTTTTACACAATGGACGATGAAAGAAAAGTGCGTTCAAAAATAATTAAATATTTTCAACAAAACCAAACATGGACATACAAAAAAATTGCCAAAGAAACTAATGTATGCCGCCAAACAGTTTCAAAAGTGGTAAAAAGGTATCTGGAACACCTAACAATTGAAAGGAAGCCGGGAACAGGAACAACGACTGGTTATCGTAACATTGGTAAGGCATATAAAGTTAAAAGCATCCTTAAGAGAGCTCCTAACACATCTGGCAGAAAAACAGCTCGGTTAGCCCAATGCTCAGACTTTTTTGTACGTAAAGTGAAACGTAAGGCGGGACTAAAGTCCTACAAAGTTCAAAAAGTTCCCGATAGAAACGCTTTTAAAAATTTGGAGGCCAAAACCAGAGCTAGAAAATTGAAATCAAATTTTATAAAAAAATACAACTGTTGTGTAATGGACGACGAAACTTATGTCCTGGCTGATTTTGCGCAGCTCCCTGGTCAAGAATTTTATGTTTCCGATGTTCGAGGAAATGTTGCGGAAAAATTTCGGTCAAAAAAGCAAACGAAATTCCCCAAAAAATTCCTAGTATGGCAAGCCATATGTAGCTGCGGCCAAAGAAGCCAGTCATTTGTGACATCTGGCTCTATAAACAGCGAAATTTATATCAAGGAGTGTTTGCAGAAGAGACTTCTTCCGTTCTTGAGTCAGCACAATGTATCCACTTACTTTTGGCCCGATTTAGCATCTTGTCACTACAGCAAGAAAGCGCTGGAGTGGTATAATGATAATAATGTGGTTTTTGTACCAAGAGAGGCAAATCCACCAAACTGCCCGGAGCTCAGGCCAGTGGAGAGATATTGGGCTCTTGTTAAAAAAGAATTAAAGGGCACAAAAAAGGTCTCCCAGGACATGCAAGATTTCAAACGTAGATGGACCACCTGCTCTAAAAAGGTGACACCATAAAAGCCTTAATGGGAGGGTTTCCGGAAAAAGTGGATAACTTTGTTCGTAGTGGTTAGAGTTCCATGCGGTTTTTTTGTTATGATTTTGTATTAAATTTTATTTAATAAAAATTTGGCCTTTTTTAGGTCAGAGCAAGATTTAATTTTACACGCATTTAAAGTTGGTGATTTTAAAGCATTTAAAGTTTTTGTGTACTAAACATGTCCTACTTTAAAGGCCCCTGGTTGTGCCCTTATTGAACATGTAGGGTCCAGTTTCCAAACCTTAGCTCAAAATTACTTCAGCTATGACTGGTATGACTGAATAGCCAAATTATTAAAATAAACCACTGTACACCCTTGCGTGTGATTGTTGTTTAAAGGCAATTATTAATATAGACCACTGGACACCGTTGCGTATGATTGTTATTTAAAGGCAATTACAATATTAATCATTCGTCACTAATACAATTTTCAAGCATTTATTATTATAATTATAATAAAAGTGCACTAACTTCAAATGCGTGTAAAAAAAATCTAGCTCTGAACTGGAAAAAAGCCGTGAGGGGTTTGTTATGGAATATGTCAACTTTCATTTGCTTTTGGTTGCATCCCATTCCGATTTTGGGTGTTGCACAGTGTAATTGAACAAAGTTGTATTTTTAAAAATAAATGCTCATACATTTTCAATATTTCAAAAATCCCGGGATTTGAGCTTTAAAATCCCGGGATTCGGGATTTATTTTATGAAAAAAATCCCGGGATTCGGGATTTCTGGAAAAAATTTATTACGTTTGATTTCGACCTTTTTAGAAGTGTTTCTAAAAATGCCATAAATTATTTGACTCAATGTAATAAGAACACAATGGAAGAACAAAATGGAAAAAGCTTAAAATTTTTTTCGCAATTTAAAATTTGTAAAAAAACGGGTGTTTTTTATAAAAAAAATCTCAAAATTTGGTTCTATTGACACTTTTATAGAACTCGTTCATAAATTTGTATATATTTGTTCATAAATTCTAAGAATTTCGTTCATAACAATTTTTTTCTGTGTAGTAAAAATTAAGAGCTTTTTGTAATTTTATAAACTTTTTAACAATAAAATTGTTAATTTATAACTTTATTCATGCTAAAAAACAAAGAATTCCCTTAATTTTACAAGATTTTTTTTTTTTGTAAAATTACCTTTGAAATTTGGACATTTAAGAAAAAATTGTAAAAGTTGTAAAATTAAAAAAAAAAAAAAAGATAAATTTCGATTGAAAATTTTTTGCTGAAGAACAGGAAAAACTGTCAAATATTGCTACAATGGGATTACGATTTTTTTTACTAGTAATTTGACAAGGTTTTTTTTAGTGCGCACTTTATAGGGCCCTAGACCTATATTTTGATGCGTTACACACGGAATGACGGAGTGAATATACCCCCATACAGTAATTGGAGAGTAAAAAATAAATGTCTGGCCATTTGAAGTGGTACATGGAAGTTTATATTAAATAAAAGAAAAATATTTTTTAAGCATTTTTCTTTATTCCCAAATATACATTTTCTTTGTATTTTTCCAAAGTGTTCGTTTTTGCCTTTTAAACGTTTTTTATTTGTACAAAAATATAAAAAATGGTTTAATTTTTTTTGTAAGATTTGATAGTTATCATAGGATTTTAAGGCAGTCATGTATGACCAATTACCAGTATTTTTATGCCTTCATCTCTTACACTGTCTGACAATGTCAAAAGGCATACGTACCCAACATTTATCTCTTATGCATTGTACTATTTTGACAAGATAAAGACAGTTTGAAATTAAAATAGGAATTTTTTCCTACTCGCCAAAGGTAAAGCACGTATAAACATGCTTTTAAGCATTACTAAACATATTTAATAAAATGTCTTCTCGTTTTCTTTTTTACTTTTTACTTTTTCGTTGTTGTTTTTTTGTTTCTTCTTCAATTTCTTGTATTGCGTGTCATCTCCTACAAAATGATTTTATTAAAAGATTTTTTTTGTTTTTATTTTTATATTTTTTTTAAGGAAAAACTTTAAAAATCAAGTCATGTTGGGAAAGAGCATCAAAATTAAAGCATAAAAATAAGTCTGGTATAAGATGTAAAAAAAATAAAAATAAAGAAAAAATGAAGAAGGAGATGAAAAAAAAACTATTCATCCTTAACATAGGCTTCATTTAAAATTTACACATGACTTGTTGTATACACACGCACTTCGAAGAGCAAAGTATACTTGTATTGTATGTGTATTGTATGCTGCAAAAAAAATAAGACTACAAATATTTGATTTTCTTTTTTTTCGGTTCTCAAGAAAAAAAAGAAATGAAATGAAAAATTTATTCACGTTTCCAAGAAAAAAGTGTATGTGTGTCGGTGTAGGAGACTGTCTTAAGTGTGTATAATATGTTTGTATTAGTGTATGTTGCTGTAGTAATATTAAATTAAATATGCAACCCCCCTACTAAGAAATGTATATATAAAGTGTACAACACCATAACATAACATTTTACATACATTTGTATTTACTTATGTATGAACATAAATTTATAAAATATAAAATTTTAGTATTAAAGCAGCCTAACCAAAAGATCGCAAAAGTTAACATTTTTTTTTATACCCCCCAACCATAGTATGGGGGTATGCTCACTTTGTCATTCCGGTTGTAACGCAATATCGAAATATCGGTCGGGGACCCCATAAGGTATAAATATTATTGATTTATGATCGATTCTAAAAAATTCTATGAATGTCCGTCCTTGTGTGGAAAGCACGATGCAGTCCAAACTTAAAGAGCTAGACTCCTGAAGTTTGGCAAGAATATGTATTTTGTTCATAGGCTAAGTTCGGAAATGGGCAAAATCAGATCAGGATGAAAAAAGTTTACCCTTGAAGAACTAAACCATTTTTGTTAAACATATTAAACATTATATGTTGTGTAGGATTATTCTAGCTCAAGGTCATTAATTCCATTACTAATTAAATCTATTTTATTCGACCCTTAACACATTATTTTGAGTAGGTTTATTTTGGGTCGAGGTCGTTATTTCTCTTACTAGCTAAAACTATGATATTCTAAAAAAATAATTTTCAAGAAAATTATATTTCTGTTTTTAATATATTTATGCTGGTCATTTTTGCACATCTCGACTAAATCCTGCAAAAATTACCATTATAAAAAAATTTAAAACTAAAAAATAATTTTCTTAAAATTTATTCTACACTCAAAAAAATTCTGCAGTAAAAATATTAGTAAGTGATTTGGTACCAAAATCTACTAATAAGTTACTAATTACCAGTAGTACGGTAGTTTTTTAGTATCTTCAAAGTAATTTTTACTGGTTTTGAATAATATTAGTAAAAAATTTTAGTATTGATTACCAACGCCTACACTAGATCATTTTGGACTAAAAAATTAGTTCATTAGTAAAATTTTTAGTATTGAATACCCACGTTTTTTTTGGGTGTATGAGAATATCAAAGTTTTAATAATTAAAGGAAATAATGACCTCGAGCTAGAATAAACCTACTTAAAATATAATATTGAAGTTGATATTGAATAACTTTTAAATTCCAAAAGTTTTAAACATAGTAACAATTTCTGAATTAGACTATGGATTAAGATGGCAGCGAAATGTGAGGGCTATTTTTTTTTTGAAATTGAATATCGTCGGGGAGGAATATTGTGACACATGGTCCTTAACTGTTGTAGGTCAAATTTTAGCCAAATCAGATAACTTCCCAGCAAAAACATGGTAATGAGTTGTGAAAAATAATCATTACCAAGTACATTATTTATAATGAGTACCCATTACCATTAACATTATTTTAAGCCCAAAAGTAACTACTTTTCAGTAATATGTTAAAAAGGCACCTCTAAGTAATAATATCTTTTTGCACTTGCAGTTTTTAAACTTTACAATTCAATTAACTTAAAAAGTACTTAAAAACTTAATAAAAATTACGCAATTTTTAAGTTTTAGTAAAAACAAGTTAAATTTTAAAAATTTTAATTAACTAATTATTTTACTTCTTATTGGCAATGGGTTTTTACTCCTTATTTGTAATCCGATGCAGTAACTACTTATTTATCTCCATACTCTTCACTAGTTAGTTTTGTCTCACGCCCCTGTTAAAATAATTAGTGTTTCATTCAATAAGTAACTACTTATTAACATCTGTTTCGGATTAAACCCTTTACTAGTAATGCCAATTTTTGCTAGGTTTAACCCATTTTTTCGAGGTCCATTTTGGAATTGAAAAACTTTTCTGATCAAAGTGAACTTTTTTTTTCGCTAATAAACTAATAAAGCTCACTAACATTCAAAAATAAAAAATAAAAAATAAATTTTTTTGCTTTTACGGATTTTTTTACCTTTGAACTTTGACCTCAAAGGGGCATGGGTTAAAGTTATCCGATTTTAAGACGATCTAGCGATATCCGTCCGTCCGTCTGTCTGTTGAAAACTTGCTAACTTTTGAAAGACTTTACAGAGGGTCCTGAAGTTTGGCATATATGTTGGGCATTTACCTGGTCAGGTTGGTATTGCAATCCAGCGAAATCATTCCAGTGCACTGTGGTTCCAAATACAAATCTAGGTGGACAAAAGTCTAAAAAGTTTGAACCTCTAAATTAAAAAAGGGTAGGTGTTTTAAATAGCTAACAACATGCCTAGACTAGACGCAAAATATTTTGATTAAATAAGGGATATAACTTTGTCCTCGCAGCACTAGAACATCAATGTTTGTTCACCAAAATTTTTGTAATTAAAAACTAAGGAAATCAATACGAAACTAAGTAGCTTATACCAAGTGAATTATTTTCAGGAGATTGCCGTGAATTGTTTTTTATATAGCCATGGGTATATACTTATCAAAAAAATTTTCATGGGTTCGAAATTTTTCCCCGATTTCTTAATATCGGTTTTTGAAGTTAGGGTCATAAGTAAAAATAAATAAATTTAGATTATCAATCTTTCAAAGCTTGCCAAAAAAAACCGCTCCAAGTTGCGGGCAAGCCACTATATACATCTCTTAAAGCAACTATCAGAGAGTATGTTTCATCTTTCATCTCATCCAGTGGCGTCCAGCTGCATTTTTTATAGCGTTTTTAAAAAAGTAATTTTTTCTGCAATATTTAGAACTCTCAAGAAAATGCTTATAATATTCAGGATCTTCTGCACATATTTTGCAATAAATACCTCTACAGTATTTTCTATAATTGTTATATCACATATTTTTCTTTTCCCGCAACTCTAGAAGCACAAAAAGGATTTAATTCGAACATTCTAAATAAACTACACATTAAAAGTAATTCGACGTAGCTGGGCTTTACTGTAATGCTCAGAAAAGCTTTTTATATCATTTTTAAATACTTCCTTTAAATTCAGTGCCCTAAAGTAGCAAAAAGTAATTAACTTTTTACAGTTGTAACGAAAAGTCCAATTAAGTTGAAGCTATTTTAGTTAAACCCACTGTATTTTCAAAAA
The DNA here is from genome assembly GCA_963921195.1 of Pegoplata infirma. Taxonomy (NCBI): domain Eukaryota; kingdom Metazoa; phylum Arthropoda; class Insecta; order Diptera; family Anthomyiidae; genus Pegoplata; species Pegoplata infirma. Next base: position 3,689,652 of record OY992540.1, on the reverse strand, counting down.
TATTAAAGCTACAATTTTTTAAAGCATTTTTTTGAACTCAGCGACCCCAAAAACTTAAAATATCATGGTTAAATACTTTTGTCCACCTAGTTTTGGAATCGGAACCACAGTGCAGTGGTTCAAAAGTTATTAGCAAAAGACTGAATTTCGGCAAGGGTTTTTCGTGAATTTAGGAGATAAAACACACGCTAACATTCGAAAAGCAATCTTGATGATGCTGAAGCTTGGCATATATATTTTTCGTTCGCCGGCCTAGTTCGATTTGAATTTCAGCCAGATCGGTCCAGTGGATCAAAAGTTATAAGCAAAAACGTGAATTTCAGATTAGTTTCCCCTTAAATTCATGAGTTGAAAACTCGTTAAACATGTTTTAAAAACATTGGTAAGTCACAAAAATATTTTACAACGTATTTTTGTCACTCAAAAATATTTCTACACTAAAAAAAAAAACCCGAAAAAGATTATACACTCAAAAAAAAAAAAATTTACACACAAAAAAAAACACTCAAAAAAAAAAAAGTTTTTTAACACAAAATAAAATATTTCTAATCAAAAATGTTATTTTTTTTCACGTTAGAAAATTTACTATCACTTAAAAAGGTATTGTGGATTGTATTCATATATTCGGCCAAGTCGAATTTAAGAAGATTTGAGATTTGAACCTAAGGTTACTAAGCATCACGTTACACTTGTAACAACTATGAATATCTGTCTTCAAACCTTCGTTAGTTAATCCCTACTTAAAATTCTGCTGTGTTTTTAATAATTCTGATTTATTAAGTTTATGATGATTTTTTATTAAAGCCCGACCGAATATTCGGTTTCGGTTTCGGATAAATAATGGGGTTTCGGCCTCTATTCGGTATTCGGAAGAATTTTGGCCGAATATTAGCCAAAACCGAAACTTTTTGATATTGTAAAAAATATATAAAAAAGTCGCAAAATTTTTTAATTTCGTGAACAAAAATAAGCACGGTTTTCCAATAAATGTAATACTGTTACCGTTTAAATATTATTTTTTATCTCAATCTACATATGAAATTCACAATTTTTTTGTAAGTTTTTTTTAAAAAATATATTTTTTTAATAAATACAACATTCGGTTCGGTTCTGCCTCGAAAAACTGGTTTCGGTCGGACTCTATTTTTTAATGAAACCCATATTCAAGTAAAAAAGGAATTTTGTTGTATAGTTGATTATTGTTTGCGCCACAAGGTATAATTTGAAAATATTGCAAAAATGTGCGTGTAGAGTCAGAAATATTTGAACGCTAATTGTGTTGTATTTGAACTTAAAATTATAAATTTTATAATTCCTTTGTATATTCGCAGCTAACCACCGTTGTAAAATCTATTCATGTTTTTAAATTTATCTGTAAACTTTTTCAATTTGCATGCTTTTTCAATCCATTCTGCACAAATTTTGGTAAATACATTTTGAATTCTTTCTTAATTGTGATGAAATGTATTCATTCATTTTAATTTGTGCGTAAAATGAATCCCTCATTCTTTTCCATAGAAATGGAAATAACCAATATAAGAGCTCCACCTACCATTACATACATGCAAAGCCATTTAACGTTATCCTGGGGAGATGCACGCTAACGAATAAAACATCATCAGCATCATCATTATCAATTTTGAGTGCCAACTAGGTTAATAGCTCTAACTGCGTTATTGCAACATCAACAGCAACAACGCCAACAATATAAGCTTATTTACATTAATCTATTTTTTTTCTTCCACCCTTTTTATAGCTTTTTATTTACCACCCAAAATAAATACTGAAGCATACTCTTTGGGTATATGTAATAAATGCGAGGGAAGTTTTTTAAGTGCATCTTAATAAAATATATTTTTTTCTATCCCTTAAGATAAATATTTGCTTATAATTTTTAAACTTAAGTACGTATACCTTTTCGAATTTTTTTCTGACCATCTATGCTTTGAATATAATCGCTTTTTACCGACTTATAAATGTGCCTTAATAACTTATAAAAGTGCCTTAAAAGACCCTAACATTGCAAATGCTTCCAAATCTTTTGAACTTTAAAAATTAACAAGTAAAGCTTTTTTTTTTGCTTTTCAATAAAAATGCTGAATAACATTCCATTAAAATTTATGAAAGGATATTTAAACATCTTCTTTTACATTTTGTTAAATCAAAATATTCATGAATTTTCTAAAAAGAAACATAAAAAAAAATTTCAACTATTTTTTTTATGATTTTTATTTTGCCATTTACTCGTAAAACAGAGATGAAAATTTAGTTTGGCTTTAAATTTTATTTTTCATATATTACACCAATACTATTAAAGTTTTCTTTACATATATACACATACATTTATACACTACTCATTGATGCTTAAACATAAGTATGGGTAAGTGTATTGCCGTTATATGGGAAAAATATATGAGGTATTCTCCAACAGAAAAAAAAAAACATAGATGGCATCCTGACAATTGAGCTTTAAAATACTAGTAAAGCTGACTAATTATACTATTTTACTTCCGATTGTGATTAAACTTTCGACAATATTTATAAACAATGTTTACATCAGAATGACCATCTTACAGATGGTCAACCTGTTTTTGATGGCAATTCTACGTTTTGAATGTGAACATCTAGAGGGCGCTTGTAATATTAATAATTCCTTTTTGTTAATAAGTTCTTAACTTTAGAATGTCATTAAAGCTATGTTTACACCATACCACTGAGTCGTATGATTTTTATGAAAAAGCAATGTTTTTTAATAGCATAATTTTAGGCATGTAGTAAATATATGGTTATTATTAAAAAGCGACAAAAAAAACTCTACATTTTGCTAAATTTATAAGCAAATATAAAAATTTATTTAATCTTAAGTTTATAAGTTTAGCAATATGTAAACTTTTTCATCACATTTAAATAACAATTCTATATATATTACATGCCTAAAATTATGCTATAAAAAAATCTTGCTTTTTCATGAAAATCATACGACTCAGTGGTATGGTGTAAACATAGCTTAAACAATTATTTTTACTTTATTTTTGTAATATTCTTAATAAATCAGGGGCTTAATCCTTGGAGTTTTTAAATTTTTTCTGTATGCCTAAAATTATGCTATGATATAAATACAAGTTTTTTATATTTTTCTCTTACTGCACTGAAACATAAAAATACTAGTAAGAAAATTATAGTCGCTCAAGACCGACCATATAATACCCTACACCAGTGTTTCCCGGAATATGGGCCTTAAGTCCAAACATGAACTGATTGGATGTTTCTTTTGTCAAATCTTTAATAAGGGTAGTAAACACTAAAAAACCAAATTTGAGTGAAAAAGGCTTTAATTTGTAGCCAATAAACCACTTTAAATCAATATAGGGCCTAGGTCCAAAAATGGTGTGATAATAGTCAGATTTAATTAGGTTATTACAGTACGCGTTAAACACACACAAAAAAATAATTTAATATAATATTTTCTATTTTCATGAAATTTGAGTGATTTATATGATTATAGGGAGGGCTGTTTGTATAGGGGCTACAAGAAGAACTGGTAATATTGCTTTAAAATTTGGAACGGTGATTTATGAAGACAGAACACATTTATGTGCCAAATTTCAAAATAATGTCTATTATTATCCCAGTTGGCAACGTCCTCGAGCCATCCTCAGTGACGGAGCGATGACATGTCAGAGTCACACCTGACATCCACAAGACATCTCTATGTACTGGGTTGAGGACAGTTTCATACAAATTTTCAAAATGTCCTCACTCAAAGTCAGCAGTGGTCAGGGCTGACCTTCTGGGGACATGCCACCTAAGACTTCTTTGGGGAAATGTCTGACATAGGTCATACGAAAATACAAAAAATTTTCGTATTTCCTTTAGTTTTTACTTTTATCCATTTTCCTTTATAAATTATCTTTCTCATATTTAGAAAAAACTTTTCGCCTTTTTTAGTCCCAACTGGATTTGAACCTGGAACCTCCAGTTTATTAGTCCCACACCTAACCACTTGTTCCAAACTTTATTTTTAAAATTGTTTGTCTATTTATTACTTTTATTCTACTTGTTAGATTTTGATTTTATTTTAATTAAGTCGATAATATTGCCATCTTTTTCTTGGAAATTGAAGAGTTGCCCAGATTTAAAATTCTAATTTAATATACTGCTATTCTGAAGACATTTCCTTTTAGACGTCTTAGAAGAATTGTCCACACTCTTAAAGCAAACATTCAGTGCTGACAATGTTAGGACATGTCATCAAGGATTGCCTATGATTTGTCAGAACCTGAAGACATTTCCTCAAGGAATCACTATTGAAATTTCCTCAGTGACACATTTTCCAACTGGGATACTGTTATTCGGGTCATTTGAGCCAAAATTAAAGGGGAGCTTTGTATGGGACTAGGTCTAAACATGGACCGTTTTTTTCAATTTTAATAGGTTTCGTCCTTGTTCCATGAGAGGCTTAACTTTCAAATTTCAAGTCAATTGATTAAAAATTGCGACTTTTATCATGTTTACACCGTTTACATTTACAGACCGACCAACAGACGGACATTGCTAAATCGACAAAAAAATTGATTCTGAGTCGATCGGTATACTAAAAAGTGGGTTTAGGACCATTATTCCGGATAGTTAAAAACAACAGCACAAACTGAGTGTACCACTCTGTGGTACAGGGTATACTAAAAAGCTTGTATTTATTAAAGCATAATTTTAGGCATACATAAAAATTGACAAATCGCACATTCGAGTAGAATTTCGATCGCTATCGACACCGAGAATCAGCATCCAGGTATTATTACTTTCGACGATTTTAATGAAAAAGTTAGATATTGTTGTATAAGTTTAAGCAATGATCCCTTTTTAAATTCCATAAGACTACATTTCTTGTTTAATTTTAAAAGCAAATGTAACAAATTATTTAAAGTCGATTCCTTGTTATTTTACAAGCCTTTTACCAATAATTTTGTAATTTAACAAGCTTTTTACCAAAAAAATTGTAAATTTAAAATTTTTTTGACGCGATAAAACTTAAAAGGAGGTTTTGTAACTTTACTATATTTTTTGCTACCTCCTAATTAATGAGAATTCCTAGTAAAAACTACGAACTTTTTTGTAATTTTACAAGATTTTTACCAATAAAGTTGTAAATTTACAACGTTTTGGCGAAAAGAAATAAAATAAAAAATAAGAAAATTCTCGTAAATTTACTAGATTTTTTTTTTTTTTAAATTTTGGAAATTTATAAAATCACAAGAAAAACCGAATTACAAACAAAAATGTGGCTGGCCAAATTATCATGGATGTCCCCAATGTATCAAACATTTCTGCATATAAATAGCAAAAGTTTTATATCCGAATGAAGAATAATATATGATCTCTCTTGTGCATATAAAAGATATCATGCTAAAAACTAGCACATAATTATGTTTTATAATTGAATAGTTCATGCGAATAAGGACGAATAGACCACTTTTTCGCAAACACGTTTTTTTGCATAAATGCATTTTATTAGCAGAGCCCTACAATCCTATGCAGAAATTTTGGGGAAATTTTGACTTTTAAGGTTAAAAAAATTACTTTGAAAGTGCAATAATTCGTATATTTTTATATTTTTGTTTAAATTGGGAGTCAACTAACGCACAATTTTGATTAAATACAACACAAAAACATACAAAAATTTTACTTTCGGTAACAATGTGTTAAAAGAACATTACGAGGAACAAACCACACTTATTATATTGCCAAAAAATTTTACCGTTCTTGAGTTATAAGACTTTAAAGTGTGGAAAGCAAAAAGGGCGAATATCCATCCTTAACAAAATAATATATAAAAACTATTTAGCTGCGAGTTTAAAATTGATATTAGCTAAAATTTGAAATTGTACACAAAAAAAAAAAAATCTTAGCACATACAAACTTTTAATGTTAATACTGCATCCAATGTCAGGAATAAAAAACAAAAATTTGTTCATGTCCTTTTATGTTACGTCGTAATATGCAGTCAAGGGTTAATATTATAATTCCTAAAAATGTATTTAGTGTCATAAAGAATTACTACTGTATCAAATGGCAGGAATATAAAAAAAAAATTAACAAAAAAATTTTTTTTGCATGTCCTGGCAAACCTTAAAAAGTGTATCCTTGAAGTCCTAAAAGTGTGACAAACAAATACCAACCATAGTTCGTCAAGTATTGCAAGTCTCGTGAAAATGTAGTCAAAATCTGCTGCAAATTAACAGATTTTTATTCAAATTTCAATACATTTTTTTGGATATTCGCCCTTTTTCCATTTAAGCAAAAAATTGAAGTCCAATTTTTGGTAAGTTCTCTTTCGAATACCTTACTAAAATTTTGTATATAGGTAGATGTGACCTAAATCTTTAAGCTAATACCAAAAAGTTGACAAAAATATTATTTTTTAACCTTTTCCTGCGTTTTTATTGTCCCCTGTAAAATTCTACAAATGGTCTATTCGTCTTTATTCGCATGAACTATTCAATTAAAAATTAAGAATTTTGATTTATTTACTTATTCCCCATTCAAACTTACCCAATTTTCACTTTCCGTGTAATACTATGTTCAGATTGGCCTCGAAACCCCGTTGAAACCCCGTATTTTCATTTTAAAAACTCACCTGTTCACACACAACAATTTTGACAATTATGTAGGTTTCGGAAACCATCACATAAAAAATATTTTTGTTAACTAATTTTTAACTAATTTAATTATGCTGAAATAATTTTTTAACACTGTTTAATTTTATGCTTATTTCAAATAAATAAATATTTCACAGAAATTTTGTAAATAAATTTATTTATTTATATTTTTATATTTGGCATTTTCCCATTTTCTCTATTTCTCATTGCCGCACAGTGGTAAAAATATGAAAATTATAAGGTTTCGATCGTACTTTCGTTGAAACCTCACTACAAAAAGGTTTAAATTTGAGGGGGAAAATACGTATTTTCAAATGAGGTTTGGCACGAAACCTCGTTGAACGGGGTTTCGAGGCCAATCTGAACGTACTATAAGTAAAATTTAATTTTTGACTCTCGTTTTTCGAATTTCCATTCTGTCTTTTGGTGGAGTTTGTAGATTTAAACAAGTCTAAGTCTTTAATTCGGCTGTACCGAATATTTTATACCCTTCAACATAAAAAAAAATTAAAGGTGCTTTTTTTGGGGGGAGGGGTCATTCTTATTAAAAAATTTAACTTTTTTAATGCATATGTTTAGGCAGAGACGAAAATTTTTTATATTCTACTTGTAAAAAGCTTTTAACTTTTTCCATTTTTTTGGAATCAAAAGAAAAATTGTTTTCTTATACAACTGACTTGCCTATTCACAGTTATGACTGGCTATGACTAATTTTATTATTTTAAAACTTTATATTCCCTGTGTTTGTTGTAAACACAATCATAACAAGTAGAAAAGTTAAATTCGACTTGGCCGAATCTTTGAATACACTCCACAATGCCCTTTTTAAGTGATAGTAAATTTTCTAACGTGAAAAAATAACATTTTTGGTTAGAAATATTTTATTTTCTGTAAAAAAAAAATTTTTTATTCATTTTTGAAAAAAAAAAAAAAATACTAATTTTTTTTGAGTGTAAAATTTTTTTTGAGTGTATTTTTTTTTTTTGTTTTAGTTTAAAAAAACTTTTGTTTTTTAATTTTTGAAAAAAAAAAAAAAATTTAATTTACCAATTTTTTTTTTTTGAGTGTAAAATTTTTTTTGAGTGTAAACTTTTTTTGGTTAGAAATATTTTATTTTCTGTAAAAAAAACTTTTTTTATTAATTTTTTAAAAAAAAAAATACATATTTTTTTTTTGAGTGTAAAATTTTTTTGAGTGTATTTTTTTTTTGTTTTAGTGTAAAAAAACTTTTTTTTGTTAATTTTTGAAAAAAAAAAAATAATTACCAATTTTTTTTTTTGAGTGTAAAATTTTTTTTGAGTGTAAACTTATTTTTTAAGTGTATTTTTTTATTGGTTTAGTGTAAAAATATTTTTGTGTGACAAAAATACCTTTTAAAATATTTTTCTGACTTACAAATATTTTTAAAACATGTTTAACGGGTTTTCAACACGTGAATTTAAGGTGAACTAATCTGAAATTTACGGTTTTGCTAATAACTTTTGAACCGCCGGACCGATTTGGCTGAAATTTAAAACAAACCGGACCAGAGGAACGATAAATATATATGCCACACGTCAGTACCCTCAGAATTGCCGTTCGTAAGTTACCGTGTGTTTTATCTCGTAAATTCCAGAAAACCCCTTGCCGATATTCACTCACTTGCTTATAACTTTTGAACCACTGGACCGATTTCGCTGGATTGCAATACCAACCTGACCAGGTAAATGTCCAACATATATGCCAAACTTCAGGAGCCTCCGTAAAGTTTTTCAAAAGTTAGCGTGTTTTCAACAGACAGACAGACAGACAGACGGACAGACGGACAGACGGACAGACGGACGGACGGACGGACGGACGGACGGACATAGCTAGATCGTCTTAAAATCGATCGAGGATCATGAATATATATACTTTATGGGGTCCTAGACCAATATTTCGAGGTGTTACAAACGGAATGACAAACTTATATATACCCTCTATCACTAGAGTGGAGGGTATAAAAAGACTAAAATTTTCACATTAATTGTCAATTTTGAGACGATCTGCGTAGCAGATCTTTATTTTCTTTGAAATTTTCAAACAAAATTTGAATAATTTTATGGTTGTTTACAACAACCACATGGAAAAAATTGAGTTATGATTGAGTTATGACTATTTTCTGTGAATCGGCACCTGGGTCGAATCATTTTCGAAATTTTTAGAAACATTTCTAAAAATGTGAAAAATAATTCGTGATTTTTCCTTTTATCCTAAAAGTATGCGAAAATTGTTGTATTCAGTTTTATCGTAAAAACTGGACTTTATTATTAAACTGTGTTTGCACTATACCACTGCGTCGTATTATTTTCGACGATTTTTATAAAAAAGTAAGATTTGCTGCAGCATAATTTTAGGCATTTTGTAAATATATGACCTTTCGGGTCATCCCTACCAAACAATGACATTTATAATTTGTTTTGAATGAGTCGACTGAAGATTAAATAAATTGTTATATTTGTTATATTTGTTTGTAAATTTTGCAATATATTCACTGCATGCCTAAAATTATGCTATAAAAAATCTTGCTCTTTCATAAAAATCATACGACTAATTGTCAGTGAGCACATAGCTTTAGTACCCTTATGGAATATCTCATATGGCTATGAGTATGAATTTCTTAAGTGCTTGCAGTCTTATTTCAATGCAAAGTATTTTTTTGATGTTGAAAAAAAAATACAGAAAATGAGAATTTTTTTTCTTTTATTTGTGTTGTTTGTTTGTTGTTACCATTTAATTTAGCATTTCACCATTTTGTTGAGTTTGAGTTTTGGCTCGTTTGTTCGTTCGTTGGTTCTTGGTTCTTTTGCTTATTCCTTCATTCATTCATTTGTTAACATTTATTTGTTATGTTTATTTCCTGTTTTATTGTACTCATTAAAAAATTACGGTATTTAATTTTTATTTGATTGCTCGGCAAATGTTAAGTGTTGTTGGTTTATTGTTAGCTTTTGTTTTTTTTTTTTTAAATTAACGTGAGGAAATTTATAAAATCGCACAAAAAAAATAAAAACACAAGGAAGTAAAACAAATATTAGTGGTATTTAATTAATTTTATTGTTTTTAATGAGAATTACTTACAAAAACAAACAAAAAAAAACAAAAATCTTTTGATTTCAGTTTTTTATGTATTTACAATTGTTGAAAATTTTTTTATGGTTTGTATAAAGTTAAAAAAATATTTATTTAGAAAATTTGAGAGGACATTTTTTGTAATTCTGTTCTTAAAATTGCCTTAGTTTATACAAATACTTCAATTAAATATTTATTTAAGATATTTTCGTTTTTCTTATTTAGTACTAGAATTATTAACATAAATTGAAAACATGTTTGTTTGTCAGGCAACATGATGAATTCTTCAATACACTTGTTTCTGTTGCAAATGCTTAAAGGTAATAAGCCTTGATTGGACTTGCCCCCAATGTCTTATAATACGATGTATGTATTTACGATGACAAACACATGTCAAATGCTATTCAACATTATCTTTTTATATCATCTTTCTTTATACAACTGCATTCAAGTCTCATGCTCAATGCTGAAAACCCAAAAACTAACACTAGAAAATAACTTACCTGCATTCACATAAGGGTGACATTAAATTTTATTTGATTTTTTGACAAAATTGCATTTTTGACATAACCAACAAAAATCAATTTTTAATAGTTTTTTTGATAGTAAATTGACGATGGTGATCTAACTAAGAGATTGTATAATTTTCTTCTTCTAATTCTCAATGAAGATATAATAGAATTTTTATTAATATTTTTGTTGGAAAATTATCAATTTGTCCTTAAAATTCCCTTTGCTACTTGCAGTATAAGGTTTTTATATCTACTAAATAGTCTTGACAATGGAAACTGACCAATTCCGAAACACGTGTCCACTAAGTTTTCAAAAATTATCAAAATAAAAAATTTAGAACAGAAAATTAACTTTCTTGAAAATTATTCTTTAGTTAGAATAGGAAATAATGAACTCGAGCTCGAATAATCCTACTGAAAATATAAATCGACTAATGTTTAAATAAATTGTAATATTTGTTTTAAATTGTAATATTTGTTTTAATTAAAAACAAGTTAAAGAGTTAAATTCGGACGTGCCGAATGTATTGATACCCTCCACAATATCAAAAAGATTATTGCAAAAAACTTAAAAAAAAAAAAAAATTGAAAAAAAAAATTCCGCGAAAAAAAATTTTGGAAAAAAAATCCGCGATTTTTTTTCTTTTTTTGTCAAAAAATGTGTTCGTACTTGTTTAAGTACATTTCGGTGTTCAATTATGTTCACATGCGTCAACCAGCAGCCGAATTAAAGCATTTTGAACTTTTAGGTTATGTTGAATGTGCCAACATTTTTGAGGTGTCCTTACATTTTCGACCATAACTTTTGAACCGCGGAACCGATATCGCTCAAATGCAATACCAAACTGTTCAGGAGAACTTCCAATAAATACGTTAAGTTTCAGTCATCTCCGTGCAATATTTTGGTCGTGATCACCATTTCCACAGACAGACGGACAGACGCACATCGCTAGAATGTCTTAAAATCGATCACTGATCCATAATATATATACTTTATGGGGTCCTAGACCGATATTTCGATGAGTTACAAACGGAATGACAAACTTATATATACCCTCTATCACTAAGTGGAGGGTATAAAAAAGTTAAATTCGACTTAAACGAATACCTTGCACAATACCCTCAACAATGCCCCTTTTAAGTGTTAGTAAATTGTCTAACGTGAAAAGAATATTATTTGTGATTAGAAATATTTTATTTTGTGTAAAACAACTTTTTTTTTGTAATTTTTGAACAAAAAAAATAATTTACTAAATTTTTTTTTGAGTGTAAAATTTTTTTCGAGTGTATTTCTTTTTTTTTTTTAGTGTAACAATATTTCTGAGTGACTAAAATACGTTGTAAAATATTTTTGTGACTTACCAATGTTTTTAAAACATGTTTAACGGTTTTCAATACGTGAATTTAAGGTGAAACTAATCTGAAATTCACGGTTGAACAGTGGTTCAATTGTTATTAGCAACTTTTAAACCACTGGACCAATCAAATATATATGCAAAGCTTCAGTATCCTAAGTATTGCCTTTCGAAAGTTAGCGGGTTTTTTATCGCGTAAATTCACGAAATACCCTTGCCGAAATTCAGTCTTTTGCTCATAACTTTTGAACCACAACACCGATTTCGTTGGATTGAAACACCAACCTGATCGGGTATATGCCCAACATATATGCCAAACTTCAGAAGCCTCCGTAAAGTCTTTCAAAAGTTAGCGTGTTTTCAACAGACAGACGGATAGGCAGACAGACGGGCGGACGGACGGACATCGCTAGATCGTCTTAAAATCGATCGAGGATCATGAATATATATACTTTATGGGTTCCTAGACCAATATTTCGAGGTGTTACAAACGGAATGACAAACTTATATATGCCCACTATCACTAGAGTGGAGGGTATAGGTTGTAAGTGGCTGCTGACGTTTTACGTCAACACACTTAGACTCTGAGGTCCATTGTGATAGGGTATAAAAAAAAAAATAAATAGGTCTTTAGAAAACCTAACAAAATGTTTAAAGATCGTGTCCATTACAGTGTCCCTTACTGTGGAAATGTTGGAAATGTTAAGCCGGTACCCGGTTCTTTTTTCTATTTGACTTAAAAATAACTCATGAGTCATTTTATGCCTCTCCGACCACACCTTCCCTAAACGACGGGCCGTATTTTTTTTTTTTTTAATGTTGTATTTATTCGACCTTTAATTTGTGATATTAATAAAATAACCGAGCTCAAGGTCTGTTGTTGTTGTAAATAATCTTTATTTTACTTCTCCAATATTTCGAAATTCATCGAATTTCATCATCAGGGGACAGTGTTAAAAAATTTACATAAACACAAATAAACTTTAAGCTAATTCTATTCACATTGTCGGTTGGAATTGCACTGCAATTTTGTGTAAATTTTTAAACACTGTCCCCTGATGATGAAATTCGATGAATTTCGAAATATTGGAGAAGTAAAATAAAGATTATTTACAACAACAACAGACTCGAGCTCGGTTATTTTAATTTTATTTTTTTTTTATTTTTTTTTTAAATTATTGTTTTACTTGATTAGCTTAGTAACGACAAAAAAAAATTTGATTTTGTGGGATGAGGCTTTAAGCTCTATAAAATTTTTCAAAAGAAAATTGTTTTGTAAATATTGGCCGGTAGTGTCACCCTAATTCATATACTACTGTTAGATCAGCTTAGAATAAGTCAAGTAAAATTGGTATATGTATTAGAAAATACTCACCAGTACAAACATACTTTCAATGCAGTTGTAAACTTATAGACTTTGTGAGTACCATTAAAGTCCTTTGTATTATGCGGAGACAAACAAATGCACACACACACACATGCACAAGACGAACAATAGAACAGACATTATATTGAATTGATATTTTCTTCTCATCTTTTGTAAAATGCGTGTGTATTAGTCGTAATGTAACTATGGTTACAATGGTAATATTTGAAATATGACATTTATGCTGTAGTTGTTGTTGGCGTATGCTTTATAATGTCATCTGCATCAACACTAGGTGTTGTAGAGTGGGATGATATGTCGTAACGGTGACATGACAAAATCCCCACAGACATAATCCCCATTTCCGTTATGGGGATTATGACCAAATTCATTTCGGTCATAATCCCCATAATGGTAGTGGGGACTAGGACCGAAAATTATTTGGACATAATCCCAATAAAAAACGGACATAATTCCCAGATTTATGGGGATAATGACCACGTAACAAATGGCCATAATCCCCATTATAGGGATTATGTCTTCTATAATAGTTGGTCATAAACCCCAAAATTAAAAGATTTTTTTTTTACTTAAAAGTTTTTCTGCGTAGCCGAGCTTGGGGATTTCAAACTCCATGCATTAAACACACCCTCTCTGCAGAAAACGGGGATTATGACCAAAATTGCTTTGGACTTACTCCCCAAAATGTGAATGACTGAAAAAAGTTCGGTCGTAATTCCAACAAGGAACGGACATAATCCCCATTGGGATTGTGACCGTTTTGGAAACGGTCGAAGTCCCCACAACTATTATGGGGATTATGGCCGTAATGAATTCAGTCATAATCCCCATTTCCGTTATGGGGGTAATGTCCGTGGTGATTATGTCTTGTCACATGTCGTAACATTTCAAACTCCAGTTTTTTGTGTTTATGGTACGATATGGCTTAAATTCACAAAATATTTTTTTTTTTTCAAACAAAAATTAATTGTTTGATAAAATTTGGACCCAGTAGGTGGCGCTTGGGTAAAGAAACTAGCAAAATTTTTTATTTTTTAATTTCAGGGAGGTCACAGTGTAATTCGATTCGAAATGAAAATCGAATAAAAAATTCTTTTCGTAAATATTTTAAAAGAAATTTAGAATCCTGATTAAATTTGGGCCCGGTAGATGTCGCTTGGGTGAAGCAGATTACGAGATTCTGTATATATTCTACGGCGATGTTGTTAAGCATTCAAGATGTTTCCGGGCAAAACAACGTTTGCAGTTCAGCTAGTTTTATTATAAAAAAATGTTTTAATAATTTTTCTTTTTTTAATTTATAAATTCCAAATCCTAGCTTAGATAAAAAATTAAATTTTTTATAAATTTTTCAGACCACTCCAATTTATATGTACAAGTTTGCAGCGAATATCTAGATATTTATGCTTTAGAAATACTTTTGTGTCATTTGTCAATAGCAACTAATCTCGCTTGTGGGCCCTTACTATACTCTCTCTACACAAACACACACATCCATACATACATTTGTATGCATTGTATTTTAATGTATTTACTTATACTTGTCTATGTTTTTATGTCACATTGTATTAGACCAAGAGACATCATAAAATTATAATGCTGACATTACACATACTCCCAACCACACATACATTTGTATGTATGTATGAATGTTTCCGTATCCTATGCATATTAAATAGCATCTATTCATTCTTAGTTACACATAAAAGTGTACACACACTCACATTTGCACATACATATGTAAATATGTACGTATTATGATATACAAAAATGAAAAAACATTTTATTTCATCTTTTTTATTGTTTTTTTTTTCTTTGGCTATGAAAATTCCATGTCAGCCTACAGGTATGCAATCAAATGTTGTTGTGTTTTATGTGTATGTGTGCAAAGTTTATGTCTATAAAAATTAGATGATTTTAGGAGCTTGTATTTGTGTGAATTCTATTTTTCTGTTTTTTTTTTGGAATGCAGCAATTTGAAAAGACAAATGTCTCTAGGGTAGACAGGAAGTAGCATGTGTCAATATTAATGTGTCAATGGGAATGATTTTTTTTTTTTTGTTTTTCTAAAAACCAAAAGAGAATCATAAAAAATAGATAAAAGATAACTAAACTCAAACATTTAAACATAAATACTATATAAACAACCGACTTGTTAAGCCTAATAATAATAAAGGTATGTTTACATTATACCTTCGAAACGTTTTACTTTCGAAGGTTATTATGAAAAAGTTAAATTTTGTTATAACATAATTTTAGGCATTTAGCAAAAATATTAGATCCTGAAATAAAATGCGAACGTAACAATAAAATTGATGATTTTAAACAAATCGACTTAATTTTAAATATTTTGTTACATATTTTTTTTTTAATTTAACAACAGTTAAAGTTTAATTCGATTTTTAAATATCAGAAAACTAGCAGTTTAAGGCCTAAAACCATGCAACACATATTTGAAACAGTAGTCACAAAACAAACATATTTTAATTAAAATTTGATTAAAAATAATACAGAATTATGAAGTATTGTCCTGGGGGTTAATTCCCGGAGTCGATAGCGATCGAAATATGATAAATACAAGCTTTTTATATTTTTTTTTACTGCACTTAAACATAAAAACATATAAAAAGCGTATATTTATCAAAGCATAATTTTAGGGATACAGAAAAATTTACAAAGCGCACGTTCGAGTAGAATTTCGATCGCTATCGACTCCGAGAATAAGCCCTCTGATTTCCTCCTCTTGAAAGTTTTGGGTTGGTTACTTCAACTGAAAATATTTTCTTTCATATATTTAATTTTGCGATGCACTTATTTTGTATGGTATAGTTTTAGGCCTCAAAATAAATTCACAACTGCTAGTTTTCTGTTGCCCTAGTCATATATATTTACTAAATGCCATAAAATATGCTACAAAAATTTTTAGTAAATCAATTCAGTGATATAATGTAAACACACCTTGGAGAAATATATATGTGTTTTTGTTTCATGAGTGCAAATGTATGAATTTTTTAACAGAATGCTGGCAATAGAGAATATATTTTTTTTTTGGTTTAAATAAACAATGATGTTAATATATATATTGACATTGATTGAAATTTGATTACTACACTTAAAAGAAAAACTGTGTCAAAAAATCTGTAAAACAACCATCAATTTGAATTAGCAAGCTGATATTTATAGCCTTCACTCTAGTGATAGAGGGTATGAGTCCCCGCACAACAATGTCGGAGCGGTTGACAATTTCGGTCACGAGAGAGTATAGGCGCAAAACAAAGGCGGCAACGGGAAATTCAGTCAGGCGTTGATATTTACACTAGTTTTCACTTATTCGACATTTTTTAATTAAATTTTATTGTTTTTTTTTTTATTATCAATTTGATTTTTTTTAGAATTTTAAATATTTTTTTTAGAGATCACTTTTTTTTGTTTACTTTATCGAAAATAATCGAAATATTTGTAAAATTGTGGCAACATTTTAATATCAAAAATTAAAAGAGAGAAAGAAACCGACACAAAAATAAAATTGATTTTATTCAAGCGGTTTCGGTCGAGCGTTTTTTCTTGCCAAATTTGTATGAAAAAAACGTCACCGACATTGTTGTGCGGGGACTCTATGTATAAGTTTGTCATTCCGTTTGTATGATAGATTAAATATGCTCGTTAATCAATTATGACTAGTCGTAGAATAAAATAAAAAAAAAAAAAAATCCGTTTGTATCACCTCGAAATATTGGTCTAGGACCCCATAAAGTGTATGTATTCATGATCCTCGATCGATTCTAAGACGATCTAGCGATGTCCGTCTGTCTATCTGTCTCTTGAAAACACGCTAACTTTTGAAAGACTTTACGGTAGCTTTTGAAGTTCGGCATATATGTTGGTCATTTATCTGGTCAGGTTGGTATTACAATCCAGCGAAATGGTCCAGGGTTACAAAAGCTATGAGCAAAAGACTCTTCGGCAAGGGTTTTTCGTGAATTTACGAGATAAAAAACACACTAACTTTCGAAAGGCAATTCTGAAGATGCTGAAGCTTAGAATATATATTTGTCATTCCCTGGCCTGGTTCGTGTTGAATTTCAGCCAAATCGGTTTAGTGGTTCAAAAGTTATTAGCAAAACCATAATTTTCAGATTCGCTTCACCTTAAATTCACGTGCTGAAAAAAAACGAGCCTTAAAAAAACAAGCTTTAAAAACATCGGAAAGCCACAAAATTACTTTAAAAAGTATAAAAGTATTCACTCAAAAATATTTTTAAAATTTAAAAAAAATTTACACTCGAAAAAAATTTTGCACTAAAAAAAAATAGTAATTTTTCTTTTTTTTTTACAAAAATGTAAAAAAAGGTTTTTACTCAAAATAAAATATTCTAATCAAAATTGTTAAGTTTTTTCACATTAGAAAATTTACCGCTCTTTAAAAGGTGGCATTGTGGAGGGTACTCATAGATTCGACCAAGTCGAATTTAAATTTTCAACTTGTTTTTTTTGCCAAATTGGTTATTTTAACTAAATTCTCTGTCATTTACACCATTTACAAATGTAATTCGAAAAATGTCAATTGTAATTCGAAAATTTTATTTATTATTCGAAGATTCTACTTGTAATTCAAAAATTTCATTTTCAATTCAAATATTTTATTTCTAATTCGAAAAGTCCAATTTTTATTCAATTGTAATTCGTAAAAGATCAATTGTAATTCGAAATAGATCAATTGTAATTCGAAAAAGATCAATTGTTATTCGAAAGTCAAAATTATTAATTGCATTTCGAAATATCAATTTTAATTTGAAAAAGATCAATTGTTATTCGTAAAAGATCAATAGTAATTCGTAACAAATCAATTATAATTCGAAAAGGATCAATTATAATTCGAAAAATATCAAATTTATTTTTAAAAATATCAATTTTTATTCGAAAAAGATTAATTGTAAATCGTAGAAGATTAACTGTAATTCAGAAAAGATCAATTGTAATTCGATAAAGATCAATTTTAATTCGAAGATTCTAATTGTAATTCGAAAAAGATCAATGGGAATTAAGTTCATATTTTGCGAATTACAATTGAAATCTTCGAATTACAATTGATCTATATCAAATTACTGTTGATGTTTTTTGTTTTTCGAATTACAATTGATCAAATTCGAATTACAATTGGTCTTTTTCTATTTCCATTTTAATTTTTTCGTATTACGATTATTTTTTTCAAAATTTCAATTTATCTTTTTCAAATTACAATTGAAATCTTTTTAACTACAAATGAAATTTTCGAATGAATGAAATCTTGAATGAAATCTTGACTGCGTTACACTTTTCATTTATAAAATGAAAAATTTTAATGAAACTATGAAAGCCATTGTAAGAACATTTTAGGAAATCTTTTATAATATGTATGAAATTTCGCTTAGCATGTGAAAATTATTATTAATTAAAAAAAATATTAAATGAATTTTATTCATTCGTAATGTAAAGCATTTTTCTATCTGTGTGGGTGTATTTACATTAGATTTTTCTGCTGATTGAGGTTTTATTTTCAGTGTACACAACGGAAATGTGGGTTACTGTAACCTTTGGCTAAAATTCTAAAACAAATATTTATCAACCATATGGCCAACAAAACATGCCTGCTCATGTGTGCATGCAATCTCATGACTTTTATCTAATTTGAAAATTGCTAAAAAATAAAAAACAAATTTAAAAAAAAAAAATTATAAAAAAAAAAAATTAAAATAGAAAAAAAGGAAATCAAACAAACGTGACCGCAAGGTTTTTACTGACAGATAACATAAAAAAGAGAGTAAAAAAATGGCCAGGCTTTACAAATAAAAAAAAAAATTAAAAAACATTGTTTACTGGTTGAAAATTTGTTAAAAAAACGTGGTTTTCCAATTTCTTCATATCCAATTGGGATTAATGTTTTTGGTTTTATTTTGTAGAATCAAACAAAAAACACAGCAGAGTTTAGGGATGACAATGTTTGTTGATATTAGCTTAAATGCCCGACTAATGTTCAATATTAATTAAAAAAAATTTAGTTACTGGAATAACTAGAGTTGACATTTACGAAAAATGATAATTTCAATAAAACTTTGCCTGTAAATTAGCTGACTTGTGTCAGTATATAAATTATACCATTTACAGATGTAATTCGTAAAAGATCAATTGTAATTCGAAGATTCTATTTGTAATTCGAAGATTCCATTAGTAATTTGAATACTCCAATTGTAATTCGAAGATTCCATTTGTTATTCGAAGATTCCAATTGTAATTCGATAAAGATTAATTGTAATTCGTAAAAGATCAATTGAAATTCGTTAAATATCAATTGTATTTCGTAAAAAATCAATTGAAATTCGTTAAAGATCAATTGTAATTCGTAAAAGATCAATTGTAATTCGATAATGATCAATTGTAATTCGTAAAAGATCAATTGTAATTCGAAAAAGATCAATTGTAATTCGTAAAAGATCAATTGTAATTCGAAAAAGATCAATTGTAATTCGAAAAAGATCAATTGTAATTCGAAAAAGATCAATTGTAATTCGTAAAAGATCAATTGTAATTCGAAAAAGATCAATTGTAATTCGTAACAGATCAATTGTAATTTGCAAGTCATGGGGACGTGAAAAACTTTAAAGACATTTTGAGAAAAAACTGTACCTTAGATTTTAAAATGTCTTGGACCATTGGATTCAGCATTCCCGAATTATGTAAAATTGATGGTCAAACCTAAGGTTACTTTTTACCGTCACACAGTGATATCTGAAAAGTTTTCTGAAAGGCAAAGTTATTAGAACTAAAGGCCTGTGTCATTTTTGCTACATTGAATCGATTTTGTCGGCAAAATATTTAAATGCAGTTGTTTTTTACCAATTGTTTTTGCTGAAATACTAATTGACTCCAATTTTGTTAGTTTAACCGACATTTTTTGAGTGCTGAAAAAAATCGTCATAATTTTATGAGAGTTATTTCTAGCAAAAAAAACATAAAATTTGGGCGTACTGATTTAAGTTCTGAAAAAAATGGTCACCCTTTACTCTACGTTTAACTGCCATTCAGTAGCTACACAAAATTTCTGAGTGCATAAAAATTTTGGTTGTATTCAAGAGGTTTTTTTTGCACAAACCCATATTTGAACCGCTTCCTGTTTACTTTTAAATTTTCACAATACATACGTGGTCATTACGAACATAGATGCAAAAATCTATTTACCTTTCAATATTGTAAAGAGACCGTTTTAAAAGCCAATTGTACTGCTGAAGTAGTAGTAGTACTTTCATTAATAAATGCTATGAAAAGACTACACATGAATGAGCTTTACAAAATACATTAATATACACACAGACAGACAGACACACATACATATACATATGCTTACGACAACAAATAGCCAACAATACTTTACACTTTGCACTTCCATTACTGCCATACATTTATTAAATGAAAATAATTTTCATTATAAACTTGTATGTATGGCTGGGTATTCAAATATGTATCACAAATAAACATATAGAAACTTAAACAAATATACAAATAACTAAATATACTCGTTAAGGTAATGCTTTTTATATACCGCACGTACCGTACATACTAAAAATAATGTACACAATTTTATATGTATGTATTAAATGGTCATACTCATATTTTCATTAAAGTGGACTTAAAATTGTGATAATTTTGAAATCGAGAGAAAATAGTAGGTTAAACATGCAGAATTTGGAGTTAATTAATCTGATTTTGAATTGAATTTATATGATCTGAATTGAATTTATAGATCTATGAATCTTCCTGTTTTTATATACATTTTTGTATAATTTTTTTTTTTTTTTTAAGAATCTGAGAATTTTTTTATCGAAAAATAACTCAGAATCTTGAAAATTTTCTGTTAACTTCATTTGTACAAATCCCAGAATATTTCTTCAGAAAAATGTCTCAGAATCTTAGAATTTTCTTTTGTTTGTCTCAGAATCAAATTTTTTTTAGTGATATCAAATGAAAGTGGAGGATCTCCCCTAATTTTCCTATTTTATTATTTTTGCATATCAGAAAAAAGGAAATAAGTTACAACCTTTCAAAATTTTATCCTTCAATATCATTCAAAATTTTCAACAAAATATTTTGATCTTTATTCTCATCCTAATATGGCAAAATAAAAAAAATGGAACAATTAGGAGAGATCCTCCTCTTTTATTTGTCATCAAAAATGGCATTCTAGGGCAAGTACAAATATTTTAGAAATATTTTACAAAATGTATCCTTTAAATCTTTGAAGTCCTTTTAAAAGGAAACTGGGTCACGAAATGAAAAATTGTAAATGCAGTTTTACTCCATTTGATCTCTACTTTCAGACGTATATCATCCGGTTCATGTTTCATATTAGCTGTCGGACGGTGTAGTAATATGATCGCTACAATCATGTTATGATAAAGTAATCAAGCATACTATGTTGTCCATACATTATCATTTTTTTTATCATATTTTTCAAATATCTTAGTTTCTTGTCTCAGAATCTTGGAATTTTTCTATAGAAAATTTTCTGAGAATTTGTCTTAGAAAAATGTCCCAGAGTCTGAAAATTTTTCTATAGAAAAAAAAATCTCAGAATCTAAAAATTTTTGTATAACGAAAATGTCTAGAGATCACGGAACCTTACCACAGAAAAATGTTTCAGAATTTGATAGTTTGTCTACAGAAAAAATGTCATAGAATCTGAGAAATTTCACGCAAAGAAGAAATATGATTGCGACAATAATAATGTTGGGACAACATAGTAAGCTTGATAACTTTATCATAACATGATTGTAGCGATCATATTACTATACCGTCCGACAGCTAATATTAAACATGAACCGGATGATATACGTCTGAAAGTAGAGATCAAATGAAGTTAAACTGCATTTTCAATTTTTCATTTCGTGATCCTTTTGTTTTAAAAGGACTTCAAAGGATATATTTTGTAAAATATTTCTGAAATATTGGTACTTGTCCTAGGATGGCATTGTTGATGACTAGGGATGAGATTTTCATGCTCTAAAAAATCGAAAATATGCGCTTAAAATATGCGCTAAAAAATTTAAAATATGCACTAAAAAACCTCAAAATATGCACTAAAAAATATAATGTATACAATAAAAATCTTGTTTTCATAGGAAAAACTTCTTAAAAAGCAAAAAATATAGCCGGGTTTAACATTTAGAACTTTATATAAGCAAGATTTTTTAAGGAATTAAGAAAATCTATTAAAAAAATTAAAAAGAAAAAAAAAATAATTTTTCTTGTTTTCAAAATAAATTTTTAAAATTTACAATAGTTTTTGGAAAAAAATAAATTTCAATTTGTGTTTTTGCTAATTTGTGCCAAAATATGCAAAAATATGCACTTAAAATTGGGAAATATGCACAACATATGCATTTAAAATTAAAATATGCAAAAATATGCATTTTTACCAAAATATGCAACAAACAATATGTAAAAACAAATCAATGCCATTTTAACACAAATTTCTTGATTCGGAAAAATAATTGGTCGATATCGTTTTTAGACTATCGACAAAAAATATGCATTAGCATGGAAATCTCATCCCTAGTGATGACAAACAAAAGAGGAGGATCTCCCCTAATTTTTCCATTTTTTTTTTTTTAATAAAAATCAAAATATTTTGTTGAAAATTTGGAATGATATTGAAGGATAAAGTTTTGAAAAGTTATAACTTATCTCCTTTTTTCTGATATGTAAAAATAATAAAATAGGAAAATAAGGGGAGATCCTCCTCTCTCATTTGATATCACTAGTGGCATCCTAGGACAAATTTAAATATTAAAAAAATATTTTATAAAATGTAATCCTCTAAAACTTTGAAGTTCCTTTAAAAGGAAACAGGATCACGAAAAGAAAAATTTAGCTCTAGTTCAAACGTATATTATCCAGTTCGTTTTTAACGACTTTTTTCATTTTTGTCGGAAGGTGTCATGTTGTCTCATGCAATCATGTTTCAAACATGTTGTTTCTCTATGTGTTACTACAGAAAAAATGTCTCAGAATTTGAGAATTTGTCTTAGAAAAAGTGTCTCAAAATCGGATAATTTTTCTAAGAAAAATAATTTAGAATCTGATTTTTTTTTTTATAAAAAAAAATTTTACTGCAGAAAATTGTTTAAGAATCTTATAATTTTCGTTTGAAAAAACGTCTCAGAACATTTTTTCTATAGAAAAAAAATTTCAGAATCTATGTCTATTTTAAAAAAATCTGAGAATTTTTTTATGAAACAAAAAAAAAAAAATTTACTGCTGAAAATTTTTTAGAATCTTATAATTTTCTTGTAAAAAAATGTCTCAGAACATTTTTCTATGGAAACCAAATTTCAGAATCAGTGACTCAGAATTTTATTTAATGAATTCTCAGAATTTTATTTAATGAATGTTTTAGAAACTGGAAATGTTTCAGTAGAAAAATTGTTTCTTTTGAAAATATGTCTCATAATGTGAGAATTTTTTTTTTTTTTTTTTTAAAGAAGAATGTTTTCAAAAGAACAATGTTTTAGAATCAAAGATCTCTTCTCATAGAAAAAATGTCTCAGAATCTAATTTTGGAGAGTCTGAGAATTTTTCTATAGAAAAAATGTCTCAAAATCTCGGAATTTTTCAATAGAAAAAATATCTTGCAATCTAAAAATTTTTGTATTTGCAAATTCCGATTTGTTGTCTATAAATCTCATAATTGACTTTTAAACATTTACAGCCAATTCTAATATACATTCCAATAGCACTAGCAGTAATAATACTAAAAAAAAGGTGCTGTTGTAAAAACAACATTTGCCACATGTTAGTAAATTTTCTATACATATTAAAATAATTTTTCTTTTAACAATTTCGTTACTCCATTCGAGTCTATGCAAGTGTAAAACTTTTCAAGAACAGACAAACAATAATGGTTGGTATTTAAGTTCAAAAATTTTAGTAAATATTTTTGAGTAACTTGAACAGACAGACAGACAAACAGACAGACATATTTACAAATGCTCTATTAATTTACTTAACCTTTTTACATAGTTCATATCAATTTTGCCATAAAGGTTTTTTTGCTAAATACGTTGTAACGTATGTTCAAAAGTCAGACAAATTCAATTGAACTTTGTTAGTTGGAAATTCTAAGAATAATATGAATATTTTTTTTGTTGCTTGAAATATTTTTATATATTAATTCATTCGTACATATTAAAAGATAAATTTAGCAAATTTTATATATAGTAAATAGAACAAATTGTATAATAATTTGTACCTAAGCATATTCTTAAAATATAGTGGCTGTGTGGTCTAAGGTTACGACCAGGCTGGTGTTGTAAATGGTATGAATATTTATAAGAGGAAAATATCCGTGGTTCATTTTCAGGCTGGGGTATCAATGTTAATAAAAATTTACTTATAACAGTTACCATCAACAAAACAAACCGACAACTAAAAAAATACTGATGATAACACTATAACTGGAGTATTTGAAACCGGTATGGGAATACCAGAAATGTCTATAATTTTAAGAAATTACATTTTCTTTTACATTTTTCAATTTAAACCCATGTAATATAATAATTTAATTAACATGCAAAAAAATAAAATTCTGATATATTTTTCATTAGTTAATCCCATCAGATTCTGGGAAAAGTTTCAGAAATAGAAAACGTTATAAGAACATTTTTTCTTTAACTTTCAAAATTGTTTTTAATTTATTTAGAAAAAAAGACTTTTTATCTTTTTTTTAATTTTGTCTCTGTTTGCTGTTAGAAAATGTGATACCAAATGCCATTAGACCTTAGACGTATACTTGTTATTTATTGCATTAAAACATTTATTATCACTCATACGCCATTTATTTGTTGCTATATTCTTTAAAGTACAAAATTTAATTATAATTTGTTTTGAAGCGAAAGCAGACAAAAAAAAACACAACAGCATTTCATATAATTTATACCCACATATACAATTCACAGCACCCACACACACATAAATAGCACATTCTATACGCCAACATATGACCCATAAACCTTTATACTAGTTTTTTAAACAACTTCACAACAAATCTATCAATAAATCATTTATTATTACGATGAGTAATTGCGCAAACTAGTTTAGCACAATTTCGTTTCAGCAGAACACTAAAAACTAATAGAATTGACATGTGAAGAACAATTGAAACTAAACATGACATTTTTGAAATTTCGTTATGTGTCATTGATTTGATGTGCTACTAGAAAACAATCAATGCAAACGAATAGAACAAAGCATTTTTTTTTTTATTTCAGCATGAAAGCATAATTGATTTTTGTTATAATAAATTTTTAATTGTTTATGTAGTAATAGTAAAAATTATGAGGCAAAATTTAATTATTTGCTATAAATTACTATTTGTTTTTAGGAAATTAAATAATATTTCTACTTTTTGATTTGAAACATGCAATTAATTATTTTTGTTATTAAGAAAAACCAATTGTTACAATACCACTTCTAGGTAAAACGATTTTTAATTAATGCATAGTTTAAACAAATCAAAGCATAACTTAAGGCATACATAAAATTAGTAAATTTCGACATGTTTATAAATGTTACGACATTGGTATACAACGTAAAAGCACTTCAAATGCAAGTTAACATTATACATTTCGCTGCCTATATTATAATCACATATTTTAACATGCCTTAACTTATGCAATAATTTTTTTTTTTGTCAGAGGTCTACAAACACAGCTTATTGAAACCAGCTGTTACTTAAAAGTGTGACCATCATTTTTTATACCCCCAACTACAGTATGGGGCTAAAATATGATGGTTATGGTGTGTATCGGATCGAAATACCGGTAAAGGATACCTTAAGGATTACACTCTTAGGTCTGTTATTATAGGGTTTATTTTTTTTGCGGATTTGAAGTTATTCGGTTTCAAATTGGCCTTGTTTAGGAAAATTATATCATTATTATACCCTACACCACACTGTGGTACAGGGAATGGGTTTGTGTTGATGTTTGTAACTACCCGAAATATTGGTCCTAGACCCACTTTTAAGTATACCGGTCGACTCAGAATCACTTACTGAGTCGATTAAGCGATGTCCGTCCGTCCGTCTGTACGTGTGTCTGTCTTTCCGTGTGTCTGTCTGTCCATGTAAACGGTGTAAACACGATACAGGTCGCAATTTTTAATCAATTGACTTGAAATTTGAAACTTAACCCTCTTTTGGCCCAAGGACGAAGCCTATTGAAATTGGAAAAAATTGTGTATGTTAAACGCGTACTTTAATAACCTTATCAAATCTGATTATCATCGGACCATTTTTGGACTTAGGGCCCATGTGAAAATTTCGCCCGATATTCAGTTGAAGAGGTTTATTTTCCACAAAAAGAAGCCTATTTCACTCAAATTTGATTTGTGCGTGCTTTTTACACTTAATAAAGATTTGACAAAATATAGATCTAATCAGTCCATGTTTGAACTTGGACCCATTTTCCGGGAAACTCTGGTGTAGGGTATTATATGGTCGGTCTTGACCGACTATAATTTTCTTACTTGTTTTAATTGATTTTGTATTGATTTTTCATACATTTTTCTCGTTTAAAAATTTTTTTTTATGGTGGCATCTTTATTAAATAGTAATTTTAAAAATTTTAAAGCTTTTACTTCAACGATGTGTGTCTATTAGTTTGTCCCGGAATCAGGAAATTTTGGGATTTCTTTAGCTCATACCCGTAGAATGATGCTAATTGAAGAGCCGATTTCGAAAAAAAAATTGGATGTCATCTTCAGGGCGCATTTAGTAAAGAAAAATATATTTTTTTTTTATTTTTAAAATTGGTGCCAAAAGTTTCGTTCTGTACATAAAGGAAAAAATATTTATAAAGTTTTCATGGAGCAATTTTGGTCCAGCACAACGTTTTGAAATTTTTAAAAAATATGTAATTTAATAAACAGGTTTTTAAAATTTTTTATATAAAATTTCGCTTTGTACAAAAACCTAAACTTAAACAAAGTTTTATACAAAATCTTAAAAGAACTCTAACAAACTCCGTTTTAAACAAAAACTTAAAAAAATAAAATAAATTACAAATTTTTATATTCCAAAATTGTTCCATGAACACCTAGTAAATATTTTTTTCCTAAAAAATTTTATGAAAATTTTCCAAAGTCCCGGACACAAAATTTTTTTGGCAATTTTTTTTTTTTTTTTTTGAGTAAAAAATCATTGAAAATGTTTTTAGGAGAAATTTTATGTTTTTAACAAATTTTTAAGTTCCGAAAAAATGTTTTTAAATTTTCTAAGACACAAACATTTTTGGAATTTTTAAATCCCTTAAAAATGATTTTATAAAAAAAATTGACAAATTTTTAATAATATTTTTTTCTCGATGTAACGAAACTTTTGGCATCAATAAAAAAAAAAAAAGTAGAAAAGTTAAATTAGACTTCGCCGAATCTATGAATAACCTCCACAATGCCCTTTTAAAGTTATAGTACATTTTATAACGTAAAAAAATAATGTTTGATTAGAAATATTTTATTTTGTGTGAAAAACCTTTTTTTCACTAATCTTTGAAAAAAAAAAAAAAAAATAATAATTTCCTAAATTTTTTTTTGAGTGTAAAATTTTTTTTGAGTTTAAAATTTTTTTCGAGTGTATTTTTTTTTTAGTGTTAAAATATTTTTGAGTGACAAAAATGTATTGTAAAAAATTTTGTTGACTTACCAATCTTTTTAAAACATGTTTAACGGGTTTTTATCACGGGGATTTAAGGTGAAGCGAATCTGAAATTTACGGTTTTGCTAATAACTTTTGAACCACTGGACCGATTTGGCTAAAATTCAATGTGAACCAGCTCAGAGGAACTGCAAATATATATACCAAGCTTCATCATCCTCAGAAATGCCTGTAGAAAGTTATCGTGTTTTTATCATGTAAATTCGCGAAAAACCCTTGCCGAAACTCACTCATTTGCTCATAACTTTTGAACCACTGGACCGATTTCGCTGGATTGCAATAACAACCTGGCCAACATATATGTCAAACTTCATAAGCCTCCGTAAAGACTTTCAAAAGTTAGCGTGTTTTCAACAGACAGACAGACGGACATCGCTAGATCGTCTTAGAATCGAACGAGGATCATGAATATATATACTTTATGGGGTCTTAGACCAATTACAAACGGAATGACAAACTTATATATACCCTCTATCACTAGAGTGGAGGGTATAAAAATACCAAATGCACTACGGATACAATCTTTAACAGCTGGTTGCGCCCTGAAGATGACCGACAAATTCTTTTAACAAAATATTTAAAATTTTAATAAAATTGATTAACCCATTTTGGACCAAGATTCAATTTTATTTTTCTTTTTTGGAAAAGGTAGTTTTTTAGGGTAATTAGTACCCGCTGATCTCAGAAAACTTATCAAAAATTTCCAATGTGCCGTTTTCCCAAAAAACTTTTTATGCAATTTTAATATATGGATTTATTTGCTATTTTATTAATTTATTTCATTATTTTCAAAATAAATAGTTTCAAAATAATTCAAATTAGTGGAATTTGATAATAAATTAAATCTTAAAAAAATTTTAAATTAGTCAAAAAAATTAAAGGCCGAAAATCTAAAATGAAAAATTTTCGTTTTTGCTTGAAAGAATTTCTGTGCTGATTTGCGTTGCATTTCATGGACATATAAATTGCGGTGGTGATGCGGGAATATTTTTTTTAATGCAGAAACATGAGACTTAACATTCGTAACCATATATACCCGAAATTCCATCTCTTTCTTACATACATATTTTTTTGAAAATGATGTTCTCAACTGTTCGAATAATCGAACAGAGGATCGAAATGGGTTAAGTGCAAAGCACAAGCTAATTGAATTTGTCAAGTTTTATTGTTTTGGATTTTCTTTTTCACATTGGAGGGTATAAGAGATGAGCGATATTTTCAAATGATGCCAAAAGTCTATAGAAAATACCTTTAAAAAATGTTTGGTTGCAAATTACCCAAAAAAAAATTTGGAGAAAAATATGTGTGTACAAAAAATATTCGAATTTGTTCAAGTGTTGTAGTTTTAAGCAAAAAATTAATTGACTCAAATAAAAAAGTAATTAATACGTTTATATTGTTAGAATACTCGCTATAATTATTCTTTAAAGTTTTTAGCAAATATTTTTGCCTGTGAATAGCACGTTCTCAAAATTATAATAACTTTATTGTGATATTTCATTAAAAAATGATTCAAGTTGGGATCCTACAATGCTTTTCATATATTTTTATAGGATATGTATACAAAAAGTAGGAACGCAGCTACTGGTATATCTTGCATCTATATATTATTTATAAAATGCTGTACAGCAAATGCCATAAACTTATTTGCCATGTGGTTGGCATAGAACGAACGAACTCAAGTTTATTATTACCCTTTTGCCTCATCAATTGTTGCAATGGCAGGTTGCCTGTTTTTTTGCCTTTACTTGGCAGCCGGGCAGGCAGGCAGTCAGTCATGCAGGTTTTGCATGGTTGGTTTTATGCTTAAATATTCAATGACCCATAAATATTTGCTCTTGTGTATGTGTAAGTGAGTGCTTTTGAATGTATGTGTGTGTAAACTATGAACTTGTTGTTAGATTCTAGTTATAATTTTTCATAAAATATGCACTGAAATGCAGATATGTACATCGGTTAGTTATATTTTTTTTAAATAAATTACTTTATTTTTATTTTATTTAGTTTCTCTGCTCAATATTTTGTTAGTTTATTTTTTTAAAAAAAGACATAAATAAAACGTGGCAATCATACATACATATTTGTTGATTTATTTTCTGATAGATGAATAAATATTTTCCAAATTACAGAAATTGAGTTGCTGCACAATTTTTGGAATCTAAAAAAAAAATATCTTGATAAAAAAATTTTCACTTAACAGTAGTACTTAGTAGCAGCAAAAGTTTTTTCATACTTTAGATTGTATTTTTTTTTAAACCGATAACACCGTCCGACAAAAATGAAAACAAAGTCATTAAAGAGAAACTGGGTAAAAAACGTTTGAAACTAGAGACTAAATGTAGTAAAACTGCATTTACAGTTTTTCTTTTCGTGATCCTGTTTCCTTTTAAAACGACTTCAAAGTTTTAGAGGATTAAATTTTACAAAATATTTTTTTAATATTTATACTTGTACTATGATGCCACTAGAGATAGTAAATGAAAGAGGAGGATCGCCCCAAATTTTTCTATTCTGTTATTTTTACATATCAGGAAAAAGGAGGTACATTAAGTCCTTTCAAAAATTTATCCTTCAATATCATTGAAAATGTTTAACAAAATATTTTGAAAAAGTTTTGAAATGACTTTGTTCACACCTTTTTATTCTGGTATGGCAAAACAAAAAAACGGAAAACTAGGGGAGATCCTCCTCTTTCATTTGCCATCACCAGTATCATCCTACACACAAAAAATTATTGGCTAAAAAATTTCAATTAAATCTATTGATCAACAAAATTTAAATGAGTCAATTATTGTTTTGATCAACATTTTTGTGATTTTTTTTAACTATTAAATTACAAATTTTCAACATACAAGATTTTTTTCGCTTTAATTTATTTGAATACATTACTTCAAAAATATACTTTTTACTACGGTTTTACTTTTTTTATTGTCGGCAACATATTGGAAAGCAAAAAATATGAATTTCTTCATAATTTTTCCATAAGCGTGAAATTCATTTGTTAAATCAATAAATATTTTAATTGACTTTAAATAAAAAATCAATCAAATTTTTAATCAAAATCGAAAAAATGATTAATTGAAATAAAAATCAATAGGTGATTAACCTACAATTTGATGATTGATATAACAATTTTCTTTATCGGAGTAGTTTCAATTAAAAAATTAATTGAATCCGCGTTTTTGTTGATTGACTTTCGTTTTCAATTCTTTCTGTGTAGGACAAGTACAAATACTTCAAAAATATTTTACAAAATGTGTCCTGTAAGACTTTGAAGAAACAGGATCAGGAAATAAAAAACTGTAAATGTACTTTTACTCCATATTTCAAAAATGTATCATGTAAAATTTTCAACAAAATATTTTGATAAAGTTTTTTATTGACTTTTGTCACATCCTTTTATTCTGATATGGCAAAATAATAAATGGAAAAATTATAGGAGATCCTCCTCTTTCATTTGCCTTCACCAGTGTTATCCTAGGACAAGTACAAATATTTCAAAAATATTTTACAAAATGTATCCTTTAAAATTTTGAAGTCCTTTTAAAAGGAAACAGGATCACGAAATGAAAAACTGTAAATGCAGTTTTACTCCATGTGATCTCTACTTTCAGACATATATCATCCAGTTCATGTTTAATATTGGCTGTCGGACGGTGTAATTGAACATTTTATTCTGCATATTTAGCAACTTGTCAACAGAAATATTTGTCTGTTATTTTTCGAGCTAATCCTTTTTTATGTGCAACATGAATGTTCCTTAGGGCGGAGCGTAAAATGATTTTTCGTTAATTTTACTGCAGGATTGGTAATAATAGACGCTAAAATTATGTGATTAAAATTTTAGGCTGATCGGACTTTTTATTCGGATTCACCCCGTTCCCAGAAGTTTCCACTTTTTTAAGAGCATTATTTAAAAAAAAATGGCAAAAAAAATCCAATTTGACCAGATCTTCTTAATTTTTGAATTTATGTGGTCCTAATTTTGCCAAGTCCGACCCACCGATAGGTCACAAAAAAATTTTGCATTAATATAAGATGTTTCTATAGTTCATTTGTAATAAATACGAAAAAAATCTAAAAAGCGAAAAAAATCCTGTTTTTAACCCCTTTAACCTACACAATCGTCGAAAAAACAACATAAATCTTTGATTTTCGTCCTCTATTACATATTAAAAGTGCAGGATAATAGGAGTGTAAGCTATGGGATACCTTCCCTGTTAGTGATAAAGCGTATATACACTTACGTTTTTCATTCCGTTTGTAAGTCATCGAAGTATCAGCCTGGGAACCCATAAAGTATATAGACAATGTCCAAAGAAAACCGTTTAATCGCCGAAGTTAAATTCGAGAAAAAGCATTTCTCGCCCCGCCCCAATGTCCATTTTTATTGTAATAAAATTTCGCTTCCCTTTTCATTGTTTTTATTACACTTTATATAAAAATTTTCATTTATATGCAAATAAGGTTTTATGTTTACACTAAAAAAACTTTTATAGTAGACATAATATCGAGGCAATCAGCTGGCCCTAAGTGGAAAGAAAAGCTACCAGCGTTTGTAAAGTATTTTTACAATAATGCCAAATTTACAATTTTTGAATAAAAAAGTAGTAATAATTTATTTTTTCACTACGCCTAAAGGCATGCAATAAAAAATGTAATATGATAGAGTAAAGATTTATACTGCACTTTTTGTAGATTTTACTAACTTGTTTTTGTTGAGTGTTAACACATTTTGTTAGGCTTATATAATACTTTTTAATCCTTTACCAGCTAATTGTTTTCATTTAAATTTTTCGATATAAAAACTTTAAAACTAATTTTATTTTTTTTCTCTCTTATCCTTTTAGGTATGTACAAACATTTTACCACTAAATGATGCTAATTTATTAATAGAAATATTGTAACGGAAGCACATACAGTACGATAAATTGTTATCGATTTTCGGTATTTATGAATATTTAATTGTTTTATTTTTTTTTTGTAATTATAATTTATTTTATGTATTAAAATTAAAATTTTAAAATTGAATACTTATCAATTAACGTCATCTAATAAATACAGTTTTAGTTTAAGTATAATGATAATTTGATAACAATTTTCATATTCAAATATGGCGATGTCCGTCTGTCTGAGGAAAACACAATAAAAACCAAATTATCATACGCTTGTTGAGTTCGTAAATAGAAAAATCGTATTAAAGGAAAATAGTTCCTCCTTAAGAACATAAATCAACATTTTAAAGGGTATAAACGGTTCAGCTGAGTATTAATTCTCGAAGTCGATAGCAATCGAAATTCTTTAATTTTTGTTTTTACCTAAAATTATTTTTAGATAAATGACCCACAATGACCTCTGACGACCCCTCCTCTCCACCACAAAACCAACACCACTAAACCTTTTTTATTTTTAGTTGTTTTACATGTTGGGGGGTAGAATTTCGATCGCTATCGACTCTAAGAATCAGCCCCCTGAACTTGTTTTAAATAGAATTTGTTAATTTTTTTAAATTTATCGAAGTATCTAGTAATTTTAATGTGTAAGTTAACTAAAAAAAATAAAAATTTGTGCTGCTTCAACATTTAAACAATCTTCAAGAGCTTGGAAACGTTTTCGAATTTCGACCAAAAGCAAATAACACCGTTCTACAAATCTGAGAATTGTTTTAGATGAAACCAAAAAAGTTCATAGGTTTTGGTGCCCCGATTTCAAAAGGGTCACAACAATTTTTCTATTACTTCACAATTTTGAGAAAATCGCGGTTAAAGTGTTAAAAAAAGACAATTTTTACCATTTTTGAACGTTTATATAATTAGATCCTGACATGCGAATATCTTTGTAATAAGTTCATTCGAAAGTGTGTAATTTTCTCTTTAAAAAAACATAAAATTTCATGGAATTTAAGTTATTAAAATATTAAAAAAATATTAGCCACAAGTGCTTTAAATTTAATTTTTTATATGAATTTTTATGGAAATTTAATAAAAAACACTGTGTAAATAAACTAAATATTAAAAATATGGATGGTTTTTTGTTAATGATTTTTAAGAGAAAACTACAGACTTTCGAATGAGCTTGATTCCAAGACATTCGAATGTCTGGATATTATTTTATAAATTTTCAAAAAAGATCAAAAATGCACTTTTTCGGCACTTGAACCGCGAATTACTCAAAATCCTGACGTGATGGACAAATTTGGGCTGTGGATTTGGAATCAGTGTAACAAACACAAACAATGAGAATTAACGCCATTCGCCATGAGGATTAACAAGTTCGATCAGCGTCGCTGAGGAATTTTTGTATTTTTGCTATCGACCATCTAGTTTCTGTGAGGAGTCCTTGGCTCCGCCACCTAACCTAACATTTAAAAAAAAATGTATAAAAACTTTAATTTAATAGTTAAAATAGCACGATTTGGTAATGTGCACCTTTATCATATCAGCAATATGTGCTTGTTCATTTAATTTAATCACGTGCAAATTTTGCTCCCTTGTTCTGTCAATTACTTTTTTGAAATTGATATATTCGTTATTTAAAAAAAAATAATGCAGGAAATCCATGGTGTTTTCTATTAAAAGTTAAAATAACCTTATCAGAAATATGAATGTATGCATGTGCTGGATTTATTAAATGTATTAGGGTAATTCAATATGCATAACTGCATAAAATATAAAAGAAGGTATTGTAGCTCTTCTGCATCCCAGTTGCAGTTAAGTGTGGTGTAAATAAAAATATATAAATTTAATCAAGGAACATACATCGTTCCTAAAATGTCTTTTGCATCTGTATTCAATTTGTTTCATTTTTGTTAAAAAAGTGTTTTGTGTATCAATATTTATGAAAGTTAATATTGATACCCAAAAAATCCTATTTAACGAGAATTTCTAGTAAAAGTTACGAGCCTTTTTTTTAAGTTTACAAGCTTTTTACCAATAAAATTGTAAATTTACAACTTTTTTGATGCGATAATACTTACAAGGAATTCTCGTGACTTAACTAGATTTTTTTTTGTAAAATTACCTTGGAAATTTGGACATTTAAAAAAAAAATTGTAAAATTTAAAAGAAAAATTTAAATTTGGATCAAACACTCCACGGACATAATCGCCATTTCCGTTATGGGGATTATGACCAAATTCATTTCGGTCATAGTCCCCATAATGGTAGTGGAGACTATGACCTAAAATTATTTGGACATAATCCCAATAAAAAACGGACATAATTCCCAGATTTATGGGGATAATGACCACGTAACAAATGGCCATAATCCCCATTATGGGGATTTTGTCTTCCATGGTTATAATCCCCAAAATTAAAAGACTTTTTTTTTACTTAAAAGTATTTCTGCGTAGCCGTCCTTCGGTCGGGCTTAGGGATTACAAACTCCATGCATTAAGCCCACCCTCTCTGCAGAAAACGGGGACTTTGACCAAAATTGCTTTAGACTTACTCCCCATAATGTGAATGGGGGTTATGACCGAAAAAAGTTCGGTCGTTATCCCAACAAGAAACGGACATAATTCCCATTGGGATTGTGACCGTTTTGGAAACGGTCATAGTCCCCACAACTATTATGGGGATTATGACCCATTATGATGAATTCGGTCATAATCTCCATTTCCGTTAGGTACTGCGCAACAACTCCCAAATGAAATAAGTCCCAATGAAATAATTCCCAATGAAATAAGTTCCAAGAAAAATGAATTAACTCCACACTTTAAAAAATGAAATAACTCCAAAAGAAAAAATGAAATATGTCCCAATATTTGAGAGTTATTTAAAATCAAAATAATATTTTTGGTTATCAGGCCTTTTTGAGGCATAACAAATTTGATAGCGTAAAGGCCTGCTACCCTAGAAAACTTTACTTTGCGGAGAGGGTGGGTTTAATGCATGGATTTTGTAATCCCTAAGCCCGGCCGAAGGCCGGCTACGCAGAAATAATTTTAAGCAAAAAAAAACACAATTGCACAGGGGTGTATATTGTTTTCAATTAAAATAAGTCCCACCATTGATGAAATAACTCCCAATGCTTAACAAGAAATGAAATAACTCCCAATCTATTTTTTGTTGGGGGTTTTTTCATTTGGAAGTTATTTCGTAATGAAATAAATCTCAACAAAATATGTGCAATAAGTCCCACTACACTGGGACTAATTTCATAATGAAATAAGTCCCAAATCGTATGTAAAATTTTTGGGAGTTGTTTCATTTTTTTTTTTTTGGGGAGTTATTTCATTTGGGAGTTATTGCGCAGTACCTTTCCGTTATGGGGGTAATGTCCGTGGGGATTATGTCCTGTCACCAAAATTACCAAGTTATTGGTCAAAAGCTTGTAAAATTACAAGACATTTTTGTCAAATATAAAGTAGCAAAAAATAAAAATTACAATTTTTCTTGTCATTTTACAAGTTTTTTTTGAGTGTGCAAATAGAGTCTTTGAATTTCCAAAGACTTTACGACTTACATCTGCAAATGGTGTAGTGCACATACATATTGACTTGATTGATGCATATATTTCATATAATAATAACAAATTGTTTTCTTCTTATTTTTTTTATTTTTTTGTATAATTCTATTAGCTAAACAAACATCACTCACTTTGACGTAAACACTCACCCATGCATTCATTCATACACTTGTTTCTTTCTACTATCATAAATTTTCAACCTTATTTGTGTTTGGTTGTTGCCGTTGTTGTTTTGTTAACAGGCACTTTGCTAAAAACGGACATGTTTATGTTTACTTTTGTTATTGTTTTGTCTTTTTTATGTGTATGTTCAAAAAAACTACAGACATACACACACATACTTGTATAACGTATCTACTTTAACTAAATATTGTACATCCTGTGCTATTGGAAAGCATCCTTTATTTTACAAAAACAAGAAACTAGAAAGCAAAAACTCACAACAGCAGCAACAAACAACAACAGCAAAAAAAATACAATTTAAGTTTATTTATTCATATTCTTACTCCTTCTTTACAACTACAACGATCATCATGTTTTTGTTGTCGTTGTTGTTGATGATGATGGAATACCCAGTCAGTCACTCATTCAGTTTTTATTTATACATACACTCAAAAAAATTTGGTTGGTGAAAAACTCATAATAAAGTAGTTTTTGAAATTAACAGATTGAAAATAACAAATAATACAAATGAGGTATTCCACACCAAATGATGAGGAAAAAAAATTTATGTCGTGATAATATGAAATTAATTGCAGTGTATTCAGTGAATACTCTGCAATTGATTTGCATAAATAATGAAGGTTAGGTTAGGTTGA
The DNA here is from genome assembly GCA_963921195.1 of Pegoplata infirma. Classification (NCBI taxonomy): domain Eukaryota; kingdom Metazoa; phylum Arthropoda; class Insecta; order Diptera; family Anthomyiidae; genus Pegoplata; species Pegoplata infirma. The sequence continues at coordinate 3,652,622 of OY992540.1, read as the reverse complement.
GAGGTTGACATAGTGTCCACAAGACCAGATCCTGATCCATAGTGATACCTCATGAAAAGGGGTGTGTTGAAGGGGGCGGGGAGGGGGGATTGTGGTGGGGTGTTGGGCTTCTCTATACATTAGTTCACGTTCTTCTGTCTTCCTGTCCCATAGCATGACTATTTAAGTCCACACATGCGTCTCATCAAATTTACTCAGCTTAATATATTTTAACATCTTCCACGGGCTGATCCCTCTTAGTTCCTCCACATTCTGAAAGAAATAAGAGCCAAAACAATTAAATCGAGTGCGAGATAGTGCAGGGCACTGACAAAGATAATGGAGTGAATCTTCCACTGTCTCTTCGTCCCCGCACCATCTGCACAAGTCATCCATAATTAATCTTAACTTTTTCAAATAACATTTCAAGCCGGTGTGGCCTGTTATTATACCTACATACTTCCTTAGATCTGCCTTTTCCATATGTAAAAGCGTTTTTTGAACACGATTTTCGCCGCGAGTCCATAGAGCCTTTGTTTGGATACAGTCATGTCTGCATTCCCATCTTGAATCTTCTTGGCGTTCAAAGTTTTTCCTGATCTCCATGTAAATAGCATCCAGGCCCAGATGTACATCGGTCCTAATTGCGTTGGATGGTAGAATGGCGCCCATACGAGCTAGCTCGTCCGCTTTTTCATTAAAATAAATAATGAAATAAATATACTTATGCAAAAACGAAATGTTTCAAAAAACAAAACCTTAATTTTATTTTTGTAATTTACAAGTGCCCTAAGAGTGAATACTTTGCCAGTGTGAATACTGTAGTGGAGCAGTTGGTGTAGAATGCCTCATATTTAGAATTTATGATTTTTTGTCAGACTTTTTTTGAACAGTTGTTTTTATATAGTTCTTCCCAATATACATATAATTCAAGTTGATTTTACCGACAAAATTATTTTAGTGTATATCTAAACTAACCTATACAAACAACACAAAATACCATTCCATCCCTATTCTCCTGTACGTAGAAGATAGTTACTTATTTTCATATTTTCTTAATAGTTATGAATTTATGTACGAACATACATATAGTTTTTATTTAGTTTACCGACCATTCCTATTTTTATATATACTTTGCATACAGTAGCAGTTAGATGTTTAGAATTTTATAAATTTTGAATAATCAAACAGGCCGACAAAATTAAAAAAAACCCGAAACCCTGGAAATATAGCATACTTTATTAAACGATTTTTTGGGACATTTTTTTTTAATTTATAGCAAAAATACCATGAGTGTAGCGAAACCCCTGTTTTTTTTTCAAACTTAAGGTCAAGAAATCTCAAAGGAGGAAAAAGATATAAAACGCACGCTCAAGTTGCGAACACTGTAAATGTCTTGATTATGAAACTGAGGTGACCCAATTGTCATTTCGACGCATTATTTCATATCTCTTATCGCTTTCGAGATAAGCTTGAAGTGACAATTTTTTTGCTATTGAATGTTATTTTTTCAAAAACGGCACTGACTTCGTCATAATCAAGAAAGACATTTACAGTGTTCGCCTTTTGAGGTTAAAGTCGGTTCCTACCATGCGTGCCAGGTAAAACATTTTTTTTTCAAGGCAATTTGTAGGACTTTCAGAAGACATAACGTCTTGATTGTGGTGAAAATCGGGGTTTCTTTAAACTTAAGACGAAGATATCTTAAAAACCTGATGTGATGGACAACTTCTGATGTTGGATTTAGCACTGCTTAAACCTCAATAAATAAAAGAAGTCGTTGTTGTATAAAACATGGATTTGATTAAGATTAAAAAATTCCTCATTTTGGTATTTTAAATCATAATCCACAGCCCTTATTTACTGTTCATACTATATTGGTCAATTGCTGTATTCAAGTATATAAACAGAGTTAGTTTTTAATACCCTTTGGCAAAGAAAATGGTTTAATCTAATAATTTATACATGAGCAACTTTTCATATCCTCTATACTTATGCTAGTATGTGCTGCATTCTTCATAGTAATTTTCCCCATTTTTTTTTTAATAAAAGTATTGATACTGAAGGTTAGGGCTAAAGTTAGACTATCATTTAAGTTTTATAATTATATTTTTTATGCTTAATGTGTTTATTAAAACCTTGACATTATAATTATTAAATATATGTTTATAAAAAATATATGTTTACAACAAAGGGTGTTGTAAACAGTGTTACCGTTGTGCGACTTTAGAGAATAATCACAATTGAAGCGGGAAGCGGTTTTCCTCAACTCTCCCCATACATTTTGTATGAAAACAAAATTCCGCAGCGTTTTTCCGCCGAAATGAATTCTATTCTATTTTCATGGCGTTTTTTTTATCTCTCTCATTTTATTTTTTGGCGTTGCCAGATTTTAACCAAAAAAAAGTATTGTTTTTCTGTACAGTGCACTATGGCCGAAAAACCCCAAATCGCGGCAAAAACTATTTTCCAAAAAGCTAGAAATGCTCACAAAACTGTATTTAATTAAAATCTTTCTTTTTAATTTGAAGTGTCTTACCGAATATTCGGTAGGCAAAAAAGTACCATTCGGCCATTATTCGGCTTCGGTCACATTTTTGGACGAATATGGGCGAATACCGAATAATTGTAAAAAAATTGTAGTCAATTGTTGAAAAACATATTCAAGTAGAAAAACACTTTTTTAGTGATAGTAATTTATTAAAAATATTATTATTTTGAGGAAATTACGTTTTATAATAATATATAAAAAAAAAAAATTTTTTTTGAGTGTACAATTTTTTTTAATGTATAATTTTTTTTGAGTGTATTTTTTATTTTGTTTGAGAATAAAAAGTTTTTTGAATGAAAGAAACACTGTAAAATAATTTTGTAGCTTTCCACTAAGCTTTAAAGCGTTTTTAGTGTGTTTTTCAACACGTGAATTTGCGAAAAAAAACCATCCAAAATTCACGTTTTTGCTAATAACTCATTCGTTCGCACTCGTTCGCATACCATATTAATATACAATAAAACCTGAGCTTTCTACGAAGATTTACATGTATAAAAATGTTTTAACAATTGTTAACATTTTAAGTTATTCTCCACGAAAGGCGATAAAACTATTCACAATTTCACAAAAAATTACCCCTAAAAAAACTCCAAAATAACTACGAAATAATTTTTTTTTCCAAATATGTTAAGAAATTGTAAAAATACTCACCTCGAGTATAAAAATTATTATTCACAACATTTTTTTTAACCAAAATATATTAAAAAAAATATATATATATATAGATTTATTAAAATTTGGTTGCTTCACAACTTGCAACACCTGTTATAAAAACTGTATACATTAGCAGCTGTTTAAACATCGACAGTGTTGCCAACTATCATAACTTTTTTAAATTTTTTCTTACCAATATAATGGGAATTGAACACAATCAAAAAATTCTTAAAAATCTATACTTGAAAATTTACTTTTTGCCGCCAAATTTTGGCCGCCAAAATTGAAAATTCAGTTAAAGTACAGTGTTGTAAAATACATGTAAAGTACGAGTTTTTTGGCAGATGGAAATAAACCAATGGTGCCCAAACACTTGTAAGTGATCGACGAAGATACACGTACACAATCCGAACGACAACGAAACTAACAACAGTAAAAATAAAAATAAAAACTCCTTAGTTGTTTGCCATCATTCAAAGAAGCAGGTCGATGTCGTTTTGTTTGATAAAAAACTACACAAATAATATTTATTGTTGTTATAACAAAGCGTAGATTTCTTTCAGAGCAATAGTACAAATACACTCTCATATTTGTTAAAAATTACCATTATATTATCGTTTCTCTTTTTGGGCACCACTGAAATAAACAACAAAGCAAAACAGAAAAAAAATATGGAAAATTATTCAAACAATAGAGTTTGCTGAAATATTAATAGATATTGTTAAAAAATATATGATTTTTTATGCAATTTTTCAAGTTTTTAGGATGAAATATGTAAAATTTGTTTCACGGAATGTGTATTTTATTTTTTATTGTTTCGAATAAATAAATTGTGCAAAAGTTGCTGTTATTTTCTTGTTTTGCAACTGAAAATAACAGCAACTCTTGATCTTAATTGAATGAGTTCTTATAATATTGAACAATTTTTATTGTTTAAATATAAAAAAATGCTATTGCCAAAAGCAAAATTTCTAAATAAAATTTAAATAATTATCACAACAATTATACATTTCAAGGTATGAATGTCAAAAATAATGCAAAGAAAACCGCAAACCGCTAGACGCATAATTTAAATTAATCGCTCGATTTTTGACGCGTTTTTCCGCTTCCCGCTCCAATTGTGATTATTCTCTTACAATTAGTTGCAATTTGCAACCTTTTTGACGCTCTGAGACTATTTGTGCGACTTTTTTAAACTTGTCTAACTTTGAGATTTTCCAACATTAGCGATTTATCATTTAAATTCCAACAAAAATTAATTTAAAATCAAAAAATAATTTTCTTGAAAATTATTTTATGAGAATATCATTGTTTTTATTAGTAAGAGAAATAATGACCTCGAGCTAGAATAAGCCTACTCAAAATACAAAATTTTAAACTGTTTTTATAAAATTCATCAAAATTAAAAAGACAAACAATCAGTGCTATAACACACTATAAACATGATAATGTAAACTGAGCGTGTATGTGTGTTTGTGTTCGTATGAGAAGCTAGTGAGAAAATGTTGACATTGATATGTATATTGTGTTGATGCTAGTAAGTTCTCATACACACAGATGTGCATACAAACAAACTAAAAGTACACCCAGAAAAGTTTAACAGTAACAATTTACGGTTATTCAAAAAGTTTTTAGTTAAAGTTGTTTTAAACGTTTTATCATTTGTTTCTCATGGAATCTAAAATATTGACTGATTTATACAGTTGTTAAAAAAATAAACTACAAAATTTACGGAAAAACATTTTTATCGGTTAAATGGTTTGTGACTGATCGTAACGTGTAATTTTACAGAAGTACTGTTTTTGTTGTTTGTTATTAAAAAAAAAAATGTTTACTCAACAAAATAAAAAATTATTTGTGACTGATCATACCGTATAACTTTACCGAAGTACTGTTTTTGTAGTTTGTTATTAAAAAAAAAAAAAATTTTACTCAACAAAATAAATAATTGTAAACAGTTTAAATAACTGAAATATCATTTGTTTTTACGGAATGGCTAGTCATTTATTAACTGAAAAAGTATGTTGTTTTAAATGAAATATAAGAAGTCCGTTTTTTAAAAGGAACAATCTTTTTGTTTTAAAAGTTTTTTTTCAGTTGAATTAACTTACTAAATATTTTGTGTGTAAGTATTAGGGTGTTCAATTAATCGGGTTTTTTTCTTGTTCGATTAAAGGATTAATCAACATTTGGCATTTTTGACTTGTTCGATTAAACGAATAATTCAAAATTGAAAAAATTTTTTAAATTACAAGATTTGTTTTCTACATTTTTAGAAAAACTGGTACTTAAGTAAATGAACAATATTAATAACAAGTATTTTAACATTTTATTAACAAAAAAATGTATCAAAATTAAGATTTTCTGCTATTTTGTTTGAGAAAATTAAAAAAAAATTTGGAGATTTGAAAAATGTGTAGAATTAAAAAAATATTTTTGTAGTCAAATTTATACGGATTGCCAATACAAAAATTTTTTATTTATGATCTGACTACATTTGGGAAAATGTTTAAAATATTTTGATTTGATCATGTTCGTAAAATTTGTAATTTAATTTTTTTTTACAATTTAGTGCGTTTTTGCCCAAAACTCAAAACTTTGACCGTTTTTAGCGTAGTCATAGTTAACCGCTTTAACCAATTTGCCCATAACTTTATCAGGTAATTTATTTTAAGTCGTTTTACAAATCTAAGCTTCAGGAGCAACGATAATTCGAAAAAACTTTAAAATAAGAACCACCCAGCAAAATCTTAAAAATGGTACCGGTTATATAATGCATTACCATGTAATCCATAGCCAAAAATAATGCAAAAATATCCATTATTGCATCAATCATCAATCCAGTATAGGGTAATAAAGTAAGATAATAAGGAAAGGGAAAAAATAATGCATATTTTTGATTTTTTTTGGCTATGTATTACATGGTAATGCATTACATTTGAATTCAAACGGCAAACTTCAAAAAAATAAACATATTTGAGGAAAAAAACATATATTAATATTCGACTAATCGGCATAAATTCTTCGATTAATCCTTTAATCGAAATTAGGAATTTTAAATTAATCGAACAATTATTCGTCTTAAATTGTTCGTTTATTCGAACAAAAATTAATCGGCTGAACACACTAGTAAGTATTCATGTGTGTGAGCTACATATAACACTAATAACTAATGCAGTTGCAATGTTGCTAACAATTGTAAACATGTTGTTGTTTGTCGAAAACAACAAAACAAAAAAATAATAATGAAAGAAGCAGTTGGCAAACATCATACATGACAATGCATAAATATAAAAAAAGTACATAATATTTATATAAAAATTGTACAATTTTATAGCATTTTTCCAACAATTTGTCTTTTTATACATTTGCACATTTTGTACGTATGTGTGTATTATGTTGCATGTTTGTTATTTTCATAATAATAAAGATGTTTTTCTTTTAATTTCTTTTTATTATGTTTGTGCATGTTTGTTGTTCTTGCTATTTAGCACATTCCTAACAACAACAACATAATACTCATTTGAAGGTTATGTTTTTTGCTTTTTAATTTTTCAAAAAAAAAAAAAAAATATTTGTAATTTTGCCTTTTTAAGCTTTAACATAACTAGAGTGTGAGTAGATGACAAAATGAAATTTAGCTTAAAGAATGCGGATGATGTATACGCGTGTAGCATTTACTCGTACCATCATCATCATCATACATATTAAACATCATTTTAATGCATCAACCATTGCAACAGCAAAACAAGCTAACAACATAAATATTTACCACCCCCTTCATTCTTGTTCATATAATCTTGTGTTCATCTAACAAGTACGTGTGCTTGACATGCATCATGGCAGAGGAAACAAAATGAAATACACAAACACACACTTAAACAGAAAAAGGAAAGGAAAGACAGACAGACAAGTCATGTAATTGTGGGTGTTAATGTTAGGTAAAAACATGTTTAATTTGGTTCCGTTTTTCCTCATCGTTTCAAGGATAATTTAAGCACAAAAATTAACTTACACTCTAATCAAAATTTGTTAAAATTTACTCAATTGATAGTAGGAAACTGGACTACTACTATAATTTTGGTCATTTTACACTGCATGCTTAAATTAAAAATGAGTGGTCAATTCACAATAAATGAGGTGAGTAAAAAAATAAGAAATAAAAAAAAAGGAGAATAGTTAATTTAAGTTTTTTTAGCAAAAAAAACTTTTTGTTACTCATTTTTGTAAAAAAAAAATACAAAACTTTTTTTGTGTAAAATTCTTTTTGAGTGTAAATTTTTTTTTGAGTGTAAAATTTTTTTTGAATTTATTTTTTATTTTTATTTGTAGTGTAAAAATATTTTTGAGTGACGAAAATATGTTGCAAAGTATTTTTGTGACTTACCGTTGTTTTTTAAACTTGTTTAATGGTTTTTCAACACGTGAATTTATTGTGAAACCAATCTTAAATTCACGGTTTTATTAATAACTTTTGAACCACTAGACCGATTTTGCTAAATTTCAATATCATCTACACCATTTCCAATTTTAATTCAGAAAATACAAATTATATTTCAAAAATTTCCAATTATATTTCAGAAATTTCCAATTATATTTCAAAAATTTCCAATTATATTTAAAAAATTTCCAATTATATTTCAGAAATTTCCATTTATATTTCAAAAATTTCCAATTATAATTCAAAAATTTCTAAATATAATTCAAAAATTTCCAATTATAATTCAAAAATTTCCATTTATAATTCAAAAAATTCCAATTATATTTCAAAAATTTCCATTTATATTTCAGAAATTTCCATTTATATTTCAAAACTTTCCATTTATATTTCAGAAATTTCCATTTATATTTCAGAATTTTCCATTTATATTTCAGAAATTTCCATTTATAATTCAGAAATTTCCAATTGTATTTCAGAAATTTCCATTTGTATTTCAAAATTTTCTAAATGCTTTTCAGAAAATTCCATTTGTATTTCAAAAATTTCCATTTGTATTTCAAAATTTTCCAAATGCTTTTCAGAAAATTCCATTTATATTTCAAAAATTTCCAATTATATTTCAAAATTTTCCAATTGTATTTCAAAAATTTCCATTTGTATTTCAAAATTTTCCAAATGCTTTTCAGAAAATTCCATTTGTATTTCAAAAATTTCCATTTGTATTTCAAAGTTTTCCAAATGCTTTTCAGAAAATTCCAATTGTAATTCAAAATTTTCCATTTATATTTCAAAATTTTCCATTTATATTTAAGAAAATACAAATTGTATTTCAAAATTTTCCATTTATATTTCAAAATTTTCCATTTATATTTAAGAAAATACAAATTGTATTTCAAAAACTTTCTAAATAAATTAAAAAAATTGCAAGTGTAGTTCCCTACACTTTGTAGTTATTATAAGTTCATTATAATTCATGATAAATTATCAAAACTTGCAGAAAAACTCAGTCTTCCTTTGTGGAGGATTGTGGAGGATAATGAGAAATTTGAAAAAATACAACAAAACCGATAAGCATGAAGAAAACCCTTAATTTGTATTCCCTTCGAGACATTTAGTGACATTGTTAAATAAATCGTGCTAAGAATCATAGCTTAAAGTATATGTATATAAAAGAGACAATTATAAGGTTGGGGTGTCTCGGCTTATCGGCTTTATCGGCTTATCGGTATTAGAGGTTCAAAAATATGTCAAAACTTGCAACAAAAAAGAAATGTCTTTAATATTTATCCAACGCATAAACTTGTAAAAAATTTTATATATATTTGAAGTTTCTGGCAAATCGGTTTATAAGGGTAAGAATACTTCCCTTGTAAGATACGTTTATATACATATGTATGAATACTTTTGTAGATGCATTTTCATTATTTTTTGTAAGTTAAGAAAAATGTTAACCACTTTCTTTTGAAAAATATTGATGGTTTATAGGGTTTTGGATAGTCTGATAGTTTCTATAATATTTGTATCATAAAAAATACACTTACAGTTTTCTTAATAAAATTAGAAACTTTTTGAAATATAATTTGTATTTTCTTAAATATAAATGGAAAATTTTGAAATACAAATGGAAACTTTTGAATTACAATTGGAATTTTCTGAAAAGCATTTGGAAAATTTTGAAATATAAATAGAAATTTTTGAAATACAATTGGAATTTTCTGAAAAGCATTTGGAAAATTTTGAAATACAAATGGAAATTTTTGAAATACAAATGGAATTTTCTGAAAAGCATTTGGAAAATTTTGAAATACAAATGGAAATTTTTGAAATACAATTGGAAAATTTTGAAATATAATTGGAAATTTTTGAAATATAAATGGAATTTTCTGAAAAGCATTTGGAAAATTTTGAAATACAAATGGAAATTTTTGAAATACAAATGGAATTTTCTGAAAAGCATTTAGAAAATTTTGAAATACAAATGGAAATTTCTGAAATACAATTGGAAATTTCTGAATTATAAATGGAAATTTCTGAAATATAAATGGAAAATTCTGAAATATAAATGGAAATTTCTGAAATATAAATGGAAAGTTTTGAAATATAAATGGAAATTTCTGAAATATAAATGGAAATTTTTGAAATATAATTGGAATTTTTTGAATTATAAATGGAAATTTTTGAATTATAATTGGAAATTTTTGAATTATATTTAGAAATTTTTGAATTATTATTGGAAATTTTTGAAATATAAATGGAAATTTCTGAAATATAATTGGAAATTTTTGAAATATAATTGGAAATTTTTGAAATATAATTGGAAATTTCTGAAATATAATTGGAAATTTTTGAAATATAATTTGTATTTTCTGAATTAAAATTGGAAATGGTGTAGACCATGGGAACGAAAAATATATATGCTGAGCTTCGGCAACCTCAGAATTGTCTATCGAAAGTTAAAGTGTTTTTTATCTCGTAAATTCCCGAAAAACCTTTGCTGAAATTCACTCTTTTCCTTATAACTTTAGAACCACTGGACCGATTTCAGTGAATTGCAAAACCAACCGGACCAAGTAACTGACTAACATACAGTGGGCGACAATACATTGGAAACTTTTTTATAGTAGATGCAATTTGTTAAAGACAAACATAACAATACTAAACGTTATTAATATCAAACGAGTATTATTTTAAAAAGTGTTATGTAGGTAATTTATAAAGCTTTAATTTAAGCTTGATAGCATCCAGAAAATGAAATTACTTATAAAAATTTTTCATAACATTTTTCAAAAATATTTCTAAGTCGATTTTTCACAAGTTCAAACATTAGAAATTTTAAAAAATGTCCAGTAGTTTTTTCTCAGTGATCAAGTAATTTTTCTAACAACGTAAGCAAACAGTGAAGTTTTTTAAGTAGATTATGAAAAATACACATTTTTTGACCTAGAATTCTTTTGACCACCAATTTTTTGTAAACTATATCTATATCTTATTTTGAGTAAGTTTATTCTAGTAGAGTCGAATATCCCAGCAAAACTTAGATTACCAAATAAGGTATAGGATCTCTTATTTTATACATTGCAGCATTGATTATTTTAACAGGCGATGAGACTCAAAGTAATGCATCCACATTATCACAAAGAATACCAGTAAGGTATAAAATAAGTCATAAATTTATAACGAAGAATACGAGTAAGGTGTAAAATATATGATATTTTATAGGTTACGAGAAATGAAATAATATAGCATACCAGAAGAAAATATATAAGGTGTTACGAGTAGTGCAAAAGTAATTTTGTATTAAATTTACTCACGTGGTTGTAAGTGAGTGTAAGTAGATAAAATATGCTCGTGAGTGTGTGTCGTTAGAAATTTTCTGTCGTAAACCCATCTCTAATTTAAACTTATGCATTTTTTTTACAAAATAATTATTTTTTATGTTATTGTAATGCATTATGCATCCAATTATAAATAATGCATTATTTCAAACTTTCAAATAATACATAATGTAACCAAATATAAGTCATCCATGATTTAATGTTTCGAAATAATAAATATGAAATCCTTTTTTTCCAATAATCATGCATTACGTAGCAAATTATTAGTAATGCATTATTTTTCACTTGAAAATAATACGTTGTGGAACAAATGTTTGGTAATACATCATAAAATAATGCTACAAATAAGTTATATGCATTACCTGGTAATGTGTTATATAATCACTACCCATTACCAAAGTTTTGCTGGGATGTATTAATATTTTAGTTTGATCATTAACGATTGTCATTAAATACCCTTTGCTACTTGTAGTATAGGGTTTTTATTTTTGCTAAATAATCTTGACAATGGGATCTGACAAATCCCGAAACACTTGCCGATTAAGTCTTGCAAACAATGACCAACATAAAAAAATTTAAAACAGAAAAAAATTTTCTTTAAAATGAGAATATCATAGTTTTAATTAGTAAAGGAAATAATGACCTCGAGCTAGAGTAAACTTACTCAAAATATAATATTTTAAAGGTCGAATAAAACAATTTTTATTTTTAAATAAAAAATTAATCAGAACTATATCTATATCTTTTTTTGAGACAGATATTTTTTACTGGTCAAAACAAATTTGCTATTTTGAAAAATCGCTATTTCGAAAAATAGATTACTCAACACCAACTTAGAATAAAAGGCTGAAAATTGGTCTGCAAGTTGCATTGAATACGTACTTAAACATATCCAAATAAATACAATAAATCGTAGGTTGTTCGACAATTTTACAATTGTCAATTTACAATTACCCTAAATGTTGGTATATTTACACACGATGTGTAAAATATTTAAATTAACGGGTAATATTTAAAATTTGCCGTGTTTAATTGGTTTGAAAATTTTTTACGCATTTTGTGCTTATATTATAATAGTAAGTTTACTTGCATTTTTTAGAGTGTACAAATGCATAAATTCATAGGCCCTTATTCATATTGAAATTAACAAACTTATAACAGGTTTATAAGTAAAACGAATTTCGTATGGAAATCTGTTTTATAAACCTCTTATAAAGTGTTCAAATTTGAATATGAATAAGGGGCCTAGGATTTTATGTTAAAGAAAAATATTTAAAAGTAGTAATAGTTTTAAAATATTCAAAGAAGAACTTGTCAAAATTGACGAGTAATTTTTTATAAATGTAAAACTGGAAAAACTGGAAAAACTGGAAAAACTAATGTTTAGCAGGAAATGACCAAATTTTACCAAATTTTTTTTTTTTTCGATTACAGATAAACGTGTTTTTGAACAAAATTTAATTTAATTTAATGAATAAAACTGACCTTCAGTTTTGCTCAAATGTTAAATTTCACTAAAAATTCTAAAGAAATCTTGAAGAAAATATTTTTTTTCGTGATTAATTTTAATTGTTTATTAATTACCCAAATTAAGCACAAATTCCTTCAATTTGTAAATTAACTTACAATATTGATGAGTTTACATAAATCTGTATGATTGATTGATATTTTTCAGTTGAAATTTCTTTTTGGTAATTATTCATATTAATTACTGCTGATGTTTATAAGTAAGAGAAACTGTTTTTTTTTTTTGGTGTTTTAAGTAAAAATTTAAATTTTTTGTAGCAAACAATTGTTTTTTAGTGTAACTTTTTTTGGGAGAAAAATTTTTTTTTGAGTGTAAAATATGTATTTGCAATCAAAAAAAAAACTGTTTTCTTTACCACTAACAAGGAAGGTCTTTTAGAGGGCACCCATCTATTGTCCTGAAATTTGCACATGGGAATGAGGGGAGAAAAACAAGATTTACTTGTTTTTTGCTATACGCAAAAATACAGGTTAGCTTAATTTTAATAGAGATTATTATATATGATTTTGGCGGACATACGTATATACCTCTCCATATAAACTACCCCACGTTTTTTACCTTTTTTAAAGATAAGAACTCAACGACGCCGAATTTGGACACGACTTAAACACCATTGGATAGGTCTTTAAAAAATCTTTCGATATGTATTAAATGTTCATATAATTTTTTTTTTAAGAAATGTGAAAAATTCTGATTAATTTTTATTAAAAAATAAAAATTGTTTTATTCGACCTTTAAAATATTATATTTTGAGGATGTTTTGAGGATGTTTATTCTGGCTCGAGGTCATTAGTTTCTTTACTAATTAAAACCATGATATTCTCATAGAATAAATTTCAAGAAAATTATTTTTCTGTTTTAAATTTATTTATGTTGGTCATTTTTGCAAGACACGTGTTTCGGAATTTGTCAAATTCCATTGTCAAGATTATTTAGCAAAAATAGAAACGATTTACTACAAAGTAGCAAACGAGTCTAATGACAAATTGTTTGTGCACAAACTAAAGTATTAATACATATTCGACTCTATCCACAATGTGAATTGGAAAGACGAAGAAATTTTACTATACAAGTAAGGCAACGATTGTCAATAACCAACAAAAATATTTAAAACATTTTTACATACGATAGTCCATTGGACTACAACAATATGTTTTTAGTTGTTGTGAATGTAATAATACCACATTAGGGTTATTCATCACTATGGCGTGATCTTCTCATAGCATAATTTTCAAGAAAATTAGTTTTTTGTTTTAAATTTATTTATGTTGGTCATTTTTGCAAGAGTTAATAAATAAATTTAAAGCAAATAACTAATTTTCTTGAAAATTATGCTATGAGAATATCGTGGTTTTAATTAGTAAAGAAAATAATGTCCTCGAGCCAGAATAAACATCCTCAAAATATAATATTTTAAAGGTCGAAAAAACAATTTTTATTATTTAATAAAAATTAATCAGTATTTTGAGGATGTTTATTCTGGCTCGAGGTCATTACTTTCTTTATAAATTAATGCTATAAGAATATCATGGTTATAATTAGTAAAGAAAGTAATGACCTCAAGCCAGAATAAGCATCCTCAAAATATAAAATGTAAAAATTCTGAAAAAACAAAAAAAAAAAAAAAACAGTTTTTCCCCTCCCTTTTGATCCCTTAAATGTGAGATTGTGTTGCTAAGAAACAACAGGTAATTCGTATTTTCCTCCCCTCTTTCCCTTATAAAAGTTTCAGGGGAATCGGTGCCTGTAAAAGACTTTCCTTGTCCGTCAAATAATTCTCAAAGTTTTTTAAAATATTTCTTAAAATGTCGAAAATAATACGTCATATAAATTTTTCCTTTAATCCTAAAAGTATGCACTCATTTTTTTACAAAAAGCATCAAAAATTGATTTATTTTGTCTTAGCGTGACAATTGGCCTTAAAGGCCAGGATAAAATGTGTAAAAATGAACTGGACACGACCAATACACCATTGGATAGGTCTTCAAAAAACCTTTCGATCTGTTTGAAATGTTCAGACAGTTTCTTTTGGAGAAATGTGAAAATATTCAAAAAAGGAAAAAAAATGCTAATTGTAAGATTGGCAGCATAGAAGAAAAAGGTAACTCCTCTTTCCCATATGTAAGTTTCAGGACAATCTGTGGGCGCCCTGTGAAAGATCTTCCTTTCATGAAACGTAAAATATATATAAAAGAGACAATTCTAAGGTTGGGGTCTCTCGGCTTATCGGCCATATCGGGGATTTAGGGGTTCAAAACATGGGTCAAAAAATAGCGAAAAGACCGTTTTTTGGATTTTTCAGCCATTTCTTTCTAAGAAACTACACGATGTTTTCATATGAGAAGAAAGGTTTGTTAATGCCTATCCAATGGTGGCATAACCTTGTAAAAGTTTGCCTTTGTTAAATACTTTTTCATGAAAATGTGTAAATTTTGGGTGGTATTTATACGAAGACCTACGAAGTCCATATGAATATGAAATAATCTTTATTAAATTTAAGTCGAAACGTATTTTTCCTCTAGAGGATATTCCTGTTAGTTCGGAAGTTATCGAAATTTTCCCGGAGGTCCACATTGTTTCATAAGGGGACAACGAAATTTTGAAACACTCATATGGCCGATAAGCCGAGACACCCCAACCTTAAAGAGACGATCTTTTTTATATATTTTAAGTTTCAGGCAAATCGGTTCATAAGAGATACTTGCCTTGAAAATTCTAAAAAAAATACGAGTTTTTAAATAAATTCTAAGATTTTTTAACTAAATTCTAAGAAGTTTTAACTTTATTCTAAGAAGTTTTTACAAAATTCTTAAGAAGTTTTTACAAAATTCTTAAGAAGTTTTTACAAAATTCTTAAGAAGTTTTTACAAAATTCTTAAGAAGTTTTTAAGAAAATAAATAAAAGATGTTAACTAAATAAACTAAATAGTGTAAAATTGTTGCGGTGTAAAATTGTCCGCTATTGCTTAAATTTTAAATAAAAAGTTTTTAAATCAAAAAGAACCATAATTGTTCCGTTAATCAACAAAATTCGCATTTTATGCCACCCTAACCCATATGTGCAATGTGTACATATCATACTGATTGTATGTATGCACGTATTTGAAAACGTATACGTGTTAATATCGAATACTAAACTTTTTACGTAAATTTTATATAATCCACCACACATACAACTAGTAACGCCAATGCTGCCAGACTAAGGAATTTATTCCAACGATCTAGGGTGAAATAAAGCAATAAATCCAGCAATATAATTTCATTCGTCTGTTTGTCACAAATAGAGCACTGAGTCGGATGATTTTTATTAAAAATCAAAATTTTTCATAGCATAATTTAAGGAATGTAGGATATATATGATTGTTATTTAAAAGCAAAAAAAAACTATACATAATGCTAAATTTATAAACAAGCATAACAATTTATTTAATATTAAGTCGATTTATTAAAAAAAAATCATAAATGTCATTGTTTTTCTGGGATTAAATTTTCGAATCATATATTTACAAAATGCCTAAAATTATGCTACAGCAAAATCTTACTTTTTTATATAAATAGTCGAAAATAAAACCATTCTTACTTTTAAAAGATAATTTGGAGGAGGTTTGTGCATAGTGTATCCATCTGTTAATATTGTATTTTAGCGAAATCGTTAGAGGTTTTTTGTTAGTCGAAATAAATTTTGACTTAAAAATTGTTTTTCAAAAAAAAAAATTACAAGATTTTTGGTATATTTTTTTATTCTTTGGGGCAGAGTATAAGAAGATCTGGTAACTGTGAGTCAGTCACATACTACTATCAAGTTTAAAATTTTCATGTTTTTTTTTTTAATATTCGTTTCAGATGAGCGTGTGTTTTTATTTGTTTTTCGTTGTGTAGTAAAATATTAAAGTAGTATAAAATATTTTCAAAATATTGTTAGTTCGACACTCAAAAAAATAAATTTGTTAAAAAAATTAATTGCTTAGCCTCTGTTTTGCTATGTTCACACATACCACAGAGTCGTATGATTTTTATGAAAAAGCAAGATTTTTTATAGCATAATTTTAGGCATATAGTAAATATATGATTGTTATTAAAAACCGAAAAAAACTTTACATATTGCTAAATTTATAAACTAATATAACAATTTATTTAATCTTAAGTCCATTTGTTAAAATAAAATCATGTCATTGTTTTGCTGAGATTTAATTTTCGGCCGACTGGGTAATTAAAGACTATTTCACAACACTATTTGTTCGCCATTTTAGAAAACTGTAGTCTAATCTAACTTTTATACTTGAGTGTACCCAACTTTAACACATATATTCTCTCATAATCCTTATTTGTTTGTTTGTTTAAAGCAAATTAGTTTTAAGCTCTTTAATAACACAAAAAAAAAATATTTTTAAATTTATTGAAAAGTTAAATTGTTTTTGAAATTTAAATTGAATTTTGTAAAAAAAGTTTCAGTTAAATTTTATTGTTGTTTACTGCACTTTGAAATACTTATGTACTTCCTTTTTAAGTATAATTTTAATGTTTTACATTAATGCATTTTCATTTTGTTGGTGTCATGCTCTTTTGTTTTTATGCTGTTGCATGTTTTAATTGCTGGATGCTGTTGTTAAGACTTCTTTCACAAAAAAAAAAAAATATAATTATCTTTAAAAAAAAAAATGTATTTACAATGACAATTTCCGTAAGCCACTTCATTCAAGTTATTTTCTGTTTCCTTTTTATTATATAACAGCTTTAAGATAAACAATTAAGTATTTCAAGCAATTAACTGCGGACAACAAAAGAGTTTTTTCCCTGTACGTTAAAGATCCTTTTAACATTTATTTTCATTTCAGTATTAATTAAATTCGCAAAGAAAAATATTTTACATTCATATGTTTTAACAAAAATTTTGGAGTTTTTTATAAATTTAAAAGGGACATTAGTGTAACTTTTTATTTCCGGAAATTACACCATTCGACAAAAAAAGAATTGTAAAAATACTTTAAAAAATTTCTGTTAAAAGATACTTAAAATCTGACGGTTTTCCTATAGAAAAAACTGTTCAGAAATTCTTCTGTAGGGTAAAAATCTTAAGAATCTGCTTATACTGATTTAAGATCGGGATAAATATACCTTAAGAATACGAACACCTTAGGTAATAAATAAACACGGTAATTATTTATCACTCATACGTTAAGGTGTACGTAGAATAAAATATATTAAAATTGCAGAATAAATATAATAAATATTTTGTTTGGATAGACATTAGGATGTTCCATAAACACAAAAGTTGGATTTTTTGTATGGGCCACCCGGAATATATATTTAGCATCGCAAAAAAATAACACATGACTTTTTTATGGTTTAGACAATACCGTTTTAACTATTAGGGCACACTGGGACGTGCCCAGGGCCATGACCTAAGAAATGCCAATAAATACTCGTATACGAAAATGAAGCAACATTTTTTTTTAACTTGTTTTAAAAGAAAATTTTTACATTTTCTTACTGAATCTAACACTTTTTTCGTATACATCTGAGACTTTTTCTACAGGAAAAGTTTGTCCTATCTCAAGTCTCAAATTCACTGAAACTTTTTTCATTAAAAGTTTCAGATTGTAAAATATATTTCGTACAGAAAAACTTTCAGATTCTGATATTTTAAAAGTCTAAAATTCATATTCATAGTTTTTCCAAAATAAAAAGTCTCAGATTCTAAGACAATTATCGTATGCAAAGTCTAACAATAAGATTCTCAGAAATTTTTCGTACAAAAAATATTTCAGATCCCGAGACACTTTTAGTATAAAATAAGTCTCAGATTCTGAGATTTTTTCGTGTAGAAAAAGTCTTAGATTCTAAGACATTTTTCGTATAACAAAAGTCTCAGATTCTGAGATATTTTTAGTGTAGAAAAACAGTCAGATTCTGAGACAGTTTTCGTATACAAAAAGTGTCAGATTCTACGTCATTTTTATATAGAAAAAGTTTTAGATTCGGAGATATTTTTCGAATAGAATAAGTCTCAGATTCTGAGATATTTTTCGTATAGAAAAGGTCTCAGATTCCAAATAATTTCTCGTATACAAAAATTCTTAGATTCTGAGACATTTTTCGTATACAAAAGTCTTGAATTTTGAGACAGTTTTCATGTAGAAAAAGTTTCAGATTCTAAAACATTTCTGATTCTGCGACACTTTTCGTATTGATTCTGAGATATTTTCCGTATAACAAAAGTCTCAGACTCTGAGACATTCTTCCATGGAAAAAGTCTTATACTTTGAGAAATTTTTCATATAGAAAAAGTCTCAGATTTCGAGACATTTTTCGTATGGAAAAAGTATGTACCAGATTCTGAGACGTTTTTCTTATAGAAAAAGTATTAGATTTTGAGACATGTTTCGTATAGACAAAGTCTCAGCTGCTGAAATATTTTTCGTATAGACAAAGTCTCAGATTCTGAGATATTTTTTGTATTGAAGAAATCTCAGATCGGAGACGTTTTTCCGAGGTTGGCAATCGATACCTACCCAGAATAACGGTATTTGGCTATTGTTCCACAACCAATAAAGATATGGACATTTTTAAAATCGATTATGAAAGTAGATACAATTTCTAGTTTTTTTGATGTGTTACTTCGTGTTTGTATCGGTTCATTTTCGTTATATAGGCTAATACCTTTAAAATACCGTTTCAAACGGTATTATAAAGGTATTGGCCTATATTTCAAAAAGCAACCGGTACAAAAACGAAGTAACACATCAAAAATACTAGAAATTTCATCGACTTTCATAATCGCTTTTAAAAATGTTCATATCTTTATTAGTTGCGGTACAATAGTCAAATACCGTTATTCTGGGTGGGCATCGATTGCCAACATTGCGTTTTTCGTAAAAAAAAAAATACTGAGACATTTTTCGTATAAAAATATTCTCCGATCCTTAGACATTTTTCGTAAAGAAATTGTGGCAGATTCGGAGACATTTTTCATACAGAAAAAATTTCAGATTCTGAAATACTTTTCGTATAGATAAAGTTTCAGATTCTAAGTAATTTTTCGTATAGAAAAAGACTCTGACAAGAGAGGTCGTTCAGAGTGCACCCGCCGATTGTCCTGAAAATTAAATATGATAATGAGGACACAAAGAAGGAGTTACCTGTTTTTTATAGCTGCCCAATCTCAAATTTAAAAAAGGGTTGCAGAACAAAACGTACTTTTTCGCATTTTTTGACAAATTGATTTTTTGTTCTTTTTATATTATTTGGTTCGAAATCTATCAGAAAAATTTTCCATAGCGTAAATTATTTTCGTTTTTCATCAAGAAAATGGATTCCTTAAAAATTGGTGTGTAACAAAACGTACTTTATTGTTAATTTTTTATCAAAACGTACTTTTTTCATTGTATTTCATATGCAATATTTTTCATAATTTTATAATATGCAATTTTACTCTTATATTCCATATACATATAAATGCCCACAAAGATTTTTTGAGGCCTTCTTGCAGGCCAGCGAAGGATTTCCCCCTTATTCTTGTTATTGGTCTATTTACACCCCACAACTACAGTATGGGGGTACATTAACTTTGCCAATTCGTGTGTAACGTATCTAAATATGAGCCAATGAGGCTCTTTTGTAGTTTTTAATAAATAAGAACATTTTTAAAACTCTCGATCAAAATAGTATCGTCTAAAAAAATACGCACAAACGTCGTTTTTCAATTATTTTTAAACAAAACGTACTTTTTGCATTATTTTTTAACAAAACGCACTTTTTCCAAAGTAAAAGTGGTTTTATATTAAACATCCTTAACATATAATCTGGTGACTTATGGCAGTTTGATGCCTCTCTTGATAAGCAAAAAACTTGTTACCATATTCAGGTTCATGCAATTTCCCATAAAAAAATTAATATGCGAAAAAGTACGTTTTGTTCTGCGGCTCATATAGTTAATTTTGAAGAAATTTGAAAAATCCTAAAAAAAATAAAAAATCGCGTTTTCCCCCTCCCCATAGACCCGCTTAATGTGAGATTTGGCAGCTTAAAGAAAACAGGTGGCTCTCATTTTATTCCCCTTTTATACACACGTTTCAGGAAAAAAACTAAAAAAATCCCGTTTTCCCCTTCCCATTGACCCGCTAAAGTTTAAGATTGGGCAGATAAAAAAAACAGGTGAATCTTATTTTAATCCCGTCTTATACACAAGTTTCAGGACAATCGATGGGTGTCCTGTAAAAGAGCTTCCTTGTGAGGAACTTTTCGTATTGAAAAAACCTCAGATTCTGAGACATTTTTCGTATTGAAAAAATCTCAGAATTAAATTTGGAAAATTGTTTCTTGAAGGCAAAAAACATTTTAGACTTTCTTTATCACTGATTTGAATGTATTTAAAAAACCATTTAACCGACATAAAATTCGCGGTTTTCGGTGCAACGGAAATTTTCAATTTCGGTTAATCGAAATTTCGGTTAACCGGTTCGGAAAACTATTATTGCAAGACTTATTCGACACGTGTTTCGGAATTTAGCAAATAAAAAAAGTTTATTAGCAAATAAAAATATTTATACATATTAAAATCTACCCTCATTGAGAATTAGAAGAAAAAAATTGTACAATCTCTTGATAAGATCACGATCGTCAAATAACCAACAAAAAAATATCAAAAACAGATTTACTTATGATTACCCATTGGATAATAGTATATGATTGTTTTTGTTGCAAATGCTAAAATATATGGGCTATTTGCGAGTGTAATACTTTTTATGGGGTATTCCACCTTAAAGCGCTAACACGTATCGACTAATGTTAAGTATCTTAACATTTCCACATTTTTGACAATAACAACCATAAAAGGGCCGAATTTCGGTAAGTACTGTCCACCTTTGGAAAGGCCTTACAAAAAACCTTTTAGATTTTGGGCCTCCAAAACAAACGTAGTGTAATTTATGGGATACCTTCCTTGTTAGTTAAGGGTATAAAAATTGCAATTCAAATGGGCTAACAACATTTTCATTTTATTATTTAACTTTATTTTTTAAAGAGGATGATATATTGTTCCAACTATGCAGGGCTTATGAAAAAGAGCATTAAATAATATTTGAAGTATATTTTTGTTGTTTTATTTTGTTGACTTCAAATGAAGTTGTAACTTTTTTTATTCATTCTTTTTTTTTTTTTTTTTTAATTTTTCTAGTGGTTATAACCGAATATGTTTGGTCAATGGGTAGCAAAATCCTTTTTTTTGTCTTTTATTTTTTTACCAACAAATATGAAATGGCTTTATTTGTTGAAGTTTTGTTATTGCGGTTGGAGAATAACTGTTTTTAACATTTTATTGAAAATATGAAAAAATAAAAAAAAATATTTCGAGGGTGTCTCACATGAAGTGGTTGAATAAATAAAAACAAAAGCATTTCGTTTTAATTAAATGTGATTTTAAAAGCATAAAAAAAGAGTTGAAGTTTGAAAAAAAAATTTTTAAGTTTATAATTTAAAAAGTAAAAAATAAAATTTTAAATCAAGTAAATTTTTAAATATTATGTACTTAGAGATGGCTGTAAATTATATATATTTACTTGATGTTGCTTTCAGAAGTTTGGTATTGCATCTGATCGATATGCGATTAACTCTTCAAAAGTTATGAAAGAAAATGTAAGGAAACCACGAAAATTTTAGTACATTTTATATAACTCAAAAATTCCAAATGATTTAATTCGGCTGCTGATGGACATATGCGAACAGAATTGGATTCCGAAAAGTTATGAAAGAAAATGTAAGGAAACTTTGAAAATTTTGGTACATTCCACATAACTCAAAAATACCAAATGATTTAATTCGGCTGCGGATGGACATATGCGAACAGAATTCGATTCCGAATGGTATATAAGCAAGTTCAGCTTTTTTTTTGCGCCATAATAGCTTTCGCGGAATTTTTTTTTTTAATTTTTTTCTGCCAAACTTTTTTTATTTAAACTAAAATTATATAATACAGTTAAACCCGGTTTTAGCGAACTCCGAGGGGAAAATATATTATATCAACGTAGTTCGGAAAAATACCTCCAACTTTATTTTATTTGATGTTTTTTTTTGTAAATAAACTACTTTTTAAGAAGAAAACATTAAAATTATAAAAACATTTTATCAAAATTATAATATTAATCAATCTAAAAAGTTTAATTCCCGGAAATTTTAAATGCTTATATTTTGGTAACTACCACCGACACTACAATAATTTGCGAAGCAATTTTGAATCTCTTGGATCGTATAACACAACTACCAAACACCTATTAGGACCCAATAGGTTAAACACACTTAAATCTAAAATAACCCAAAAACTATTACTCGCCTTGCTTTCGGATATAGGGTGGTATTGTTTTACGAAATATAAACATTTTTAAATTTTCGGGAATTTAAATTTTTAGATTCAAAGTTAGGACCCAATAGGGTTTGGACAATTTCTTCACACACATAGATAGGTGTCCTTACATTTTCGTTCATAACTTTTGAACCGCTGAACCGATATCGCTCAAATGCAATACCAAACTTCTCGGGAGAACTTCCAATATATGTGTTAAGTTTCACTCATTCCCGTGTAGTATTTTGGCCGTGATCACAATTTTCACAGACAGACAGACGGACAGACGGACATCGCTAGAATGTCTTAAAATCTATCGGGGATCATGAATGTTATATATATGTTATGGGATCGCAGACCGATATTTCGATGAGTTACAAACGGAATGACAAACTTATATATACCCGAGTAAAAAAATTGATATGACACAATATATAATTTAATATGGGTTCGTGTCTATTTTGATATAATCTTATACGAAAAATGGTTTCATAAGATTTGATCGAATAATATCTAATAATATCAGTTTATATAACTTTATATCGAATTTGATACGAGTTTTGGTCTAATCCAATGATATAAAATTATATCCAATTATATTAAAATTTATACAATTTTAGAAATCGGATGTTTTTTTTTTTTAGTTTTTAATAAAAAGTTGAAAAATCTATATAAATAAAAATCAATTGTCGTTCGTTGGTAACAGCATCAGTTGAGAACGGATGGACCGATTTGGATGATTTTTTTTTTGAAATGTTCGTCATAGTCCAACTTAGGTTTTTACGTAAAGAAAATTTGACCACGCCCACTTTTACGCCCACTTTTTTTGATTTATATAAAATCGGAAAACGGCTGCACCCTGATCGGTGCATTTTAAGGTTCATAATAAAGTATTTTAAGTTTTTACTGAAAGAAAAATCTACCACACCTACTTTTACGCCCACTTTTTCAAGTTATCTAAAATCTGAGAATTGCTGGACCGATTTGACTAAATTTTTTTTAAATGAATTATCATCACATTCCAACTTTGGTTTTTACGAAATCAGAAATTGAACACGCCCACTTTGGCTAATTTTTGTTGAAAATGTTCGTCATAATTCAACTAAGGTTTTTACGCATAGTAAAATTTCCCACCCTCACTTTTTTTATGTATCGAAAAAACTATAATGGCTAGCCCGATTTGGTTATAGTCCGCAAAAGGTTTTTAAGGAAAGAACAATTGTCCACGCCTATTTTTACGCTCACTTTTCCCGATATATATATTTTCAATCATGGAATGGCTGGATCAATTTGTCTAATTTTGTTTTTAATATTCGTCATAGTCCAACTAAGATTTCCGTAAATAAAACAATTTTCCATTTCTACGCCCACTTTTAAACGGATGGACCGGGTTAAATTCAAATAAGGTTTTTATGCTATTTTTTAAAATCAAATGTACATAGTTCGTTCTTATCGCATCACTTGAGAACTAACCGATTTGAATAATATTTTTTTTAAATGTTCGTTTTAGGTTTTTTCGAAAAAAAAAATAATCACTCATACTTTTACGCCTCCTTTGATCGATTTGACTAAACATTATTTTTTATAGTCATAGTCCAACGGAAATAAAAATTTTTCACGCCCACTTTTATTTCGATATATCTAAAATAGAAAAAACGGCAGGGCCGATTTGGCGTATTTGGTATTTGTTGACGTTCGTGATAGTACTACTAAGGTTTTAACGAAAGGAAAAATTGTCCACTCCCACTTTTCTCAATACATCTAAAATCGGCGAACGATTGGTCTGATTTGCTAAATTTTTTCTTTTATGATCATTATAGTCCAAGTAAGGACTTTACGGAAATATTTATTGTCCTGAGAAAAGTGTCACGGAAAAGCGGAAAATCCGGGAAAACTATAAAGGTTTGTTTGAACTTAAGACAATAGCTCACGATAAGAACGAAGAATATGCGTAATTTATTTTTGTGTTTTTCGTAATGATACTAAAGAAGTTTTAATTTAAACAGTTCGCAAAGTCGAAGACATGGTATTTTTTTTTTAGTTCCCAAAATACAATTTGAAGATGATTATCTGCCTAATCGGGTCTTTAAAACCACGCCCACAAATTTTTCTAAGCCAAGAAATTCATTACTTTTTTTGCAGGGCTATATATTTAAAGCGAGACGAAATATAATACTTATCTTACATTTGGGCCAGCAACGCGGACCGGGCCAGCTAGTTAAAATAATAAAAATAAGTTGTTCTTTGAAAAAAACTTAGAAAAATTTCAAAAAATGGAGTCATGTTAAATTTTATATAAAACACTTTGAAAATATTTTCAAAAAAATTTGTCCTTGGAAAAAACTTAGAAAAATTTGAAAAAATGGAGTTATATAAAATTTTATATAAAACACTTAGAAAATATTTTCGATAAAAAAAATGTTCCTTGAAAAAAACTTAGAAAAAATTTAAAAGATGGTGTCATATAAAATTTTATATAAAACACATAGAAAATATTCGTGATAAAAAAGTGGTGCTTGGAAAAATCTTAGAAAAATAAAAAAATATGAAGTCATATGAAATTTTATATAAAACACTTTGAAAATATTAACCCGCCCGACTAAAAATAAATATACAGGTCCATATATAATTTGAAATTGAGCCATATATAATTTAATATGTCCCAACACGGATTTGGATAAAATAAGATGATGAAATTGGTGGATCAAAATAGCTCAAAATTTGTTATATTAGATTAAATATGATCGTTTTTGATCCGAATATTGGGTTTATCTAATTTGATATAATTGTATATAATTTTATATCATAAGATAAAATATGTAGAATTTTGCATAAAATATTTTTTTTATCTCATAATTTTCAAATTTATCCCAAATTTTTTTCGGGAAATGCAAAATAAAAATTGCAAAAAAAAGAATTGTGTCCGGAACTTAGAAATTTAAAAAAAAAAATCGAAATTTAAAAAAAAAATGTTCTTAAAACTTTGTTAATAAATTTTTACTTCAAAACGCAAAAAATGTACCAAAAATGTTTTTTATCCAGGACTTAGAAAATTCTACAAAACTTTTTCAGGACTTGTAAAATTTTTCAAAAATTTGGCTATATTTTTTGTTTTTTTTTGTTTAAATCGTTTTTAATGAAATTCTTAACTTCAAAACGCAAAAATTATTTGTGTCTGGAAATTTTAAAAAATTTTTTTGGGACTTAGAAAACTTTTTTCCCCCGATTCGACACCATATGTATATCTCATCTTGTATGAGGTCAGACATGGAGTTGTATATCATATATTTATTCATCTAATCTTGTATGAGGTCATTCATGGAGTCATATAAAATATTATATGCAATATCTAATTTAATAAAGCTTTATATATTGTATGTGGAGCAACACATGATTCGATATCCTTTTATATGGCACCATATTAAATTTTGGGTGTAAAACTTAATACAAGATACATTTACACATAATTATGTAAAGTACTGTGTATGGCCATATATAAATATATTAAATAATATGTTTCTTTATCTAAACTTTTTTAGTCGGGCGAATAAAAAAAAGTTATATGACGCAATATTTAATTATATATGAACAGATATGCTTTTATGTAAATCCATATTAATTTTGATCCGAAAATTGGCGGATCGAATATTATACGATTATATCAAATTCTATTATTTTTGATAAAATAATATCAAATTTGATTAAGTTTGATCCCAAAAATGGGTCTATCTAATTGTATTAAATCATATCTTATCTGTTAAAATTAGATAAATTTTTATATAATTAGATGAAATCTGGTGAATTTTTTTGGAATTTTAAACGTGAAATTAGAAACTATTTTATCAGATTGGATACATTATCAATTAGAACAGTTTTTACTGCATTCTTCGGAATTTTTTCGGGACTTAGCAAATTTTTAAAAATTTTGATTTTTTTTTCTAAAATCATTTTTAAGGGATTTAAAAATTCCAAAAAATGTTTGTGTCTTAGAAAATTTAAAAAAATTTTTTCGGAACTTAAAAATTTTTCAAAAAAATAAAATTTCTTCTAAAAACTTTTTCAATGATTTTTTTACTCCAAATGACTTTTTTACTCCGGGACTTTGGAAAATTTTCATAAAATTTTTTAGGACTTGAAAATTTTTTAATTTTTATTTAATTGTCCGGGACTTAGAAAATTTTGAAAATTTTTTTCGGGATATAATTATAAATAAAATCATATATCTTTTTATCTGCCATATCTAAAAATTCCCGACATTATATGTCATATCAATGTTCATGCATAACCATATATAAATATCAGATTATATCAGATCTTTTTTACTCGGGAAAAAATAATGGAGGCATATAAAATTTTATAAAAACACTTAGAAATTTAAAATGATACATGGGACCAGATGTTGCAACATATAGTTATGTATGGCGATATCTTAATAAAATCCCACATCAAAATTTATTATATAAATTTATCTTGCAATACATAGTGTCACACATGATCATATATCAAATAATATGACTATATAAAAGTATATAAGATCATATTAAATTATTTTTACTCGGGTACCCTCTATCACTAAGTGGAGGGTATGAAAACACTAATTTTACAGAAAAATATTTTTTTTTATTTTTAAAGTTTAAATTATTAAAGTTTTCATGAAAACAAATTTTCTAAAAACAAAAATTTTCTAGAAAATGTCTTAGCAGATTTCTCTGCTGTTTTGACAGATTTCTCTGCTGATTTCACCTATATAATCATGGCAGACTTTTACCCACTTTTACCACTTTTTTAATAAGAAATTTCTTAAAAACTGTTCGGGGGTTTCGGCGATGAAAGACAACCTTTCTGGATCCAACTGCAGGACTTTGAACTTTTTCTGACAAAAAAATGTTTTATTTGCTAAGCAAAAGTACAAAAAACCTATAAAAAATGGCGTTTTTTCTCAGGTTGGTTTAGTTCTTAAAGGGGGAATTTTTCCCCCTGATCCGATGTTCGAACTTAACCAGCCGAATACCATTTGACATATTCGTACCAATCTGAAGGAGTCTAGCTCTTTTATTTTGGACTGTATCATGTCTTCCACAGACGAATGGACGGACAGACGGACATCGCTAGAATGTTGTAGAATCGATCACTAATCAATAATAAATGTATTTTATGGGGTCTTAGACCGATATTTCCTATAACTTTGGTTTTATTACAATTAATAGACCGAATGTTAATTTTTTTTTAATAAGATTAATACATTTTTTGATTAATTTAAAGTTATGTCATTTCAGTTAACTTCTAAAGCATGCTAACTTCGTACTAACACTTTAATAGTTGTACACTATCAAAAACTTTTCTTATTTTAAATAAACTATTAAAACAATTTAATTTAATGAGTGAATGAATTTGATGTTTTTTAGCTAATTAAATTATGTGAAAATCTTAGCATACTTTTTGAACATTCTCAATTAGCAGAAAATATATTTTTAGGCTCTGTTTTTGGTATTTACATACCATTTTATCTAATTTTAAACTTTTTCATTTCTAACAAACGAAAAAAACACAACAACAACATTAAACAAGTATACTCTTGTTCTAGTTTATAAATTTGAAAAAGGATTTTTGGTAACCACCAACAAAAACTTACACAAAAACAAACAAACTTGTTCTATTTTCTTTTAAAAACACATGTTGTTTGCTTATTTACTTTTACATTTTCTTTTTTAAATGTATGTAGGATGGTAAATGTGTCTGTATATATTTTTTATAACATTAGAAACTCAACTTTATACTCACACACACACACACATTTACATCATTTAAACATTACATAAAAGTTTAAGTGAAATTTATGTGGGTGTCGTATGCGTTAATGTTTATATTTTATGAGACAATTTATACATAATCACACATACAAATATATTTATGCTCAGCATACATAAATACATAGGCACACTCTTTACATATATTTATATGTATATGTCGCTGTAAACATGTCATATGTGTATAATTTTGATGAAACAAATACATGTAAATACACTATATTTTATAGCCCTTAAGAAACACAACCAAACCAAAGTAAACCAGCAGTGGCGGCAACATTATAAACAATATTTGTGTGTGCGTGTGTGTTTGTGTGAATGTGTCATTGTGTTAGAAATTTTTATGACTTAAACGCACAAAATGACAACACAAACAAGCGTCAAAAACATTATCAAGGGATTTCTCTATAAAATTTTACTCGTTATAACTTTTGATTGTAGATGTTGAGGTTTCTTTTATGGTTTGGCAAATAAAGAAATATACAAAATATTTTTGTGTGTGCGACGCACACTGTGCGTTAGAGTGGAGCAAATTTTTCTTGTTTTTTGATTTTCGAAATCGTCGTGGTCGGAAAAGTTGATTCTTTTAGGTCAATATTAACACACAAAAATATTGGAACTGAGGGTCTTTGGGCTCCTTTTTTGACTTGAAAATCGGAAAGTTCCGAACAATGAGAACATTTTTTTTTTTTCGAAAATCAAAAAGATGAAAAAGGAAAATTCCTACTGTGCGTATATGTTTGCATGTTTGTTGTCTTTTTGTTGTAACTGAATAAATATATCATTACAACAAATGAATGTAGTTTAAATAAGTGTGTGTGTGTAAGTAAAGTGTGCTAAACTTTTATTGTATCACACATACACTGTTGTACTAACATTTATGTACATTAGACTGGCATTTTTCTGTATGGCCAAAAAAAAATTTCTCCAATTTTCAAAGTCCGGGCATTTTTTTATTCTACTAGGACTAAAACGGATGTTGAACAAATTTGAGGTCAATCGGATTAAATTAACCCGTGGCGCCCGGAGGTCAAAGTTTTGGATTTTTTAAAAATTTAAAAAAAAAAGAAAAAAAAAATGTAAGTTTTTTTCGACACATCATATTTGTTAATTTTGATGCGGTGAGCACGAATATAAAAAAAAAAAATAAAATCATAAACCATTTGAAATTTGCAAAAAATGTGCGGTTTTTTCCTACGTTCAAGAAATTTTTTAAAAAACATCACAATTTTTGTTTCCTCGGCCATTTCATAGAGCTTAAGACAATATTTCATTTAAATCTAATTTGAGCCAAATCCGATCATTTTATCCCGTGGCGCCCTTCGGTCAAAGTTTTGGATTCTTGAAAAATTTCCACAAAATATCCAAAACTTTGACCGAAGGGCGCTATGGGATAAAATGATCGGATTTGGCTCAAATTAGATTTAAATGAAAGATTGTCTTAAGCTTTATGAAGTGGCCGAAAAAAAAAAAAAATTGTGATGTTTTTTATAAAATTTCTTGAACGTAGGAAAAAAACACCATTTTGGGCATTTTTTGGAAAATTTCAAATGGGGATATCTCGAATGCCAAAATTAATTAAAATAATGTATCAAGAACCTTTTTTTTTTAAATTTTTAAAAAATCAAATTTTTTTTTGTGGAAATTTTTCAAAAATCCATAACTTTGACCGAAGGGCGCCACGGGATAAAATGATCGGATTTGGCTCAAATTAGATTTAAATGAAATATTGTCTTAAGCTCTATGAAATGGCCGACGGGAAAAAAATTGTGATGTTTTTTAAAAAATTTCTTGAACGTAGGAAAAAACCGCAATTTTTTGCAAATTTCAAATGTCGATATCTCGAAAACCGTTCGACCGATTTTAATTTTTTTTTTGATATTCGTGCTCACCGCATCAAAATTAACAAATATGATGTATCGAAAGAAATTTAAATTTTTTTTTTTTTTTCAAAAATCCAAAACTTTGACCGCCGGGCGCCACGGGTTAATTTAATCCGATTGACCTCAAATTTGTACCATATAAGTTTTAGATCTTGGACAATAAAAATATGCCCGGACTCTTGGGAAAATCGAAAGTTGAGAAAAAAATGCCAGTCTAATGTACATATACGAAATTGTATATGAGGCAATCAAGGGATTAATTAAACAGCCCCCTACAAATTAAAATAGATTCTTGTGTATTTTGGCCTCCTGAGTTCGATTCCGCCATCAGAATTGAATTCTATCGTTCGGTTTTCCTGTAATTTTCAAGGAAAGTCCGCAACGATAGAATTAGATTCTGATGACGGAACCGAATTCAGAAGGTCAAAATACATAAGGATTACTGTGTTAAGATTTTGGGTCAGAACCTTTTTTATTTTTTGTGGTTCTGTGTTATATTCCGAAATTAGCACATTTTCATACTTTGAAATTTTGGTTGGATTAGAGATGGGCGCATTAGTCACTTTTAACTCACACTCACTCACCCTCACGACAGGAATACTTTCACTCACGAGCATATTTCCTCTACTCACTCTCACTCACAATCACGTTGTTAGTATATTTAATACAACTCTGACTCACGAAACTCTTATTTAAATAAAAAAACAACAAAATTTCTTTGGATTTTTTCAGGAAAAAATTTAAAGTTAAGTCAAATTTTACTTGTTTTTTGTTTTTTGCGACAAGGGAAATATATAGGGAAAATAAGTTAAGTAAATACATCGGCTCACGCACACTCACGCAAAAACCGAACACACGTGTTTTTAAACTCACACTCACGCACAATTACCTGAGTAAAATTGAGTTTCAGTCACTGTCACACTTGATCACGCGTGAATCACACACTTTTCTGATTTTGGGCCCATCTCTACTTTGGATCAATCAAACTAAAAACCTTTCGGGCTTTAAGAAAAAAAAATCAGGTTCTAAAATTTCCAAAACAAAAATGTTTTGTCGGTTGTCTGAACAAAAACTTTTGATTGTTTTTTTCATATCTGAACTTATATTACTTTCATTTGTTTTTTGTCTGGACATTTGATGAGGACTGCCTTGTATCCACTAAAATATGCGTTGAAAATTCGTGGATATTTATTTTAATGTTTATTTTCAAGTTATGAGTGTATGTATGTGTTTCTGTGTTTGTGGTTTAACTATGTGTCTGTGTGCTCTCTCTAAGCTCATGTTTGTTGGTAATTTATTTTGCTTTAAAAGAAAATCCTTCAATAATCTTGCAGTTTTGTTTAAATTGAAAGAAATCAAAATGAGATTATAGCAAAAAAACACAAAAACAGCAACATATTAAAAAACGTAAGAGAGAAGTTTTGTATGTATTAGGTGAGCAATTTTCAAACAAAATTAAAAAAATAAATACGCAATATTTTTAATTCAGTTTTTTTGTTTGAAAGTTAAACTATTTTAATACCTTTAAAAATTCTGATTCATTTTTATTAAAAAATAGAAATTGTTTTATTCGACCTTTAAAATATTATATTTTTGAAAATTATGCTATGAGAATATCATGGTTTTAATTAGTAAAGAAAATAATGACCTCGAGCCAGAATAAACATCCTCAAAATACTTTTAAAAATTTATAACACAAATAACGAATAGAATTGCCAGGATTCCAACAGAATGTTTTTTTAAAGGACAAAATCGGCAGCTTTTGTACAGCAAAAACTACTGAACCGATTTTGATTTTTTTGTAGATTATTAAATTCTCTAGTACTTACTGTGTCCAGTTTTTTTAAATATAGATTTTTGTTAAAGTTATGCGAATGTAAACTTAAAAAATTCAAAACTTTACTTTTCTACTTTCATTAAAAAAAAAACAATTGGGTCAAAATGTCATAAAAATGGCCACCATAAGTACTAGAGAATTACAAAATTCTACAAATCAAAAACAATTTCATCAAAATCGACTTATTTAAAATACAATAAAAACAAAGCATTATTTAAACTAAGTCCACCTTTAGAATGGTAAAGCCTTATACAAGTTATTGCAAAAAAACAGTATAGTCTACTTAAGTGCATAACTAATATATTAAAGTGTAGCATACATTAAGGATTTAAAATAAAGAACAAAAACTTCATTTAACATAAGTTTCTGCTTGTTTAACATTCATTTTTTTTTTGCTTTTCCTTGACATTTTTTTTCAGAAACATATAATATATCCTTTAGTTGTCTTTTGTTTATGAGAATATATAAAAAACCTTTAGAACAAAGAAAAATTGTTACTTGTCATGCACTTTGTCGTTTGTATATCCATTTTAGTGCAATTCTCTGCTCCAGTAACTCGATACCAATTGTAAGATTTATACACTTTAACATAGAAGATTTTTATATTTTTTGTAATACACAATTTATCATATTTTGTGTAGATTTTCTTTTAACAAAGACGCGATATGAAATTTACTAGAAAAAAAAAATATATATTACAGAGAAAGATACAACTTCGTTATTTATGAAAAAAAGGTGTAACAAATTGATGACATTGTGTAATACAATATGGTTTTGTATAGGAAAGAATATATAGTCATAATGCTAGATTTTTTTTTAATATATTTTCTATTTCAAAGAAAATTGATGCATATGTGTGGGTTTTATAATGAAGCAGAAAAAAATATAGTTTGCTTTAAGGGTTTCTGGAAATTTCATGATTTTAAATTGAATATGCATTTTAAATATGCAATTTATAACTTATTACTGCAGTTGAAATCATAGTTCATATTTTTAAATAATTTTATATGTATAAATTAATATTTAAAACGTCAATTATTTAATAATATCCTTAACATTCATTACCCATTTAAATATGTATTATCATAATTGCCTGTTGGACTAAATGAACTCGCCAATTATTATGCATTTGTTTTTTTATAGTTTTTAAACCACAATTAACAAATAAACAAAAGTTAACAATTGGCAAACATTTGTTGTGGGGGTCCCTTAAAAGTCGATTTGGAATATTCGAATACCATTAAAACATTTTTAACAGGTCTTCGGATGTCGGTGGTTCAAATTGAATTTCCGTTTAATATATTGATATTTAATTATGTTTCTTATTGTCAATGAAAGAAAAAAATCAGTACTGCTAAACTCAAAAAAAAAAAAATAAAGTTTGTAAAACGACATAACATCACCGTAATTTTCTTCAAATATGCACTAGCAAACATTCCTGTTATGTTACGGGAAATTACCGTAAATTAATTTGTAAAAAAAAATTGCGGCAAAAAATGTAAATTTACAATTTTTGTTTGTGAAATATTATCTTCGAACCGCAAGATTTTTTTTGTAAATTTACAAAATATTTAGTAAATTTCCAAAACAAATATAAAAAATTTACAAAACAAAATTGTAAAATTATAGAACAATATTGTTATTTAACAAAAATAAAGTGGAAAATAAAAAAAAAGTTGTAAATTTGCAAAATTATTTGGTTAAACTATTGTTTTTATGGCAAAAAACTTGTATATTTACTAGAAATGGGCGCGTGAGTGATATTTGACTCACACTCACTCACGCTGACGACAGGAATTTTTTAATCACGCACACTCACTCACTAGCATATTTTTTCTACTCACAATCACGTGAGTAAATTTAATACAACTCACACTCACGTACACTCACGCAAACTTCACTCACGTTGACTCACACTCACAAAACTCTTATTCATACAAAAAAAATTTCAAAAACTAAAATTTCAAAAATTTTTAGAAATTTTCAGCAAAATTTTAACTTCAGCGAAAATTAACATTTATTTTTAACGAAATCTTAAGTTAAGCCAAATTTGACATTTGTTTTTGTTGCTTTTGTTTGGTGCGAAGGAAAATATGAAGAGAAAATAAATCACGCAAACTTACGCAAAAAAATTGACTTACGCACACTCACTCACGCAATTTTTTATCTCCACTCACACTCACTCACAATCACGTGAGTAAAATTGAATTCAGTCACACTCACGCGTGATCACGCGTGAATCACGCTCTAATCTGCTCATGTGCTCATCTCTAATATTTACAATCAAAAGTGGTAAATTTACAATTTTTATTGTAAATATATCATTTTTTCCTATTTTTTTTTAGTTTAACAAAATAATTTGTTAATCTACAATATTATTTTTGTATTTTCTACTTAATTTTTGTAAGATAACAACTTTTTTCTGTAAGTGTACATTTTTCATATTTTTTTTGTAAACTTACACAAAACTTGGTATAATTACATATTTGTTTTGTAAATTTAAAGGATTTTTTCTAATTTTTCCGTCTTCTCGGCAGCTCACATTGGTTCCAAATCAAAATCTAGCTGGACAAAAGTCGAAAAATTAGTGTCCTTAAAATTGGGAATTAATAGTGCTAGGGGCAAGCTAAGGGTGTGTTCTGATCAAACTAATAACCATTTTTTGGAACTAGGTCTTTAACTTTGTTAAATATGCGAATGAAATAACATTTTTGGTATCCAATATTTAAAAAAAAAATATATATATATAAGTGTTAATAACATCATATTATCCATGTTACATCAATGGTTTCAAAACGGTTTATGTACAAGAAAGCTACAGATTTATACTTATTCTGGACATTAATAAGAAATTTATTATCGATCTTCTTCTTACATTTTTTGTACTTTGAGGTATGGTAAATAATAACAATATTTTTGAGGACTTATGAAACTTCCGCAGCTTGCCAAAACCGAATCCAGGCATATCATGTCGAATTACTACATACAGCTTATAGGCAATTTATTACTGAACGTTGTCATGCAGACATTTCTTGCAGGTTTTGGCAGGTTTAAAATTATTCACAGTTTTTATGAAAATAGATTTTCGCCTAAATTTTTCTTTCTAAATAAAGTATCGAATTTTTGTAAGTTTTTGATAACTTTTAAGTATTATAATTATGCTTAGCTTAAATAAAGCATTAAATGTGATGTTCCCTATAAAACCGCGGCCAATTACAAACTTCGACTAAATTCAAAAATGTCCGTCCGTCCGTCTGTCCGCCTGTAGAAGACACGATACAGTCCAAGATAAAAGAGCTAGGCTTCCGAAGTTTGGCACGAATATGTCTTATATTCCTCGGCAGGTTAAGTTCGGAAATGGATAACATCGGAACAAGGGAAAAAGAACTAAACCAACCTAAGAAAAATCGCATTTTTTGCAGGGTTTTTTGTACTTTTGCTAAGCAAATGCAACATTCTTCTATCAGATAAAGTTCAAAATCGCAAGGGGAAGGTGCTACCTAACGTCTACCACCAACCCCCCCCCCAAAAAAAAAAAAAAGACGCCCCTGGATTTTTTTAATGTTTTTTTTACATTTTGGAGGGTATAAAAGATTCGGCACAGCCAAATGTAACACTCTCACTGGTTTTTTATTTTTTTTTAAATTTTGGAGGGTATAAAAGATTCGGCATAGCCAATTTTAACACTCTCACTTGTTTTTTTTTCAATTACACTTCTCGACAAAAAATTTTTTTTTTTTTAGAGATTACAAAATTTTAAAAAAATAAGTTTTTGCATTTCATATTTCTGATCTGCATATAAACCATTTTTGTCATTAATGAATTTCTGAAATTAGAAAAAAAAAAAAGTTGTCGATTAGTGTAATCGACTTAGAAAAATTTAAACATGTTTTTTGAACTCAGCGACCCCAAAAACATATAAAACGGTGATAAAATAATTTTGTCCAGCTAGATTTGGACTTGGAACCACTGTGCAGCTGGAGCACTTCAACAACAGCAGCATCAGAAATGATTTTTTTTTTCACTTGAACACTTTTAGAAAACTTTTTAGAGTATAAGGCTGCACTTTCTTTATATTTTTTCGGCATTTAGTTTTTCTTAAGTAGAACATATGAGAATAGCGAAGGAGGCTACACAAGAAATTTCTTATATTTTCAAGAAAAATTATTCAAAAAATATATGTTTTTTTTCTAATTTTTAATTATTTTTACAGATATTTAAAAAAAAAAAAAACTTTTGGATTTTGTAGATTGGATGTTTAAGTACCTGTTTAACTAAGAAAAACGTATTTTTTCATAATTGGCAGCATTTTATTGACATTTTAGTAGCCAGATTTAAAAAAAAAAAATCCCAAGAGATAAGGTAAAATTACCTAAAAAAATGGTAAAAATAAAAAAGTAGCACAATAATATAGTCAAAAAACCCATAAAATTGTTTGTATTTTTACTTATAGCAAATTACCAAAAAATGATGTAAAAATTAAATTTTTATGCTACAGCTTCAAAGGAAGGTCTCCCTGGTGTCACCCGCCAATCTTTATGGACTTGTTTTATTTTGAAGAGCAGGAAAATAAAGGGACACGTATTTTTTTAGCGGCCCTAATTCATATTTAGGGAGTGGGAAGAAACGGTAATTTTTCAGTTTTTTCTTTGAAAAACCAATCTTCTTGTGCAAAAAAACGTGCCCAAACATGCACAACTTTTCGTCATATTGAGTAAAATGCCAAGATTTTAGTACATTTTTGTTAATCGAAAAATATTTGTTAGTCGAAAAATATTTACTTTTTTGGCACGTTGTTAGCATCACTAGATAGGCATTTTAAATACCTTTATTCTGATACCAAATATTCCTATATTAATTTTTAGTGTACGACCGAATAAACCTTTTTTGGCCGAAGCCGAAGTCGAATATTCGGCCAAATTTTCACTATTCGGCCAAACCGAAGCCGAATATTAAAAAAAAAATATATTTATGTAGTAAAAACAAGAAAAAAATAAAACTCGACTCGGCGGGATACTCAAATGCATGAGAATGTGGTCTGGAATGATTTTATTTTAAGCCAAAAATTTTTTTTGGACATTTTTGTAAAAAAATATATTTTAGAGTGTAAATTTTTTTCGACCGAAAATTTTTTTTGAATGTAAAAAATGTTTTTAGTTGCAAAAACACTTAGTAAAATGTTTTTGTGGCTTACTAATGTGATTCAAAGTAAGTTTCGTGTGTTTTTCAACACGTGAGCACAAATATTATACAATTATTCGGTATTCGGCCGAATAGTGGGCGAATAGTGCTTTTTGGCCGAAGCCGAATATTCGGTCGGACACTATTAATTTTTAGTAAATTGGCATTAATCGTAAAAAACGGAAAAAAAAATTATAGGTTGGGCCGCGAAAGAAAAATACGTGTTGAATTAATTTTCGTTCTGAACAACATATCCAAATTTCATGAAGGTCTGGTGACACCAGGGAGACTCTCCTTGTTAGTGAAAAATTTTTGTTTCCTGGACTAAGAAAATTTTCTAAATTTTTTTTCATGAAATTTTTTATTTATTAAAAATGATGTTTTACAAAATTTTTTACTCCAAAACACAAAAAAAAAAAAATATGGACAATTTTTGCGTGTCCTGTTGTTGCAAAATTACATATTTTTTGTAAAACAACATATCGAGGGCCTATATTCAAAACCCTCTATCTTAAAAAACACAACTTCTCAGGAGAGCCAAAAAACTGTTTATTTCGCGCATTGTTAGAGTAATTAAAATTCTATATTCTACAATATTTTTTTAAATAAACTACTGAATGTCACATATAATTCGTTTTTAAAATTTTGCATTATTGGGGATATTATGAAAGATTGTGGGTTTTGTTTCTTAAAAATATTAAGTACATGAATGAAAATTATCAGATAGAGGGTTTTGCATTTTAATAAAAATGAATTATTATGATTTCATATACGACATCGGTAATTTTTTAACGTGATTTATTAATGATAACGGCTTATAAAGATTTCCGAAATCCACAGCACAGTGCCACATTTGGCCAATCTAGCACGACAAAAATAAAAAAAAAAGTTTCCCGATTTTTATGATTTGTTTGTATGTATTATAAAACATTCCTAATAGCACGAAAAATACTCATATAAGAACGATTATTCTGCTCGTTATTAAGATGTGGTTGCATAAAGTTGCATCTTGTAAAATCCTGTAAGTAGTGCTCATTATTTCGCATTAATTAAGTCGATTTTAAACGGTTGTAACTTTTTAATAAAAAAAAGATATTTATACACTCGTTTTTGGTAATTTTAAAGGATATTTAAAGGCTTTAAGTCATATCTTTTCATTTTTTATTTTTTTTCTATTTTTTATTAAATTTTTAACATAATAAAAATTTTGAAAAAAAAAATTATAAATTTATTTTTTTTGATGGAATAGAACTTTTGTTTTTGGTCCCTATTGGTCGCCGGACTTTTTCAGACATATTGACCAATATCCATAGTACTTATTTCAACAGCTAACTTTTGCGACCGTCTGCGACGCCGACTACAGTGGGGCGATATGTAAGCCTTGTTTTTACATATTTTTTAAACATATTTTTAAAAAGTGGGCGTGGCAGTTGTCTGACCGCCCCTTTTTTTTGTGATATTATTTCTACAGACCTTGAGAGTATACATACCAAGTTTAAAGAAATTACAATCAAAATTCAAAATTTTTTAACAAGTGGGCGTGGTCGTTTACTGAACTCCTATATTTTTCATAACGTTGTTTTTGAAGTCAAAACGAACATGTATACCGAATTTCCAGTCAATATACATAAAATTGGATTTTTGTCGTCCTAGATTTTCCAAATGTGGCACTGTGCACAGGTGCTGATTTTTGAGACAAAAAATATTTTTTTACTGAATTCATCTTAAAAGACGACAGTATGTTATGTAAAAATAGTAAAAAATTAAAAACGTGACTTTGGTACACAGATGGTGATCAGCATCGCGATTTTTAAGATTAAAATTTTTGTTTCATAATGTACACAAGACATCTAAATTTTAATCTATATTTTTCAAAAAAGTCAAACAAGAATTTTGTGAAAAAATTAGCGTCAGTGGACCAAAATCGTGATTCTGGAATTTTGTTGACAAATTCATGTTCAGGGTTTTGCATTCAGAAAAATTAATTGTGTAAGAGATAGAGAAAACCAAAAATGCAAATAAAATAGCAAAAAAAAAATATTTTTGTTCTGAATTTTATACCATAGATGAGGGCCGTTTTACTGAATATTTTGACATCAAAACGTCATTTTCATGAAAATGGAAGATAGAGGGTTTTGAATATAGGCCCTCGATATATTTTCGTAATAAAATAAGTTTTGTAAAATTACCTTAGAATTTTGTACTTTTCAATACATATTTTTTTGTTTAATTACATTTTTTGTGTTATAAAACCTACACTCAAAAAAAAAAGTTTGTAAAATGACATAATATCCCCGTGATTTTACGGGGCAGGTTTTGTAAAATATGTACTAGCAAGAATCCCCGTAATGTTACGGGGATAATTTGTAAATTGATTTAACAAAAGAAAATGTAAATTTACAATTTTTTTTGTAAAATATTAACTTTGAGGTGAACATTTTTTTTGTAAGTTTACAAAAAATTTTGTAAATTTACAAACCAAAATTGTAAACTTACAGAAAAAGGTTGTTATTTTACAAAGAAAAAATAGAAAATGAAAAAAATAAATTGTAGATTAACAAATTATTTGGTTAAACTACTGGTTTTACCAGAAAAAATATTAAAAAATACGTATATTTACAATAAAAATTGTAAATTTGCAAAAAAAAAAAAATAAAATTTCCAAAAGAAATTGTAAACTTACAAAAAAAGTTGTAAATTTACAAAAAGTAGAAAATCAAAATTGTAAATTTACTAATTGTTTGGTTAAACTACTGTTTTTTATTGTATATATACCATTTTTTCTTATTTTTTTGCAGTAAAAACAGTAGTTTAACCAAACAATTTTTAAATTTACAATATTGTTTTTGTATTTTCTACTTCATTTTTGTAAAATTACAACTTTTTTCGTAAGAATACAATTTTGTCTTTTAAATTTTCATATTTGTTTTGTAAATTTACAAAAAATTTGGTTTATTTACATATTTGATTTGTAAATTTAAAGGTTTTTTTCCATTGGTGCATCTTATTTTTCCTTCTTCGGCAGCTGGAGTACACTCAAAAAAATAACTTAGTCAAAATATTAGTAAAAGGTGTTGTAATTTACTTCAACCAAACTTTAGCAAAAAAAATTGTAAAAATTTAACTTTTACAGTTTTTTTGGCAATTTACTATTGGTAAAATACAATAATTTTTTGGTATTTTTACTATATTTTCTTGCTAGTTTTTTTTTTTTATTTTACTATAATTTTAGCAAAAATATTAGTATTTTCCTTAAAGAAATGGTAATATTTTTTATTTATTTTTTCTTAGTTTAAAAAAAAAATTGTTTCAAATGTTCTAGTGTGAAAAAAAATCATTGCAGATTGATGATGCTGCCAACACCATAGCAAAGTAGCCATCCATCAACTGCATGTGCGCTGAAAAATAGGCTACACAATTTTTAGTATTTTTTACCATATTTTTTGCTAATTTTACCATATTTTTTGCTAATTTTATATGAAATTTTTTTAAAATTTGCACCCTAAATTGTTAATAAAAAGTTAATAATTTTGAAAAATATTTTTTTTAAAATTTTAACACATAGTTAGATATCTAATCTTCAATATCCAAAAGTTTTTTTTTTATTTTTTTTTTAAATACATGTGAAAAAAATTAAAAATTCGATAAAAAATTGTTAATTTTTTACAAATTTTACCTGAAAATGTAAGAAATTTCTTGTGTAGACTACTACGCAAATCTCATTTGTTCTACTTAAGCTAAAAAAATGACGCAAAAAAAATAAAAAAGTGAAGTGTTGTTCTTTAAATTTTTTGTTTAAAGTGTTTAAGTGAAAAAAAAATCATTTTGGATTTTGATGTTGTTGGAAGTCCAGTTACTGCAACTACAGCTGCTGAGAAGAAGGCAAAAGAAGATGCTGCCACCATCAAGCCGAAGAAACCATCCAACAACTGAAGTAATATGCTGCTATTACTACATTTAAAGAATGTGGTGCTCAAAAACAGGCAAAAATTTTGTTAGTATATTCACCAAATTTTAAATCAACTACTAATCAGAGAAAAAAAATTACTAAATAAAACAGTTTTTTTTACCAAATTACAATTTTTTTTTTATTTTTCAATTTTACCATTTTTTTTTGGTAATTTTACCATATTTTTTGATAATTTTACAAGGTTGATTTTTTACAAAAATAAAATGGTATTCTTGTAATTTTACCATTTTTTTTCCTAATTTTTTGATTAGCAAAATGGTTTTGCTAATATTACCAAAATTTTTGCAACGTCCAAAACTACAGTTTTTTTTGCTAATTTTAACCATTTTTTTTGCTAGTTTTACAATATTTTTTTTTTGAGTGTAGCACTTCAACAACCTGAAATGATATTTTTTTCACTTGAACACTTTTAACAAACTTTTTAATGTATAACACTGCACTTTTTTATTTTTTCCGACATTTCGTTTTTCTTAAGTAGAACATATGAGAACTGCGAAGGAGGCTACACAAAAAATTTCTTATATTTTCAGGAAAAAAATTGTCAAAAATAACAATTTTTGTTTAATTTTTGTTTAATTATGTAGTAGAAACACATAAAAATTGTGGTATTTTACTTAACGCAAATTACCAAAAAATGGTGTAAAAATTAAATTTTTTTTGCTAAAGCTTACAATTAGTTGAAAAATTTTTGTGTCCGGAACTTAAAAAATTTCCAAAATTTTTTTTTATGAAATTTTTAATTTATAAAAAATTATTTCTAACTAAATTTTTTACTCCAAAACGCAAAAAAAATCTGAACTTAGAAAATTTTTGCGTGTCCTATTGTTAAATAATTATTTTTTTTTTAACAACATTAATTCTAGTAATAAAATAAGTTTTATAAAATAACATTGGAATTTTGTACTTTTCAATACATACATTTCAAACTGAAAAC
The DNA here is from genome assembly GCA_963921195.1 of Pegoplata infirma. Classification (NCBI taxonomy): domain Eukaryota; kingdom Metazoa; phylum Arthropoda; class Insecta; order Diptera; family Anthomyiidae; genus Pegoplata; species Pegoplata infirma. The sequence goes on along the minus strand of OY992540.1, from coordinate 3,610,186 downwards.
CTTGTAAACGATCTTAAAAAAAAATGTTTGTAATAACACATTTTTTTGGTAGAAAGACTAAATAACATCAAGTAAAATTTTGTTGTACAATTACAGTTTTCTTGTGTAAAAAAACTAAACACCTTGTAATATTTTTTTAATTTGTAAAATAATTCACTTTTTTGTAAATTTAGCTAAAACATTTGTAAAATAATTTTACCAACATATAATAGTAAAATTACAAAGCAAACTATAGTTTTCGTTTTATTAAATATACAACAATTTTTGTAAAAAGACAAAAATATTAGTAAAGTAGAATTACAAGACCTTTTACTTGTAATTTTACAAACTTTTTTTTTTGAGTGTAGTAAACGATTTAAAAAAACAAAAACATTTGTTTGTAATAAAACATTTTTTTGGTTTAAAGACAAAATACCATTCAATAAAATTTTGGTGTACAATTACAATTTTCTTGTGTAAAAAAACTTAACACCTTGAAATATTTTTTTAATTTGTAAAATAATTAATTTTTTTGTAAATTTAACTTAAAAATTTGTAAAATAAATTTACCAACATACAATAGTCAAATTACAAAGCAAACTGTAGTTTTTGTTTTATTAAAAATACTAGAATTTTTGTAAAATGACAAAAATGTTAGTAAAATAAAATAACAAGACCTTTTACTTGTAATTTTACAAACTTTTTTGTTTTGAGTGTACATAAATGCGACTTTTAAGGGGGATTCTAATTATTTTCCCCTTAAGTATGCTTTAACATTTTTAACTTTTAATTAATTAATGTTTAATATTTTCATTATAAAAACTGTTATTACTACATAAACACTAAATTGTACATATTTTTTTTTGTCACAATTATTTGTTGTTTAACAAATACAAATACAGGCAAGCCTTGATTTATGCGATTGAATAGCACAGAAATACGTTGGACAGCATTCATTAAGCATTAGTTTTGTGCTTTGGTTCCTGCTAAGTTTTCTGCTTTGGGGTTTTCTGAAAAGAAGATGGTTGCATTCCCTCAGAGTCATGTGGATCAGCACTTATTGAAGGGTCTGTACAAATGGTGAACTTATCAGATGGTTTCTGTCATCAAAAGAGTCGGTAAACACCGGGTCAAAAAGTTTTTTTAGTGTCGTTTTTGAAAGTCTGCATATACTTACAATGATCAGTAGATTTGTATGCTCCGTTTAATTTGTAATCAGTGAATTTAAAACCACGTATATCGAAAATTACCTATAGAATAACATGTTTAGGTTATGTTTCATTTTTTATTTATTGCATTTTTTTTTTTTTGTTGTTTTAATTTTATGTATTTTTGTTTATTCCCTGTTTACATTATTTACAATACATTATGCGGTTAGTTAGGTTCATATATTATTTATTAAGTGTTGTAAATTTTAATTTTTATTTACTTTCAACTTGTTATTTATTTTATATTTTTTTTAGCAAAAGTAATTAATTTGATGCGAACCAAGCACTGAAAGAAAAAAAGTTTCATTATGTTGCTAAAAGGATTTAATATTCTGATATTATATGAGTCATTACAAATTTTAAAATATTGGCGAAGCTTTTTCGGGAAAAATTTTTAAATAATAAATGATTGAACAGGTTTTATTCACCCTATTTTGGTTATAAACAGCAAAAGTATTAAGTCACACGGATAAAAATAAATTTAATTTAATCATAAAGCATACATAAAGGTGAGAACACAGCCATCTCTTTAGATTTATTTGAAACTTTCGTTTCTTTTTTTTTTTGTCACTTTTTATGGATACAAACTAACAGTAACTTTTTAAATCCAAAAAATAAAAAAAAGTCGAAATTTACCACGGTAATAAAAAAAACCTCAAATACTAAAATTAAACAATTTGTGGTTCCTTTTTTAATTACATGTATTTTAAATCACTTCAGGAGATATTCTTTGTTTAATGAAAAATGATTAACCCCCAGTTTCTGTATTACGAACGTTTGACGAACGCCACGAATTTACATGTATTTTTTTTTTTTTGTAAATTATTGACGTTCATCGTACGTTCGTCATACAAAAACCGGGGGTAAAACTAAACTGATTGCAGTTTTCATTAAAATTAACAAAGTCATAACTTCATTGACTATATAACTGTCTGCTGGTTTTTGTTCTTTGGTTTAAAAGCAATAAAAATAAATTTAAAATGAAAAAGACGAATACGCATTTTTGCACAAACTCATTTACAATTTTAAATGTATTTATTTGAAACTGTATAATTTTAAAACTTTTTTTTTAGAACAAAAATTTGAGAGAAAGTAATAGAAAACAAGTAGAAAAGTTAAATTCGACTTTGCCAAATCTATGAATACCCTCCACAATGCATTTTTTAAAGGATAGTACATTTTTTCACGTGAAAAAATTAACAATTTTGATTAGAAATTTTTTATTTTTGATTAGAAATATTTTATTTTGAGTGTAATGTTTTTTTTACTGTAAAAATATTTCTGAGTGAATGCACGTACGTATGTACACAAAATATTGTCATTTTTGTAAAAAAAACTTAATTTTTTTTAGTGTAAAATTTTTTTTGAGTGTAAAATTTTTTTCGAAAGTACTTTTTAAGTTACCAATGCTTTTAAAACTAAACAAGTTTAAAAAGCATTGTTTTAAAATTAAAGAAGTTTGGAAAGCATTGTTTAGAGACCACCAATGCTTTTAAAACCTGTTAAACACGTGGCATTTTAGATGAAACTAATCTGAAATTCAGGGTTTCGCTAATAACTTTTGAACCACTAAACCGATTGAGCTGAAATTTAGTACCAAACAGACCTGGGGAACGGCAAAGATACATGTCAAGCTTCAGCAGTCTCACTATTGTCTTTCGAAAGTTATCGTGTTTTTCATCTCGTAAATTCGCGAAACACCCTTGCCGAAATTTACTCATTTGCTCATAACTTTTGAACCACTGGACTGATTTGGCTGGATTGCAATACCAACCTGACCAGGTAAATGCCCAACATATATGCCAAACTTCAGTAGCCTCTGTAAAGTCTTTCAAAAGTTAGCGTGTTTTCTACGGACGGACAGACGGACGGACATCGCTAGATCGACTTATAATCGATCGAGGATCATAAATATATATACTTTATGGGGTCCTAGACCAATATTTCGAGGTGTTACAAACGGAATGACAAACTTATATATACCCTCTATCACTAGAGTGGAGGGTATAAAAATATAACTTTTAGAATATCACTTCTCTACACGGTTTTGCACATACTTCTAGAATACATTTTATAAAGTATTTAAACCTCCTAAACAAGAATCTGCCATTAAAAAATATTTTATCAAATCTTGATTAAATATTTATCAAATCAAAACGGAATGCACTATAATCTCAAATATTTGCATTTTTGTATATTTTTTTATAAGCTATTGATGAAAAATTTTATTTTGAAAAACTTTCAGAACCCTTTCCAAAATTTCCAATTTTTAAAAAAGTCAATTTATCAAAAATCCGGCTACTTTTTTCTTTTTCAATATTATTTTTTTTTAAGTTAAGATGTTTATCTCCCCACACAAAAAAATTTGGACGCGTGTTTTTCTTTTTTTTTTCGAGAAAATCGCATTTAAATACTAAATTTCATAAGAATGTTTTAATTTGCTTGTACTTATATTAGGGATGCCAAACGGGATTAACTTTGAAAAATCCCGGGATTCGGCATTTTGAAAATTGAAATTTCGGGATCCCGGGATTTTCGGGATTTTTTCGGGATCCTGGGTTTTTCGGGATTTTCGGGTTTTTTGTGTATTTTCGGGATTTTTTATTTCCTACCCGAGTAAAAAAGAGTTATATATAGCAGTGACAAATTAGATCCCAAAAATGGTGGACACAATTGTTTCAAATATTATCTTCGGTTATCCTACAAGATCTGAATAGATAGTCTTATATATAATATGATACGTAAAATGGGTCTATCTGGTTTTATCAGATTTATCCGGACTGATACAATATAAAATAAATTGAGACTATAAGACATAAATATATATGGTTAGATATTGCTCTACATAAAGAACATATTTTTGTATATAACATTACATAAAGTGCATATGATTATATATAATGTTGTCCAACTTATATGACGTTATAAGGAGCAATGTATGATCAGTTATAATGGTTTTAAATTATATTTAATCGTATCAGTAGATCATAAAATATAGATCATAAAATATACCCGTAGACAATTATTAAAGTAATTGTATCCGCCATATTTGGGATATAATTAGTCATGAACTTTTTTTCTTTTTTTACTAGGGTATATTAAAAAAAATAAGATTTATATAAATTCAAAATTTTTTTATTTGTCATATTTTCATGTAAACATGTACAGCTGCGGTCAAAAAAATAGCACCAGGATAAAACAAAATTTTCTTTGTTTAATTTTTTCTTACAATATAAACTTATGTCACTGAAAACGTGTCATAAGTTACTTACAAGAGTGTGAAACAATATTACATAAGAAAAGGCTAATTTGGTTTTTTATTTCATTAAAAATTTTCAGAGTTTTTAAAAAAACTTCAAAAAGACTCAGTCAAAAAAATAGCACCACAGTACTTTTTGTATTAAAATTAAATTCTTAAATTTGAAAAACGAATGGATTATGAATTCAGTATTGTTGTGATATCTTTAAATATTAAAAAAAAAATTGTCGAGTGCTCATTGTTGACAATTACCTCTGTACAACGTTATTGTACCGAATTCACGAGATTTTGGAATCTTTAATTCGAAATTGAGTTCCAGATTTGCTGAACAGCCACCCAAAGGGCTTCATTACAAGTTGGTTGTATTCAAGACACTCCCTTCTCTATATCTGTCCATTAACTATCGTTTTGATCTAGATCTAGGGACTGACCAGGCCATTCCATCACGTTTACTTTATTGTCCAGAATCAATTTTTTGCCAATTTCCCGTCATGATTTGGGTAATTGACGTGCTAAAAGACATAAATTAGTGTCATTTGCTCAGAAAATTATGGTAACATTACTTTCTGGAGGATATAAACGTTAAGTGTATATCCACGATTGTCCTAGTCCAATATGTGAGCCATGGTCCCCATGAACCCCACTCCACAGTAGGAAAATATCGCCCACACCATAAGCACCATTTTAAGTTATTTTTATTTCGAATTTTGGATTGAAATCCGCGTTATAGGGTATTCTGACATAGGTATGTGATCCCATGTCTCCAATTAAAACAACAATGGATTCATTTGTCCATAGAACATTGATCCACTTTTAAGCTGGTCATTCTGAGTTACTGTTAGCAAACTTCAAACGACTTGCAGCATGCTTAAGTGAGAGTAGGCGCACTTTTCCGAATCTACAAGCGTTAATGTTGTTGTTTTGTAATCTTTGACGAACATTTTCGGCATTTGCTGTCCTTTTTTAGCTCTAGAGCTGCCGTAAATGGGGCCTTCATCCATTGTCTTTACAAACACCTGACCACTTATGGTGACTAACGTCGCTTGTGACTAAGTTTTTCAAGCTCTAAAGTTAATTTTGTTGAATTTTCAATATTTTTATAAGCGCATCCAACCAATTTTCCTGTTTCAGAATATGGTTTATGTTCAGAAATTATATTTTTTACAAAAGCACGTTTTTGAGGAGTGTATTGCTTTCCACGTCCTATTTTTATGAAAATAAACATCAAATTTTGTAATGAATTAATTTTTTTTATAAATAAAAACTATCTTCCTTTAGTATTTAACACTTTTATTTTAATAATTTAAACAATAATAATTTTTTTAATGAAATTTTGTCATTCGGTGCTATTTTATTGACTGCACTGATTCAGAGTTTTTTTAAAATATCGATCATTAAAAAAGAACCGTCCACAATTTTTGGAAAAAGTAAAAACATTTAAGGGGTATATACTTAGTATAAGAGTATTACATATTTACTTTAAACGAATACACACATAATATTTTGTTTTAATTGGATGAATAGAGATTTTGCCATTGGTGCTATTTTTTTGACCGGCACTGTACATAAAATAGCTGAAAAAACAAAATATACCACTGTGCAATACGATTTAGTATCTTTAGGCCAAACAAAATATAAGTACAATTTATAGACTAAAACCTCTGAGGTGGTTTAAGAACTTAGCTCGAATTATTTTTTATGGCCCACTGAAGTTTTTAATTTGTTTTCCAAAGCGTTTGGGATAAGTAAAAAACATGTAAATCTGCTGCTGGCCAGATAATGTTAGTGCATTTTTTAGAATATACTAATCCTCTATCTCCATTTTAACGGGTAATTTTTGTCCTTTTTTCAAATATCCTAACAGAGCACCAACCCAAAATTCAGTTCCTGCTAATAAATTCGGCTGTGAGAACTAAATTTTGTAGTTGTTTTAATTAAAAAACTGTTTTGTCAACATAATTCAGTTGTGACCACTGATATTCAATTGTGACAGCACAAGTAGGTAATCATCAAATTTATTTACAAACATTTTTATTTGTCATTTTGCAGATTTAATTATGCTTTTACGATTACGATTATCAATAGCAATATTTAAATTTTTTGCTTTGCAAAATCGTAAAGAACATTTTTATACTTGATTTTAATAAGTGATACTTCAATTCATCCAAATCCGAATTGTTTTTAGTTGAAAATTTCAATGTTATAAATTTCGGGATTTTCGGGATTTTTTTTAAAAATCCGGGGATTAGGGATTTTATAAATCCCGAAAATCCCGGGATTTTCGGGATCGGGATTTCCCGTTTGGCATCCCTAACTTATATTCTTGTTTCAACATAGCGTATGAGTATTATTTTTTACTTATCCGCTATGTTGAAAAACGAATTTTGTTGGTTAGTGTAATTGCATTAAAATTACTTAAGCTTATAATTAAATTTAAACACTGGAGACATTACGTCTGGCATTATACCCTTATTAGCATTAAACAAATACAATAATAAAAAAAAATAAATTTAATTGCTACTTGTCTGACTTGATAGCTTATTTAAAAAAAAAATCAGCTAATTTGAATATAACATTAGGGTGGATTGAATTAAACATTTTATTGACTTTCGTCTTGACCTAAGCTCAACTTTCGTAAACATTTGAGAAACTGTAACCACATATCGTTTTTCAGTATAGTTTATAATAAACTTTCCATGGACGACTTTCTTTTATACAGAGAAATTTAAATGCAATATCAACAAATACTTATACCTCTATCCACCTTCTTAAACCTTTGCTAATTTTTCTTAAAATCGAAAACACTAAAAGTCAGGAACCAGAATATAACGTTTTATCTGGGAGAGAAAAACTTATAAAATAACGAAAATTAAGAAAATATAAATATTGATATACCCTAATAATATGTACATTAGGGTGGTTTTTTATTTTATTTTTTTTGGAATTTCGAGGAGCGCCCAGCGAATTTTTGTGCCATTTGATGTTAAAATAATTGTGTAAAAATTTGAGCTAAATCGTATAAAATTAACCCGAGGCGCAAGGAGGTCAAAGTTTCGAGAAAAAGCCAAAATGGCCAAATTTTGAAAAAACTAAAAAAAATGTAAATTTTGCAGAAATAAAAAAAATCAAATATTTTTTAATTAACTTTCTTTTAGTTCTAGAAAATAGCAGAAATTTCTATAAATTTAAAAAATATTTTCCTGCAAAATTCAGCAGATTATTTTAGTAAAAATCAGCAGCATTTTCTGCTAACATCGTTATTTTTAAAATATTTTAAATGAGTGTTTGTCCCATCTAAAACAATTAGAAAGAAATTTTCCAATAAATCGAGACCTAACTACAACAAGGTTCTATTTGCTTAATAAAATAGAACCTTCTTGTCCTAAGGTCACGAGATTTTAATCAAATTTTGGTGTATTTATATATTTAAAGTTTAGTTTTCTACTAAAATTTAATTTTCTACCAGAACTATATAAATAACTCGCTAATTTTATTATTTTTTCTTATTTCTTTTCAGGTGAGTCTCGATTTTATTTTCATTATTATAGTAATTACATGTAGATAAATATATTAATGAAAGTGATACAAAATAGAAAAGAAGTCAAAATTGTTAATTTTTTTGATATTGCGACTAATCTATATGACTCTATTTTTGACAATTTAGCAGCAGTTTTTCAGCTGAAATCAGCAGATTTGTTTGATTTTTTTAAATATTTTCTCATATGGCTCAAATCGGGTGTATTGTCAGCAGATTTTTCTGCTGATTGGGCAGAGGTTTTTTTAAGTGTACTTGTACCTTAATCCTTACATAACGCATACACTGACAAAAATTATTTACATTTTGAAGTGTTCATAAAACAAATTATTATTTCCAGGGTTGGCAACCGATACCCACCTAGAATAACGGTATTTGGCTATTGTTCCGCAACCAATAAAGATATGGACAGTTTCAAAAGAGATTGAAAGCTGATGAAATTTCTAGTACTTTAAATGTGTCACTTCGAGTTTCTACCGGTTCGTTTTAGTTATATAGGCCAATACCGTTATAATACCGTTTCAAACGGTATTATAAAGGTATTGACCTATATTTCGAAAATGAACCGGTAGAAACACGAAGTGACACATTTAAAATACTAGAAATTTCGTCAGCTTTCATAATCGCTTTTGAAAATGTCCATATCTTTATTGGTTGCGATACAATAGCCAAATACAGTTATTCTAGGTGGGTATCGGTTGCCAACCCTGCTTATTTCATTAGAATTCAACCGATTATTAGTTTAAATCTGACTAAAGAACATTTTCATAAATTGTAATAACAACGTTTTGTCTTCATAAATTTTATTATTTATTTTGTCTTAAATAAAATGTATGAACCTTTTCATTGGCGTTATGAAAAAAAAAAAATTAAAGCTAAAAATTATGGGATGAACTGTAATGAATAATGAATCATAATTCGTTCAGTATACATAAATACAATTGCATGTATATCGATATGTACCTACAATTACTTTTAAAATTGTAAATACACTCTATTTCCAGATAAATGAATCTTAAAAATACGAAAAAATTCCAGCCAAAAAAAAAAATTAACCCTGCCTAATTAATATTTAAACTCTAATGACCGCTTTTTAATAATCATAATTTTTTTGGCATCACTTACAGGCAAAATAGTGTTTGAAAACTAACATTGCACAAATTTGTATTGTGTCCTTCTACTTTACCTATTTTATTTTGTTTAAAAATACGCGAAAAGTGACAAATTAATCTTATTTTTATACCCAAAATATTTGTTCTATATATATACCGACCGAATGAGAACATTTTCTGAATACGAGATCAGCCCTTAACTGCCCTAAACTGTCATCTTTTTAAATTGAATGGCCAAGCAGTATGACATACGACTCATGTGGGTGCTACGTCTCAGAAACATTCCAGGGAATTGCAAAGCCGTTTAGCTTGCAAGACTGGTAACTACGGCTTTTCTCCGCGATGCACGGTGCCACATTTGGCCAATCTAGCACGACAAAAATAAAAAAAAAAAGTTCCTCGATTTTCATTATATGTTTGTATGTATTATAAAACATTCCTAATAGCACGGAAATAATCATATAAGATCGATAATTCTGTTCGTTACAAACAGGTGGGTGCATAAAGTTTCATCTTGTAAAATCCTGTAACTAGTGTTCATTATTTCGCATAAATTAAGTCGCGTTTAAACTGTTGTAACTTTTGAACAAAAAGAGATATTTATCCACTCTTTTTTGGTAATTTTAAAGTATATTCAAATGCTTTAAGTCATATCTTTTCTTTTTTTCTAAACAAATTTTTCTATTTTTTATTAAATTTTTAACAAAATACAAATTTTTGAAAAGAAAATTATATATATTTTTTTTTTATGGAATAGAACTTTTGTTTTTGGTCCGTATTGGTCGCCGGACTTTTTCAGATATATTGACCAATATCCACAGTACTTATTTCAACGGCTAACTTTTGCGACCGTCTGCGACGCCGACTACAGTGGGGCGATATGTAAACCTTGTTTTTACATATTTTTTAAACATATTTTAAAAAAGTAGGCGTGGCAGTTATTTGACCGCCCCCTTTTTTGTGATATTATTTATACAGTCATTGAGAGTATATATACCAAATTTAAAGAAATTATAACCAAAATCACAAATTTTAAAAAACGTGGGCGTGGCCCTTAACCGGTCTCCCACATTTTTCATAATGTTATTTTCGAAGTCAAAACGAACATTTATACCGAATTTCAAGTCAATATAATTGAAATTGGATTTTTGTCGTCCTAGATTTGCCAAATGTGGCACTGTGCGATGGAGACAAGTTTGAGATGGGCACAAGGATAGACGTGTGAGACAACACGACAGATTTGGCCTTCTCTTAATCAGAAGCGCTCAAGTGAGCTGATATCGCTCCAAGAGAAAAAATATTTCGAATGTGGTTGCTGTAATTACCGAACACTGTCTTATAGGAAATATTCAGTGTTAAAAGTGACGTGAAATGACTTTTGCCGGAGTTGCATAAATGACGAGGAGTTGGAAATTATCAAAAACTTAATATACCATTGCACGACATTTTTTGGTCAGATACTTGCCTCACTGGGATCTAGGGAGCTGCACGATCTGTCTGATTTGTCGGATGTCAAAATTCTATATCTTAGGAGTTTAATAAGGAGCTCAAATTGTATTTACGGCAGGGACTAGTATACATACAACCTATACATACAACCTATACATACAACCTAACCAAATCCTTTGTTTGAGCATGTAGTTTTTTTTAATAATTACTACCGGTATTCCCGGTATTACCGGGAATTGGTACCGGTTTCCCGGTTCTTGATTAATTCCCGGAAATATCGGTTCTGGTTCTGACGATATTACCGGTATTCCCGGTATAAACATAAATGTTTGTACAATCGAAAAATATTTTCTTTGTTTTTACCAAAAAAAATACTACAAAATATCTGGGGGTCGTGGGTTCGATTCCCACCAGAGGCCTTGGTGTGTTTCGCAACAACGAGACAACTGTCATTGTCACCCGTCTCGGTTAGGTTTACTTAGTATATTATTTGTAATTATATGCCTAACAATTCCATAAATAAATAATACAAAATATGTTTATAGCACCATTTCCATTCTTTTATGAAATTGATAAAAAAAAAATAGTTACATGATTTTTAAAAATATTTTCAAGAACAACTGAATATTTCTGAAATACTGATTAAAATGGTGTAGGTAATTACTAAATACAAACATCTTATGTTATAGTTTTTTTTTTTTTTTGTTTTTTTGAAAACCGGTACCAGAATAAAGTACCGGGAAACCGGTATCCGGGAATACCAAGAACCGGGAAATGGAGGCACTAATAATTACTATTACTTTACATTCAAAATTTTGTTGTGACTACCATAGAATATATTTTAGAATCTATTGCAATAGGAATCTGTTTCAAAACAAAAATAAAATTTAACAGAAATTGTATTTCATGTTTAGTTCGTATACTTAATTAAGTAAATAACTGTAAATACTACATGCTTTGAATTATTTGCATACAAAAATAATAGGAAAAACCACACAATCAGTCACTGTTGTGAGCCCCTTCATGTCAGTTTGTGTGGCATACCACAAAACTGTTAAATGAACCTGCATTGTGTCTACGGCTATTTTTTTTTTTTCTTTTTCTACGTAAATGTAAATGACGCTATGATGATGACGATGATATGTGTGTATTTTGATTTTTGTTTTTTTCTACTCCTGAATATTCCATTTGTATTTGTTTAAGTCAATAGCAAAGGTAATTCTACAAAATTTCATGGAATTCTGATTTTTTTTTATTATTTGTAAATGCAATCGTATTTGTTTTTTCCATAGAATATGTTTGATGTATAAATAAAAATAAAAAATATGATTGAAAATAATTCAATGAAATTTAAGCAGCCTACACTGTCGATAATGCTTTCAAACTTATTTATAGAATTTTACTTACAATAATAGAAAATTCCTGAAATACACCTGAAAATAGCCAACAGCTATTTTTAATTGCTAGTAGTTATGAAATTTACCATTTCGGTATTATTTTTTGGTATGAATGTCATTGACAACCTCTAATGAAATTTTATGCAAAAAATTTTTGTAAAAAATGTTAACCCTTTGAATGGACGTTTTATTAGACTTCCGTGTTTAATTTTAGTAAAAAGACTACAAATATAAAATTCTCATCATCAGTGCTCTTTGGTCGAGTACCCTTGTGAGTGTTGGATGTAAAGCATTTATCTCAAATCTGCATTAAAACTGACAAATTTTTTTAACCTCTGTAAAATTGAGATCTGTAATTTTACAAAGTTTTTGTTTTTTTTTTTGAGTGCAGTAATGAATAACTAGAATGCATTTTTTTTTAAGATTTAATTGTTTTTATATTTAATTGAAATGTCTAGCAAAATGTAATTATACCGACTTGTTAACCCTTTTCTCATTCTGCTTCAATTAAGTTTTCAATAGTCCTTCGTACGTTCAGTTCCTCCCCAATGGTAATCAAAAGAATATTTCAATGAAAGTTTCAAAGTCCAGTATCATCAACAACATCAAAACAAGAAAAAAAAATCATGAAAAAAATAATAATAAAAGCAGCAAACAACAACATCAGTCAAAAGTAAAATTATGGTAGGAACACAAAACTTGAAAAAAAATATTAAAAAACAGCAGAGTTTGATGATTGTTGAAATCTACAAACCAACAAAAATACAAGTAAGAAAGTTATAGTCGGTCAAGACCGACCATATGATACCCAACACCTGTGTTTTCCGGAAAATGGGTCCCAAGTTTAAACGTGGACTGATTGTACCTATCTTTTGTTAGATCTTTATTCAGTGTAGAAAATACACATAGATCAAATTTTAGTGGAATTGGTTTATTTTTTGCCAATAGACCGATTTAACTGAATATCAGTCGAAATTTGTGTATGGGGGACTAAGCCCTAAAATGGTCCAAATGTATTCCGACTTGATTAGGTTACTAAAGTGTACGTTTAACACCCCTAGTTAAAATATTATGCTAATTTTACTAAATAGATCTAATTTGATCCGTAAAATGGTTGAATCAAATAATATCTAATTGTATTACTTTAGTCAATATTATGACAACCTTGGTGAAATGGCTCAGACAGCTGCCAGTAAAGGTGACTCCCGGCAATTGTTTAAGATCTGCAGAGATCTGACACAAAACAAATCCATATCCTCGGCCCCAATAGAAGATGAAAACGGAAGAAGGGTAACTGATAAAAGAGAGCAGTTAGAAATCTGGAAACGACATTTTGAAAGAACACTGAATATTGCACACGATAGCACGACTGAAGCATTTACCTTCCGGAGGCATTTAAATATAAGCACACAAATAAATAGTGGCCCTCCTAGTGTCCTAGAAATAAAATCCGCCATTAACCAAATGAAAAATGGGAAAGCCCCTGGAAACGATGGCTTACCAATTGAATGTTTCAAAGCAGACCCTGACAGAATGGCGACAATATTACATCCACTTTTTACTCGCATTTGGGACGACGAAATTCTTCCACAAGATTGGAAAGAAGCGATCATTGTTAAGCTGCCAAAAAAAGGAGATAGAAAGAAATGCAACAACTGGAGAGGCATATCCTTACTTTCAACAGTCTCCAAGATATTTACACAGATAATTCTCAGCAGAATTGAATCAACGTTAAATGGTCTACTTCGCAAGAATCAAGCCGGATTTCGACAGGGCCGCTCCTGCATAGATCATATAAATACCGCAAGAATCATTATAGAACAAGCTGCAGAATATAACGCAACCCTGTATATGTGTTTTATTGACTATGAGAAAGCATTCGACTCTGTAAGAAGGGATTACATATGGTCTGCTCTCCAAGCACGTGGTATTCCATTAAAAATAATTAATATTTTAAAAAACAGCTACGATGGGGTGTCATGTAGTGTACTGCATGAAGGAGAACTAAGTGCCAACTTTCCGTCTCTCAGCGGAGTACGACAAGGATGTGCTCTTTCGCCGTTACTCTTTATTACCGTTATGGATGCAGTATTTGATAACCTCCAAACTGATAACGTTGGTATTAACTGGAAATTTGACAAAAGGTTATGTGATTTGGAATACGCTGACGATGTCATGTTGCTATCAAATAGATACGTTGACATGCAGAATATAATTACAGATTTAGATTTGGAATCTAGGAAAATTGGATTGAAGATAAACATAGCTAAGACCAAAACAATGCGATTGAATTCAACAAACAATGCTAAATTTTCTATCAATGGTCAGGATGTTGAGGAGACTGATCACTTTGAGTACTTAGGGAGCATGCTTGCAAAGGACGGAGGGACCATACACGATGTAGAAAGCAGATTACGAAAGGCCAAATCTAGCTTTGCTAGACTAAGAAATATATGGCGCTCTCCCAATATTAGGATAGATACTAAAATTAAACTTTTTAATGCCTGTGTTAAGTCAACTCTGCTATTCAGTTGCGAGACTTGGTTCGTTACAAATAGCGTAACCAACAAACTTCAAGTATTTGTCAACAGGTGCCTTAGGTCTATTTTAAGAATCTGGTGGCCACGTCGCATAACAAACATTTCACTTTGGAGCTCAACAAATCAGAACGGCATCGAAAAAGACATCAAAAAAAGAAAATACGGTTGGATTGGCCACACACTAAGAAAAGATTCTGAAGAAATTGCTCATGCAGCTTTATGGTGGAACCCTCAAGGCAGACGGAGTCGTGGGCGACCGAAAACGACTTGGAGAAGAACGATTTCGAATGAGACGAACAAAACATTTGACCAGCTTCGGTACATAGCCAGAAAACGAGATGAATGGAAACTTTTAGTGAATAGACTAAGTTCTTAATTTTATTTATAATATTTCGAACATGTCATAATAATAATAATAATAATTACTTTAGATAAAAAATATAAAAATTGATACAATTTGATCCTGAATTTGGTCAAATCTAATTATATCAAATTGATCTTATAATGTCTATTTTTATACAATTTGATGAGCAAATCCAAAATACGAATCTAATCATATATGGAGCAATATCTAGCCATATAAAGTGGATCAACCGTATCAAAATGATAGATATAATCTTATATAAATTTATACGGAAGCATGTTAACTCATATAAGATTGTATCAAATTATATATGATTATTATATCAGAAAATTTTTACTCGGGACCTACCAATAAAATTTTAATTTTTATGAATTTTGAGGAAATTATGTGAATATCGGGAGGGTGGTTTGTATGGGGACTACCAGAAGGACTGACCCGATTCCTTTGAAATTTGGTATGATGGTTTGTGCATACAAAATTTTATTACCTGTTAAATTTCTAAACAATATCTATTATAATACGGTTATTAGGGGCATTTAAGCGAAATTCAAAGGGGGCGCTTGTATGGGGGCTAGGTCTTAACATTGACCGATTTTTTTCAATTTCAATAGGCTTCGTTCTTGCTTAAGTTTCAAATTTCAAGTCAATTGATTGAAAATTGCGACCTGTATCGTGCTTAAACCGATAGATGGACAGACGCACGGACAGACGTACCGACAGATGGACATCGCTAAATCGACTCAAAAAGTAATACTGAGTCGAACGGTATGCTTGAAGGTGGGTCTAGGACCAATATTTCGGCTAGTTACAAGCATCAGCACAAACTCATTATATCCTGTACCACAGAGTGGTGTAGGGTATAACAAGGAAAAAGTTAAATTCGGCCTTGCCGAATGTATTGATACCCTTCACAAAGTTAATTGTTAAAAAACTTTGCGAAATTCTTTTTTTAACTTTTACTAACTTTAACACAGTGCCTAGAATAAAAGAATGGATAAATCAAAAAAGTGAAAATGCAATTAAGCGTAGAAAAGTATAGGCTTTCGATAAAAAATAAGAAAATTAACAAAATCGCTTTTTTAAAAAAATTAATTGTTGCCAAGAAGCTCCATATAGCATGAAGCTCCATATAGCTATGTGGAATAGGGTAGCACGAATTCTGACTTTTTTCGAATTTCGTCACTCGCCGAAAAAATTATGGTTCGTTGTGGTCTAAAAACTCTATGTTTAAATTTTTAGCAAAATCGGACAAAATTACCCCGTTTTTGCCGAAAATTTTTTTCCCACACACACCAACATTTTTTCGATTTTTTATTTTTTTTGATTGTGTATTATTTTGCTTGGATTTTAACGACTAAAAATTAAATTTTTGTGGGATAAACCCTTCTACTTCAAAATTGAGTTCAACAAAAAAATTTGGGCCAATGGGGTCCTGCTCAAAAATTTTTTTAAAACATTTTTTTTTTAGTTTTGACTTGAAAGGATTTTAGCTGAGATGTTGCATTTAATGATACATATCCACAAAAAATATTATCACTATCCGTGACATCTTAATCGTGTTCTGAAATGTATCAAAAAAGAAGCAAAAAATGCGTTTTTTACCATATTTTAAATTTTTATGTTTTATCACAAAAAATTACTTTTATCGATTGCTTGACAAAATATCGTTCTTTTTGATCTAAAATCACTTTAAATTTTTAGCCAAATCGGAGAATCTTAACCCGTGCCCCTGTGGGGTTAAAGTTTATTGTACAAACAAAAAAAACTTTTTTCAGGGCTAAACTTTAACCCCCCAGTGGCACAGGTTAAAATTGTCCGATTTGGCTAAAAACGTAAACATAGAGTTTTAAGACCAAAACGAAACATAATTTGCCTGGCGATCGAAGAACTTCGAAAAAAGGCATTATTCGTGCCAAATGTACCAAAATGTTCGAGATGTCCTCAAAAGCAATGCCAAACTGCCGGGACAACTACAAGTATTGTTTCAGTCATATGTATATGTTTAATACTGTGGCCGTGATCGCAATTTCAACAGACAGACAGACATCGCTAGAATGTCTTAGAAACGATCAATGATCAAAAATATACATATATATTTTTATACCGATATTTCTATGAGTTACAAATGAAATAACAAACTTATATATACCAGTAAGTGGAGTGTATAAAAAAAAACTACAAGAAAAATTTTTTGCTGGTTCTTGAAAAATTTGCATTTACTGCAATTTTTTTTTTTCAACTTGTTAGAGAAATGCTTGATGTTTTTTTTTGTATGTTGTTTAAATGAAGCACCAAAATGTATATAAAACAAAATGGAAAAATAATAATTATAAACAAATAAAACAGCAATTTTACTTTATAGTCCTGATGATAGTTAAGTTTAAGGGATTTTTTTTTTTGTTTAATATTATTGCGGTTTATGTTGCTGACTTTACCAGAAACCATCTATTTAGATTATAAAACTTATTGATGGTTCTTCAATATTCATAAACATTTTTTTTAAGAGGAAGTAAGAATTTTAACATTTTCTTAAGTACAGAAATCTTATAATAGTTAAGAAAAAAAATATATTGGTCAAACAATTTTCTTTGAATTTAGTATCATACATATTAATAAATTTAAATAAATTGAGTAATTTTTTTAAATACATATAAGCTAAAAATATTGGAATTTTTCTTTTTCGAAATTTCAAAAGTTTCTAAATTTAGAAACTTTTATCCTTAAGGATAAAAGAAAATCTCTATGGATTAAGTTTAAAATTACATAGAACTGGATTCGGTTATGCACAAATGAGTCTAAAAAATACAGGATTGCAAATAAAATTAAAATACAGAAGAAGAATTTATTTAAGTAGTAAAGGTTTTCATTCATGTTGTAATTAAAATAAATTTTATTGAAGTAAATTCTTTCATAAAACATTAAATTTCTATATACATACGTATGTTAATGCACACAGAGAAAAAACATGTTTGGAACATGAGTGCATTTTACCAAATCATCCATAATGTATTCTTTAAGAAAAAAAAAAATCAAAATTTTTTTTATTTTTTTTATAATTTTTTTTCGAAAGGCTGAAGAAATAGCTATCTAAACTCTTTGGAACACATTTTTCTAAAAACAATAGGTAAGAAGTTTCATGGATGAGAATAAACACCTCTTTGGCTAAAATGTCAAACTTCGACCCCCTCTAACTCAGAGAGTCCTTTATCGATCTCGTTGAAAAATTGTGTCTGAACTACTATCCAATAGGACTAACCTTGGTGCATTTCATGCCGATCGGAAGACATCGGTTTTAAAAGTTGTGTTAGTTGACATAAAAACCCCCATATATATTTGATTAGAGTTTTATACTAGCCCGAGGCCCAAAAATATTTATTTTTATGATATTGTCATAAAAGATTATTAATCAATACCATTTCATTTCAAATTTCGTATAAAAATTCTAAAAAAAAAATTTCAAATTATTTCGTGCCGCTCTGATCAGCTGTTTTTTGCGCGCTTAAACGAACAGACTAAACAGACGCGACACGACAGGTGTAAGAAAACAGCCAATTTTATAAACAAAATTTAATGATATTTTTTAATGAAACTACGAAATCTAATAAATCAAAATTAATGAAAATCTTGCACAATATGCATGAAATTTCATTCAGCATACGAAATATTTCATTGTTATAGTGAATAAAGCGTTTTGCTATCAGTGTAAGTTTTAAAAAATATGAACCTTAAAGAAGAAAAAAATGGCAATGGAGCTAAATCATTATAAATTTTCCTTGAATTTTTGTTAATTTGTTCCTGTGTGTTTGAAAAAAAAAAAAAAACATTTATTACAGGACTCCATCGAACAAATAAAAGTTTTGCTAATTAAAAATCATTCCTTAAAACTTTAACTCTTTTTTTCTTTATTTTTCTCCCTTTTTTTTAAAGTTTTCTCTCACAAGGAAGGTCTTTCACAGGGCACCCGCCGTTTGTCTTGAAACTTGCATATAGGAAAGAGGAGAGCAAAATAAGAGTTACCTTTCTTTTTTAAGTGCCCAATCACACATTTAGTTGGGCAAATGGGAGGGGAAAACGGGATTTTTTTCGGTTTTTAAGGAATTTTTACATTTCTTCAAAAGAAACTATTTGAGCATTAAATACAGATCGAAATGTTTTTTAAGGCCTATCCTATGGCGTATGGGTCGTGACAAAATTCGGCTTCCTTGTGTTCGTTATTGTCAATAATCAATAAACGTTATGGTAGTTTATATGGAGATTTATATAATACATACGTGGGTGCCCTGTGAAAAACCTTCCTTGTTAGTTGTGAAAATGAAATTGAAAAAACCAAAATTCAACATCATCATACATTATAAAAGTTAAAACTGGGGTCAGTTAATACAGTTTGCCTGGTGTATATAGAAACTTAAGATTTACAGGATTTAACAATGTGAAATGTTTTTTTTTTTTTTTGGTGTTTTGAAAAGTTTGAAATTATTTAGCATTTTTTCATTTTTTTTTTCTAAATTACCACTACAACAGTCTTATATGCTGGTCTTTCAAATGATAAAATGCATTTTACATACACATATGTTTTATGTTACTACTAGTAGACATTGTAACCATGATTCATGACCATGTCAAGTTTGAAAAACTTACAAACAAAAACTGAAAATTACAAAAACAAAACAAAAAAAAAAAAATAAACAACTAACTCAAATCAACAAGGAGTACACAGAATGGAATAACAACAAACAAACAAAGAAAAAAAAAAAAATAAATCCAAATATATACATGTAAATGTGGAGTATTAAAAGATGAGTATGTGTGGGTGTTGTGTATGTGTGTTGCATGTTGTTGTTGGGGAAACAGTAGTAAATTTTCAAACAACAAACACATAGACACACACACACAATCCATTGAAAAAACCACAAACAAGTATCACTAGAACACAAACACAGACATAGTACACAAGATTTGTCTATAAACATAGTGCATTAACAAGACCAAAAATGGCTATAAAACATAAACTCACTCATACTCAAACGCATCATCGCCATCATTAGAGAGACACCCACCCACATACGTATACAGAAAATAGGTTTGGGTGAAAAATATCCTTTTAACAAACATTCATATCACTCACGTGTTAACATCATACAAGGGAGTACAAGGCTATATTTTTAGACAGTTAACGAAAGTATCCCAACGGTTTGCCTCAGAGCTGGTCCGTAATACTATTTAAGGGTCTATTTTGGGTCCACGGGAGATTTTAATTGCTTATATTATTTATATTATTTTAAACAAAGATAAAAGCTTTATGATGATTTTTAAAGCACGAGGTTTGAAAATTTAAACATCTGTTTTTCTTAATCAGTTTTTGAATCGTTTTGGTTGTTCTCATAAAATTTGTGTTGGTCTCAAAAAATGCATTAGAATACCTTCCTTATAAGAGGCATTCCACACCAAATGTCCCGCTACAGAAAAACATGTGTCCCGTAATAGGACACGGTGCCCTGGATAGGACTTAAACAAAATGTTGGTGTTACTCCAATTTTTAAGTGGATTATGTTTTTAGAAGATAAAAAAAAGAAAATGAGCTAAAAAAAAAAAAGGACTAGGCGCTTTTTTTTTGGCGGGCAAAAAGATGAATTTAAAAAAAACAAAAAAGAATTTATTCTTTCAAATGCATTAAAATTTGTATATACGGATGTAAATTCATCACATATTTACTTATCAGTTAGATTTAGATATATATGTAACATATTTTTCCAGATATGAGACTTAAAAGAATAATTTCACTATTAATTGAAACTAAATGAAATATGTCCTTGTAAATTATTTATAAATGTAAGTTCTTAAAAGTTTTCAGTGTACTACTCAGACGGACAGCAGAACACAAATTGGCCTCAGTTTAGACCTTAGTGAATCATATAATTTTAAAAGAATTAATACTTTTTTGTTAAAAATGTTTTTTCAAAACTACACTCAAAATAATCACTCTGTTAAATTACAGAGATACTCTGCTGAGCCAGCAGAAAATACCATAGATTTCCAACCAGCAAGATTTTTTGTTATTTTAAGAAGAAAACTCTGTAAAATGATTTCGATAAAAAAACTGTAGATTCCCGAGTAAAAATAATTTAATATGATCTTATATACTTTTATATAGTCATATCTATATATATAAAAGAGTAGGGTGAGTGAGTGACTGACTGACTGACTGACTGACTGACTGACTGACTGATTCATCATCGCCCAGCCCAAACCGCTGAAGCTAGAGACTTGAAATTTGGACTGTAGGTTCACCTCCCGGAATATAGATCCACTAAGGCTGAATTTTTGCCAGTGTTGATTCTAAGGGGGTAAAAAGGGTAAAAAACTGTACTTTTGGTACTTTTGATATCTCCTGAAATAATGGTAATAGAGACTTGAAATTTGGACTGTATGCTCACCTCCCGAAACATAGATCCACTAAGGCTGGATTTTTGCCAGTGTTGATTCTAACGGGGTAAAAAGGGTAAAAAAATGTACTTTTGGTACTTTTAATATCTCCTGAAATAATGGTCATAGATACTTGAAAATTTTACTGTATGTTCACCTCCCAGAATATTGATCCACTAAGGCTGGATTTTTGCCAGTGTTGATTCTTAGGGGGTAAAAAGGGTAAAAAAACTCTACTTTTGGTACTTTTTATATCTCCTGAAATAATGGTCACAGAGACTTGAAATTTGGACTGTATGTTTACCTCTTGAAACATATATCCACTAAGGCTGGATTTTTGCCAGTGTTAATTCCAACGGGGTAAAAAGGGTAAAAAAATGTACTTTTGGTACTTTTAATATCTCCTGAAATAATGGTCATAGATACTTGAAAATTTGACTGTATGTTCACCTCCCAGAATATTGATCCACTAAGGCTGGATTTTTGCCAGTGTTGATTCTTAGGGGGTAAAAAGGGTAAAAAAACTCTACTTTTGGTACTTTTTATATCTCCTGAAATAATGGTCATAGAGACTTGAAATTTGGACTGTATGTTTACCTCTTGAAACATATATCCACTAAGGCTGGATTTTTGCCAGTGTTGATTCCAACGGGGTAGAAAGGGTGAAAAACTGTACTTTTGGTACTTTTTATATCTCCTGAAATAATGGTCATAGAGACTTGAAATTTGGACTGTATGTTCCCCTTCCAGAATATAGATCCACAAAGGCTGGATTTTTGCCAGTGTTGATTCTAAGAGGGTAAAAAGGGTAAAAAATTGTTCTTTTGGTAGAAACTTGAAATTTAAAATGTAGATTCACCTCCCGGAAAATAGGTTCACTAGGGCTGGGTTTTTGCCAATGTTGATTCTAAGGGGGAAAAAAGGGTAAAAAGTGTACTTTTGGCACCTTTAATATTTCCTTAAATAATGGTCTTAGAGACTTGAAATTTGGACTGTATGTTCACCTAACGGAATATAGTTCCCCTAAGGCTGGATTTTTGCCAATGTTGATTCTACTGGGGTAAAATGGGCAAAAAAGTGTACTTTTGGTACTTTTTTTAATTAACTGAAGTAATGGTCATAAAAACTTGAAATTTGGAATGTAGGATCCATTGCTAAAAAAACAATATGGAAAGGTACTTTTTGAAAATTTGCATTCTAAGGGGGATAAAAAAGAAAAAAGTGTATGGTCATCGAAACTTGAAATTTGGAAAGTAGGATCCTTCGGTGAAAAAACATTCTGGAAAAAGTACTTTTTGGAAAATGCGTTTCTTAGGGGGAACCTTTTATAAAAAGTACCTTTTATAAAGTACCTTTTATAAAAAGTACCTTTTATAAAAAGTACCTTTTAGAAAAAGTACCTTTTAGAAAAAGTACCTTTTATAAAAAGTACCTTTTATTACAAGTACCTTTTACAAAAAGTACCTTTTATAAAAAGTACTTTCCTCAAAAAGTACCTTTTGAGCAAAAACATTTAACATCAACGAGTAATTTTTCGATGGTCTCCGATTTTTATAAAATTTTGTGAGTGTGTGTGGTAGTGGACACATGTATTAAAAAAAAATATTTTTTTATTTTTTTTTGAAAAGTGTGGCAACTCTGAAACTTTGAAGTTTAGTAATTTGCGGCATAGGGACATCACTCAAAAGGTCATAACTTTTGTTGTGTAAGAGATATTGACAAGCGTCTTTTTGCATTGGATAGGTAAAACTATGGGGACTAATAAATTAATTTTAAAAAAATTGTAGAAATTTTTTTTTTATAAAAAATTTTGGAAAAAAAAATTCAAAATTGTTTTTTTAAAAAAATGTATTTTTAAGATTTTTCAAAATTTGTATAAAAATGGACAATAATAATGTCTAAATACCCTGAAAATTTCAGAGTGGGATTCGAAATGGTTTTTGAGATATCACAAAAAATGTAGAAGTATGTACGCATGAAAACGAGAAAAAAATGTTAAAAAAAAATTAAAAATATTTTTTTTTTTAAAAAATATATTTTTTAGATTTTTTATATTTTTTATTCATATAGCCAATTATGTGTTCCAAACACCCTGAAAATTTTAGAGTGGGATTATTTTTAGTTTTTGAGATTTCACAAAAATGTATAAGTAGAATTTTAGAAAAAGTGTAGAAGAAGAGAAAAACTGGTTACCTCCAATGACATATCCATGTTTATGTAATGAATATTGAAATTGGGAAGTAACCACTTACTGATATTTATTTTCACAATATTAAAAATTTCAAATTATTAAAAAAAAACCCTGTAATTAACAATATTTATATAAAATATGTAAACAAGAAACTGCGCTCAAAAGTTATAAATACAGAACTCTATACTTTTCTTGTAGCATCCCAACAAAAACCAAAAATATCAGTAAGGGGTAACTTCCCAATTTCAATTTTCATTACATAAACATGGACATGTCATTGGAGGTAACCAGTTTTTCTCTTCTTGTACATTATTTCTAAGTTTCTACTTCTACATTTTTGTGGTATCTCAGAAACTATAAATAATCCCACTCTAAAATGTTCAGAGTGTTTTGAACACATAATTTGCTATTTGTATAAAAAATATAAAGAATCTCAAAAATATATTTAAAAAAAAAAAAATATTTTGAATTTTTTTTCAACATTTGTTTCTCGTTTTCATGCGTACATACTTCTACATTTTTTGTGATATCTCAAAAACCATTTCGAATCCCACTCTGAAATTTTCAGGGTATTTAGACATTATTATTGTCCATTTTTACACAAATTTTGAAAAATCTTAAAAATACATTTTTTTAAAAAAACAATTTTGAATTTTTTTTTCCAAAATTTTTTATAAAAAAAAAATTTCTACAATTTTTTTTAAATTAATTTATTAATCCCCATAGTTTTACCTTTCCATAGCAAAAATACGCTTGTCAATATCTCTTACACAACAAAAGTTATGACCTTTTGAGTGGAGTCCCTATGCCGCAAATTACTAAACTTCAAAGTTTCAGAGTTGCCACACTTTTCAAAAAAAAAAAAAAAATATTTTTTTTTTAATACATGTGTCCACTACCACACACACCCACAAAATTTTATAAAAATCAGAGACCATCGAAAAATTACTCGTTGATGTTAAATGTTTTTGCTCTTTTATAAAAAGTACCATTTATAAAAAGTACCTTTTACAAAAAGTATCTTTTATTAAAAGTACTTTTATAAAAAGTACCTTTTATAAAAAGTACCTTTTATAAAAAGTACCTTTTATAAAAAGTACCTTTTATAAAAAGTACTTTTTATAAAAAGTAATTTTTATAAAAAGTACCTTTTATAAAAAGTACCTTTTATAAAAAGTAACTTTTATGAAAAGTACCATTTATAAAAAGTACCTTTTATAAAAAGTACATTTTATAAAAAGTACCTTTTATAAAAAGTACCTTTTATAAAAAGTACCTTTTATAAAAAGTACCTTTTATAAAAAGTACCTTTTATAAAAAGTACCTTTTATAAAAAGTACCTTTTATAAAAAGTACCTTTTATAAAAAGTACTTTTATAAAAAGTACCTTTTAAAAAAAGTACCTTTTATAAAAAGTACCTTTTATAAAAAGTACCTTTTATAAAAAGTACCTTTTATAAAAAGTACCTTTTATAAAAAGTACCTTTTATAAAAAGTACCTTTTAAAAAAGTACCTTTTATAAAAAGTACCTTTTATAAAAAGTACCTTTTATAAAAAGTACCTTTTATAAAAAGTACCTCTTATAAAAAGTACCTTTTATAAAAAGTACCTTTTATAAAAAGTACCTTTTTTATAAAAAGTCCCTTTTATAAAAAGTACCTTTTATAAAAAGTACCTTTTATAAAAAGTACCTTTTTTAAATAGTACCTTTTATAAAAAGTACCTTTCATAAAAAGTACCTTTTATTAAAAGTACCTTTTTTAAAAAGTACCTTTTATAAAAAGTACCTTTTATAAAAAGTACCCTTTATAAAAAGTACCCTTTATAAAAAGTACCTTTGATAAAAAGTATCTTTTATAAAAAGTACCTTTTATCAAACGTACCTTTTATAAAAAGTACCTTTTATAAAAAGTACCTTTATAAAAAGTACCTTTTATAAAAAGTACCTTATATAAAATGTATAAAAAGTACCTAAAAAGTACCTTTTATAAAAAGTTAAATTTTATAAAGTACCATTTATAAAAAGTACCTTTTACAAAAAGTACCTTTATAAAAATTAGCTTTTGAAAAAATTACCATTTGCAAAAAAAATATTCTAGGAAAAGTACTTTTTGAAAATTCCTTTTCTTAATGGGTAAAAATAACACTTATGCTACTCTTAATATATCCTGAAATAATGATCATAGAAACTTGATATTTGGAATGTAGGATCCTTAAGTGAAAACAAGTTTTGGAAAAAGTAATTTTTGAAATTTTCTTTTTTTAGGGGGTAGAATGGGTTAAAATGTTAACTTTAGGTACGTTCTAATTTCCGGATTAATGGCCCAAGAATCTTGAAATTTGTAATGTAGGATCATTCGGTAAAAAAAAAATTCTGGAAAAAATACATTTTGGAAATTCCGCTTCTTAGTAGGGTAAAATGGTTCTAGAAACTTAAAATTTTGGATGTAAAATTCTTTTGGGAAAAGTACATTTTGGAAATTCCATTTCTTAACGGGGTATACTTTTTGTACTTTTAATATTTGCTGAAATAATATTCCTAGATAATTGCAATTTGTAATGTAGGATCCTTCGGTGAAGAACATACTGCAAAAAGTAATTTTTGGAAATTCCGTTTCTACGGGGGTAATAAAGTGTAACTTTGGTACTAATTTTTTTTGTCCCTATAATAATTGTCTTAGAAGCTTGAATTTTGGAATGTGAGGTCCTTCGGTGAAAAAAAACCATCTGCTATGCTAAAGTATTTTTAAAAAATTCCGTTTCTATAGGTGTAAAAAAGTGTTTTTTTTTACTTTTTATACTTCTTGAAATAATGATCCTAGGCAGTGAAAATTTTAATGATGTATTCTTTAGTGAAAAAATATTTCGGAAAAAGTAATTTTTAGAAATTCTGTTTCTAAGAGGCGTAAAGGGCATAAAAAGTGTAAGTTTGGTACTTCTTATATTTCTTGAAATTTTAAATGGAAAAGGTGGCAAATGGTTATTTGTACCTATCTAACTATTAAAGCCTAGAAACTCAAAATTTGACGTGCAGTATCCTCCAGCCGAAATAACACCCAAGAGACGACAGGGTTAAAAGGGGTACCTTAATTGGTACAAGTGGTGTAAAATGGTATTTTTATATGTATAAGATAAATACACTAACACTTTTTATTTCTGTAACGCATATTATATGTAGAGGAATAAAACTTGCATGGAGATTAAATTAAAAATGAAATGGAGTAGAACGGGGAACTAAATGGAATAAGGCGGGAAACAATATAGAATGATACTTTTTACTAAAATTTTTTGTATTAAACTTTTTAACTCCATATTTTTTCTCTCTATATGTTTTTTTCACAAAATTTTTTTTATTCCAATTTCTTTTTTCACTGAAACATTTATTCACTCAAGATCCAAAATCCCGATATAAGGGCTCGAAAATTGTCAAAATCTTTTTCGCCAACCGAAATTATTAAAATTTTATTATTTAAATTATTCAATGAAAGATTATTTTATGAAAGATTTAAACGTCCACACTTAAATAAAACAAAGACTACATATGAATAATTTTTTGAAATCGGTAGGGTAGTCCTGATCCTTCTATTATCCGGAATTCAACAAAACCGGTAACGAAGTTCCGGCGGGTGAGCTAGTTATTTGATATATGATCATGTGTGACACTATGTATTGCAAGATAAATTTATATAATAAATTTTGATGTGGGATTTTATTAAGATATCGCTATATGTTGCAACATCTGGTCCCATGCATCATTTTAAATTTCTAAGTGTTTTATATAAAATTTTATATGCCTCCATTATTTTTTAGTATTTTCAAAGTGTTTTATATAAAATTTCATATGACTTCATATTTTTTTATTTTTCTAAGATTTTTCCAAGCACCAGTTTTTTATCACGAATATTTTCTAAGTGTTTTATATAAAATTTTATATGACTCCATCTTTTAAATTTTTTCTAAGTTTTTTTCAAGGAACATTTTTTTTATCGAAAATATTTTCTAAGTGTTTTATATAAAATTTTATATAACTCCATTTTTTCAAATTTTTCTAAGTTTTTTCCAAGGACAAATTTTTTTGAAAATATTTTCTAAGTGTTTTATATAAAATTTAACATGACTCCATTTTTTGAAATTTTTCTAAGTTTTTTTCAAAGAACAACTTATTTTTATTATTTTAATTTTTCAACTTTTTATTAAAAACTAAAAAAAAACATCCGATTTCTAAAATTGTATAAATTTTAATATAATTGGATATAATTTTATATCATTGTATTAGACCAAAACTCGTATCAAAGTCGATATAAAGTTATATAAACTGATATTATTAGATATTATTCGATCAAATCTTATGAAACCATTTTTCGTATAAGATTATATCAAAATAGACACGAACCCATATTAAATTATATATTGTGTCATATCAATTTTTTTACTCGGGTTTACAGAATTATCTGTAAAATGTTGATGAAAGCGACCAGAATTTTACCAGGAAGCATGGATAGTAATAACTTGACATAAAATAAAGTCAAATGCTATAATTTAAATGCGCCCGCTTAAATGTTTCGCACGCGAATTTTTAACTTTGTAGAAATTAATTATAAACTCGCTGGATGTTCTCACGGTTTTTTTTAATAAACTTCTCATTTTCAGTTCCACATTTGAGCGGGGTCATTCCAGTAAACACTTTTATAAAATTAAAGGGAAATCGTTTAAGAATGCCTTGACTTTATTGTATATCTTTTAAATGCGCTTGATATGGCTTTTACACAATGGTCCCTATTTGATTCCTGATAAATTTTTCCTTAATGTGCAAGTTGTTTTGACAATTGGGAAATGCCATCATGTAAATTTGCCCGCTTTAATGCTTCCAAATTGTAAATTAACTTTTTTTTGTGAAAATTACCTCCTTCAATTTTGCACTACACCTAGTAAAATTTAGCATATTTTATTGCACTTTAAGAAGTTTTTTAGAGAGGGGTTGAAATACTTGCACGTTTTTTAAAGAGATTTTAATTTGAAAACCGTATTACAGAGTAATAGTAAAATTACAGATGAAATTTAGTATTTTGGTTACGAGAAAAAAACAAAGTATTTTTCTAAAATCTGTATTGCAACAAAAAAAGCCCTATTTATTATCTTTAAAATAGAAATTACAAAGAAAAAAAGTAAAATTACAGGTACAATTTTGTTTTTCGGTCACAAGAAAATACAAAGTATTTTCTTTAAATCTGTATTTCGGCAGATAACTTTGTCAAATATCTGTCGAATTGAGATTACAGTCATTTTACAGAGTATTTAACAGAGTAATTATTTTGAGTGTAAGAAAAATCAGAAAACGATAGTAAAAATCATTAAAAATGTGTTTGTAATGCCTAAGGAAGATTAAAATAAAGTAAATAGTTTAAAAAGAGATACAGAAGTGGATTGGACTATTTGTTTATTGCGAAACTTATGGATGGACTTAATATCCTTTTTTAATTTTGTTTATTTCGCCAACAATCCTTTGTAAATTTTGTTTGTATTCTTGGGGTAACTTCCCCCCTTCAAAATCTAGAAACAGGATCAATATTAAATGTGAAGTAACTGCTAGAGTTAAAACTTTCATTAAATTAAAGAAGAAATTTGATTTAGTCTCACTAAATAGTGAAATTATTCTTTTAAGTCTCATATCTGAAAAAATATGTCACATATATATTTAAATCTCACTGACAAATGAATATGTGATGAATTTACATCTGTATACAAATTTTTTAATGCATTTGATTCTTTCTTGTTTTTTTTTTTTTTGTTTTTTGAAATTCATCTTTTTGCCCGCCAAAAAAAAAAAAGCGCCTAGTACTTTTTTTTCTTTTTTGGCTAATTTTCTTTCTTTTATAGTCCAAAAACATAATCCGCTTAAAAATTGGAGTAACACCAAAATTTTATTTAAATCCTCTGCAGGGCACCGTGCTATATGGTACTAAGAAAATTGCGTTTTTGGTTTTTCAAATTTTCAAAAACTGGGCTTAGGAGGCGTGGTCAAATATTGGAAAAATTGTCAAATTTGTGGCGAGTTGCCTTGATTAAATATTTATCACAATAAAACGGAATGCACCACAATCTCAAATCTTATATAGTTTTGTATGGGCTATCGATTAAATTTTTTTTTTTGAAAATTTTCAGCACCCGTTCTGAAATTTTCCATTTTTTAAAAAAGTCTATTTATCAAAAATCCGGCCACTTTTTCATCCATCCACACAAAAAATTCAGAAACATGTTCTTCGTTTTTTTCGAGAAAATCGCATTTAAATTTTAAATATCATAACAATTTTGTAATTTGTTTGTATTTTCTTGTTACAACAGAGCGTATGAGCAATAATTATGCAATTAATAATACTCATTCGCAACGTTAAAACAAGAAAATACAAGCAAATTACAAAATTGTTATGAAATTTTAAATTTAAATGCGATTTTCTCGAAAAAAAAACGAAGAACGCGTTTCTGAGTTTTTTGTGTGAATGGACAAACATCTAAACTTAAAAAAAAAAATAAATAAAAAAGTGGCCGGATTTTTAATAAATTGGCTTTTTAAAAAATGTAAAATTTCAGAACTGGTTCTGAAAATTTTCCAAAAAAAAAAAAATTTTAATCGATAGCCCATACAAAACTATATAAGAATGTAAATTTTTAAGATTGTGGCGCATTCCGTTTTAATGTGATAAATATTTAATCAAGGCAACTCGCCACAAATTTGACTATTTTTCCAATATTTGACCACGCCTCCTAAGCCCAGTTTTTGAAAAATTGAAAAACCAAAGACGCAATTTTCAAAGTTCCATATAGAGCTATCCATACAACCTATTCAGAAGTTTACGGTACACATGTTTTTTTTTCGCTGGACATTTGGTGTGGAATGCCTCATAAATAAGAGTAACCAGTATTATTCTGATGAGTTTGTTTGTGTATGTTGAATTTTTGGTTACATTTTTCCAAAAAAAATAAAATTCCGAAACAATACAAAAAATCTCTTGTTGTTATGACACAGCAAAAATGTTAAACAGACATTTCCTGTTTGGATTTTCATGTTTATGTGTGAGTGTGTGTATGTGTGTGTGTTATAATTGAAACATAAAAATGCACTTTTATACATGTACAAAAAGCAGCATCAACAAAGTTGAAGGATTTTTTTTTAAATGTCTGGAATTTTTTTTTTGTTTATTTCACATAAAAAGTGACCTCTACATAAAAACAAGAAAACAACAATGGTTTATTTTTAAAAGCAACATTTGAAATGTACCAAAATGTTAGTGGATTTTATTGTGAATGTGTTTAGTACATGTTTGTGGTCAAGAAATGATATATTGAAAGAACTTCAAAAGGAGTTTAAACTTGTATGTATGCATGCATATGTGTGTGTGTGTGTGTGTGCTAAGCATTAGTTAAATAACATTGCTGTGCTGAACACTCATGAGATTTGATAATGAGTTGGCCTCCAAATGTGAAACATGTAAATTGGTACATATAACATTTTAAGGCTTGTTCGAAAATTATCTAAAACAATGTAGGATGTGCTTCCAAAGCAACGAATAAGAAGTGTATAAAATTTTCATAAACACTTTGGATACAAATAAAGTATATCAACATACACTGAAAAAAAAAAATTACCATTTTAAAGCATGTTAAACTTAATTTAAAAAAACAAGTGTATGTGAGGGCTCCAAAGATATTAATTCTTCTTCCAAGTATATTATTTCCTAAAACATAGTAATGCATTTACTTAAATATATATTAAAAGTAAGTAAAATTGTACTTGATATAACTTTAATTGTTTTTATCTAGAGGAAAAATATTTTCTTAAAATAAGTAAACATTTCCTTAAACTTACGGATTCTGTGGACCCTATGGCGTCCCAATGTGAGGACCCTACGGGGCCCCAATATATGGGGTCCCCCCATGAGTATGTGCGTACACAATTATAGGGTCACTATAAATGTTGATCCAGAATTTTGGTCAAAATCGCTCTATCTTGCTTAGTTTTCGAGATATGGGAAGGGGGTCTTAAGAAATTTGATCATGAAATAACTTGAAAACTATAACTCGGAGGGCTTTCGGGTCTTCGGCGCTCATATTCTACGAGTTAAGGACTACATAAATGCCTTTTTAAGTTTTTTCTTGTCTGCAGTATTTGTAGCATTTGAAAATTCCGCGAAAATTTAAATTTGGGTTTTAAGTTAGGGCCTCATGGGGTCTCCATATGGTGCCCCCAGATAAGGTCCCCAAAATACCTAAAGTATTTTTTCCTTTAGTTAAGTAAATTCTTTCTTAAACTGATGAAGATATGGATTAAAATGAAGTCAAAGAAATCAATAAAATAAAAATTATTATTTTCTTAAATTAAAACAAAAATTGTTTAAATTAAAGAAAGCGTTTAGGAATTAAAGAATAGTACTTATTTGATTTAAGGTCTTGAAAATGTACTATTTTTAAGAAAGTTACGTACTTTTTTTATTTTTTTTTTTTGCATACAATTTGAATTTTTTTCTTTTAAGTAAAACAAAAATTTTTAATAAACCCTTTATTTCTTAAATCCTATCAAATCGCCATAAATGTAAAGAATATTTAACTTAATTTAAAAACAAATTAAGGAAAACTCTTGTGCTTTTTTAAATATTTGCATGTACTATCTTCAAGTTTATTTTCTTTGTTTTAAGTAAAACCACCTTATGTTCAGATAAGTTGAAATAAATTCAAATAAAATTGTTTACTTAAATTAATTACAGTGGTTTTTTAATTTCAGTATAGTTATTTTTTTTAGTGTAGCTAAGTATTTAATACTTTGGATTTTAATGCAGAATTATGCAATTAAAATAATGTTTTTATAGTTTAAATAGTACTGGTTATCAGCGTTACCAGATACTTTTTTCCGTTGTCCCCAAAAATATAACAAAATATCCCCAAAAATCCCCAATCAATGAAAAATATATTTTTTTCAATCAGACAAAAAAAATTTCATCAGTTTTTAAAAAAAATATTTATGGATGGTAGTTTTATCATTTGATTTCGTAGATTCAGCAATTAAAAAATCCCCAAAAATCCACAACCACGTTAATTAAAGGTTTTTGACAATGTCAAAATCCATTTTCCAGTCGATAATGCAGGTTTTACCGAATTTGTTTTGTAATCTCGTAACAAAGAGTTGTTTTTTACTAAAACTTTTTTTAAAAACCGTTGATTCCATTAAATTCAGATTATGGTATTAAATAGATACAACTTTGAATATCTCAAAAAATCCCAAAAATAATTTTTGATATCCCCACAAAAATCTTCAATCCCCAAATGAGATTTCTTGTCCTTTTTGCTCTCATGAAATCCCCAACTTTGGGGATAAATCCCCAAGTCTGGCAGCCCTGTTGGTTATATAAGTTAAAACAGATGGAACAGTATTCTGTAATACAGTTGTGCATTGCACCTTGATGTATGCTTCACAAATATTGACAAACAGCTGTGTTTTGAAATCACGTGCAGCATTAGAAATTATAATACAAAGCTTGCCCGAGTAAAAATAATTTAATATGATCTTATATACTTTTATATAGTCATATTATTTCATATATGATTATGTGTGACACTATGTCTTGCGAGATAAATTTATATAATAAATTTTGATGTGCGATTTGTTTAAGATATCGCCATACATAACTATATGTTGTAACATCTGGTCCCATGCATCATTGCAAATTTCTAAGTGTTTTATAAATAATTTTATATGCCTCCATTATTTTTTAATTTTTTTCCAAGAACATATTTTTATCGCAAATATTTTCAAAGTGTTTTATATAAAATTTCATATGACTTCATATTTTTTTATTTTTCTAAGTTTTTTCCAAGCACCACTTTTTTATCACGAACATTTTCAGTGTTTTATATAAAATTTTATATGACTCTATCTTTTAAATTTTTCCAAGTTTTTCCAAGCACAAATTTTTTTGAAAATATTTTCTAAGTGTTTTATATAAAATTTAACATGACTCCATTTTTTAAAATTTTTCTAAGTTTTTTTCAAGAACAACTTATTTTTATTATTTTAATTTTTCAACTTTTAATAAATAATATGGTATATTATCCGCCCTTGCGGATAATATACCATATACTGTCATTTTCATGATGGTATATGATATATTAGGTGTGTTCCAGAACTTTCCGGGTAAAGTTCGGTAAAATGAGAGCAAATCAAAAAACCTCTCACGATACCACAAAAATACACAAAAGTACGGGAACGCTAAAAACCACATTTCAAGCCCAAAATAATAGAAAATGTAAACAAACCAATAACGCTAAAATATTTTCGTAAGAAAAATTACTTTAAACAAGAAAACAAATTGTAAATGTTTATTTTAATAACAAATTATCTTTTTTTGTATTGAAATAACACATTTCCTTGGTTTAGTTCTTTATTTTATTTAAATTTCCAATTTGGCTTCACAAAAAAAACAGCTGTTTTTTTAACATCTGACTGTTACCAATTTACCCGAAAAAAAAGTGCGGGTAAGTTCGGTAAAATGAGAAAATAATAGGTGTGTTCCAGAACTTTCCGGGTAAAGTTCGGTAAAATGAGAGAAAATCAAAAAACCTCTCACGATACCACAAAAATGCACAAAAGTACGGGAACGCTAAAAACCACATTTCAAGCCCAAAATAATAGAAAATGTAAACAAACCAATAACGCTAAAATATTTTCGTAAGAAAAATTACTTTAAACAAGAAAACAAATTGTAAAAGTTTATTTTAATAACAAATTATCTTTTTTTGTATTGGAATAACACATTTCCTTGGTTTAGTTGTTTATTTTATTTAAATTTCTAATTTAGCTTCACAAAAAAAATCAGCTGTTTTTTTAACATCTGACTGTTACCAATTTACCCGAAAAAAAAGTGCGGGTAAGTTCGGTAAAATGAGAAAGTAATTTATTCTCTCAAAAACTCTCTCATTTACCCAATTTTTGCGTACGGGAACGCTTTTCGGGCTGGTTTGGGTACCCGCGGGCACCCGCGGTAACGTTCTGGAACACACCTAATTTATTCTCTCAAAAACTCTCTCATTTACCCAATTTTTGCGTACGGGAACGCTTTTCGGGCTGGTTTGGGTACCCGCGGGCACCCGCGGTAACGTTGTGGAACAGACCTATTAACTGCTTATGGGACGCACAGCTGAGTGCTACCGGACGCGTCACAGGTTGCGGATAGTGGTACGTTCCGCAGATATGTGGAATAGCTGCTATATGGCAGTCGCGGACAGTCAGCGGCTACAAGAGGAGAGTCTCGGAGGGTCTTTCTAGACTCCGCAAATCCCGAGTTTGCCAATGATCCTTGTAGCGTCGTGGCGAGCAATTGGCGCCAACCAAGAAAACCAATATCACAACATGTGTTGTGGAAAATAGCATGTCTGGAGGCTACAGCTGGCAGCCCCAGCACCAGAATCGGGTGCTATCGGCCTATCACCGATTCACTCCTAAACATAAATGATTACCGAAACCACAAATAATGAAAAAAAGTGGCCCTTTGTTCCAGCCTGGAACTATAGGAATTAATATATATATAATAAAAAAAACATCCGATTTATAAAATTATATAAATTTTAATATAATTGGATATAATTGTATATCATTGGATTAGACCAAAACTCGTATGAAAGTCGATATAAAGTTATATAAACTGATATTATTAGATAATATTCGATCAAATTTAATGAAACCATTTTTCGTATACGTTTATATCAAAATAGACACGAACCCATATAAAATTATATATTGCGTCATATAATTTTTTTTACTCGGGTTGGACTTATTAAACAGTATCTTAAGCTATGGTTACACCATACCATTGAGTCGTATGATTTTTATGAAAAAGCTACGTTTTTTTATAGCATAATTTTAGGCATGTAGTAAATATATGATTGTTATGAAAAAGCGTCAAAAAACTCAACATTTTGTTAAATTTATAAACAAATGTAACAATTTATTTAATCTTAAGTTTAGAAATTTAGCAATATGTAAATTTTTTTGTCGCTTTTAAATAACAATCCTATATATATTACATGCCTTAAATTATGGTATAAAAAAATCTTGCTTTTTCAGGAAAATCATTCGACTCAGGGCGAGTTTTTGAGTTGTAAAATTTAATGATTTTAGGTTTAAAATAAACAACATGTTTTTGTGATGTTGTTTATTTTAAGTTTAACTCACCAATGTTGGAGAGTTAAACTAAGGTACAAAAACGTCAAAAAAACATCTCGGATTTTCAAATATTCTGGTTAGTGTTGCCATGTTATGGTGTTTTGTTGGAAAAAATGTGCGCTGATGGCAGCTATTCTAATTGAAAATGTGGTATTTGGTATGGCAATACCGCGTTAATCGACATTTGCTAAGCTCGAACTGAAAAACAGAATGCTTGGTTAAACTTGGTTTTAATTTAATAAAGTTAAATAAAACTCCCGTTTAAACTAACAATAAGTTTAAGCGATATGTCAAAAACGCAGCCTCAGTGGTATGATGTTAAACATAGCTTTAATAAGATTTTACGACTTTTGCTGTTTTGTGGATATTTTATGCAGTAATTTTGTAATATTCCTAAAGCATACCTAAAGCATAAAGAAGCGAACAATAACTAACCTCATCACATCATACAGCCATCTATTGTGTTGCACAGTTAAACCCGGTTATAACGAACTCCGAGGGAGCATTAAAAAAGTTCGTTATAAGCGACGTAAGCAAGGTAATCAAACTAGTTTTATTTCAAAAAAAAAAAAAAATAGATGGAATTTTGTTTTATTTGATGTTTTTTCGTACACTCAAAAAAACCTTGTAAAATTACAAGAAAAACTTGTAACATTTTTTTGTTTGCTACCTCCTATTTGAAAAAATTCCTAGTAATTTTACAAGTTTTTTACCAATAATTTTGTAATTTTACAAGGTTTTTACCAATAAAATTGTAAATTTACAAAATTTTTGACACGAAAAAAATTATAAGGTAGTTTCGTAACTTTACTAGATGTTTTGCTACCTCACGAGAATTCCTTCTAATTTTACAAGCTTTTTACCAATAATTTTGTAATTTTACAAGTTTTTAACAATAATTGGGATTACGAGACTTTTCCTAGTAAGAAATGTGAAAAATCAAAAAAATTTTATATTTGTTTGTAGCAGTACGTAGAGTTTTTTTGCCGCTTTTAAATAACAATCATATATTTACTACATGCCTAAAATTATGCTATAAAAAATCTAGCTTTTTCATAAAAATCATACGACTCATTGTCAGTAGTATGGTGTAAACATAGCTTTAGGACGAATTGACCATTTGTAAAATTTTACAAATGACGATATAAACGCAGGAAACAGTTAAAAACTAATATTTTCGTAAACTTGTTTGAATTAATGTATTATCGAATAACGCAAAAGTGTTGAAAAAATATTAGTTTTTAACGGTTTTCTGCGTTGTTATCGATATTTGTAAAATTATACAAATAGTCTATTCGCCTGTACTCACATGAACTGTTCAATTGTAAATATGTAAATTGTAGTATTGTTTTTTTCGATGCACAAGAAATTTTTAATTTAATTTTCCAAAACCGGTTAACGGTTAACTAATTTAATAACACTACGTGTAAAAAACAAAGCACACCATCCTTTATTTAAAGACTATACAACTTCAAGCTCGCTACCACAAAATATTTTTATGATAAAATTTCATTTATTGATTTTAAATTTAAAAATTTCATATCAATTCATATCCTGTTAAATGTTTATGCTCATAATTTCCAATTGAGTTATTTCTCTTTGCATTTCAAACAATAAACTTATTAACCATACAAAATTTTTTTTTAAATTATTCTAAATAAAAATACTAAGTATAGAGATTTTGAACAAAAATTTGCAGCTCCATAATTATTTTTCAACAACATAACTAGAAGCAATCAACATAAAATTCAATTAAGCATGAACATCACAAATGCAATCAATATTTCCGTTTTAATGATGAAGTGAATTTTTATTTATTTTTGTTTTAATAACCAACACAGTGCATTTTGTGGTGTAGAGTATAAAAATGCAGGGTTGGGATTTTGCAGTAGCAGGTGTGCGGTGCAGGGTATACAAATGCAGGGATGACATTTTACAGTTGGAAAATGTGTAAATTTTTTTTTTTGCTTAATATAAATGGAATTTTGTATAATGAGTTAAGTTTTCCTAGTTAAGGGCAATTTTCACGATAAGATTTTTCGTTTTATTTTTTAAATTATTTGTACACTCAAAAGAAAAACTGTGTCAGAAAATATGTAAAATTACTTTCAATTTGATTTAGCAAACTTTTAGCAAATTTTTCTGCTGAAATTTATATTTTTATTAAAATCTCTTTCATTCAGTTTTACAAACTAACAGACATTTTACTGGGGTTTTACTGATTTTGTCATTCTGTCATTTAATTTTACAAAATATCAGAAATTTTTCTGAGGTTTTGCTGATTTTGTTTGCTGAACTTTATTTTTGAACATATTTTTTATGAAACTGTCATCAACTCGGTATATAGAGATGTCTTGGGGATGTCAGATGTGACTTCAACCTGGGTAAAACTATCTAAACCTAAAAGTATGCACTAATTTTTTTACACAAAATATTGAAAACGTGACAATAAACCTTTACCAGGTGCCAATTAACTCAGTCGTTGGATCTAGACAAGTTAAAATGAAAGTCACTATCCAAGAAAAGCTCAAGTCTAGGACTAGTTCTCTTTCACTACAAACAAATTAAATTGCAATACCATTTTTTTTGGTAAAAGACATAACCTGAAGTTCGAATTTTCACATAAAAGTTTTCTTTTTTTCTGTTTAGTGTAAAATAGCTTTAACAAGATTTCGCGTAATATAATTTGTGTATAATTTATAGTTTTTCTTTTATTTATTTTTCCATGTTTTAATATTTTTTGTTGGCTATAATCCACTATTGTTTTTCTTTTTTATTCAAGTAAAATTAATTACTAGTTTTATATAGAAAGATATTAAGGTGGCACTGTTTATCGTATATCGTAATTGCAGGCCAAACATTTTACTTCTGGGTCGGAAATTAATAAATATCAGACACCAAATTCTAAAAACCGAAATCACAAAATTTTAAGTTAAAATTATTCTACAATCTTACTTTTTCATAAAAATCGTCGAACATAAAACGACTCAGTGGTATGGTGTAAACACAACTTTAACAATCATATTACTCATGCCTAAAATTATGCTATAAAAATCTTGCTTTTTTATAAAATTCTTACGACTCACTAGGGAAGTCTTTCTAGTGTCACCCGCCGATCTTTTTGGAATTGGTTTTTTTATAGATCCGAAAAATATGGGGACACGTATTTTTTTAGCGAACCAAATTCATATTTAGGTGGTGAAAATGAAGGAGGAAGAAAAGGTAACTTTTCAGTTTTTTTGCGTTTATCTCCTATATAATGCAAAGAAATACAGTGACTCGCAGTTTATTTCGTGTTTAAGATATCAGTTAGCAATCCCTTTAAGACAAAGTTGCCAATAATACTCCTAATTATTATCAAACGAGTATTTTTGTTAAAAGTGCTGTGTAGGTAATTTATCGAGCTTTAATTTAAGCTTAATGGTGTCCAGATTGAGTAAATATTAAACGTGCTACGAGGGTCGAAATGGAAATTGAAATTATTGAAAGACGTTTCTCAGAAAATTTCTTACAAATACTTTTAGGTCAATTTTTCCTAAGCTCAAACATTTAAAATTTAAAAAATAGTCCAATAGTATATAGTAATTTATCAAATAATTTTTCCAATGACCCAAACAAAAATAAAAATTTTTAAAATGCAGTCGAATAAATCCGAATTTTTGACCTCCAATTCTTTTGACCACCAATTTCACAGTGCAACACCCAAAATCGGAATGGGATGAAACCAAAAGCAAATGAAAGTTGACATATTCCATAACAAACCCCTCAAGGCTTTTTTCTAGTTCAGAGCTAGAATTTGTTTTACACGCATTTGAAGTTAGTGCACTTTTATTATAATTGGGTCATTATTAGTGAAATCAATCATGAATATTCTTGACCCCCTCCGATATTGATGAAATTTGGTTAAGTTCTTACACTACGTAAAAAACTAACAAATGCAAATTTTCAGCCCTCTAAGTCAACAGGGGCCGAAAATACGGAGGGTCAAAATTTCCCCCAAAATCTCCCAGTCGCGACACTTTACACCGTAAAAACTTAATATCGTTGGTTCTATTATAGCTAGAAAGCCCATTTTTGGTTTGTTTTGAAGCTCACAATATGCTCTATAAGACCTACCATAACCAAAAAATTTTCGAAAAAAAATAAGGGTTACCTCCCTTATTTTAAGGTCGTGATAAAGGGAGGAGAAAATGGGGATGATGGTATCCCCCGATTTTTTTTTTACTTGATAAACTTATAGAGAAAGTCCTAAAGAATATACTCTAAAATTTTTAAGTTGGGACAACAATGGGATCACTCAAAATCAAAATTTTTCACAATTTCCCCTAAAATCTCCAAATCGCAACACTCTTGAACCTTAAAAATTTAATATCATATGTGCTATTGTAGCTACAGAGTCCATTTTTGTTTGTTTTAAAGCTTATAGTACGCTCTACAATACCTACCTTAACCAAAAAATTTTAGAAAAAAAGGAAGGGTGCTCCCCTTATTTAAAGGTCGTGGCAAAGGGTGGAGGAAATGGGGGGAAAGTATCCCCCGATTTTTTTTTTACTTGGTATTCTCAAAGTGCAAGTCCTAATGAACATATCCTAAAATTTTTATGTTGGGACAACAATCAGATCGACCAAAATCAAAATTTTTCACAATTTCCCCCAAAATCTCCAAATCGCGACACTCTTGCCCATTACAAATTTAATATCGTGGACTGTATTGTAGCTACAGAGTCCATTTTTGGTTTGTTTTAAAGCTCTTAATATGCCCTACAATATTACTATTACAAAAAAAAAAATAAAAAAAAATTAGGGGTGCCTTTTGTATTATAAGATCGTGGCAAGGGGTGGGGGAAATCGGGGGATAGTATCCCCCAATTTTTTTTTTACCTTTTTTTTTTTAGAGAGTAAGTTCTAGAGAGCATATCCTGAAATTTTTATCTTGGGACTCCAATGGGAGGCGCAAAAATGTCGCAATTTGATGATTTTGGGGGAAAATTTTAAAAAATTTTGATTTTGGTCGATCCCATTGTTGTCCCAACATAAAAATTGTAGACTATGTTCATTAGGACCTGCACTTTGAGAATCCCAGGTAAAAAAAAAATCGGGGGATACTTTCCCCCCATTTCCTCCACCCTTTGGCACGACTTTCAAATAAGAGGGGCACCAATTCCTTTTTTTGGAAAATTTTTTGGTTTTGGTATGTCTTGTAGAGCGTATTATAAGCTTTAAAACAAAAAAAGTTGGCTCTGTAGCTACAAAAGCACTTATGATATTAAATTTTTAAGGTTAAAGAGTGTTGCGATTTGGAGATTTTGGGGAAAATTGTGAAAAATTTTGATTTTGAGCGATCCCATTGTTGTCCCAACTTAAAAGTTTTAGAATATATTCTTTTGGACTTTCTCTATAAGATTATCAAGTAAAAAAAAAATCGGGGGATACTATCATCCCAATTTTCTCCTCCCTTTATCACGACCTTAAAATAAGGGAGGTAACCCTTATTTTTTTCGAAAATTTTTTGGTTATGGTAGGTCTTATAGAGCATATTATGAGCTTCAAAACAAACCAAAAATGGGCTTTCTAGCTATAATAGAACCAACGATATTAAGTTTTTACGGTGTAAAGTGTCGCGACTGGGAGATTTTGGGGGAAATTTTGACCCTCCGTATTTTCGGCCCCTGTTGACTTAGAGGGCTGAAAATAAGTGTGCATTAGTTTATCGCTTAGTGTTACAAATAAACCAAATTTCATCAAAATCGGAGGGGGTCACGAAAATTTTTAGCTATTTTTGATTGATTTCACTAAGACTGACCCAATTACAATAATAAATGCTTGAAAACTGTATTAGTGGCGAATGATTAATATTGTAGTTGCCTTTACATAACAATCATATGCAACGGTGTCCAGTGATTTATATTAATAATTGCCTTTTAATAACAATCATACGCAACGGTGTACATGGTTTATTTTAATAATTTGGCTATTCAGTAAATAGGTACTGGACCGATTGCAGCAAAATTCATACCAGTCATAGCTGAAGTAATTTTGAGCTTAAGTTTGGAAACTGGACCCTACATGTCTAATAAGGGCACCACCAGGGGTCTTTAAAGTTGGACACGTTTAGTACACAAAAACTTTAAATGCTTTAAAATCACCAACTTTAAATGCGTGTAAAATAAAATCTAGCTCTGACCTAAAAAAAAGGCCTTGAGGGTTTTGTTATGGAAAACGTCAGCTTTCATTTGCTTTTGGTTCCATCCCATTCCGATTCCGAAAGTTCGATTTTGTATCACTGTGTTTTTTGTAAACAATATATCTCATTACTATACACTTTGGTGTACTAAAATTATTAAACAATTAAATCGTTTCTTTGTTTACCAAAAATTGGTGGCCAAGAATTGGAGGTCAAAAAATTCGGATTTCTTCTACTGTGTTTTGAAAATTTTGGTTTTTGTTTGGGTCTTTAGAAAAATTATTTAATAAATGAATATTAACTATTGGACTATTTTTTAAATTTTTTATGTTTGACCTTAGATAAAATCGACCTTGAAATACTTTTAAAAAAGGTCTTTCAATAATTTTAATTTCCATTTCGACCCTCGTAGCACATTTAAGCTTTAATTAAAGCTTGATTAATTACATACACAGGACTTTACATAAAT
Source organism: Pegoplata infirma (assembly GCA_963921195.1). Classification (NCBI taxonomy): domain Eukaryota; kingdom Metazoa; phylum Arthropoda; class Insecta; order Diptera; family Anthomyiidae; genus Pegoplata; species Pegoplata infirma. The sequence goes on along the minus strand of OY992540.1, from coordinate 3,567,865 downwards.
ACTTATTTGATAATAATTAGGTCTATTTTGGTTAACTTTGTCTTGAATGGATTGCTAACTAATACTTATCTTTCACACGAAATGAGCTGCGAGCCACCAAATGAAAGATCTTTCGAAAACCTATATTCGTGTGGAAAGAACGTGTCCAAACATGAACAACTTTTTGTCATATTATGTAAAATGTCAAAAAATTTAAATTATTTAACATTAAATTAAAAATGAAACAATATTGTTTTTAAAACAAAAATTTGAATTGACAATAATTCAAATTTGTAACGAACTCTTACGACAGCATAATAAATCTAGAATTATTTTTTTCAAATTAAGAGGCTAACAACTTTAAAACAAAAATATTTATTTTTAAATCAGCATTTTTCAATATAAATAATAACATTTTTGAAAATAGTGCAATATTTTTTAATTAAAAAATGAAAGTTTTTGATTTTTCTTATTTTATATCGAACGCCTATAGTTTTCTACGCTTAACTGCATTTTTGCTTTTTTCACTTACAATTAGTGTGCAACATCGAAATCTATGTTTACACCACTGAGTCGTAAAATGTTCATGAAAAAGCTAGATTTTTTATAGCATAACTTAAGGCTTGTAGTAAATATATGATTGTTATTTAAAAGCGACAAAATACTCTACAAATTATTAAATTTATAAACAAATATTAAAATATATTTAATCTTTAGTAGATTTATTAAAAAGAAAATCAGAAATGTCATTGTTTTGCGTGGATTTAATTTTCGGATAATATATTTACAAAATTCCTAAAATTATGCTACGGCAAAATCTTACTTTTTTATAAAAATCGTCGAAACGATGTTAACAAAGCTTTAGCGTGACTATTGGCATATTCACGTGGAATTTAAACTGGTCCATGTTTGGTTTTACGATTAATGTTAACACATACGATTATGCAAAAACAGGAATAATATTGACAATTAAGTGCCACCCTGTAGTTTATAGTTTTTATATAACAAAGTGTTGTTATTTGTGTTTTTTGTTTAACTGCCACTAACACTACTGCAGAGTAGTGGTGTTTTATAACAGTTTGTATTTATACCATCTGCTTAATCAATTAAAATAGCAAAGTTTCCTTTAACAAAGTTTATATAAAGTACCACAATACATTACCATAACTTATCATCATAATAAGAACGTAGTAAAGAATCACGTACTTTGAAGAATAATTGGTAAACAAAAAGCAAAAAAATTAAAGAAAACACTACAAAAAAAAACTATACGTTATTTAAAGATAAGTTTAAATGGATTAGAGACAAAAAAAATGAGACATTATTATGTGGAGAATATAAAACAAAAAAAATATTAATTTAAATGAAGTCTTTCTATATAAATAGTGCTCCTGCAAGTATGCTAAACTTAATTTCGAACTGCATCATTGTTACAACGTTTACATGAATAGACGGACGGAAGACTGACATCGCAAAATCCTAACAAATCTTTCTCAGTCGATCTATATGCTTGAAAGTTGATCTTGGACTAACGTTTTGGGTTGTTACAAAACATCAAACGAAGAGTGGTGTAGGGTATAAAAAGCCCATTTAAACAGAGTTGCCAATCGAACTGTTTGTACCCATCACTTATCGATAGAAGAAAACTTTAAATAGAAAAAACAGAAAGAAATTTAGAAAAGTTCAAAAAAATTAAAAATTTTTTATTAATTTAAAATATTATTAGTCATCCTGTCATCTTATGGGTTTCTTTTCACGCCACTGCATACTTTTAGGCTGAATTATAATGTACACCAAAACATTTTACAAAATGCATAAAAACACAGTTTATACATTATTCTTGCCATAAAATATTTTAAACAAATTACATTTTTTTTTATTATTTTCTAGCCTTCTTACCCCCATAAAATTAGTAATAAAAATCTAAATCATTTAAGTTGTATTTTAAATGTTCAATAAAAACTTTTTCACCTTCGCTTTGTTTTTGTTTTTGCAAAAATAAGAAAATCTTTTCCTTTTTCTTGCAAAACCCCTACATATATAAAATTACTTACTTTAGCATTAATCCTTTTAAGATTGTGTGCTTTGAATTTTAAATCAATTCTGTTTTTTTTTTTTTTATACAAACAAAAAATAAAATTTTAACCAATTTCTTTTTCTTCTTCTCTCTTTACAGGTAAGTGTCAATGTCTTGTTGTTGTTTTTGTAACATAAACAATTTTATTACATGTTTTACAACATTATGTCATTCAGTCGACATGGAATGTTGTGTAGGCGGATGGCAACGATGAAGTACTTTTTATAGATTGTTTGTTGTATGAAATTATATTTGCAAGTATGTATGAAAGTAAAATTTTATATTTATTTGGTTATTTTTATGTGGGTATGTATTAGTGATGGACGTGGGTGAGTTTAAAATTAAATTTTTACAAATCCTTTCGTGAGTTTTTTTACGTTTTTTTTCACACTCACGAAATTCATAAGTTTACGAAATATTAATTATTGATTTAAATGATTTTCGACATTTTTATAAATATTTCTAAACATGTCGAAATTCATGCTTAATTTTAATTAAGCCTTAAAGTATGCACTACTTTTTACGCAAAACATCGAAAACTTCATGAAAAGTTACCTTAAAGTCCAATAAATTGTTACAATATATATATTATGTCCTGTGGTTCCTATAAGGAACAAAGGGCCACAACGAACTCTTTCCATTCGGTTCTGTTTGATGCTAGGTGTTTGATTTCCCTCCAGCTTAGCCCACTTTGGATTACTTCAGCTTCGAGTTGACGTCTCCAGGAGTGCGACGGGCGTCAAACTCTTCGTGTATTTCCATGAGGATTCCAGTCAATAGCAGTTTTAGTAGGGTCGCCTTGTGGTCTACGGAGCGTGTGACCAATCCAGCGCCATTTTCGCTTAAGGATCTCGATGTTGATTGGACTTTGATTTGTTTGTGACCATAGTTGAATGTTTGATATGGTGCTTGGCCAGAATATCTTAAGGATCCTTCGTAGACAGCGGTTAACAAACACCTGTATGGCATTTATTTCACGTGTTGTTGTGTTCCATGACTCACAACCGTAAAGGAGCACCGATTTGACGCACGAATTGAATATGCTGATCTTAGTGTGCTTTGAAATAACAGTAGATTTCCATACAGGGCGGAGCATACCGAATGCCTGATTGGCCTTTGACATTCTATAGGCGACGTCATTGCTGCAGCCGCCAGTATGAGTTAAAATGCTACCAAGATAGCAAAACGACCTTACTTCCTCTAGTTCAACATCCTGTATTTTAAATCTGCTGTTATTAAAGGTGTTGCAGCGCATTACCTTACTCTTTTTAATATTTATTTTTAGACCAGCTTTTGCAGCTTCGGTTTCGACGGACTTAAGTTTAGCTGACATATGCCGATAGCTGTGAGACAGAAGACAAATATCATCTGCGTACTCCAGACTCTCGAGTTGTTGAGTGAGTCCCCATCGTATACCTCTGCTGTCCTGAGTAGCATTGCGCACTATGACGTCTAGGACGATGTTAAAGAGAAGAGGGGATAGTATACATCCCTGGCGCACTCTGGTTACAACGTTAAAACTGTTGCTTAGTGCGTTGTCATGGACAACACGACATCTAACATCCTTATACAGAGCTTGAGTAAGCATGATAATCTTTGGTGGAACACCTTTACACGCGAGAGCACTCCATATCGCATCGTGGCTCAGGGTGTCGAATGCTTTCTCAAAATCTAAAAAGATCATGTACAGGGGGGACTGCCACTCGGCGGACTGCTCAATAATTATTCGCAAAGTGTTTATATGGTCCACACAAGACTTTTGTGGACGAAAGCCAGCCTGCTCAGGCCTGATATCATCCATTACAGCATCTGATATTCTTTTGTTGATAATATGCGCTATAATCTTGTTTACTGCACTAAGAATTGTGATACCTCTCCAGTTCCTGCAATCGGTAAGGTTGCCTTTCTTTGGTAGGTTGACAATGATACCTTCTTTAAGCTTTGAGTCGAGTTCGAGTGTGAGCCAAAAGTTCTCGATGAGGGGTAGCAGAATGTTCGCTGTTAGTTGTGGATCAGCTTTAAGCATTTCAGGGGCTATATTATCGGCACCGGGGGCCTTGTTTGCCTTCAAAGCATTAATAGCGTTTAAAACTTCTGAAATGTCAGGGCATTCAGTTGAGATGTCTTGCCTAACTGTGTGGGTTGCGCATGAGCAAATGTTCGAAAGGTTGGATGGAGCGTTTGAAAGCATTGAAGAATAATGACGTCTCCATATTTCCAATTGCTCATTTTTGGATGTTGAAAGTACTCCCTCACTGTTCATTAGTGGTTTTGTGTTAGGGAAGTTTTTACCTGTGAGTTTTTTGGTGATTGCGTAAAGATCCTTGGGCCTATGCTCTTCAGATGCTTTTTGGGCATTACACGCAAGTTCCTCGTGCCATCTTCTCTTGTCATTTCTAGCACTCCGTTTCACTAGCAAATCGTGACGCCTGTAGGCTTCACCTAACGTTATCTTTTCACCGCGTGTTCTAGCTATATTTTGCTTTGCCTTTATTTCCTTTCTTTCCAAAATTGTTACAATAAGACTGAATAAAACGATTTTTGCTATTGTGTGTAAAAAAGGGAGTGTATACTTTTAGGATGAAAGAAAAAATATATATTGCGTATGATTTTCGACATTTTTAGAAATGTTTGTAAAAATGACGAAAATCATATGACCCAAAATCAAGATATGCTTACACCATACCACTGAGTCGTATGATTTTTTTGAAAAAGCAAGATTTTTATAGCATAATTTTAGGCATGTAGTATGTATATGATTTTTATTTAAAAGCTGCCAAAAAACTCTACATATTGCTAAATTTATAAATAAATATAACAATTTATTAAATCTTAAGTCGATCTATTAAAAGAAATCATAAATGTCATCGTTTTGCTGGGATTTAGGGGCCTATTCACAAAAAAAAAGTCATAACTCAATCATAACTCAATTTTTTCCATGTGGTTTTTGTAAACAATCATAAAAAATTCAAATTCTGTTTGAAAATTTCAAAAAAATAAAGACCTGCTTCCCACATCGTCTCAAAATTGACAAATAACTTTAAATCTTGAGACTTTATATGATTGTGTTTACAACAAACACAGAGAATATGAAGTTTGAAAATAATAAAATTAGCCATAACCCGTCAGGCCTGTTAATTTTCGGATAATATTTTTTTTTATTTTATTAAGAATTACCATATAATTACAAATCATATACTAATTTTACCTAACCGAGAACTGGTAACAATGACCTTCGTGTCGTTGTAGCGAAACAGACCAAGGCCTCTGGTGGGAATCGAACCCACGACCCCCAGACTCATAGGCTAGCACGCTACCAACTTGCCTACTGGAGCGCCTTTCGGATAATATATTTACAAAATGCCTAAACTTATGCTACAGCAAAATCTTTCTTTTTTATAAAAATCGTTAAAAATAAAACGACTCAGTGGTATGGTGTAAACATGGTTTAGAGGTGTGTTTACGTCTTACCACTGATTGGAGGCCGTTTTATTTTTGATGATTTTTATATAAAAAGTAAGATTTTGTTGTGGTATAATTTTAGGCATTTAGTAAAAATATTTTCCTAAAGTTAAAAGCGATCAGAACAATGACATTTATGATTTTCTTTAAATAAATAGATTTTAGTTTAAAAAAAATTTTGTTTTTTTAACAAAATGTAGAGTTATATTATTCACTTTTTAAATAGCAATCAGATACTAAAAGCCTAAGAGTGTGCTACAGCAAAATCTGACTTTTCCATAAAAATCATTAAATATAAAAGGACTCACAATCAGCTGTATAATGTAAACACACCTTAATAATCACGTTAGATTTCAACGTTATCACAAACAATTCTTTGAATTTCACTCGCTCATCTCTTGTAAGTACTTACATCAATTTTCTTAGCAAAAAGTATTTTTGGCATGAATTTTATATTTTTGTTTGAGTACGTACCTACGATGAATTCAAACAACATGATAAATATATTTTTTATTACTTCATTGTTCTTGTTGTCTGGATAATAAAAGAAGGTCAAGGAGAAGGGGGGGGGGGGGGGGGGGTTGCAAAATAAGTTTTTGGTTAAGAAAGCGATGAAAGAAATGGCAGGTTGATTGATGTTTCTGATTGTGTATGTGTTTGGAATTATTAATTTGCAAAAACAGCAGTAGTGAACTACACAAATATTGTTTTAAAAGAGTTTAAGAAATTGGAAAAATTATATATTTCAGTGAATCAAATGTTGAAAGTTATTAAAGGTAATCTAATGAGAGATGAAAAGTTAGGGTAGATAGTTTTAAAGGTGTCCCAAAACAAATAAAAGTCGAATCAAATTAACAAAATATTCTTATCTAAACAACACCGGTTTGATAACAGTGGGCGACATTTGTGAGTTTTACGGATCCGTTTAAGATCTGACTACTTGTTTTTGAGTAACCGTTCAATGCTGATTTCGAGTCTGGTTTCCTAATCACGCCAGCTTTTTGAGAAAGTGGAGCTTAAAGCATTTAAAAAAAAAACATATTTTGAAGCACTTTTAAGATTTTTTTATGTAAAATTTTTGGATGCGTCTGGGTTCTGACCCAGACTACCCATCGATTTAAGCTCTTAAAAATGTTCAGAAATACGTTTTTTTGGAACTTTAACCTCAATTTTCCTAAAATCCTTTTGTAATAAAAAAATTGGAAACAAGTTTCGAAATCAGCCTCGTAAAATAATTGGAAATGAGTGGTCAGATTTCAGACCCATTTTTGATGTTAAACAATAATAGTAGAAATCAAAAAATAATGCTAAATAAACATGTTTAAAATTTGAATTAGAATACCGACAAAGTTATAACTTTCTAATTCGATATGTTCGTCCTGATAAACTTGTAGAAAAACTTTAGTTTACACTTTTAAGGATATTTAAGTAACAGGTCTTTTATAACTCCTTCCGCATGTCATTGTGGTCAATTGCCAGTGCTCGATCCTTTTTTTAAAGTTAGTTCATCCTTATTTTAGATCTACGAGGTCTTCCCCTCATGATCGGAAAATAAGATATTCCAGCCAACCCCACAAAAGGGTGCGACTAATTATTTTTTTTTTTAAACAAAGCCTCATTTACACACAGAGAAGAAACATGATTGCGACAACCATTATGAAAGGGCAACATAGAATAATTGATAACTTTGTCATAAATTTATTGTAACGATCATATTATGATCTTCGCTGATCATAGCATGATAAAAAAATTTTGTTTTGTATTTGTTGATGACCATAGTATGATTGTCACAATCATATATGTGATCAAATGATCAAACTTAATATATTGTACCATTGTGTGGTAGAGAGAAGTGGATAAGAAATCATATCTCTGGGTGCTATTAGATCAGACCCCAGGCCAGCCTGGAAGTGATACTAAACATTCAGCCCGTGGATATTTGCATCAGGAGCACAGCAGAGAAATTGGCTCTCAGGTTAAGAGAGTTGCAAATGCTTAAGCAACACTCTGGGGAACACTCGACCATATTTAGGTGGACGGGAGGAACTGCAACAGAGAACTGACTATATCTGACCACAGACGAACTTTGAATGGAAGACTGTGCCGAAAACTCGGCTAAAACAGAGAATGCGATTTCAATCTTCACGGAGACAGGTACTGGTTCAGGAGTTTACTCTGAATGTTTCGAAATCAGGGCCTCATTTACACTTCCGGGTAAGTGTATTAATTTCCAGGCTTAGGTACTTGCAATTGAAAAAGCCGCGCAGATGATTATGACAAGGGACCTTCGCCCTCTCAGCTCTCTGCAGCTCTCTTTAACGGTACAATGGACTATTTTAAGTCTGAGCGCCATGGATTTGCCTAAAAATTTACTTATTTTAGGCTTGTACAACCCACCCTCAACTCAACTCAACTTGCAGCTCTGAAGGCATTAGAATCAAACACTGTAAAATCGGGAATAGTTAGGAATTGTATACAATCCCTTCGTTGAAACAGTCAGCACAAAATCAAGCTAATCTGGGTTTCTGGAAAGTGAGGTCGCTGAGATGAATCGATAAACAGAATTGATAGTATATCAGAGAATAGAATGCAGGATGGGTGGATAATATCCACTGAATATCACTGACTACGAGCAGGATATCGAGAATCCTGTGGCCACTGCCAAATCCTAAAAGGACAAAAGCCTTTTTACTTTTCGCAAACGGACGGTTAGCTTATTAGTAGGAGTACTTACAGGACACTGTAAGTATGGCCAGATGGCCGTGCGTATGGGAATTTTTGATAGGGACTAGTGCAGAAGTTGTGAGGAAGTTGAGATGGAGGAGTCAGTGAAACACTTGTTATGTGAATGTCCGGGTCTAATGAGAAACCGCCTTAAGCATTTGAGGCAAAGATTTTTCGATGACCTGTATTGCATTAACGGTGTCACATTAACCTCTCTAGCAGAATACCTAAGGGAATCGGGATGGTTTAAGAAGTACAACTTTGTATCAGAGGGGTGTAGGGAAATAGAATTAAGGGAATCATAATGGGCCTTATGGCCTCCGAGTGTATTCGCCAAATTGCAAACGCCCATTCAACATTACCTAACCTATCCCTACATTATGGGAGATTCGGTGTGCGGCCAATTTACCCATAATGGAGGGGCAACAGAGTATGGCGCCCTATGCTCCAGTGGGAGTTAAAGGAACATATATATATATATAACAGAGTATGGTTGATCAATTTGATATATGTAGTATATATGATTGTGACAATCATAATATGATCAATTATAAAATGAAATTTTTTTTATCATACTATGATCAGCACAGATAAGAATATGATTACTACAATCATGTCATGATAAAGCTGTCAATCGTACTATGTTGCCCTTCCATTATGGTTGTCGTAACCATGGTTCTTCAATGCGTTCGATTAATGAGTTAAAACTTTATTTGCATGATATCTTTCTACATAGTTTCGAAAGTAGGGATTAGTCTGGTAATTATATTTCGTCCATCGTTCGTCCATCTGTCCGTCCGTCCGTCTGTCTGTCCATGTAAACGGTGTAAACACCATACAGGTCGCAATTTTGACTTGAAATTCATTTCAATTGACTTGAAATTTGATGCTTAAACCTCTCTTGGCCCAAGGACGAAGCCTATTGAAATTAGAAAAAATCTATCTATATTTAGACCTAGTCCCCATACAAAGGTCCCCTTTAGTTTCCCAATTAGAAATGTCGTGAAGACATCTCAAAGAATTCCTTAAGACAATGTCAGTGTACCTGCTGACTGAAAAATCTCTGACCATACAAAAAACCTCATGACACCTCCTGACTTTTTCAAGTATTTTGTCAAAATTCCTCGCCGACAAGTATGCAGGTAGTCAATAGTGCTGACTACATTATGACATGTACATAGTACGTCTGAGATCGTCCAAAAATTTAAAATTTATTAATCACGTCTTTTAATTTACCCTACTTACTATTTTTATCTGTCCATTTTTTTTTTTAAATTTAATTTTTTAAAACTTACTATTTTGATCTGCCTCACTTGGTCCGCGAACTCAGAACCTTCTGTTCACTGGTCTAGCACCTTACCCCTTTAGCCAAACTTTGATAATAAATGTGTTTATTTAAAAACAAATTTAAATTAATTTATTATTTGAATTGTCCTCTTATATATATTTCGTCGACTGAATTGGAAAATGCTACAATATAAATTTTTCTTCCTTAAATATAACATTTTTTTAAATATTAATTGGAATTTGGCTTCATCCTATTTAACAAGATTTTGTTAGAGTTATTTAAGCGTATCTTAGCTGTTTTTAATATTATTTATTCAAAACAAAAAAAATTATTTACAAAAAAAATATTGCTGGAGCCCTTTACAATTAAGGTGACGATATATTCAATTTATTTTGTTTTTGACAAATTTGAAAATATTATGATTTAAAAATATATTTTATTACAAACAATGTTAAGTTGTTGATGGCCTAGTTGTCTAGCGGGTTCGACAGCTTTCGTGTTGTAGATTTTTGGCCTTGGTTCAATCCCCGGTCGCGGATTTTTTTTTTTTTTTTTTTTATTGTTTTAAGACCAATTCAATTTTATTTTTTCAATTACAAAGTAAATTAAAAGAGTTTTAAAGGATTAAACAAAATTACATCGATTTTACATCGCAAAAAAAAATTTATTGATGGGTCGGATTTGCTATATAATTGTCAGCATTAAAGACATGATTTTTCTAAATTGATAAGACAACTTATATGACAAGTCATTTGGGGAGCTCCGACAAAAATTATGACATGTCATTAAGTTGTCTTTAGTAAAATGTATTCACTTGCTGACTTCTACATGATGAATCATTACTGACATTGTCTTAAAGACAAAATTTCTAATTGGGTTTGGCTCAAATGACTCTAATAACCGTATTATAATAGGTATCTTTTTGAAATTTTGCACGTAAACGTGTTTTGTCTTTACAAATCACCATATCGAATTTTAAAGAAATCGGACCAGTTCTTCTTGTAGCCCCCATACAAACCACCTTCCCGATTTTCACATAAATCTGTCAAATTTCATGAAAATAAAAAATATTCAATTAAAATTTTGTTTGTGTATGTTAAACGCGTACTAAAATAGCCTTATCAAACCTGATAATCATCGGAACAGTTTTGGACATAGGCCCACTTGTGAAAATTTCGACCGATATTCAGTTAAAGCGGTTTATTGTCAACAAATAGAATCCTATTTCACTCAAATTTGATTTGTAAGTGTTTTTACACTTATTAAAGATTTGACAACATATAGATCTAATCGGTCCATGAGACCCATTTTCCGGGACACTGGTGTAGGGTATATATAATTTTCTTACTTGTTTTTAATACAGATTTATGTCAAATATTACTTCTCACCATCAAAATAAGTGTACAGCTTTACAAGGGGAATCTTTACCCAAAACCACTTTAAACATTAAAAAAAAAGTATATCTACTACATAAAAACACTTTTTGCAATCTTACCTACTTACTGAGTAGCCAAAACTATTTTCATAATAATACTTAATAAAATCAATTAATTTCGTTTAGCAACCAACCAACCCAAAGAAAGTTAAAAATAAAGATAAGCAACTGCTTACAAAGTCAAAAAAGTAATTCAACTTTCACAAACTACACATAACTTAAAAGGACGAAACAACAACAACAACAATTTCAACGAAAATTCATTGCAACCAGAAAATTGCAACGTATAAAGAGAAAAGATTGTCTGTAAAAAGTCTAACTCATTTTCTTGTGGCCAAGACTTGAACACTATATACAGCACAGATGGGGAAAAATACGAGCAAAGAATAGTATGCCGTATAACAGTAGTTGTAATTTTTTTTTTCTCGTCATACATATTGTTGTATTTTGTGGTTTTTTACTGTTATTCTAGCAAGCGGTTTTTGTAGCATATTTTTTTGAGCTTAACGAAAGAAAGACAAGTAAAAAGTTTTTTTTTTTTGTAATAAACAACAAGAAAAAGATGCAAAAGTATGTGCAAAGATGCTTAAAATTAAAGTGATTATAACTGCTGGCAAAAAACAGAAAAAAGGGATCCAAAGCCAAAATAAAAAGGACACGACAATGCCAAGAGAGTATTTTTTCCATAAGACAAAGATAAAAGGACTACAGCAGCGAAAAGTATGATAAAGTTAAAATACAAGTTTTTGCTAACTAAAATCCTCTAAAGGATATAGAGAGTTTTTTCAAAGAGCTTTTAAAAATTGTAGTTTAACCCTTTTAATAACGATTTTTATGGTGCTAATGGGGATTTAGAGGGAAACAAAAATACGGTTTTAAAACGGTATTTTAAACAAACTGCGTGAACACGGCTGGTATTAAGTAAAATACCTACCTTAAGTGGGGTCTTGAGCTAATGTGTAAACCTAATATCCTAAAAACCTCTAAAACAAAATCGCTACATGTGCTAAATGGAAAGAGCGAAAAATATCCAAAATTTAACATTAATTCCCTAAAATGTATGCAATGAAATTTAGAATAAAACTTGGAGATTTTTTAATTAAAGTAAATAAAATTTTTAAAAATCTAAAATTGAGTCTTTGGGCATGATCTCTAAAGAGCATTTTTTTTACCTTACGTAGTGCAAGGTTTACTATGTCCAAAAAATCTATAAATTTTTTAGTTAAATACTTAGGGTCAATTGTAAAGAGAAAAAAAATTAAATTATAATATTTAACAGCTAATTAGGTACCAAAAACTAATCAACAACAAAATCAATTTTGGTTTAAACTTGGTCTGGTCCGTATTAAATTTCTGCCAAATCGGTCAATTCACGTGTTGTAAAAACCGAACTTTAAAAAAACAAGCCTTAAAAATAACGATAAGCCACAAAATTACTTTACAAAGTATTTGTGTCACTCGCAAATATTTTTACACTAAAAAAAATTTACACTCGAAAAAAATTTTACACTAAAAAAAAAAAAAAAATAGTAATTTTTCTTTTTTTTTTACAAAAATGAAAAAAAAAAATTTTTTACTCAACATAAAATATTTCTAAGCAAAATTGGTAATTTTTTTCACGTTTAAAAAATATACTGTCCTTTAAAAACGGCATTGTGGATGTTATTCATAGATTCGGCCAAGTCGAATTTAATTTTTTTTACTTGTTTTTCAATGGCGTTGGAATAAGTAAAACAAAATGAATTAAAACACCTTCTAACAAGGAAAGTCTACCTGGTATCACCCTCCGATCTTCATGAAATTTGGATATGTTGTTCAGAATGAAAATTCGATACGTAATTTTTTTTAGCGGCCAAACACATTTTTAGGGGGGTTGATTTGTATGGGGAGAAATTAAGCTTTATCAGTTTTTTACGATTTACGCCTATTAACTCAAAATTAATATAGGCATATTTGGTATCAGATTAAATCTGTGATGCCAATAACGTGCCAAAAAAGTAAATATTTTTCGACTTATTAACAAAAATGTCCTAAAATTTTGTCATTTTACTCAATATGACGAAAAGTTGTGCATGTTTGGACACGTTCTTTGCACACAAATATAGGTTTTCCAAAGACCTTTCATTTGGTATGTAACATGACTAGGTTTCTTTGCATTATATAGGAGATAAACGCAAAAAACTGAAACATGACCGTTTCTTCCCCCCTCATTTTCATCCCCTAAATATGAATTTGGGCCGATTAAAAAAATACGTGTCCCTTCCCAGGAAAATTTTTCAGAACCGATTCCGATAACACTTGTTCTAGAACAGGTTCTTCGGTAATCAAACACTATTACACTTTAATTATTCAGAACAAGTTATGTGAATATTATTGTGAAGCTTGTTCTATGCAATCTAAATTTCATAACATTTTGGTTCTCAGGAATTAAAAAAAAATTATGTGTCAAAAAAATTAAAAGATAAATATCATTTTTTTTTTGTGTTCACCAAGAAAAAACACGAAATTCTATGAAAATATCAGGATATAATCACGAAAATTGTTGATACGAAGGTAAGTAAATTAAATTTTGATTGTCTGGGTCGGGACAAATACTAATAAAATAATGTTTTTCATTTTTGTTTGCAGAAAACTCATGTTCTGATGTATCTTTATTGCAAGGCCCAAAATGCAATTTTGGAGGCGAAAAAGGATGTATGTGTGTTAAAAAAAATTAATATACGATGTCATATAGGATTATCTTTATATTTTTTTAATAAATTAATGCAATTCAATTTATTTCTTTAATTCTCATTTCTGTTCTAAATTTTACTTCTAGAACCGGTTCCGAAGAACAAAAATGTGTTCCAATTTTGCTTACAAACACCTGTTGCTTTTGGGACAATCCCTTTGTTAAAAGAATCGGTGTTGCACAAGAATTAGAACAGGTTCTAGGGAAGTATAAGTTGTTCCACAATCGGTTCTTTGCAACCGAAAATTTTGCTGGGTTTATTTGTCCTGCTCTACAAAATTAAACCAATTCCATAAAGATCGGAGGGTGACACCAGGGAGACTTTCCTTGTAAGCTAAATAATGTGAAATTTTATGGCTGTTCTTTTCCTAGAATATATTAACCCGCTATCCCCTATTTTAAGGGGTCATTTTAGTCCTTTTTCTCAAATATCATCATTGACCACTAATAAAAAGTTCGTTTAAAGGGTTAACATGTTCCAAAATAATTTTTAGTATTGAATTTTAATAGAATTGTAGTCCCAAACTGATAGATTTTAAAAATCCCAAGTAAAAATTTGAAGCAAAATATATTTGTAGAATATTTTAACCCATTAAACGCAGGATTTATTGGGTTTCTTTAAGAATATTTGAAAAATGGACTAAAATTACCCCTTAAAATGGGTGATAGAAGGTTAATATGTTCTAAGAAAAGAACCGCCATTAAATTTTATTGAAAACATGTATAAATAATATTTGGGTCAGATGTAAATTTTATAAATTTTTTACGACTATTTTACGCTGCTCTGCTAAAACACAATTTTACAATAAATGGTACTTTACAATTTTAAATTTTTACGCATTTTTCTTTCATCGCACGAATTTTTGACTTTTAGCAACCCTTAGTGAAATTTGATGCTAAACATTTTTGTAGAACATTATAACCCTTTAAACGTACGTCTTGGTGACGTTCTGTGACGATTTGTAAAAAAAGGGACTAAAATGACCCCCAATTCCAATTGAAAACTACAGTGGGCCATTCAAAAAAAAAATTTTTTGCTAAATTTTCAAAACTCTTTGGTAGTTTTGGATTACTAATGGTATACTCTTTTTTGGTGCCATTCAAGATATAAAATCTTTTTGCACAGTGTTTTTTTCCACATTCAAATTTTTTGTTCAAATTCAAATTTTAATAAAGTTTAAGATTTTTTTCTCAAACCAGTCATCTCGAAATTTTTTTCTTTTAATTACTTTTGATAGTTTAATATTAGAGTTGTCAAATATTCGTCAATTTCAAAAACCGATTTTCGAATACTTAGAAAAACCGCCTTTTAAAAAAATCGGTTTTTCGGTTTTGTAACTAAAAACCGGTTTCGAATAATCGGTTTTTCGGTTTTTGTTTTTAATTATTTATTTAATAAAAAAGTAAAACAAAACAATAAAAAAGGAAAGCAAAACAAGCTATTTGTACATACTTCAGAATAGAGATTGGCACATTAGCAGTTTATTTTCCTACATTTTTGAAATCTTAATTTTTAAAAGTTTTTTTTTTTGTATAAAAAGTTTCGTGAGTGTGAGTGAACGTAAGTGTGAATGAACGTGAGTGTGAGTTGTCATAAATTTACTCACGTGATTGTGAGTAGAAAAAAATATGCTCGTAAGTTAGTGTGCGTGATTGGAAAATTTTCTTCGTGAGGGTGAATGTGTTTGAGTCACTCACACTCCCATCTTTACTTCAGAACTGACAATACATATGATTTACGAATGTTACTACATCAAATGTAAATAGATGTAATTAAGATCAAATTAAATAAAAAGCTTTTAGTTTTTTTTTATTAAACAGTATTTCAAAAAATGGATTCATTTCAAATGATCTGGGGACATCCGATTTCTCAACTTAGAGATGTTTACTAAAAAATTTCATTGAATGCAAAATAACGAAAAAAATTAATATATGAAAAAGTCGATTATTCGAGACCAAAAAATCGGTTTCTCGAATACTTCGAAAACCGGGCTTTTTTAAAAAACCGGTTTTAAAAAACCGGAAAAATAGAAAAAAATCGATTTTTCGAATACTTCGAAAATCGGTTTTGACAACTCTAGTTTAATATGTTATCTTTTGAACTATACAAAGAAAAGTGGCGTATTTTCACTCCTTATATTTTTATTTTTTTATTTTTGGAAAAGCCTATTTTTCAATAAAGGATGTCTTTGTATTCTTCAAATTCACAACCTGATTTTATTAAAATTTAGCATTAATATAAAATTTATAAATATCTATTTACCTACTAAGTTTTTTTGCGATCGCACAATTTTTGTAGGTTTTATAGCGGTTTTTTTTTACAAAAAGGATATATGGCAGGACCTTAAATCCTTGCTACGATTTAAAATTTTACGCACACATTGATAGTTGTATGTTTATCAAAATTACCACTTTTTGTATTTTTGCGGACAATGTTTTAGCTCAAATAACATTTTACAAGTTCAGGACACATAAGAGTTAGGCGTGTCCTTGCACCGATTTTTCCAAAAATTCATATTTTTCTTAACTAACAATAAGATATTTTATGCTAATGTACCAAATTTCAAAAATATCTGACTACTCTTCTATTTTTGTCACTTCTTTATATGGGCACTCTAATTAAAATGATTTCAGTTTCCTACTATAGAGAATAATCACAATTGGAGCGGGAAGCGTTTTTCCGCAACTGTTCACATACGTTTTATATGACAACAAAATTCCGCCGCGTTTTTCCGCCAAACTAGATTCAATTCTATTTTTATGAGGACAATTGCGTTTTTCCGCTTCCCGCTCCAATTGTGATTATTCTCTAAATTGGGTAAATTTACATAAAATGTGTAGTTTTACCAACAAATTATTGGAAATTTACACATTTATAGAGGTATATTATTTGAATTTGTTGAAGTTTACCCAATTTATAGTAGGAAACTGGACTCATTTGTTTAGAGTGGGGTCAACGCACTGTGACATCGATGAGGAATTTTATTAGCTAAAATTCTAAAAAAGAAATACTAAAATCGGTTAAGATTTGCGAACTGTTGGTAAAATTGGATAAAAAAAAGTAAATTTTTCTCCACTGTGGGCGGTTTGGTAAAGAAATCCAACTTTTTTTTAAGAAAAATTATGTTTATAGATCGAAACACGTGTTAGCTAAGTCGAGCAAAAAATGAAATACATAAATAAATTTAAAACAGAAAATTTTTTTTTTTGAAAATAATTATATGAGAATATTACGGCGTAATTAGTAAAAAAAAATTACCTCGAGCTAGAAAACCCCTACTAAAAATGTATTTTTTTTTTATTAATTTTTTTATTAATTTCGATTAATTTTTTAATAAAAATTAATCAAAATTTGTTATTCATATATTTTATTTTTTAATTTAAAAAAATATTTGACTTACATATTTTCAATAATTCATTTAAAATAATTGCCTACCATTAAAATTTCAATATGATTTATATTTGTGGCCTACTTTTAGGCATAATAAAAAAAAACAAATAACTATACAATACCAATTTTGTTATTAAATTCCATTTTATTTAAATCTAAATGACATAATTTATTACCAATTCTGATCCATGGGCATTACAAAAAAAATCCATCACTAAAAATAAAAGTTTCATTATACATACATACATATTTATTTTTTGTTGTTATTGTTAACCAAAAATATTTATTTCAAGCTAACAATATGTGTGACAACAAAAAAAAATTGTAAATTTTTTTTTTTCTCAACCACACATACAAACATAAAATTGGGTGATCCCAATAAACAATTTTCGATATAATAATGTTGCATATTTTTTTTACTTTTTTAAGTTTAAATTTTTTTACCAAATGAAAACCCTGTAGTATTTTACTTGAGATATTGCTGGAATTCAAGTTAAATTCCAACACTATTTCCAGCATTTATATTTTTTACATTTTTTGTATTTATAGGGATGTGTATAACACATATCCCTTCTATACATTCATACGACTTATCTACAGTTGTAAATGTAAATATATGTATGTATATGAATCATAGATGGGAATTTTTCATTACCATTGAAATTTAATTACCATTGGTTGATATCAATGGTAATGAAAAAATTTTCATTACCATTTAATGGTAATTAAATTTTTTAATTGAAAAAATAATTACTAATGGTAATGAAATGCACCAATTGTTGAAAAACACCAATTATAATTTGTTTCAAAACCATTGGTTTGCACATTTTTGTTTTTTTGAAAAGTTAAAGATTTAAACATCAAAGTATGTTTTTACAAAAAATATAAAAATGTTAAAGACAAAAAACAAAACTCAAATAAAAATTTCAAATATTGTGTTATACAAAGGCAATCAACGTGTGTTTGGTTTATGAAATGTAAAAAACTAAAACACCATATAACAAAAAACAACAGATATTTCCAAATATTAACGATTTTGACAATATTGTGACGACTTTTACTAATGGTAACTATTTTTTTTAAGTGATTCCATACCAATGGTAATTATTTTTTTTTTTAATTTTCATTACTAATTAAATTGATAAGTAATTTAATTGGTACAATTGATACAACCAATGGTAATGAAAAAAATTTCATTACCATTGACATCAATTAAATGGTAATTAAACCATCAATTAATTGGTCCCTTTAATTAATTAGTCCCATCTATGATATGAATAATGTTTTATTTTTTCCTTTTGTTACTACATTTTTTTTTCAATTCATTCATTGGTGTTAGTTTCTTTGTTTTGTTTTTGTTTTTTTGCATTGGTTTTGTTGGTTTTCTTTCACTTTCTCCCTTTAGGATTTTTAGTTTTTAGGGGCCATTCAATTGGGACCATTCTTTACATACTCGTACATAGGATGACAATTTGTTTGTTTCAGTATTCGTATGGCTTTTGTGCGTTATGTAAATGTGATGGTTACAACAATGGCAACAATAACAAGAAAAACAACAGCAACAATAAATCGTTTAAGATTTATTGTAACAGTTTTGTTGGTTGTATTATGTGAAAATTTATTAACAATTGCCTTGGTATTTACCATATGACAAGTTGAAATGTTACTCCTTTTCTTCTCTTACTTCTACTTTACTTACAAGTCTATTTTGGTAGTGGAATCACAGTCTAAGGATACGATTTTTTCTAAAATAAATCTGTAAAGTGAATTTTGTAAATGGGATTTCTTTTTTTTTCTTTTCATGAGATATTTTTAGTTTTAAAAGTTTTGGTTTAATAAAAAAATTTTCATCTCTAATCTATTTTTAGACATTATTTTTTTATTGCCTTGGAGCTTTATTATATTTTTAAAACTGTCAGTGACCAAACATAAAATGATAATTTTTGTATGATAAAAAAAATATATAGTTTTTCTTAGTTGACCCCAAAGATTTAGGTAAATAATTGTTAGTATTCTATTTCTATTTCTGGTTTACATTTTTGTATAGTTAAATAAAAAAAAATCTAAAATTATACCACAAAAACTTCCTGAACTCACTCGAAAGTATGCAACACTCAGTTGTGGTTTCGTCATGAAACAAAAAATATTCCCATTATTTGTTAAAACTATTGTGAATTAATTCCTGAAGCTTTTCGAATAAAAGTGTTCATAAAAGCTTTTTGTGACCTCACAAAAGTTTTGGTTGTTGAATTAGCTGAAAAGCTTAATAATGGAAAGTTTTATTTTGTATTTTTATGGTTACATTTGCTGTATTATTAAAGCTTTAGTAAAAAGTTCGAAAATGGTTCAAATTATAATTTCCGTTTCCGTTTGTATATTAGACGAGATTTTATCTCAGACACACACCATCCTAAAAGCGAATACAACCTAAAGTAAACACAATCAGAGATGCTATAACATTTATACACTCAAATTAAGAGAAGTCCTTTTATATAAAACAAATGTATCTTAGGACTCATTTAAACTTGTTTAACTCGTTCGCTACAAGTTTTCATTGGCTGGACATTAGGGTTGAATAGCTTTGTATGCAGAAGATTTTTTGTTTTCGATTTCGCTTTTACATGGGTTCGAAACAATTGCCTTTTTATTGTTTGTATACAGTGGACGACATTACATTGGAAACTTTTTTATAGTAGATGCAATTTTTTAAAGATAAAGTTACAATACTACGCGTTATTATTATCAAACGAGTATTATTTTGAAAAATGTTATATAGATAATTTCAAAGCTTTAATTTAACCTTGCGTCCAGATTGAGTAAATAATAAATGTACTAATAGAAAGGTCAGGATTACTCTATCGCTTTCAAAAAAATTCCCCTACATAGTCTTTGTTTTGTTTACTTGTGGACGTTTAAGTCTTTCATAAAATAATATTTCAATGAATAACACCGCTCAACACTCATTTTCCGGTTTGAATTCTGATGATCAATTTTAGTAGACTTTGATCTCCTGATTCCAAATCTGTTCTCCAAATTTTCCCATCACGTCCAGATTTTTAGTTATTCACGGTTGAAAATGCGAAAAATTACGATTTTTGCATTATTTGAAAGCCTGCACAGCAGCCATTCAGTGGAATACAAATCTGGTATAAAGCACAAAAGTATAATTTGTCTATGGTCTCCAACATAGAACACAATTTTTTTAAAATTATTACGTTTGGTTGGGCTTTACTTGCGTTTTAAAATGATACTGGTAAAATTACCATTTTTGTAAAAAAGGTAAGGTAGATACCTTAGTTTTATTTGATATTTTTCAAAGAAAAACTAAAAAAAATAAATATTTTACAAATTTAAGATTTCTGTGTTATTTTTCGCATACACCGGAAGATATATTTAAAGGGTTTAAAAGTCTATAAGAAAGAATGAACTTTTGCCTAAATTTTGAGCTCATCACAGTAAAGATTGATCATCTGGTTAATGTATTAGAGCCTTTTAAAAATGGTGCTTTTTCTAATTTTTTTGACAGTGTTTTTTTAAAATGCATGTTTGGCCAATAATAGTGCAACAACTTGAAATTTTTTTGATCATATTTTTGAGATAATAGTTCAATTCTACTCTCACGCTTTATACCTGATTTTTTTTCCACCCAGCGCACAGTGATTCGTTCCCATATATCGAGTGGGCAAAAATAGAGTATTGGTCGCAGATTTCTGAAATTTGGTACACATGCATTAAATTATCTAATCAAGAAAAAAGCGAGTTTTTGGAAAAATCGGAGCAAGGACACGCCTACCCCCCATATATCCTGAAATTTAAATATGTGATTAAAACTACAAAAATGGTCACAAAATTCCCAAACTTTGTCATTGTTACCAATTTTGATATAGTATTTTATGTGTAAATTTTTTTCTAGATTGAAGCAAGGACTCGTGTGGCTGCCATATATCCTTTTTCTTAAAAATATTTTAAATCGCTCAAAAATTACTCGATACCCTTGAAATTTTTTGTAAAAATTTGAATAAGTGATGTCAATGTGTGTGCCAAATTTCGCTGAAATCGATTTTGTAAAACAAAAGTTATTTACATATCCTTTTTAAAAACTGCAATAAAGTGTTAATATAGTTTATTCTCAAAAATAAAATAGAAAGAGTTGTCAACGATTTTCCAAATTTGGTACGCAAGCACAAACTTAATTAGTAGAAAAAAAAATAAAAACTTTGAGCAAATCGGTCGAAGGACATTTGTACCTGTCGTATATCCTGAAACTTAAAAGAGCAGTTTTAGCCAAAAAACTTGCTATAAAATTACTAAACTTAGTTATTGTCTTAGGAATTTAGATAACTATCGACGTACAACATTTGTGTTTTAATCTGAGCAAGGACTCGCGTGGCTGCCATATATCCTTTTTCTTGAAATCACTGTAACTATTTTAAAAATGTTTCAATTGCTATCAAATTTTTAATATAGATTAGATCAAATGGCGTTAATAAGTGTGCCAAATTTCGTTGAGTTGCTTGCGGTAACAAAAAAGCTGTTAATATATCCTTTTTTTAAATATAGTCAAAAATATAAAAATAGATAATAACTGCAAAAACAAAACATTCGCAACACTTATTTCCTATTGCATTACGAAAATAAATTTATTCAAAATAAGTTTTAAGTAAACTCGTTTGATATTTGCTTTATTCCTAAGTATTTAAAAAAAATTTTTTTTGGGTACTTAAAATTTTTTTTTTTTTTTTTTCGTTTTTTTCAAAAACTTAGTTATTTTTATTATTTGATCGTATAGAAAACAGTCCAGGATGTTAAAAAAATCAATAAAAAATAATTTCTAAGTACGAACTTTTTTTATGTATTTCAAAAAAATTTTGGTTTTGATTTGGGATACCAAAGAAAATCAAATACTGGTTTTAAAGCAAAATGGCCCACTGTATACTTATTTTATTTAATTATTTACTATAAATTTATGGTATACAATACAATAAATCCCTTTATATAAAAAAACACTAAAATGTTGATGTATTTTTTAAATTTATTTACAGTAAATAAAATAAATTATTATAAAAAATAATCTAATTTTCGATTTTTTTAAAAAATTTTTTTTTTTCAACTTAAAAAAAAACTTAGTTATTTTTATTTTTTAATCTTATAAAACATAGTTAAAGCTACAAAAAAAAATAAAAAACAAAAAATTTTATTCACGAACTTTTTTTATGAAGGCCATTAAAATTTGGTGATTTTGGGGATTTTCGTAAAAGTCATAGATAACTTTTAAAGCAAAACGGCCCACGTACTGCATATTTTTTTTCTGATTTTTTATTATATTTTTACAGAATACTATATAATATATCAATGTGTAAAGAAAAAATACTTAATATTGGATTTTTTTCTAATATTTTTTCCATTAATAATATAGCTTTTGAAAAAAATTAAATAAAGACACAAAAAAAACCTAACGTTTTTCCAACTTCAGACAAAAACTTAGTTATTTTTATTGTTTTGCCTTATAAACCATAGTCCGAGCTATCGAAAAAGCGAAAAAAATAATTTTTTGACTCACGAACTTTTTTTATGCATTCCATCAAAATTTGTCAATTTTTGGGAATTCGGTAGAAAAAATATAGATTTCAGAGGAATACAAAAATGTATTTTAAGATTAATTCTAAAAAAATGCAAATACAACATTTAGCTAATATATTAAAGTAACGTTTGCAAAAAAAATTTCGTTGATTTCTTTAAAATTCGATTTTTCATAATTATTTTAGTAAACCTATAAAAATCAATTTTTAGGTTTTAACACAATAGCGTTGAATTTCCATACTTTAGCGCCCTCTTGTGGCAACATATGACTTCTTAAAAATCAGAAAAGTACATATTTCTTTTAGTTTACTATTAAACTGTAAAAATACAAAAAATCATCAACATTGAAGACATACTTTTTTTTTTGATTTTTGCCAATGAAACGAATCACTGTGCAGCGGCTGCTGTGCAGGCTTTCAAAAAAGGCAAAAATCGCGTTTTTTCGCATTTTCAACCGCGAATAATTAAAATTCTAGACGTGATGGAAAAATTTGGAGCACGAATTTGGAATCAGCGAGTCAAAATCTTTAAAAATTTTATATCAAACTTCAAACCGGAGCCAAAAACCTTCGATTTGTTGAGCGGTGTAATTTAAACAATAAAATTTGAATAACTTCGCTGGTATGTTATCATGTTCGTTCCGGTGAATAAAGATATTGACAATTTTCGAGCCCTTATATCGGGTTTTTGGATTTTGAGTGAGTAAATATTTCAGTGAAAAAAGAAATTGGAATAAAAATAAGTTTGAGTAAAAAAACATATAGAGAGAAAAAATATGGAGATAAAAAAGTTAAATACGAAAAAATTGAGTAAAAAGTATCATTCCATTTTGTTCCCTTTTCCATTCCATTTCGTTCCCCGTTCTACTCCATTTTATTTCCATCTCCTTTCGTTCCATGTAAGTTTCATTCCTCTCCGTATAATATGCGTTAAAGACATAAAAAGGTATATTGTTTCTATCTTATAGATATTAAAAGTACCATTTTACACTACTGTTACCAGGTACCCCTTTTTACCCTAAAATTTTAAATTTCTCTTGGGTGTTTTTTCTGGGGATTAAAATTAAATTCCAAAAACTGTTTTTTTTGTGGTAGGTAATCCTATATTTAAAATATATAAAGAATAACCAAATTTGAACTTTTCTATCCCCTTTACGATCGGTCGCGACCCTTAGAAACAGAATTTCCAAAAATAACTTCTTCCAGCATTCAAAATTTCGGTGCCTAGGATCATTACTTCATAAAATATATAAAGTATCAAAAAACACTTTTTTACACCTCTAGAAACGTATTTTTTAAAAAGTACTTTAGCAGAATTTAAAAAAAAATAAAATCAAGCCTCTAAGGTCAAAATTCAAGCTTCTATGGTCATTATTATAGGAACAGAAAAAAAGTACCAAAAATAGACTTTCTTACCCCCCGTTAGAAACGGAATTTTAAAAAAGTACCTCCTCCGTAATGTTTTTTGCTTCATCGAAAAATCCTACATTCCATATTTCAATTTTCTAGGATCATTGTTTTAGCAAATATTAAAATTACAAAAAGGACTTTACATTCCCTATTTTAAGTTTCTAGAGCTATTACGTCAGATAATATCAAAAGTACCGAAAATACACTTTTTAGCCATTTTACCTCAAACCGTATTTTTGCCAGAATGTTTTTTTTTACCGAATTCTACTACATTACAAATTTAAAGATTCTAGGACCATTTTTTCAGGAAATATAAAAAGTTTCTATGATTACTATTTCATGAATAAAAAAAGTTAGAAAGTGTTCTTTCGGTACTTTTTATAAGAGGTTCTTTATATTAAAGGTACTTTTTAATAAAGGTTCTCTTTATAAAAAGTTCTTTTCATAAAAGGTACTTTTTTTAAAAGGTACTTTTTATAATAGGTAATTTTTATAATAGGTACTTTTTATAAAAGGTACTTTTTATAATAGGTACTTTTTATAAAAGGTATTTTTATTAAAGGTACTTTTTATAAAAGGTACTTTTTATAAAAGGTACTTTTTATAAAAGGTACTTTTTATAAAAGGTACTTTTTATAAAAGGTACTTCCCGAGTAAAAAAGTTTTTTTATATAATTTTATATAATTATATAAAATTTGATAAAATTATATATAATTATATAAAATTATATAAAGAAGTTTTTGTTTTCAAAAAATTTGATAAAATTATATAAAATTATATATAATTTGATAAAATTATATGAAATTATATCCGAATTTTTTTTATATAAAATTTTATCAAATCTTATATAATTTTATATAATTTTATAAAATTTTATCAAATAATATATAATTTGATATAATTTTATAAAATTTTATCTAAAACAAATTTTGATATAATTATATATAATTTGATAAAATTATATATTATTTTATCTAATTTTATAAAATTTTATCAAATTATATATAATTAGATATAATTTTATAAAATTTTATATAAAAATAATTCGGATATAATTATATATAATTTTATCAAATTATATATAATTTTAAATAATTTTATCAAATATATATAATTATATATAATTTTATAAAATTATATATAATTATATATAAACTTTTTTACTCGGGTTTTTATAAAAGGTACTTTTTATAAAATGTACTTTTTATAAAAGGTACTTTTTATAAAAGGTACTTTTTATAAAAGGTACTTTTTATAAAAGGAACTTTTTATAAAAGGTACTTTTTATAAAAGGTACTTTTTATAAAAGGTACTTTTTATAAAAGGTACTTTTTATAAAAGGTACTTTTTATAAAAGGTACTTTTTATAAAAGTTACTTTTTATAAAAGGTACTTTTTATAAAAGGTACTTTTTTATAAAAGGTACTTTTTTATAAAAGGTACTTTTTTATAAAAGGCACTTTTTATAAACGGTATGTTTTTAGAATGTTTTTTTTCGCTGACGGATTCTATATTCCAAATTTCAAGTTTCAATGCCCATTATTTCAAGAAATAACAAAAGGTACTAAAAGTACACTTTTTACCCCTTTGACTCCCCTTAGAATCCAAATTTTCAAAATTAGTTTTTTTCAGCAGAGGATCCTACATTCCAAATTTCAAGTTTGCATAACCATTATTTCAGTAAATAAAAAAAAGTACCAAAAGTACAATTTTTTACCCATTTTACCCCCGTAGAATCAACATTGGAAAAAAGAATCAACATTGGAAAAAACCCAGGTTTAGTGAATCTTTTTTCCGGGAGGTGAACCTACATTGCAAATTTCAAGTTTCTAGTACCATTATTTAAGGAAATGTAAAAAGTACCAAAAGTACAGTTTTTTGCCCTTTTGTCCCCGTTAGAATCATCATTGGCAAAAATCCAGCCTTTGTGGATCTATATTCCGGGAGGTCCAAATATCAAGTCGCTATGACCATTATTTTAGGAGATAAAAAAAGTACCTAAAGTACAGTTTTTTTACCCTTTTTACCCCCTTAGAATCAACATTGGCAAAAGTCCAGCCTTACAGGATCTGCATTTCGGGAGGTGAACATACAGCCCAAATTTCAAGTCTCTATGACCATTATTTCATGAGATATAAAAAGTACCAAAAGTACAGCTTTTTACCCATTTTACCCCCTTAGAATCAACACTGGGAAAAATCCGGCCTTAGTGTATCTATATTCCGGGAGGTGAACATACAGTCCAAATTTCAAGTCTCTATGACCATTATTTCAGGAGATATAAAAAGTACTAAAAGTACAGTTTTTTACCCTTTTTACCCCCTTAGAATCAACACTGGCAAAAATCCAGCCTTAGTGGATCTATATTCCGGGAGGTTAACCTACAGTCCAAATTTCAAGTCTCTAGCTTCAGCGGTTTAGGCTGGGCGATGATGAGTCAGTCAGTCAGTCAGTCAGTCAGTCAGTCAGTCAGTCAGTCAGTCAGTCAGTCAGTCAGTCAGTCAGTCACGTTACTCTTTTATATATATAGATAGACTACGAGGGTCGATCTGGAAAATGAAATTATTTATAGACATTTTTTAGAACATATTTGAAAAATATTTCTAAGTCCATTTTGTCCAAGTTTAAACATTAAAAATTTAAAAAAGGTCCAATAGTTTTTTATTCAGCGATCAAATAATTTTTCCAACAACCCAAACAAACAGTGAACTTTTTTAAGTACATTAGAAAAAATCCACATTTTTGACATCCAATTTTTTTGACCACCAATTTTTTGTAAACAAAGAAAAGATGTTATTATTTATTAATTTTAGTACACCTAAGTGTATAGTAATAAAATATTAAAATAATTAAAAGTTTTCTTTGTTTACAAAAATTTGGTGGTCAAAAAAATTTGAATTTTTTCTAATGTACTTAAAAAATTTCACGGTTTATTTGGGTTATTGGAAAAATTATTTGATCACTGAATAAAAACTATTGCACCTTTTTTTAAAAAATGCCAACTGGTTTTTTGTCCAAATATTTTTTTTGTTATTTTTCTAGTAAAGGGGTCATAAATTATCATCATTAAGAGGGGGTGGGGGGTGCATGCTAAAAAAAAGTTAATGAAAACGCTAATGAACACTAGGGTGGAGCAATTTTTTTTTTTTTTTGAATTTCGAAAATGTTGTGGTCGGGGAAGTTGCCTCTTAGGGTCGATTTGGAGTTCCGATAGGAAAATCCTTATCACTAAGAAAATCCATAAATAGGATAAACAAAATGTCTATGAAATATTTTAGAATAAAACTCATCGTGAACCTATATTCAAAATATGCCAACTCAAATTTGACCGAAATGAGTTTCCGATGGCAAATAGCTCCCCTATGTAATACCTATCTGTCATAAAAATTTCAGAGCAAAAAAATAATTTGTTGTCGTTTTACATCCATTTTTGTTATTCTGCTAACTCAAAGTACATATTTTTTTGGTGAAAATAAATGCCAACTCCCATTGTAAATTTCCAAAAATTTTTCAAAAATCTTTTTTAAAAAAACTAGATCACATATCTTATTGCATTTGCCATGCTGAACACGAATCTTGTAAGGATTTTGATATCTAATGACTGGTTCTTGAGATATTGCCATTTTGAAAATATCGGTAAATAGTGTTTGCAAAAAAAAAAATTGCTTATATTTATGTAACTTTCAAACTATTTATCAGATTGAAACATTATGAGTGGGGCAAATAAAGTCAATGACATAAGCTTTCAAAATAGCTAGTTTGGAGTGACCCTTATACAATACCGTGTGAGTTACAGAGTGCCAAAGTTGACCACCCTGAAATTAAAAGGCTTTCGGAGCTAGTAACTTTTAAAAATATGCAAAGATTTTTATTTTTTTTTTTAGTTTTTGCAATTACCGTATTAAGGATAACAAAAACCAAAAAAAAAAAAAAATTATAAAAATTTTTCAAAAAAAAATATATTTTTATTTTCCGACAAAATGTGCCAACTCTAAAAAAATATTTGTTTTTTGTCATAGTAATAAATGCCAACTCTGAAAAATACACAAACAAGTGCAAAATATAAATTTTTTGGCATATGTAAAAATTATTTAGAATATTTAAACCATCTTATGGAAGGTACATTGTTTTTTGTTACAATAATATGCGAAATAACTAGTTTTTTAGCTGTCCTGAACAGTAAGCTTTTTCGAGTTGGCATTTATTGAATATAGTTCGACGAAATGTTCATTTTTGAACAGTAATTAAAGTACGCGTTTAACAAACACAAACAAAATTTTAATTAAATATTTAGTATTTTCATGAAATTTGAGAGATTTATTTGAAAATCGGGAAGATGGTTTGTATTGGGGCTACAAGAAGAACTGGTCTGATTCCTTTAAAATTCGGAATGGTGATTTGTGGAGACAAAACACGGTTACCTGAAAAATTACGAAAAGATGACTATTATAATACGGTTATAAAAGTCATTTGAGCCAAAACTAAAGAGGACCGTTATATGGGGGCTAGGTCTTGTGCGATGATACCCCGATTTGATCAGGTAATTAAAGTACGCGTTTACAAACACAAACAAAATTTTAACTAAATATTTGGTATTTTCATGAAATTTGAGAGATTTATTTGAAAATCGGAAAGATGGTTTGTATGGGGGCTACAAGAAGAACTCGTCCGATTCCTTTAAAATTCGGAATGGTGATTTGTGAAGACAAAACACGATTACCTGCCAAATTACGAAAAGATAACTATTATAATACGTTTATAAGAGTCATTTAAGCCATCCTAAAGAGGACTGTTATAAGGGGCTAGGTTTAAATATGGACCGATTTTTTCCAATTTTAATAGGCTTAAGTTTCAAATTTCAAGTCAATTGATTAAAAATTGCGACCTGTATCGTATTTGCGCCATTTACATGGTAAGACAGACGGACGGACATCGCTAAATCGACTCAAAATGTGATTCTTAAAAGTATAGGACCAATATTTCCGGTAGGTACAAATATCAGCACAAACTCATTATACCCTGTACCACAGTGTGGTGTAGGGCATAACAAATGAGAGTGTTAATTTCGGCTGTGCCGAATCTTTTATACCCTCAAACATGTCAAATATAAAAAAATAGTGGGGTTTTTTGTTAGGGGGGGGGGGTTGATTTGGATGGGAGGCTGTGGGGTATCCCCACCATAATTTTTTACTATTTCATTTATTATCCATTTAGCACTACAGTTATACAATTTTATCATAATTTGAATTTTTAAACTAAATTTGTATGAACAACATTTTAAGAAATATGTCTAGCAATTTTTTTTTTTTACATTTAGGTGAACATTTCTTTGGCGGTAACAATTCATTTCAAGTATTAATTTCATATTATTTACTTAAGAAGATTACAAATAATAGTTGCAAAAAAATGTTAAATTTCAAACAGATTAACGTTCTCTCTTAACCTATTTGTATAAATAACGCAGTGATCCGAATTTGTTCAATTTCATTTAAGCTTAAAACTGAATAAAAAACATAAATATATTAAGTACACTCAAAAAAAAAGTGAACTAAAATCTGGGAAAATTAACTAAATTTTGAGAAAAAGAGGGAATGATTTGGCTCCAAAGATTTTTTTTCTTGGTTTTAGTTCATAATTTTCCCAAAAATAAGGAAAACAAAGTTATTTAATTTTAACCCAATTTTAACTAGAAAATGGGAAAAATTATACTTCACATTTTAGAAATAGATTGGGTCTAGACCCTGGACCCATGGGTTCGGACCCCATTTAACTCGAGACCCCGTTGGGTCCTTTAAGGGTCCCAATAGATTTTGAACCAAAATTTGTGTCCGTTTCGCTCTAACTTGCTTAGTTTTTGAGATACGGTAATAAGGGGCCTAATAGGGTCTTGAGAATCTTAAAAACCGAATAACTCAAAAACTGTTAATCGGAGGGATTTCGGGTATTTTGCGGAAGTGTTCTACGAGTCAAGAGCTACAAAAATGCCGTTGGACTTTTTCTCGTGTTGGCAGTATTTACCGAGATATGGGCATATATAAAATCTCGGGAATTTCAAATTTTAGATCCGAAATTAGGGTCTTGAGACCCCGACAGATATGCAGAGCTAGGCTATTCCATATTTTTCTTTGTAGTCTTTCTTTTGAAAATTTCATCCGTTTCGCTCTATCTCGCTTAGTTTTTGAGATATCGCCATTTTGAATTTTTAACTAAATTCTAAGAAGTTATTTACTAAATTCTCAGAAGTCATTAACTAAATTCTAAGAAGTACACTTCCTCAATTCAAAGAAGAAAAATACGATGATATTTTTTTTAGTAAATTTTAACTAAACTTGAACTAAATTGTTTTTTAAGAAATATGTCTTAAAAATAAAGATACCATTCTTAGATTTGTGGAAAATTTCTTTGGCAGTAAGAATTTTTTTCCTAATATTTAAAAAATCCATTTAAAGAAAAATTTGAACTAATTATAAGTAAATGAACTAAAATTTTTTCCTCATAGTTAAGAAAATTTCTCATTTTTAAGTTAAATTTTACTAAATTTTAGGAAAATTCATGATAAATTTTCAAAGACATTTTTTCCTTAAATTTAGTTATGTCTTTTTTTTCAGTGTACGTGTATTTATGCTACATAAAAAGTGCATTGTCATATTCTTAGTTAAGGAAATCCTTTTAGCCTTCAACTACAGGTACACTTTGTTACATAAATACATGCATACATACACACACATTCGCATACAGTTCCTAGAGTACTATATTTGCAATATTCTGACTTTACCTTAAAAAATGTATAAACGAACTAAAAGCAGAAATGCATGAAACTATAACAAAGACTGAATGAGAAGGAACGTACCAACAGCAGCAACAACAATAAGCAAACGGATATAGTGATTTAAAGCAGATTTTTGTTTTGCATCCGGTTTATGCCATACAAATTCTTTTCATTGTTGTGATTCAGCAACAAGAACACCAAGTTCTACTTGTAGTTAAAGAAGATGAAAAAAAATAAAAATCCAAAACAACAAAATAGTTTTTGCATAAAAATTGCTATGAAAAAAATAAATATAAAAAAAAGATTATCTTGAAACAGATTTCTTTGAATTCACAAAATATGTAATGGAATGATACTTGCACTTTAACAAAAAAAATATATAAAATATAAATAGCTTGTTTGGGACAAACAAAAAAAAAAAAAAAAAATGCAAAAAATAAAACGGAAAATGAGGAGATAATTTGAAAATAAATTAAAAGTTTTTTCGAACGAACTTTTCGTATACAACAAACATCAAGTTATGTATGTTTGTGCACAAGTAGATTGTGAATTGTTTGCCTATTCTTAATTGTTGGGTCGTTCTATTTGTCCAAGTGTGTTTATACTGTTAGCTGTATGCGTGTGTGTATGTATAATGAGTCCTTTTAATAGGTTGTGAATTTGTATGTGTGTGTGTGTGGTTTCTATTGTACTGTTTTCTGTCGTAATTATCTATATTTATTTCAGCTACATTTCTTTTGTGGTATTTTTTGTTCTTCTGGTTTTTTTAATGTATTTAGACCGTAAACTATTCAAGATTAAGCTTAACAAAATGTAACCTTGTAAAACATTAACTGCTAATGGCCTTATAATGGACCATTTAAGTGTATGTGTATTGGAGTGGGCTGGAAAACATTATATTCGATATTGAAACGGAGATAACAGGGCAACATAATACACATTAATGACTGTTTTCAGGGTTGTCAGATTTTGTTCAATCGCCTTATCGGAGGCGAAAAGTTTTGTTCAGTTTTCGTTAAACATACATATTGGGGAAAATATCTCAAATGAACACACTTTTGAAACCGATATCATCCGATGATAGTAGTAGTTACCACACCAATTCTGAACAACAACGGTCAAACTCGCTGAATTATAGGGGGCCGAATTTTGACCTTTTAGTCAACATGCCCCTTTTTCGGATCCATATAACTTTTCAGATATTGCATTTTGAAAGTTTTGTTCAAAACGTTTTTAACTGACTTTTTTTCAAACTTAAAAAAAAAAAATTTCAAGACCCCAAAATTTGACCGATTTTTTTCAAAATCTAAACTATTTTTGACTTTTTTTAACAAAAACCACTTTTTTATATATTTTTTTTTTTTGACTTTATTGGACTACAATTTAATATAATTTTTTGTTAATTTGTTTTATTAAGTCAGCTTCTAACGCTCCAATATTGCCTCCTAAATGCAAGACCGACCCCATTTGTATTTGTATCCCCTAATATTTTCTTCAAACATACCTACCCCCTAATTCCACTCCTTAAGATAGCTCCCATACAAAAATGCTATTTTATACTAAAATATAGAGCAACATTTTAATATCCCGGGTGAAAATGAACATGTATGTTCATATATGATGTATATATGGATGTCCATACAAGTGCATATCCGTAATTTGAGGGTACATGTACATTAATGATCATACATTGTCATACATGAATTTGTATGTAAATTTTTTTTTTATTTTTTTCCATAAAACGTCTCTTAAGTGAAATTTTTTCAAATATAAATAACTTGTACTAATTTATGACACTGGTTTTTTAATAAAAACTAACGAATATTTTAAAAATATACTTTGGACTTTATGATACTTTAGGATAATCAAAGCTTCGAATAATTAACCACTTTTCGAATGAATTCACAAATAAAATACATTCGATTTTTATAGTCATTGAATACAATTATCTTTAAATATCAATATTTCTTGGAATGGATTCGATTTTTACCATTAAATCGAATTCTTGTTTATGAGAATTTTAAAAACTGAATGCACTCTTTATTTCATTTATTTATTATTCATGAGACTTTTAAAAATCGAATTTATAAAAACTTACGCATTCAATTTCAAAGTCGAATGAAAAAGAAACCGAATTCATTATATATTTTAAAATCAAATGTAAATTCATTCGATAAATTGTGATTGGGGAATGCAATCATTATAGTTTAATTCAGAATACCAAATCTTATTAAGGGATGAAATCCTTCGCAGCTCTGACAGTAATACCGTCAGAGTGTTCGAATTTTCTTCTAAATTTGGTTGCTTACGTTAGTGCCGTTCATATTCGCCTATAGAATACAAAAATGATAACCAATCTTGATGATGAGTGATCATTATTGTCCAACCGAACGACTTTTTCAGACTGAACCCATACATGAACTTCGTCCAATTTTGCAAAGTTCAGCCGAGCCCAACCTTTAAAAAAATTGTTTTTAAGACATATATACTATGCAGATGCATAGCATATATGAAAGAGTATGACATATACCTATCCACATATAGTTGCATACATTTACATATATGGAATATTACATTACTTGTGTATGTTCATATATGCTCCCATATATGACATACATTTCCATATATTGTTCATATACTATCATACATGGAATCATGTACGAGCATGTATGAACATGTATGAACATACATGGTCATTTTCACCCGGGATGTAAATTTTCATTGTTCAAACACATTTTTTATTAAGTGTGTTTTAATTTTTATTAAATAATAAAAATTAGTTATTTATTCGACCTTTTAATTGTGCAATGAAAAAGAGTTTATTCTGATTCAAGGCCTTTTCATGTTCCCCATTATGAATTAACATGGCATATTCTACCATTAAATACTCATAGTGTTTCTTGCTTTCAAAAATTTTGGTAATTTTCAGGAATGAATTGACGATCGTTTCGGGGGGGTTCCAATTCCCCCATCATCAGAATTCTTTAGAAAATTAGGTTATACTGTTAGCATGCAAACATCAAATATTCATACTCTAAATAATCTCAACTTAGTGAGAAGGTAAATATGATTTTCGTAGTTCCACCAGCATTACACCAAATATAATTTGAAAGCAAGTTTTTATTTTTATTTTTTTTTTATTTTTAGGCACAACATCATAAAATTTGGCATTTTAATTGTTCTTACTGAAGGATAGTAAAAAAAAATTTTGGAATTTGTTGAAATAAATCCCCTTATTCCCAATTTATTTGTCAAAATTTCCAAAGATGTGATTTTGTGTAGTTTGTGCTGGCGTAATTTCTATAGATAAACAGCTCTAAGCCCACTAGTGGACCACATAGGTCACATAGGAAAAATCTGAAGATTTCTTTTGAGTAAAAAAAAAGAAAATATATAAAAAGTGGTTTTTGTTAAAAAATGTCAAAAATAGTTTCGATTTTGAAAAAAATCGGTCAAAATTTGAGGTTTTGAAATTTTTGTATTTTTTTTTTGAAAAAATTGAAAAAAGTCAGTCAAAAACGTTTTGAACAAAACTTTCTAAATGCAATAGCTGAAAAGTTCTATGGATCCGAAAAACGGGCATGTTGACTAAAACGTCAAAATTGTGTAAGTTTGAGCCCGATCGGATGATATCGGTTTCAAAAGTGTATTCACTTGAGACATTTTCCCCATATACAAAAAACTATAAACTAAATGAGAATTCTAAAAACTAAAAAACAAGAATTCAAATTCCGCTTTTAGAGTTGAAAAAAAAAAAATTCCGAAATATTAATATTTTGAAATTGTATTTTGTATTTTTTTTTTTTGAAATTCTAAAATATTGACCACAATGGAGATGTACCTTCCGTGACCCGATATTCCAAAAATTGTAACTTCCGATTTCAAAAATAAATATCTGCCTTAATTAAGGTTTTATCGGCCCACTCTAATGTATATAATGCTTATTTATATATTTTATTAATGGTTCACAATAATATTTTTTATTATCTAGAACAATTGTCATAGGACCCATTTTTAGTACAGTGCTGGATAACTTTTTTTTTTAATTCTTTTAAATCTTTTTTATAATTTACAAGTAAATGAATTTTTATAGAAATTAATTTTCTGAAAATGACAAACTATTTATTTTTATATTTTATTATGGCGTTAATTTTAAAAAATTCAAAACGATTCAGTATATAAATGTATCAAATAAAATGCAAGTGTGAAAGCTACATGAGTATCCCAGCAAAACTTAGATTACCAAATAAGATATAAAATAAGGTATAGGATTGCTTATTTCATAAATTGCAGCATTGATAATTTTAACAGGGGATGAGACTCAAAGTAATGCATCCACATTATGACAAAGAATACCAGTAAGGTATAAAATAATTGATAAAATTTATAGCAAAGCTTACCAGTTAGGTATAAAATTGCTATATAATATAAGGTGTTACGAGTAGTGAAAAAGTAATTTGTATTAAATTTACTCACGTGATTGTAAGTGAGATCAAGTAGATAAAATATGCTTAAGAGTGAGTGTGTGTCAATAAAAAATTCCTGTCTTAAGCCCATCTCTAGTTTAAACTAATGCATTTTTTTAAAATAATTATTTTTTATGTTATTGTAACGTATTATGCATCCAATTATAAATAATGCATTATTTTAAATTTTGAATTAATACATAATTTATCCAAATATAATTCATCCATGATTTAATGTTTAGAAATAATAAATATGAAATACCTTTTTCCATTAATCATGCATTACGTAGCAAATTATTAGTAATACATTATTTTTCACTTTCAAATAATACGTTGTTGAACAAATGTTTGGTAACACATCCCAAAATAATGCTACAAAAAAGTTATTTACATTACCTGGTAATGTGTTATATAATCACCACCCATTACCAAAGTTTTGCTGGGATGGGTAATACAAAAAATAAAGAATTCTTTTAAGTCTCTGATCAAACATATAAATGGTTAACCATGATCCTTGTAAATATTAAATCCACTTGTATTTGAATTTAATTTATTTGACATTAAACATAATCCATGAATTTGTTAGTTTTTGTTTTACCTAAAATACCAGAAATTGCATTTCAAGAATGTGTTTTTATTTACAGTGGCAGTTAAAAATATATTTTCAAAAATCGGAAAACGTTTTAAGTGCAAATATATCTCATTTCAAGCTTGAGTTTCAAATTCAATTAGGGTTTTCACAGTAACGATTAAATTTGCCTTTTTTAGTTTGGTATTTGGCAAATGTGCCAATCGTAAAAAAAATGCCAATTTGAATGTGGCATATTTTTCTTAAAATGCCCAACTCAAACCTTGTCTAAAAACAAATTGCCAGTGTGCAAATAAAAAAAAACATAAAAATGACAACAGCTGTGAATGTTTATGCTGAAATTTCGAATGCGGCAACAAAAACATTTACACAAAAAGAAACATACACATTTTTTGTGTTTATTTTAAAATTGTGAATGTAAAAAATTAAGTAAAGTTATTTTGTGCAAATTATTAACGAAAAGTGCGCTCACGATATGTAAAGAAAAAATGGTGGCAAATACTTGACGTTTAGTAAAATGGCAAATTTGCCAAATACCCAACTAAAAAAGGCAAATTTAATCGTCACTGTGAAAACCGCTAATGTAATTTAAAAGTCTGTATGCACATACAATTCAGAAAAAACAAAATTAAAGATTTTGTTTTGAAAAGAAAATATATTGCACTTGCCATTATTGTTCAGAATGTTTTGACCGTCACTGTAGTCTTGCATGCTGTTTGTGTGTCTTATATACGAATTAGATACTGCATGTGTCGTCGACTGAACTGCGAGTAGACTAATGAGGTTTTTTCCGTTCTTATTTTCATTTTAGAATATTGATTGGTTTTATCGGACATTATCGTTTGTACTTCCTTCCGCTTAAATAACGGTACCTTCTTGTACACAGAAAATAATATCGTATATTTTATTTTAATTAAAATTTTAATTGTTTTTTAATTTAATATTAATTAAACTTTTAATTTATATAATTAATTGTTTAATTAAATTTTTAACTATATTTTAATTAATATTTTAATTGTTTTCAAATTTAATATTAATTAAGTATTTAATTTATATAATTAAATGTTTAATTAAATTTCTAGCTTTACTTTTTTTTTTGTTTTCCGTGTGTGCGAGTGTGTGTTTTTCTCTTGCATTGTATTACATACAAAAAAAAAACATAAGTATAAAAAGTTTGTTGAAAGTTTTTTTTTTATTTTTCACATAGGTTTTTGAATTCTCATTTTGTTTATAGTTTTATGTGTATGTATATGAAAGGTTTATAATCAACTTTATAAAATCATCTCACTGACTATGTCTTTACGGCATAAATAAATTTGGTAAAGTTTGAAGAAATATTTTTTTTTAAACTATTTTATTCAAAAAGAATGTTTTTTCAAATTATTTTTTTTTAATATAATATTTTTAATTAATTTTTTTAATTTATACAATTAAAATTTTAATTATTTTTTTTTTAATTTTAATTAAATTTTTTAATTTATAGTATTAAGTTTTTAATTAAATAAATATCCATTTATTTTTAATCAACGACATACAAATATTTTTAATTTATTTGCGCATTTTAGTGATTGGTCCGGATTTAATTAATTTTTTAATTAAATCTACGAATTTTTTAATTAAATATTTTTTTTATTTTTTTCTGTGTACCCACTAGGGTATTCAATTAATCGAGGTTTTGGTTTAATCGGTTAATCGAGCAAATAATTAATCGGGGTTGAGATTTAATCGGTTAATAATCGGTTAAATTTGAATTATTCGGTTAAGCGAATAATATCAATTTAAAATTTAAATTGACTATAAAACCACGAACTGTATATACATTTAAGAACTTTAAATACCCTCTATAATGTTAGCTCAAATAAACAATTTTTGTATGGCACCCTGAAAAATTTGCCCAATTTAAATTAGGCCCAATTCAATTAAAAAAAAATTTCAAAAAAAACAAAGCAATTTTTATAAAAAAAGAAAAACTGACCCAAATTGCTGCCGGACTTTGATGTACCCCTAAAAGAGTTTCGAATTCGGTACTAAAAATATTACCAAAAAAATGTTTGGTTTCCAAATTGGTTTTCTTTTATTTTATTGCAATAATTTCATCTGTCGATATCTCCGTAATGGAGAAAGATATCTAACAATAAGTGTTTCTAAAGTATTTTACAGAAAAATAAAAGTATTTTAAGATGTGCCGAACTATTTATACATCATAAAATAATTCGCGGTTTTATAGGGTCACGAACATTGCGAAAATCTAAGTATTGTCAATCACAAATCTAAATATCTCAAGATAAGATAGATCAGTTCTAAGGCCAGATTCGGATATACTGTTTGCAATGTATAAAAAAATTGGCTAGGACTCCTAAGTTTATTTTTTTTTAACCGAAATATCTTTTTAGGACCTCGATAAAATATTTTCTTGACGACGTTTTTACGCATTGCTAAAAGAGAGTGTGATAATTTTTTTTAAGACCTTTTTTTAAACTCAGAACCGTAATTTAAATTAAAAATAAAACATCAAAACACAAAATAAAGCAAAAAAATTGGTAAAAGTACTAAAAAAAAAGAAACTTCGGTTAATCGGTTAATCGACACAAATTAATCGGTTTATTTGTTATTCGAAAATTGACCATTTTAAATTATTCGAACAGTTAATCGACCAAAATTAATCGGTTAACCGATTAACGGTTAATCGATTGAATACCCTAGTACCCACTTTACACTTTCATACTTTTCCATTATACAAGCATAATTTCACCATGTTGGGGAAATATTTTATACAAAATTTTTACCTGAAATTGTTCACTTATTAGATACGCCTAGGTTTCAATTAAAAAGGAATTCAAAAATATTTTGAAAGTTTGTAAGTTTCGATGTGTTTAATGATAAAGTGTGATAGTGTAAAACAGGTATTAGTACACAAAATTTTAGCGGGCGACTTCAGGTTAAGCATGACAGAGGGAACCACTGGCTTAAAAAAGATTAAATTTTTGGATTCATTTCTTTTATAACAGACATTCCATTTCAGTTGACTATATAAATCTTTCACAAACAATATTTTCAGATGTACAAACGTATTTTTACAAAGCCACACACAACACATTTTCCAAAACAACTTAAATATCATAGGAAAAAATAGAAAGAGAGATAAAGTTAAATAAAATAGGATATCAAATAAAAACCATACATAAGTAATTCAAATGAGTTAAGTCATCGTCTATCACACACATACGAAGGCATTTTTAAAATTATTGAAAGATATTACCATCCGACAGTCAATATGAACATGAACCGGATGAAAGTAGACATAAAATGGAGTAAAACTGCATTTACGGTTTTTCATTTCGTGATATTTTGTGAAATACTTCTGACATATTTGTACTTGTCCTATGATGCCAATAGTGAAGGCAAATCAAAGAGGAGGATATCTCCTAATTTTTCCATTTTTTATTTTGTCTTATCAGGAT
The DNA here is from genome assembly GCA_963921195.1 of Pegoplata infirma. NCBI lineage: Eukaryota > Metazoa > Arthropoda > Insecta > Diptera > Anthomyiidae > Pegoplata > Pegoplata infirma. The sequence continues at coordinate 3,528,503 of OY992540.1, read as the reverse complement.
AAAAGTATGTAAATAAAGTCATTTGAAAACGTTCACAGAAATAGAATTGTCAAATTTAAATCAACAAACCTCAATTGTAAGTCAACCAAATATGATAACAACCAAACATTTAGTAAAAACGGCCGCCGTTAGTCCATTATACAAAACTTCGATTTTGTTTTCAACAAACTCCGTCAAGTAATTTTATTTCAAAATTCTTTTGTCATGTCAATAAATAATGTTTGTGTTTGTTATATTTCTTTGTTGAAAAAAAAAACTTTTGTCAGATTAATAAATTGTGTTTGTGTTTGTTGAATTCCTTCGTTGAAAAAAAATTTTTACTTTTGTCAGGTCAACAAATTGTGTTTGTTGAATTTCTTTGTTGAAAAAAACAAAATTCTTTTTTCAACAATCAACATTTTCAAACGTTTGTTTATTACAAATTTCCGTATGGGAGCACTTTCAGTGAAAAAATAATTGTATTAACAAATATTTGGGTCAATATAACAATTCGTTTTGTTTTTCTGTGTTATCAAAATATTTTGTTGAAAATTTTTAATGATATTGAAGGATACATTTTTGAAAGGCCATAACTGACCTCCTTTTGCCTGATATGTAAAAATAATAAAATAGGAAAATTAGGGGAAATCATCCTCTTTCATTTGCTTTGACTAGTGGCATCCTAAGTTAAATACAAATATTAAAAAATATTTTATAAAATTTAATCCTCTAAAACTTTGAAGTCCTTATAAAAGAAAACAGGTTCACTAAATGAAAAACTGTAAATGCAGTTTTCCTACAGTTAGTCTCTAGTTTCAAACGTATATTATCCAGTTCGTGTTTAACGACTTTTTCTCATTTTTGTCGGACGCTATAACCATAGAAATTTTAAGACTCTTTGCAAAACTCCAGTTTACAAAATTCTCTAAAAAACAGTTTGTTCGAATTAATGAATTACGAAGCAATTTGGCTGTTTTTAATTAAAATTTTTATTTGGGGACGGCAAACTCCATCCATTATAAACATAAATTTCACTAAATAAAACAATTGGGTTATTTTTAGTACCATTTTTTCTACCTTACACCGTTCGACAAAAATTACAAAAATTCGTTAAACCCGAACTGGATAATATGCGTTTGAAACTAGAGAGTAAATGCGTTTGAAACTAGAGAGTAAATGCAGTAAAACTGCAATTGCAGTTTTTCATTTCGTGATTTAAAAAAAAATTCAAAGTTTTAAAGGAATACATTTTATAAAACATTTTTATAATATTTGTACTTGTCGAAGGATGTCATTAATGATAGCAACTGAAAGAGGAAGATCTCCCCTAATTTTCCTATTTTAATATTTTACCTATCAGGGAAAAGAAGGTACGTCCTTTCAAAAATTGATCCTTCAATATCATTCAAAATTTTTAACAAAATATTTCGATAAAGTTTTGAAATGACTTTATTCACATCATTTTATCCTGATATGGCAAAATAAAAAAATATGGAAAAATTAGTGCAGATCCTCCTCTTTCATTTGCCATCACCAGTGTCATCCTAGGACAAGTACAAACAAAATTTCAAAAATATTTTACAAAATGTATCCTTTAAAACTTTAAAGTTCTTTTAAAAGGAAGCACGATCAAGAAATAAAAAACTGTAATTGCAGTTTTACTTAATTTTATCTCTACTTTCAGACGTATATCACCGTTCATGTTTAATATTGGCTGTCGGACGGTGTTTTCGCCGCCTTTGGAATATCAAATCGTTGAAAATTTTTTTTTAATTTCCACATAATTATAAATTGACTCACGTAAAATTTATCAAAACTTTACTAAACTATTTTAGGAAAGTTTTAGTTGAAGAAGTATAAGTAAACGAAGTATAATACAAAGCTTAAGGTTAAACGTTGAACGAATTTTAATTGAGAATGACATGTGTAACATGACTTTTTCTCAAGAAATAGACAATAATATAAAATGAAAAATGTCATATGTGTTTATTTTAAAAAGTTGGTGAAGGTAAAACTTGAATATTTAAGGACCAACTGCTACATAGAAACACATTTTATGAAATTTGTCGAAAAGAAAATTTAAGATTTATACATGGTTGGTACGATTTCCTTAAAAATTAAAAAAAAAATAGTTCTGAATTTTTAGATAATTTAAAATATCTCAAAACAGATCACAATTGTTTTACTTTTTTTAATACTTAAATAATATAAAATTAATTAAAATTGAAAGGCCTGTTATAGGATGTAGTAAAATATTTTTAGTTATTTTCAAAAAAAAAAAATATATATATATTTCCGATATTAAAAAAAAAATATGTTTTCTTTTACAAAACCATTGAAATAATTGTGAAAAAATTGAAAAAAATGTGAGTGAGTGATCTTTTTGCAAGGAATAATTTTGGTCATAAGTCATTTTTTTATATCCCGCTTCCTTTTCGAGTTATTACCACACAAAACTGCAGTTAAACATTTATAAAAAACATATTGCAAAAATATTATATTGTATTTTATTCGACCTTTTTAATAATATATTAATAAAAGAAAATATTTCAGCTCGAGGTCTAAGATTTATTATTTTTATTTAATAACACAGCTCAACATGAAAATTCGTATTGGATTCTGGTAAATGATTTAGGTAGTGTTTGTTGCGCTGATTCCAAATCTGCGTCAGGATTTTGAGTTATTCGCGGTTAAAGTGCCGAAAAAGGCCATTTTTGACCATTTTTGATAGCTTATAATATAAAATCCTGACATGCGATTGACTTGGTATCAAGCTCATTCAAAAGTATGTTATTTTCTCTATAAGACAAGATAAAATGTTCTTGGAATTTAGTTTTCTAAAATGGTAAAAAAATCATTAACAAAAAACCTTCCATTTTTTAAGTATTTAGTTTATTTACACAGTGTTTTTTTAACAAATTTCCATACAAATACACACGTAGATATTAGAACTAAAGCACTTGTGGCTAATGATTTTTTTCACCATTATAAAAAATTAAATTCTAAGAAAATTTGATGTTGTCTTAAAGAGAAAATCACGCACTTTCCAATGAGCTTGATATCAAGCCATTCGGATGTCTGGATCTTATTTTATAGGCGCTCGAAAATATCCGAAATGTGCCTTTTTGACACTTTAACCGCGATTTTTTTGAAATTGCGACGTGATAGAAAAATTTTAGTGACCGTTTCGGAGTCGGGAAACCAAAACCTATATACTTTTTTTGGTTTCATTCAAAACGCAGCGACAAACCTCAGATTTGTAGAGCGGTGTAATCATTTATTTTTGCCGATATTTCGTTTTTCATTGAAAAACATCTTCTGGGCTTTAATATTGAAAAAATTAATGACGCACAAAAACAGAAAACTTAATTATTGTGTTGTATCAACCTTGTCTAATTATGAACATATTGCAAAATGATTTTTTTTGCAAACATACCCGATTAAATTTAAATAAAGTAAACAAATAAAGAAGTTTTAATCGCGGTATTAACAATTCGTTATTTATTTACAGAAAACGCGAAATTTTTTGCTCGGAATTTAAAAGTGCAATTTTTGGCAACAAAAACATTGCAAAATGTAAATTTGCACTATGATTACATTTTTTACCGAGGAATACTTTTTCTCTTAAGTAATTTTTTCATATCTCTCATCATTTTCGAGATAAGCTTAAAATGTAAATTTTTTGACATTTGACCGCGATTTATTTAAAAACGGCGCTGGGGAAGATTTTGATTTTTGTCTGAATATAGTAGAGCGGCACCCAAAATTCATAATCAAGAGAGACATTTACAGTATTCGCAACTTGAGGTTAAAGTTGTTTCGGCCAAGCCGTGTCCGGTCTCATAAAAATATCAGTCTGAGACCCCATAAATTTTATTATTGATTAGTGATCGATTCTTAGACATTCTATGTTTTTGGAACAAAAACGTCCCAGCAAAACTTAGATTACCAAATAAGGTATAAAATAAGGTATAGGATCTCTTATTTTATACATTGCAGCATTGATGATTTTAACAGGCGATGAGACTCAAAGTAATGCATCCACATTATCACAAAGAATACCAGTAAGGTATAAAATAAGTCATAAATTTATAACGTAGAATACGAGTAAGGTGTAAAATATATGATATTTTATAGGTTACGAGAAATGAAATAATATAGCATACCAGAAGATAATATATAAGGTGTTACGAGTAGTGAAAAAGTAATTTTGTATTAAATTTACTCACGTGATTGTAAATGAGTGTAAGTAGATAAAATATGCTCGTGAGTAAGTGTGTGCCATTAGAAAATTACGTGAGCCCATCTCTAGTTTAAACTTATGAATTTTTTATAAAATATTTATTTTTTATGTAATTGTAATGCATTATGCATCCAATTATAAATAATGCATTATTTCAAACTTTGAAATAATACATAATGTAACCAAATATAAGTCATACATGATTTAATGTTTAGAAATAATAAATATGAAATACATTTTTTCCAATAATCATGCATTACGTAACAAATTATTAGTAAAGCATTATTTTTCACTTTAAAATAATGCGTTGTGGAACAAATGTTTGGTAAGACATCCTAAAATAATGCTACAAATAAGGTATATACATTACCTGGTAATGTGTTATATAATCACAACCCATTACCAAAGTTTTGCTGGGGTTTTTCAGGTGTCGAAAAAAGCATTCAAATGTCTCTGATTTCTAAATCGGTGTAAGAATTACATTACTCCATTGGATCTCCTCATTGTTTATACAAATTACTTCGGACGAAAATGGAATACAACTCTCATATGAGGCATTCCACACCAAATGTCCCGCTACAGAAAAACATGTGTCCCGTAAATTTCTGAATAGGTTGTTTCAAATTTTCAAAACCTATGCTTAGGAAGCGTGGCCAAATATTGGAAAAATGGTCAAATTTGTGGCGAGTTGCCTTGATTAAATATTTATCACATTAAAACGGAATACACTACAATCTCAAAAATTTGCAATCTTATATGGTTTTGTATGGGCTATCGATTAAATTTTTTTTTTTGGAAAATTTTCAGAACCCGTTCTGTAATTTTCCATTTTTAAAAAAAGTAAATTTATCAAAAATCCGGCCACTTTTTTTTTAATTTTTTTTTTAAAGTTTAGATGTTTGTCCATCCAAACAAAAAAAAATCAGAAACACGTTCTTCGTTTTTTTCTAGAAAATCGCATTTGAATTTTGAATTTCATAACAATTTTGTAATTTGCTTGTATTTTCTTGTGTCAACAGAGCGTATGAGAAATATTTATGCAATTAATAATACTCATTCGCAACTGTAAAACAAGAAAATACAAGTAAATTACAAAATTGTTATGAAATTTAAAATTCAAATGAGATTTTCTCGAAAAAAACGAGGAACGCGTTTCTGAATTTTTTGTGTGGATGGACAAACATCTAAACTTAAAAAAAAAAATAATTAAAAAAAAAGAGGCCGGATTTTTGATAAATTGACTTTTTTAAAAAATGGCAAATTTCAGAACGGGTTCTGAAAATTTAAAAAAAAAAAAATTTTAATCCATAGCGCATACAAAACTATATAAGAATTTACATTTTTGAGATTGTGGTGCATTCCGTTTTAATGTGATAAATATTTAATCAAGGCAACTCGCTACAAATTTGACCATTTTTTCAATATTTGACCAAGCCTCCTAAGCCCAGTTTTTGAAAAATTGAAAAACCAAAAACGCTATTTTCTAAGTTCCATATAGGGCTATCCATACAACCTATTAAGAAGTTTACGGTACACATGTTTTTTTCGCTGGACATTTGGTGTGGAATGCCTATATATTTGCGGAGGCTTCAGAATCTATTTTAAAACTCCTGGACAGTGTTTAGAGGAGGGCTTCGAAGTCAAAAATGCTCCTGTTAAACTGTTTCTTATTTTTTTAAAATATTGTAGGGTGAAAAGTATTCGGCACAGCCAAATTTAACACTCTTGCTTTTTTTTTTTTACTTTTTTTTTTCTAGGTACTTTATAAAACATATTGTTTTGTAACACAATAAAACCCCATGAACCTAGTCATCATTTCATATCATTTTCATTATACTTGTTATTCTTATATTTATATTTTCTATTTTAGCGGGTCATATCATCACCAGTAGTCATGTCTTAACCATGTCACACATATTATGTACAAAAACTAGATTCATTTCATTCCACATTTTTTTTATTCTAACCATCTTAAGGGTTCTTCTTGGTGGCTTGTTATTGTTGCTGAAGATAGAAAAAAAAAATTGGAATGAAAAAAAAAATATATAATAAATTTTCATTTATTTTTATAAACATTGTCATTGTTGTAACTATTGTGGCTCTATGACAAGTGTTTGTGTCACTATTTTGTTGGGTTGTTTGTTTTCTTGATACACTTTATTTTTTCTGTTTTTATACCCTACATAAAGGGGAGGCATGTTATGTTTGTTAATCGGTCTGATTTCTCGCTACTACAACACAGTTTAGCAATTAAGGCAGATGTTTCGATGTTTCAAAATTTTCCTTAAAGTATAACAGATCTAAAAATTTAAAATTTTTGCCTTAACATGTAAAAAGTTTATTTTTTGCACTAAAAAATATTTTTCGGTCTTAAAAAAAAATTCTCTTAATTTTTTATGGTAAAAAAATGGCAAAAATAATACAAAATACATAAATAATTTTTTAAATTATAAAATTTACGGGAAAATTTGAAAATGTACAACAAAAAGAAAAAAAGTCGTTGAACACAAACTGGATGATATAATTTTGAAACTAGAGACTAAATGTAGAAAAACTGCATTTACTGTTTTTCATTTCGTGATCCTGTTTCCTTTTAAAAGGACTTCAAAGTTTTAGAGGATTAAATATAGCCTTCAATATCATTCAAAACTTTAAACAAAATATTTCGATAAAGTTTTCAAATGGCTTTATTCACATACTTTTATCCAGATATGACAAAATAAAAAAAATAGAAAAATTAACGGAGATCCTCCTCTTTCAGTTGCCATCACCAGTGTGATCCTAGGACAAGTACAAATATTTCAAAAATATTTTACAAACTTTAAAACTTTGAAGTCTTTTTTAATGAAAACATTATTACAAAATGAAAAACTTTAAATGCAGTTTTACTCCATTTGATCTCTACTTCCAGAGGTATATCATTCGGTTCATGTTTAATATTAAATTTCTGTTGAAAAATTGGCAATAAACCTCTTTAACTTAATATCGGCCGAAATTTTCACATGGGGCCTAATTCCTAAAATCAGATTTGATAAGGTTATTTAAGTGCGCGTTCAACATACACAAACAAAATTTTAATTAAATATATTCTATTTTCATGAAATTTGAGAGATTTATGTAAAAATCGGGAAGGTGGTTTGTATGGGGGCTACAATAAGAACTGGTCCGATTCCTTTAAAATTCGGAATGACAATTTGTGAAAACAAAGCACGTTTACCTGCTAAAACCTATTATAATACGGTTATTAGAGTCATTTAAGCCAAAACTAAAGAGGACCTTTGTATGAGGAATAGGTCTAAATATGGACTGATTTTTTCTAAGTTTCAAATTTCAAGTTAATTGATTAAAAATTGCGACCTGTATCGTATTTACACCATTTACATGGACAGACAGACGGACGGACGGACGGATGGACATCGCTAAATCGACTCAAAAAGTGATTCTGAGTTGATCGGTATACTTAAAACATCAGCACAAACTCATTATATCCTGTAGCACAGTGTGTTGTAGGGTATAATTAAATCGGTCGAACGGTTTTCAAGATATCGCCATTTGAAATTTGCAAAACATCGCGGTATTTTCCTACGTTGAAGAAAAAAAATCTCAAAATTTATTTTCCTTTACTCTTTCATAGAGCTTTAGTCAGTCTTTCATTTAATCTTAATTTGAGCCAAATCCGATTATTTTAACCGTGGCGCCCTTCGGTCAATATTTCGGATTTTTGAAAAATTATAAAATTATTATGTGATACATTATTTATATTAATCTTGGCATTCTAAATATGAATATCAAAAAAATTCTGAAATCGATCGAAAAAAATTCTGAAATCGATCTTATAAACCATAAGATATCGCCATTTGAAGTTTGTGAAAAAATTTTAAAAATTACGTTTTTTTCCTATGTTCAAGAATTTTCTTAAAAAAAAAAATCCAATGACTATACATAGAACTTGAGACCAACTTTCATTCAAACTTTACCCCCATGGCGCCCTTCGATCAAAGTTTAGAATTTTTGACGAACATTTTTAAAAAAAAATCAAACTTTGATCAAAAGGCGCCACTAGTTAAACGACGGCTTTTCCTACGTTTAAGACTTAAAAAATTTTCAACTAAAAACGACTGCTTTTTCCTACGTTTAAGATTTAAAAACTTTTCAACTAACTATATCATTGATCATGAGGCAAACTTTTATTTAAACTTATGGCGTTTTCTTTACTAAAACAAAATGTTGCACCCTTAAACAGTATCATTTGTAAAATGTAGCCACAACCCTTTTAATATGTTGCCAGTTTTGTGATTACAAAAAAAAAAAATTAAAAAAATTTTTCTTTCAACCAAAACATTGGCAATCACCTGTTTTTATAAGGCAACTTTACTACCCCTTCATTATACATATGAAAATGTGAAAAGTGTGACATTTTGAAACTTTATAAATGCAACATTTATAGAAAAAAAAAAAACATAATAAAAGTGTTGCCAGTTTTTTAGAAAAGAACAAAAAAAGTACAATTTTTTTTGAAGGGACGATAAAATGTAACATTTTTTGCCAGAAAAGAAAACGCCATTAATTTGAGCCAAATCATTATATTTTAAGCCATAGCGGCCTTCGATCAAAGTTTAGAATTTTTGGTAAATATTTTCTAAAAACTCTAGTTAAAATGGCTGGATTTTATTTGCTCAAATTAATTTAAATAAAAGTTCGTCTTAAGCTTTATGAAAGGATCAAGAGAAAGAAATTTTGAGATTTTCTTCACAAATTTCTTTAACGTATGAAAAAACCACTATTTTTTGCAAATTTCAAAGCGATATCTCGAAAACCATTCGATGGATTTTGATTTTTTTTGATGTTCGTGTTCAGCACATTAAAGTTAATAAATATGAGGTGTCGCAAGACATATTTTTGTTTTGTTTAAATTTTATTTAATCTGATTGTCCAAAAAATTGTCTCTCTAATAAGGCACAGTAGAGTGTCAACATATTCGGGATGGCTACATTTTCCCTTTTTACTTATTTTTTTTTCATATTTTTTTATGTGACATGTTATGCAATTTATCTTTGTTTTGGTAGATCTTATTTTTTTTTTTTTGTCTGTGACTCTTTTTTTTTAAATTCTGTTTTTTCCCGATGAGATGCAGTTGTTTTTAATGTCATGCTGTAATGAATGAAAAACAAGTTTTATTTACAGGATTTTTTCGAGAAAAAATAATGGTTTTTGTAAAAAAAGAAATTAATTGAAGTTTCCAAGAAATGTGTTTGTAAGTTTAAAAATGTTAACATTTTCCATGTTCTACATTTTTTTTAAAGAAGGACAAATGTTAAAATTAAATTGAGAACCAACCGATAGGGGATGGTGGTTTTATTTAATAATTTTTAAATTTTATGTATTCTGAAACATAATTGAAATCCGCAAACGTAAATGGAATTGGATTGGACACACACTGCGTAAACAACCCAACGATATTGCTAAACAAGCCATAGAATGGAACCCGCAAGGCAGTAGACGTATAGGTAGACCATCACACACATGGAAACGGCAAATTGAAGCTGAAATATCCCAATTACACATGAGTTGGAATGAAGTCAAATACCATGCATCAGATCGAACTTATTGGAACAACCTTGTAGCGGCCCTATGCTCCTTGTAGGAGTAAAAGAAACAAATATATATATATATATTAGAGTTCGTTTCGTGACTATGTCACTTCATCTGTTTATCGGATATCATCATTTTTTTAAAGGATTTAGGGGAACTAAAAAGAATGCCGGTATTTTTTTGGAAAAATTTTCACTCCTTGGGGTGGTTCAAAGCATCTGAAAACGCGGATTTTGAGCTGATTTTTTTGCAGAGAAAAAACGGCTGAATATATTGCAAATCTGATTGCACCAGTCGATTCTACACCAAAAATTAAAATAATAGCAGTTTTTTGAACTCTTAAAAAAAGTTCCAATAACCCACAACAGGGGGCGTAAAAATCGATTTTTTTTAAAAAAAATTTAAAATATTTTTTTAATCGTGCACGATGAAGAGGCAGATTTTGCTTAGAAATTTGGTACCAAAAGCACCTTTCTATAACAACCCATTAAAAAGTTAGAAGGCTTCAGGGTTTTTTTCTAATGGCAAAATTATATAACACTGACCGAAATTTGAAAATTTTTTGGATGTGTCCGCGGTCTGGACACTCGTTTTCGATTTTCATCTCAATGCTGATTCCAAATCTGGTTTCCAAAATGTTCCGTAACGTCAGGTTTTTGAGATAATTGAGGTCAAAGTTCACAAAAAACGCATTTTTTGCGCATTATTAAGAGCATTTTTTTGTGATATTTTAGGATGATATTTTGGGATCATAAAACTCGTTTTCGATTAACATTTCGATGCTGGTTCTGAATCTAGATTTCAAATTTTTCTATCACGTCATGTTTTCGAGAAAATTGAGGTCAAAGTTCTCAAAAAACGTGTTTTTGTCCATTTTTGAAAATTGATAACTTTTTAACGGGTTGTGATAAAACGGAAAATTTAGTACCATTTTGTCAAGCTGAAAATGCCCTTTAATTGTGCATATTTAAAAAATTAATTTAAAAAGTATATGAGAAAAACCTCATATTTCCGCCCTCTGTGGTGGGTTTTTGGAACTTTTTTTAAGAGTTCAAAAATGACCATTGTATTATTTTTTGCTGTAGAATCGACTGATGAAATCAGATTTGCGATATATTCAGCCGTTTTAGCTCTGCTGAAAAATCAGCTCAAAATTCGCGTTTTCAGATGCGTTGAACCACCCCAAGGAGCGATTTTTTTTCCAAAAAAATACCGCCATTCTTTTTAGTTCCCCTAAATCCTTCAAAAAAATGATGATATCCGCAGATCAAATTTTCAAAATTAACTCTAATATATATATATTCTGAATATTATGGGGACATCGCTTCTACCCAGCAAAAACTTGGTAATGTGTACTCCTTCGCACCTCGCTTACCTGGTAATGGCTTTTAATACTACTAATTACTATTAGCATTACTTTACGCAAAAAAAGGCAAAATGTCAAAATTTCTACAGTAACTCAGCAATTCTGAAATTTTTTGAAACAAATTTATTTTATAATGTTTTCATGGGCTAGCGATTGTCAACATTTGTTTTTGGAAAAAATTCAGAACAATTGAAAATTTTAAATTTTGTAAAGAATTTGTTTGACCACACATATATCGCACATTTTTTCAAACTACACTGAGGGGAAAAAGCATATTTAAATCAAAAATTTTCATTTTTAATTTAAAAATGCGACATTATTTTCCAAAAATGTTATTATTTATATTGAAATATGTTGATTTAAAAGTAAATACTTTTGTTTTAAAGTTGTTAACCACTTAATTTAAAAATGAATAATTTCATATTTATTATGCTGTCGTAAAAGCTCGTTACAAATTTGAATTATTGCCAATTCAAATTTTCATTTTAAAAACTATATGGTTTCATTTTCAATTTGATGTCAAACAATTTTAATTTTAGTTATGAATTGACATTTCGAAATCATATGCCAAATTTTGAGTTGAAAACATTTTTAATTTGACCATGTTCATTTAAAAAAAAAAATATTGCGTCGTTTCTTAATTTTTGCAAAAAAAAAAAAAGAAAAATTTCGTTAAAAAATATGATATAATGAGTTATATCCGTAAAAAATTAGATTTGTATAAAATATCTGTAAGCAATGGTAAGTTATAAACTTCAATATGTTTTTTTGTTTGTTGACTAACTTGATTTTGTTCTTCTTTGGTTAAAGGGCTTCTCTGGTTTAAAGGCGTTGTCGTGGAAAGAATAATTGACGACAATTATAAAATGGACTTTACAATTCAATTCCCGGAAAGGAAAATAATAAAATATTTAAGTTTAATCAGGTTAAGTATAATGTGTAATTTTTTAGTAATATAAGTTTTTACCACAGTCAATATAGTCTGATAACGGAGTTTATCATATTACCAGGCTACATAGACTGGGTTTCACATAAAAAAACAAATCAAAAATTTTTTATAAAACTGCATATTATTTCTTTATTATTTTAAATAAATATTAAAATTAAAAAAAAAAATGTTTTAATTAATAAAATAAAATGGTATGGAACAACATAAAAATAAAATTATATCAACTTTAAATCAACAATTTCTCACTTTTAAATTAAATATGAAGCAACTTTGATTTTAAGAAGTTACTTTTTATTCGCCCATTTTAAAAATGAAAAGAAACATTCTCAAATTCAGCAAAAACAAAGTTTGTTGACTTTTATCACTGTTTTCTTTTTAATTTGAGAATGTTTCAGCTTAATTTAAATTTTTTTTTTTTTTTAGTGTACAACTTTTATTCCACGATTTGTTAGTTTCAAATACTGGTTTCACATACATATACAAAAGTAATTACTTTCGACCTTAACAGAACAAAATAAAATCAGTTATATAAAAAAAAAACCTCAACGAAAATATCCAAATTTAAATTCTCATAAAAATATAATTTTTCTTAAAGATCTTCATTGAAATTTCTGTACGTAAGCCGTTTACCATTAAAAACACCACAGGGAAAATGGATTTTTTTTGTTTCTTCTCGTTATAAAAAAAACAGTTAAAAAAAAAAATCAAAATAATCCAACAATGACATGTGTAACCTAAAAGTTCTTTTAATTTTCATTCTCATATGAGGTTTTTTACGCAATTTTTCTGCCATCTCCGTTTTCACTTGTACTTTTTATCACACCAGATATCAAACCCAATAAGCATTTACATTAAGTTGACATTTTTGATGTGATTATCCTTAAATTTTAATTACATTGCGATCTATTCCATAAAAATTCTCCTTTGGATAACTATTTATTATGCAATGATAGATCTAGAAAATTAGATAGTATTTACCGTTCCATTTTTGGGATCTAATTAGATCTAATTTTATCAAATTTGATCTAATAAGATAAAATCGTATATTTTTGGATCCTCCATTTTCGGGATCAAATGATATATGGCGCAGTATTATTTTGTTTTAGTCGGGAATTGGCACAAAATTTCAATTTTATTATATCTGATCAGATACAATTATATAAAATTAGCAATCATATAGCATCAGGTAAAAGAAGATATGATAAGATCTAATAGATTTTTACACGGGTGGTTAAAACTGGGAAAAGGACTTTAAAAATTTCAATCTCTTGACTTTTTTTTAAATTTTAAGTGTTTATTGGGTAACTTTTTTCTAGTGTTTGAATAGCAACAGTTCTTTTAGTGTGTGGTTTATTTCACGCCCACACACACATGAATTCATTCGTATGGGAGTGTGTGTGTGTGTGTGAAGCAACTTTATATGTTGTTTACATAATAGAATAGGAAGAAGATGATAAAAAAAAATAGAAAATTGATTCTTAATCACCCATTGAATGAAATTGCATTTGAAGTGCATTGCACAGAAAATGACGACAATGCATGATGTGAAAAGGAAACAACAAATAACAAACAAAAAAGAAAAGAGAGATGTGTAATAGTTTTTCTTTCGTATTTTTTTTTTCTATGTATTGTCAGCACTTTTATGTGTGCTGCATGTATGTCTTTTTTTTTTTTGCAGATGTGTTTGTACTCAACAACATCCTTGGGGATATTAAATGAAGTGTAAATATTTTGTTGAATTGAAAAATAGAAAAAGATAAAAAAAGTAAAAATTATATATAAAATATCTGAACATATTTCGATTTTACTTCTCTTGCCAGTAAATGCCAATTTTTCTTAGCATTGGGTTTGTTTGTATTCATTCATTTATTTAAATTGAATTGTATGATATGTATGTGTTTTAACACTATTTCCGATTATTATTTTTATATCCTATATTGTTGGTCTCGACTTAACTTTGTAATCCGTGTGTAAAAGATACAAATGTGGCACTGGGTTCCATTGGTTCCTAGGTTCTATATAATTACCCTTGTTAACACTAGTTAACAAAATAAAAAAAAATTCTGCGTACGAAACGTGAGCATATTTTTATACCCTCCAACCACAATATGGGGTTATACTCACTTTGTCATTCCGTGTGTAACGCATCTTTTATGGTTTCTCTTATAAGCCTAAAGCTTAACAAAGATAACAAAGTCGGTTTAATGAAAATCTCTGGGTTATCACCAAAGTTATGACTAGTATTATGACAATAATAAAATTCTTAATAACTTCGGTGTTTGCCCATAGCTTTTTATGAACCCCACTTTGTTATCTTTGTAACTTTTTGGAGGTTACAAATTTAACACGTTTTAGTGGGCTTGGGCTTAGACTTTGGGTGAATATTTTAGTGGACCTACAACCAGATGTCAATTTATAACTATTAGAGATGCAGACTTTTGACAGAGCCAAAATAATAAAATTATTATAAATTTTGGATTGTAAAATTTGTTTGTTACATTTGATTGCATAACATTCTTTTGTATACCCTTCACTCTAGTGATATAGGGTATATACAAGTTTGTCGTTCCGTTTCTAACACCTCGAAATATTGCTCTAGGACCCCATAAAGTATTTATATTCATGATCCTCGATCGATTTTAAGACGATCTAGTGATGTCCGTCCGTCCATCCGTCTATTGAAAACACGCTAACTTTTAAAAGACTCTACGGAGGACCTGAAGTTTGGCATATATGTTGGGTATTTAATTGCTAAGGTTAGTATTGCAATCCAGTAAAATCGGTGCAGTGATTCAAAAGTTATAAGCAAAATAGTGAATTACGGCAAGGGTTTTTCGCGAATTTACGAGATAAAAAACAAGCTAACTTTATAAGGCCAATTCTGAGGGAGCAGAAGCTTGGTTAATATATTTTTTGAATTTCAGACAAATCGTTTTAGTATTTTTAAAGTTATTAGCCAAACCGTGAATTTCAGATTGGTTTCAACTTAAATTCACGTGTTAAAAAAATCGAGCTTTAAAAAAAGAAGCTTTAGAAACAATGGTAAGCCACAAAATTACTTTACAAAGTATTTTTTGTCATTCAGAAACATTTTTACACTAAAAAAATATTACACTCGAAAAAATTTTTACACTCAAAAAAAGATAGTAATTATCTTTTTTTTTTTTACAAAAATGACAAAAAAAAAGTTTTTTTACTCAAAATAAAATATTTTTAAACAAAATTGTTAATTTTTTTCCCCGTTAAAATAGTTACTATACTTTAAAAAAGGCATTGTGGAGGGTATTAATAGATTCCGCCAAGTCGAATTCAAGTTTTCTAATCGTTTTTTTTTTGTAATTCGAATTCTGAGACATTTCAATTGAAAAATCTTGAGATACATTTTTTATAAAAAAGAAATTTCAATCCAAAACCTTTTTTTAAAGAATTTCTATTAGATTTTTAGAAAGTTGTCGCAAACTTCCAACTTTCAAAGAAGCGGGCTAGTGGTTTCTAATTAAAAATTCCTTGATTCTAAAATATTTTTCCTGCGAAAAGTTTTCAATCTATAACCGATATTTTTTTTCTTTTAAAAAAATTTATTTTATCTATAATTCTATAAAAACATAGGAAATAGTATATGTTCATTTTGTTGTCTTCAATATTCACACACACACACACTACCAACACTTATCTGTACTTTAGTTTAGTACATACATACATCCAAGAGAAAATTGAGTACGGTAGAGCAGCAGTACAAGCAATGTTTTAATTAATTTTTAATTATTTGTCAAACTGGCACTTTTTCATGTTTTCAACGTGTAAACGTAATGTTGAAAATGACTTTTATAAATTATAGCAATCTCTCAAAGAACCCAACCTTATTATATGTACATACATATATCGTTAGATAAAATGCAAAACGCCCTAACAAACTAAAAAAACAAACAAAAAATAAAAATGTTAAATTTTTGTTGAGTTATTAACCTGCTAATCTCCACAAATAATTCAATAAATATTTAGCGGTAATATAAACAAAATTTAAAAACATGAAATTTGCGAAACCGCCAACAAACGGAGCTAGAAAAAAAACTCACAATAATTTATTTGCCGTATTATAAAAATGAAAATTCAATCAAAAGCAAATAGTAATTAACACATTAAAAATATTATTCAATACTAATTCTTGATTCTCTAGTAAAATTAATAAAATGCTAGTTAGGGCCTTTTGCATTTTACGTAACGAAACAAATGTATGCTGTATGTACACGAAATGTATTAAATTATTTACAAAGCGTGTTTCAAGTTTACACTTTTAATTTTAACTTTCTTTTTTTTAATCAAATCTTTGAAAATATGTTTATATTATATTATTAAGGTCAAATTAACATTAAAGATAAAAATATTACAATGATGTTAATAAAGAAACCCTGGTTGTTCAAAAGGACTAGAAAACTTTGAAATTGGAAATTGTTCGTTTTTTTTTATTCAGAAGTAATTTTGGAAACTAGTAATTTCTTTTATAGGGTTAATATTAAATTTAGCTCATTCTTTTATAATTTAATATAAATAAATCGGACAATCCTAAAATTAGTAAACTTTTGCTTCTTTACAAAAAGAAAAGGGAAAACAACAATAAATTTTAGTATTGTTTCTTCTCACTGATAGTTTTGCAGGAAGTAACATTTCATATCGTCATTTCCAAAAAAATACCTTTTGTACTATGTTGCTTTTTCTTTGTTGTAGACCTTTTCTTTTTTTATAAATTCTATACATTTTTGTTCAATAGCAATTGATTAAAGTTAAGGAATTTAATTTAAAGAAGAAAAATATCTTATAAAACTTTTATTTTTCAATGATTTAAAAAAATTGTAGTATGTATGTGTTTTTTCGTAAAAAAAAAATATTTTGTTCAAACACTAAATTAAGTTTTAATTTTAAAATAATTGAGGTTTTTTAAAATAAAATAAGAAATTTAAGTTTGTATTGCAAAAGTAAAAGTTTATCTGCATATAAAAATATTTTTCAAAGTATTTATTTCAGTTTTATTTTAAATATTTTACCATAAAATTTATATTTTGAGTAATACATTCTACATAAGACTAGCTTTTTTTTTGTATGACAAAAAACTTTTTCTTCCGATTTGGAACGTTTGGGAAAATGTTTATTCTCCTAGGCCAAAATCGTATGTGGTACAAAATTCGAAAATTGAAAAAAAAAAATAAATTAAAATTCTTCGAACGGTTTTCGAGACATCGATATTGAAATTTGCAAAAATGGTTGAAGATATTAAACGAAAATTTTTAGAAAAATTAAAATTTTTCTTTCACACTTTTCTCAATTCAAAAACCATATATAACAAATCAAAAAATTATAATACATAATTATAATTAGAGCCTGAGCTCGACTGTCTTTACAGAAAC